>OY998176.1:61387395-62630221 GCA_963921935.1 Galeruca laticollis | reverse complement strand
CATTAGAAAGATCTTCTTTGAAGGATGAATCAGAATTATCATCCGACGTGTCTTTTTTATCGGATTTCACTTTCTTTTTGAATCTTTTTTGTCCTTTTACACCTGCACTCACTTTTCGCTTGAGGTTTTTGTTTTGTTTTCCATTTTTCTGGTTTCGCTCAGCTGTTTTTTCCAGGAGAGTAGCCTTCATTGGCGTGGAAGTCCAAATTGTTGCTTTGTTGATGTTTTTCTTTTGGTCACTGCCTTAACTACTTTCTTGGGAATCGGGACAAGATCCGATATTTTGACACCTGAATGTGATGGTAAATTTGCTTTTGATGTCGATAGTGTGGATTCTTCAACAGTTAAAGACGTTGGTGTAGGTGGCTCCTGAGCATCTGCAGAGGTTGACGGTTTTTCTTTCAAAGCATCTACAGATATCGAGGAAGTGTGTGGAGGAGCGTTCTTCTGGGTCCAAGACAAGTTCTAGAAATTTCTCAGCTGCTGCAAAATCATCTTTAGTAAATTTTTCTGGGTTAATAGGAAATATCCCAGCAGCATTAAATCCTGAGACTCCCTTTTCTTTAGTTGCCATCTTCATGTATGCTTGATTGAATAAATGAGCCACGTCGTGAACAGTGATCCTTTCGTGTGCAGTAGAAATCATATGAGAGTCGTACACAGCAAACAAAGCTTTCTTTAGTGGCTCAAAAAACGTTAAGTCGAGAGGCTAGGCTGGAGGTGATTTGATGTGTGAGGAGGAATTGTAAGGAGCACGATGTGATTCTCTCTGCAAAAAATATAAATTTGCAACGAAATGTGACTTGCATGGTTATCAAGGATAAGTAAAATCGGGTCAGCTTCCGTAGCTTTCACATAATTTTGAAAATGTTTCATCCACCTTAGAAATAAATCCTCATTCGACTACCCATTGTCAGAACAAGAATAAATGCAACCTATTGGGCCGTCTTTTTTTAATTGAGGAGACATCCATTTTCTCGGATGAATTATCATTGGGGGAACGTATGTCCCTGCTGCACTGACAGTGCATAAGATGGTAATCGTTTGACCTCGTTCAGCTGAAATGGCAACGCCGACTTGTTTCTATCCCCCTTTCGCATAAACTTTTCCAGACTTTTTCTGGACAGTGGTTATACCAGATTCGTTGACATTAAAGATTCGATTGCTCTGAAATTTGAACTTGGTCAATAGTTTTTCTAGGTTTTTGAAAAAAAATCCTACAGCTTTAGAATTAAATGAGGATATACGATTGAGACTTGTGCCTTCTGGTTGTCGAAGTCTCAGCTCGGGATTTCTCTTTATAAAACAATCTTTTCCTGCTAGCCCAGATTCCTTGTTGAACTTATGAGGTAGGTGATTAGCTTCTGCGAAGTCAAAAGCTATTCTTCTCAGCTCGCGTATTTTAGCACCTGAGCGTATAGCAGCCAAAGCATTATGGCGCTGTTCAATGGTCCAGCTCTGTCGTTGGGTCTTTCTTTGATAGTTTCTGACGATCTTAAATTAGGAAACATGCTGAGGTCAATAATATGGGGCAATATAGCGCAGTGTGGGGTAATATCGCGTACTGCGCAATATTACCCCATATCGACCTTGGTTTGTTTTTCTAACCAAAATTCCGTTGTTAACGCATGAAAATAGAGAACAAACATAGGGATATGTCCTTGAAATATGCTAGAAAATATTTGTATATAGAAAAGATCGATGACTGTATAAAGTACACTTACCTCGTTCACTTCTTAACTACTGAAAAATATAAGGAAAACACGTGTACGAACACTTCGATTAACTGCGGTCAACTGAATGCTCCCAGCGAGCCGACACCTGTTCAACATAGTGGCTAACGATAAGGTACAACGTACGTGTTGCCAGATTTCACTTCTCGCTGTTCGTCTCTTTTATTTTGTGGTGCGCAATATTACCTCACTGCGCGATATTACCCCTCTTTCCCCTATACAATTATGCCTCAAATTCTGAAATTTCTGAAATTAAAACAACAAATCTTGCGAATTTCTACTGGATAACAACAAATTTTACCAATTCCTACTAGACAACAACAAATTTTACTAATTTGTAAACATGCGTAAAATTATACAACATCTACTGGGAGCCCACGAACCATGCGAATTTCTATAAGAAGATTCTGGAAAACTCCTAGAAGAAACTCACAAATCCTGAAAATTCTTGCAGGAAATTCGCAAACCCTGCAAATTTCTCCAAGAGAACACCGATCTCGGGAATTTCTACCGAAGAATCGCAAAAAATCTTGCAAAATTCTACAGTTGTTCCGTATCATGATTTGTTAACCGGTAAAAATGTAAATTAATAAAAAAATTTGACAGCTGCAATGTCAGAGTTGACAATTAAAAATATATGCTGCTGAAATTTCAACAATTTTATACTTAATTCAACCGTTTTAACCCGTGGGAAAAGTATAACAACAAACCGTAACATAATTTTGGACCTTCGTAATCGAATTCAGCGGAAAATCAAGAAAACAACTTTAGGCGAACTGTTTAAAACAATAATCAAGGAGAAGACAAATAAAACTGTGAGTTCGTTCCAATACAAATTAAACATATCACTGTATTATTCCTGTATTTCGTTGGGCTTCTGCTTTGAATTTACAATGCCTGACAACGTTCAAAATGTGGGCGGTTCTAACGAAATCGAATTTAAGCTGTTGGTAAAAAAACGCACCGCTAGTGAAAGAAAACAAACTCAGTTTAAAACATTCGTTCACAATGTTTTTGATGTAACTGGTGACCGGTCGATAAATGAATTCGATTAAACAAAAATAATTGATTTAGAAGCAAGTTTAGAACGATTTAGAACTATTTTAGCCGCATTTGACGATGTACAGGGGGAAATAGAGTTAATGAAGGGAGATGAGGAATTTCTAAACATTCAATGTGCAGAAATAGAACAATTTGAACAAGTATATTTTGAAATTTTGAGCAGCTGCAAAGTTATTGCAGATTTTCATAATTATTTTAATGAATTGAAATACTGTAATAGACCTGATGCTATTACTAATAATAATGCATCACAAAGTAATTCGACAAATGCAAATGGGGCGCAACTGCAAGAAGTGAAGATTCCCGAAATTAAGTTACCTATGTCAGTATGAACATTGGCTGGAGTTTAGAGATACATTCGATTCTATGATAAATTAAATCTCAGTTTTAAGTGACATTCAAAAGTTTTACTACTTGCTCTCGGCCCTAGAAGGTAGTACAGCCCAAGTTATATGTGCTATTGAATTCTCCTCAAACAACTATGCATATATACATCAATGGCGGTGTACTGGTATACAAACATGTTGAACAATTTTCGATTTTTTACACGGAATTGAACGTATGATGGATAAAATGTCATGGAAAAGATCATGGGAAATTCAAATATCAATAAACGATTATGGAGCGTGGTGCAAGATTTGAGAGGAACAAAAAAAGTAAAAATGTCTTATGAAGCTACTAAGGGTCCAATGGGAAATATACTGACAAACCCATGTGACATTGTGAATGAATTCAATCGTGTATTTTCAGGAATGGGCAAGAGATTGGCCAAACAAATAAATAGTAACCCTGACCAAACATATAGTGATAATGCCTCTTTGCCAAATTCGATTGTTTTATTACCCACAAATAGGTATGAAATTTAAAAAATAATAAATGAATTGAAGAGTAAAAAGGCAAATAGTATTGATGAGATAAGTGCGGAATGTCTAAAAGCAATTTCACCATTTATACTTGATCCTCTAGTGCATATCATAGATATGTGTATAGAAAAAGGTATATGGCCCAAATCCTTTAAAAACACTGTAGTCATACCCGTATACAGAAATGAAGATAAGACGCTTGCCACGAATTATAGACCTATATCACTTATTCTACACATGGCAAACATTTTTGAAAAACTGTTGAAAAATAGGCTTACATCATTTATAAACAAATATGATTTAATTTCATCCAAGCAATTTGGTTTCAAGCAATATAATCCTTCGAATGCTGTATTTCGCACTAGTGGAAAGTCACCTCCGTTATGGTATACTGGCTTGGGGAAGTACTATGAAAACTCACATTCTTCCGTTAGAAATCATTCAAAAAAGATTTCTGAAGATCATTATGTGTAAACCCGATACCTATTCTTCAGATCGATTGTATAGGGAAAGCAACATATTTGACCTGAAACAGTTGTACTTTCTATGAGCCTCTATACAGTACCACACAATAAAAGATGTAAGAAACTTACCTGCACACAGATATGTAACTAGGAACAAGTACTTCTGTCAACGATCTATTTCATTTCTAGCTCCAAAAATCTATAAGTGTATTCCGGATAGTATCAAGAATATGAGTAGTGCTATTGTTTTCAAAAAAAAAATGAAAGAATTTCTCTTGGAACAGACAAGAAATTTCTGTCATATTGTTATGGTGGGGTAAACACATATTACTTAAAAAATATAGAAGTTACGTTTACTCAAATTATTGCGTTCGCTTAAATCTAATATTGTCCATATGTACACATATTTACTTTGGTCCTAATTTTAATTTATTTATTTTATTTATTTTATTTATTTTATTTATTTTATTTATTTTATTTATTTTATTTATTTTATTTATTTTATTTATTTTATTTATTTTATTTATTTTATTTATTTTATTTATTTTATTTATTTTATTTATTTTATTTATTTTATTTATTTTATTTATTTTATTTATTTTATTTATTTTATTTATTTTATTTATTTTATTTATTTTATTTATTTTATTTATTTTATTTATTTTATTTATTTTATTTATTTTATTTATTTTATTTATTTCATTTATTTTATTTTATTTATTTTATTTATTCTATTCATTTTATTTATTTTATTCATTTTATTTATTTTATTTATTTTATTTGTTCTATTTATTTTATTTATTTTGTTTATTTTATTCATTTTATTTATTTTATTCTTTTTATTTATTTTATTTATTCTATTCAAAATTATTGAATAAGATGCAATACTGATAAATTTAGTGTATTTGTTTTAACTTGTATTTCTAATTGTGTTTATTTGTGTTTTGCTGAAACAGTTGTATCAACACCTCTCGGATACCTATGAGTTTATTTACTTATCCACTTACATAGTTGTTTAGTTGCTCTATATAATTGTGTAAATGTTTTAAAAATATCACGAATATTAGAGTACCAATCAAACTTAACAATGCAATTTTAAATTGTTTAGGTAATGTTCAAGATTTATAAAAATACTTATATTTTAAATGTTTTATTCTATGCCACGCAGGAGGGCTTTCCCTCCTGTGGTTTTTCTAAATTTTATGAGATTTTTATGTATGTATATATTTTGTAATTGTGAATTTACATGGTGAAATTTCGATGTGTACCCCAAAGCATCCAAAGTTGTTGAAAGAGATTTCTATGTGGATGATCTTATTACTGGGGGTAATACAGAAGAGGAAGTTATAAAACTTTGTGATGAAATCACAGAAGTGTGCGTCTAATAGCAAAACTCTTCTACTCTTCTTGATTATGTGCAAGCCAAAAACCCTCGGACTATTTTTAAGTTGGGGAATGGAGAAAAAACCAAAACTTTGGGTATATTCTGGTCTCCTTGTCCCGATTTATTCAAATATAATATAAGCTCACCCTCCTTCAAATCAATTACTAAACGTCTTGTGTTGAGTGACATTTCTCGGATTTGAGACCTTGTATTATAGTTGGAGAAATAATTCTACAAAAACTGTGGGCCCTAAAGACCTCCTTGGACGGATTCTTACACTCAGACCTAGACATACAGTGGAGAGGTTTGCGTCGACAATTGCAAGATTTAAACCGATTGAAAGTACCCAGGTGTCTTGTGTATTGATCTTCAAATTTATATTTTCTGATGCATCCATAGAGCCGTACGACGCTTGTTTGTATTTTCGTAGTATCGATCGAAATGGATCCGTAACCGTGAGATTGCTGTGTGCAAAAACCAAGGTGGCTCTGTTAGAAAACCTTATCGTACCCAGACTGGAGCTTTGTGCAGCTCAACTCCTAACCGAGCTATTTTGAAAGGTGACGTCATCTATAGAGGTAACGATTTCTCAATTGTTCTTCTGGAGTGATTCCAGTATCTGCTTATCCTGGATTAAAAACCAGCCTCATTTATTACAAACCTATGTTGTGAATAAGGTCGTACAGATTCAAAACTTCACAAACTCCAGTGATTGGAATCATGTTGTCAGGCAAGATAATCAAGCTGATCTATTAACAAGAGGTATCAGCTCTGGTGAATTGGAGACCTCTTCCTTATGATGGTCTGGTCCAACGTGGTTAAAAAATCCTCAAGAGGAATAGCAAAAATCTGCGATTCGCTCTAAGGGAAATTTACCGGGGATGCGAAATTCAAAAAATTCTTCTCACACCGTACAATTATTGTGTGGCCCAATTAAAATAGAAAACTTCTTATCATACAATCATTTACAGAGAATTGTAGCTTGGTGCTGGAGGTTCAGTTCAAACTGCAAAGACGCAATCAAAAACAGAAATGTTGAACCTTGAAGTGCAACCGAACTAAGGAGGGCAACTTACTCATTAACACGAATTTTCCAGCATGATGCGTTTAAAGAGGAAATCACTATCTTGTCTAGAAACACACCTCTACCAAATAATAATAAACTATTGTGCTTAAATCCATTTCTCGGTTCTACAAATATTCCTAGGGTTGGTGGACGCCTTCAACAATCAAATTACTCATATGAGAAAAAACATCCAGCTCTACTTCCGTACACTCATCATCTCACTAAAATTATTTTTATGCAAGAGCACGCTAACTTATATCACGCCGGTCCTCAGCACTTGCTCTACTCAATAAGAAATTGGTTTTGGCCAATAAACGGGGGAGCAATATCTCGAAAAATTGTTCGTTGCTTTCGTGTGAACCCGTCAGTAAGTATACCAATCATGGGAAATTTACCCAAGCAGCGTGTGTCCATCATTTCCATTTTATACTACTGGGGTAGACTATGCGGGACCTATTCCAATTAAATCAAAATGGGGTCGTGGTGCGGAGTTTACTAATCCCTACAAAAAGGAGAGGGTAAAAGAGGTACGCACTACGGAAAGGAAATGGGGTAATGGTGAACACGGAGCAGTTGATCTGTCGGATGGAGGGAGATTGTAGGGATGAGAGGAAGGTGTTCGAATTGATGAGTCGACTGTTTGGAGAAGTGAGGAGCGCAGACAGCGTAGGGCTGCACAGACTCGAACATGTGGGGGTAAAGGTGCTGAGGAAGATGGTGGCGTGTGCGAGAGGAGATGGGACGAAGAAGGTAAGAATTTATACAGATAGGGAAAAGGAAAGGGAGGGCAGGATGAAGCGGTAATCCTGAAGGATATCGGGGAGATCAGCCAGGAGGGGATTGAGAGGATCAAGATGGGGCTGGGGGGCATGAAAGGGGAGTGCGTAGACAGACTCAGGGTTTCAAGAAACAGTGAGGTGATGATAAGGGCAAAGAGGGGGACTGAGGTGAGGGGAATTTTAGGGGAGGTGGAAAGGGCAACAGGAGTTAAGGCGGTGGAAGCGGGGAGGGAAACAAAACCTATTAAGTTGATAGGGATAGACCTGTGGATGGAAGATGAAAAGGTGAGGAAGGAAATAGATAAGTTGACTGGGAAAAGGGCAAAGGTGATAAAGATGGTAAGGGAGAGGAACGGGATGAAAATGGTGGTGGTAAGAGCGGAACGGGAAAAAGCGGAAGCCTTACTGAGGAAAAGAGAGTTTAGATTGGGGTAGAAACCTGCAAATTTTGCAAATTTCAAAAAAAAACCTACTCTTGCAAATTTCTACAATTAAACCTTCAATTCTGCAAAATATAAAAGAAAAGCAGCAAACGTTGCCAACTTCTATTGGAAAACTCCAAATCTTGCAATTTTCTTCAATAAAACGCTACATTGTGCAACATCTGGAAGAAAAACAAAAAATCTTGTCAATTTCTACGGTAAAACAACAAATCTTGCACTCTTAGAAAAAAAGTAAAAACCTGCAAATTACTAAAGTAAGCCAAATATTTTGCAAATTTTAACCCATGATCTCGCAAATTTCTATAATAAAATCCTACAATGTAAAAAATCCAAAATAAAAATAAAAAAGCTTGCAAATTTTTGACACAAACAAAAATCTTGCAAATTGCTAGAAGAAGCCCACGAAACACGCCAATTTCTAAAAGAAAACTCCAAGGGAAAAACTAAAAACCCCGTAAATTCTTACAGGAAGCCCACAACTCTTGCGAATTTCAATAATGAGACCCATTAACTTGCACATTTCTACAGAAGAATTACAAATTTCTACAAAAGAATTACAAACGTTGCAAATTTCTTCTAATAAACAACAAATATTGCAAAATCTTGCAAATTCCTATAAGAAGCTCACAAATCTTGCGAATCCAAATATTGAAACCCATTAACCTGCTCATTTCTACAGAAGAATTACAAATGTTGCAAATTTCTACAAATAAACAACAAATATTGGAAATTCCTACAAGAAGCCCACAAATCTTGCAAATTTTAACAAGAAAACCCATGATATTGCAAATGTCTACAATAAAACCCTGATTGCTCCAAATTAAAAAAACGACATCACATTTTGTTAATTTCTACTGGAAAACAAGCCCACTGCAGAACAAAACAAAAACAGTGTCTGCTTCAGAAATAATACAAATGGAAACATTTTTTTTAGTATTGTCTATTTCAATAAAAATAAAAAAAAATATGATTCAAAACTTCTGTTATGTTGAACGCACATAATGCTTGTTTCGTACGCCAATGCTGCCACCTTATCTTATAAACTGGGGGATATATTCCTATGCACGCTAAATTGCCAAAAAGGGCATATTAAGTCGGTAAATGGACTTTATTCATCCATTAACAGCCTTGCAAACACACCAGATACCATACTGAGTTGATCTTTCAAATTATTCCAGAATACTGTGGATTTTGGGTTCGTTTTATATGCAATTCGCTAGAGCCAGAGTTAATGACGTAGTATTAAGAAAATGGCGTCATTTTGGATAACTATATCATCAAAATTCACAAAGGGATACATTTATTTTTATATTAATTCATTTATTATGTCTGTAACATTTTGTACGACTTTGTTTTGGTAGCTAACACATCGCAAACGTGTCTCTCATAGAGGGCGCTATTTATATATTTCGTAGTGAATCGTTTTAAACATAACTTTTTGATGTTAAATATTCTAGTTCAAATTTTATGTGAATTTAATACTCGATACTGTGTACCGTTTCTAAGATATTTTAACCTATAAATGTTATTAGATTTGTTACGGTTGTAATGGGTAGGCGATAATCTCAAATATATATGTTACCGAAAATATATATCAAGTTATTTCAGTAGAACAGCCTCTGAAACCTCAAGCCCGTTTTTGCTAAGGGTTTCCAGGTCGAAGTTATCCAATTAATTTCGGATTTAACGAAAGAAAACTTAGTTGGTGTTCGCAGCCAAACTTTTGTATGCTATTTAATAGATCGGATATTTCCTACATACCTTTTAATCCTTCTCTAACGAAATTACTCACTCGGTAATCCTTTTTGGGAAATTTTGTAATGTCGACAAAGCACCTGTTTAATTTTATTCGATAAGTTACTCTAGGAGATTCACTACATTATACACAAACGAAAAGCTTTTGAGATGTTCAGTAAGTTAATGTTAGTCACAGGAATATTACCTTGAAATTATTTAAACCGACAGGGTATTTTCTTATATATTTCTATTCAATATGATACGGAACACTGGGAAAGTGTTTCGATAACCATATTATCGTTTTCAAAGATCGTAAAAACTGTTTATCTTTGGCCACAATAGGAATTGACGTTACGAAATACAAAAAGATAATTATTATCAGGACATTTAATAGTTATAATAACAGTTCATTCAAATGTTCTTTTTCAGTATATATCAGCATCAGTTATTACTACATCATTTTCTAATTAAACAATAACAGATTGGATAAATTAGTGATGCTAAACAACTTGGTGGCTCAAAAATAAACCCTTCAAATGTTAATATCGAAGCAGTGTATAACACTGTAGGTAACATTCTGGGATCACTGGCGTGATGAAATATTTCCCCTAAATTCTTCCAGATTTAACAGTACGTTCATTTCGTAGTGAATACAGAAGAAACAATTTGTAAGCTATGATTCATTTTTACTACAAGACCCAAATATTCAACACACTACTGCCACCTTAATAAATAAATAGAACCACTAATAAAAGAGTTTTCTTAATAAAACAAGATATCGCAGACAATAAAAATGCCTCTTAAAAAGTTTTTTGTAACAAATAACATGTGAACGCTGGAATACGGAAACGAAATAAAAAACTTTTGGGAGAATACATTAACTTTATATCAGAACGATAAAAATTTTATAACACAATTATTTCTGCAACTTTATATAATATTCAGAGTCATTTTAATGGTCGTCAATGATATAAGGAATATTGTAGAGCTTATTATAATATATACTGGGTGTTTGGTAGACGGTTAGCTAAACTGATGGGAGAGGTTAATAGAACCATTTAGAGCACACCTAATAATATTTGCGACAATAAAAGTTTTACGTCTTTTGAGTAATGCATTAGTTGACGCATTGACGGCAGCTCTTGAATATGAAGCAGCAACTAAGGCTTCGGGTTATAACAAAGTTAGGACCATCCGAGAAGAAGGCTACGAGGACAGATTTGACCAGATCATCAGTTTGATAAAAAGTATGATGGATGAGAAGCCGAGAAAGATCAGATGCTGGAATTGTGGCGAGCTAGGGTGTAGGGCCTATTTCACCAAATGGCACATAAGGCCCGGGCCATTTAAATAATTTTAATTCAAACATCAAAAGAAAACCGTATCTGATAAAGAAAATTAGGCTTATATTGGTATATATAAGGATATTCCTGTTATATTTGTATAATTTTAACTAGATTTAAAAACATAAAACATCGGCATTCGGCACTCTTTTAGAGCGTTTTTGTTTATGCCGCTATAAACAAAACAGTTTTATCTTTTGCCGAAGAGACGACGAAACTACGTAAAAAAATGTTTGTTGCCTTCTATCGTATTTAGATTTTTGTTCTGTTCTCAGTTTCCAAGTGATATTGACAAGCTATCAATATCAGTCGAACTCCAAAGTCTCATTTTAAATTGTAATAATTTCTATTTACCATTGTCGGAACCCTGAAATTTAACTTAAGGTAAGTTTTAAGTTATAATTATTAATTAATATATTATGTTTGAATATACACTATAGGAATTTTACGGGGAAAAAATTAGGGCAAAATTTTAATACCTTTGTGTTTTGAAAATTCATCGTTTTAGTTCTTTCAAAATATCTCAAATACCAACAATGGTAAAATTGCAAAGAAAACGGCATTCAATGAAAAACTTGATTATTGTACTGTCTTTTACTATCCCAACAGTTTTCGAAGTCGTAATATTATGTTCGCTACCAATTTCAAACACACTGTATTAATTGACACTATTATTGCATTACCCAAGAATTTAAATTAGTCCAACATTAATAGGTTTTTAATTTTAAAAGGGTAGAAGAGAGAAGGATATGAGTAACAAACATGAAAGTGGTAGTGAGAAGCGTAAAAAGGCATTACTAAGGGAAAATGAAAGAGAAAAACAAAAAAACGCAATGCCGGCATTCCTCAGAAAAGAACTAGAAAATCGACAAAATCTTCCTGAACCGCCATTGAAGATGAGGAAATAATGCTTTTCAACCAGCAATATTAATAATACCATCGAGTTACAAGAACACAAAGTCGCGGACGATGATGACAACGTCTTCATAAGTGATTTGTTGGAAATTGACAAAGAAACTTCTCCAATATTTCCTTGTGATCGAGCAGACTGGCCTCAAAATATAACCTGGAAATTTCAAGAATATTTTCTTAAAAACAGACAAAATATTGACAAAATAAGTGGGTGTCTAAAACAATTGGATGGTAGAAAATCTAGAAGTTTACAAAGTTCAACATTCTATAAATTTAAAGAAAATGACGAAAAAGTCCTTCGTGAGTGGTTGGTTTACAGTCCCAAATCGGGCTGTGTTTATTGTTATATTTGCAAACTTTTTCAAGCAAGCTAAGTGCCGATGGCTACACTGACTGGAAAAATGCGACTCGGTACTTAAAAAACCACGAAATGTCTTTTGAACACGTAACCCCCGTCGGCACAATGATTAATAGAAGTCGAATATAGGAAAGAATAGATTCAGAAATCAGAAAAAGTTACTTTCAGGAACAAAACTACTGGAAAATGTTTTATTAAGAGTACTTGCTACCATTAAGTTTCTATCAAAAAAAGTTTTACCATTTTACAGTTCCACGACAAAACTTTTCACGAAAGGGAATGGTAACTGTTTAGGCTGGTTGGAATTTTTTAGTGAGTTTGACGCGTTTTTAGCCGGATACCTCCAGAAATATAGTGACATTGGAAGTGGGCATGTTAATTATATTTCTTCGACCATTTGCAACGAATTTATTCACCTTCTTGCAAATGAGGTAAAAAATGTTATTATCACCGAACTGCAAGTGGCAAAATATTTTTCAATTATCGTCGATTCAACGCCTGATATTTCATATATCGATCAATTAACTGTGATTATTAGATATATTTTACCAAATGGTCAACCAGTAGAAATGTTTTTAGGTTTTGTGGAAATATTTTCTCATATTTGAGAAAGTCTATCGAATGTTTTACAAACCAAACTAAGTGACCTTAATATCAATATAAATTACTGCAGAGGCCAAAGTTATGATAACGCATCCAATATGTCTGGAAAATATAACGGATTGCAGGCAAAAATTAAAGACAAATAATGCACATTTTGTACCATGTTCCAGTCATTCTTTAAACTCTGTCGGTAATAGTGCTACCGAAAGTTGTTCGGAAGCTTCTAGATATTTTGAAAATGTACAATGCTTATATAATTTTGTTCCAGTTTGGAAAGTACTTCAAAAATGTCTATCTGTTTCAAAAACTAAATTACCATTGGTTAAGAAAATATGTGACATAAGATGGTCAGCACGAGCTGATGCTATTAAGTCTATTGCGCTTGGTTTTAGTGAAATGAAAACAGCGTTAATAGAGCTAAAAGACGATGCAAACCAAAAAAAGTCTACCATAACAAAAGCTGGAGATTTACTACACAAAATGAATATATTTGAATTTGCCTTAATGACAGTGACTTTGAAAAGAATCCTAGACAGAATAAACTCCACCAGTAAATCTCTACAAGATAATCAAGCCAATTTAACTGCGGGCTGTACACTATACAGTGGTTTGATCGAATTTGTCAATAGTTTTAGAGAACAGTTTAATGAAGTTGAAGAGGAATCCAAAAAAATTCAGCCAAATAATAATGTTGACAAAAATGAGATTTTAAAGGTTCGTAAGAGGAAACACTGCTTTGATGAAGGCTCTGCACAAGATATTACTTTAAGAGGTGCTGAGAACTTTAGAATAAATATTTTTTTCCTGTATGTGACGAATTGATTTTTGAGTTAAGAATTAAAATGCAAGCATATGATTGTGTAAATGAAATTTTTGAGGTATTTTTTAATGAACCCTCAAATGAAAAATTTAATGTAAGTATAAAAAATATAAAAAAATATAACAATATGGATGTGTATGCTACTGAAGATTTAGTAGATGAAATTGTACAGTTTAAAGCGCTTTGTAAATCAAATGATATTTCCACTAATGACCCCTATGAAATGTAAATTTTTTTAATTGATTACAATATTTTGTCAACCTTCTCTAACGTTGAAATATTGTTGCGTATATATTTAACTATTCCTTTTAGTAACGCATCCGGCGAGAGAACATAATCTACGTTAAAACGGGTAAGATCATATCTGAGAAACTCATCAAATGAAGAAAATGTTTAATCGTTGGCTATTCTAAATGTAGAAAGCGATATTCTCGATAAATTGAAAATAAATGATATAATAGATGAGTTTTCAGGAATGAAAATACGTAAGAAAAAATTTAATTAGTTGTTTATTTTTATTAATTATTATTTATTTTGTTCGTTGTTCCTTAGAAGGGGAGTTTTTTTATTTTTGTTGTGTTGTTAATTTTTAGTTAGAAATTTTATTAAAGTAGTTTTTTGTACTAAATAATATGTTTTTGCCAAATAAATCTTTTTATTTATTTATTTGGAAATATTATTATTTATTTATTATTTATTCAACATTTTTTTATCATTACTGAAGGTGCCAAAAGTAAACAGAAAAATTCTTATTGAAAAGTCATATAGGATATTGGGGGCCCGAAATTTTGCTTGGGCCTTGGGGCCCAACTAACTTAGAAATAGGCACTGCTAGGGCATTTAGGCTGTTCGTGTAAGAGCCCCAGGACTCCTGACAAAGAACCCCTTTCACAGGAAAACTAGAACGGGTCGGCTACGAGGGCGCAGAACCGACCCATGATCGTTCCAAAAGACCCTCTTATACTGATAGCTAATCTCAGATGTCGCAACGACAGTGTATATGTAGATGGCGAAGTGAATGACAAAATATATACTATGCTGGTAGACACTGGACCAACTAGAATCATTATATGACCAGAGATAATAAACTCCAAGAAGACGCTTTTACCAACGAGACTGCGACCGCAGACCGCCACAGGCTAGAGTGCCAACGTTCACGGGGAGATGCAAATACAATTGGAAATTGGCGCAGAAAAGTTCACGCATTCGGTAATTGTAGCTGACATCAAAGAAGACGTAATTCTGGGAATAGACGTGCTGAATCTACATGGTTCCCAGAACCATTAAAGTGGGTTCCGAAAAGATATTCCTTCATCCATATGGAGGCAGCACGGTGTTGGCAGCTGAACAGGAAGATATCGTTCTACCTGCATGAAGCGAAACCATGATAGTAGCACGGCTACAGGGAATCATGGAGGAAGGTACACCCGTTATGATGGAGGCAAGGAACCACGACGAAGAGGTAGACAAAGGAGTATCAATTGGAAAAGGACTGCTTACGTTGGCGAAGGAGATCCCAGTAGGTGTGATAAACGTGAACGATTACCCAAATACCATCAAGGAAAAAACCAAGATTGGATCCTGCCTACCAGTGACGTCTATAGTTCGCAGTTGACGGCAATTGACAACTCCAATGCCTGATATGAACAAATGTTATCAGTAGCTGGCCAATCCTTAAATCAAGCCGAGAAAAGGAAAATAAGAGGATTTCTCTTGCAGTATCGAGACCTATTCGTACCAAAAAGAGGGAAGACTGGTAGAACATCAGCGATCAAACACAAAATCAATACTTGTAATGCAAAGCCAATTAGGCAATCAGCTCCAAGACTACCAGGAGCGAAGAGAGAGGAAGGTAAAAAAATAATTCGAGAGATGGCAGAAGAAAAAATAATAGAACCATCTACTAGTCCATGGATGTCTCAAGTAGGGCTCGTTAAGAAAAAAGATGGAACTACGAGATTATGCGTCGACTATCAACAAATTAACAACGTGATGAATAAATACAGCTATCCTCTACCTCGAATCGATCATACGCTAGATACTTTAACCGGCATCAAACTGTTTTCCACCTTGGACCTGAAGTCTGGATATTGGCTAGAAATGGACCCAGAAGACAAAGAGAAGACTGCTTTCACCGCCGGATCTGGATTATGGCAATTCAAAGTCATGCCATTCGGGCTCTGTAATGCGCCCGCGAAATTTGAAAGACTCATGGAAAATGTTTTGAGAGGAGACATACCTCGTCTATTTGGGCGAAATCGTAGTATTGGGGAAGACATTTGTCGAACATCTGAAGAATTTGGAAGACGTATTCAAACGACTCCAAGCTGCCCAGCTCATGTTAAACCCGAAGAAATGTCAGCTATTTCAAAACCGAGTCAACTGTCTAGGTCATATAGTGAACAATGAAGGAGTGGCGGTGGATCCAGAGAAAATTGTTTCAAATCAGCAATGGCCGCAACCAACCGACAAACATCACATTAGGAGCTTTCTTGGACTTTGCACATACTAAAGAAGATTTATCAGGAAGTTTGGAGATATTGCCAAGCCCCTTACTCGACTCGCTGAAGAAACAAGAGCTTTCCAATGGGACGAAGACTGTCAAACGGCTTTTGAATCCTTGAAGAGACATTTAACCACGTCGCCGATATTAGGACACTGACGCAAACAACATAGGATTGGGAGGAGTACTCTCACAGATCCAAGGAGGGCAAGAAAGAGTGCTGGGATATTCCAGTAGAGTCCTCTCCAAACCAGAACGAAACTTACCGTTACAATAAGAGAACTATTGGCTGTGGAACAGTTTTACCAGTATCTATATGGATTGAACGACTTTAAGAGTACGATTTCGAAATGCCGACTTCCTGTCCAGACGGTCGTGCCCAACAGACTGTTCCCACTGCAACAAGGCGGAATCTAGGAAAGCTGCCGTGACAAAAACTACAGTAGGATAATGATCTTCACCTAAAAAAGATTTGGTAATGGACTTGATCTTACAACTCACTTTGTATCCTTGAAAAAGGATTTAAATAAACCTGAAAGCTTGGAAAGTACAAAAGAAGCAGTTTGATTTCTTTTTTGCCGTTGGTTTGTAGCAGTTATTTTGTTTCTTAATATATTCATATAGTTTTTATTGTCTCTGTTATTTAATTATATCTATTATTTAATCCATTGCGTTTTATTTCTTGGCTTCTTGTTTTTCTTTTCTGTATTGTTTTAATTTTCATCTATTCTTCGTATCCATCTCTCTCTAACTTGATTTTCTGTTATACTTTTTTTCTGCACTCTTCATCAAACCATTATTATTATATTATGAAGGAAATTTCAATAATATGGCACATATATGACAATAAAAATGTTTGTCAATTTATTTTAGAGAATTTAAACTTGCGCCGGAACACGTCAGCTTCTGATTTCAATTTGTGCGATGTTTAAAGATAATTTTGAATATTCAAGTATATATGTATTTGCTTATAATTACGTTAAAATGAATGCCCAACATGTTTCCAACTATTATCATATGAAAATCGATTCGAGTTTACTAGTCTATAGTACAATCCACATGATGTTCCCCTTTTTATTTGAATTGTTATTAGCTACTTGATACAAATAATAATGTTTACAAACCAAGTTTATCTCCTCGCAGGGTAGTTATTCACAATTTTCTCATAATTTGTCTACATCTTTTCTATACATTTCCGCCCTCGGTCATCTCCGTCACATTCCTTAATACGAAACGAGAGAAAAAATATCCCTAAGTAGGAGAGGGTCCTTTTCAGAAAAGTCTTGTCAGATGACGTCATTTAGCCGTGGCGCCATCAATGGGAAACGGTCTTCTTGTCGCCACTCTGTCCATTTTGTATTCAATGCGTGTGTTAGAGTCATCGAAACTCTCGACTCCCATACTAATCTCATATAAATAAATTGTATGTCCGATGAAAAGTTGGATAATGTAGGGGAAATATATATCAGGAGTTTAGTTACTGAAATTGAAGTTCGATTAATGTCATTTTACGACAAGATAATTTATCGAGCGATATTGAATCAAAAAAGTTTTTGGTCATTCAAAATTTAGGAAACTACATAATAACGCAACAATATTTCACTGACACGATTATTAATTAATGCATCATTTTGATTGATATAAAACGTTAGTTACGGCCAATTAATATCAGACAGTTATTGGCAGTATGGCTTTAGCTGTCCATAAAATTCTCTAAGAAAAGCAAACTGAGACAGAGACAGAGCCTTCAGGAGCCATGAGTGTGACACGCTGTCAAAGGCTCTCTGGTAGTATGTCCAAATTTCGCTTCTTTCGCATAGTGTCCTCTATTATAATTTTTCTCAGCATAAGATAGTGTTTGCACTCGTAACTGTCGTTCATACATCATTTCTGTTCATATGGCAAAATTTCATTTGTTTCTAGGTGCTCGTAGAGTCTGTTATTTATTATAGCGGTTAGGTTTTTATACATGGCTGTTAGACAGGTGATTGAGCGGTAGTTTTCGGTTTCTGCTATTCTATCATTCTTGGGAAGCAGTAATGTATTTCCTTCTTGTAGTTGTTAGTGATGATAACTTAATCTTGGATAGCCACATAAAGCTCTCGAATGCTGGAAAGGGGGTTCCGCAAGTAAGCCATCTGTTTGAAGCGGCTTTTTTAATATGTGGCTGGTTGAGGAAGTGATGATATCGATCGTAAAATGCCTTTTGTGACCATTATTTCAGCTTCTCGGTATCTAATACTAACTTGAAGTCGGCTCCAGACGAAGCGAGGTTCATAGGTGAGTAATTTTTTTCCGCCTTGGATATAATTCGATGTATGGGTGAGATTTCCGATTTTCTGTAATAGAATTCATGTAATTTGATTACCTGTTGAGTGAGTGGATTGACAAGGTCAATTAACCCTCTTCCTCTTTCCTTTCTGGGTAATTCTGTTCAAATAATGGATGACTTCGGATGGTGGTTGTTACTCGTCCTCGTCGTTGTTCGTGTTAACCTTTGAATGTCTTCTAGCTCTGTTTTCGTCCATCTCAAGATTCCAAAAGAGTACGTTAAAACAAGTGTGGCATAGGTGTTGATTGTCTGAAATAATAATTTGTCTGCATTTAACTCGGACTTCATAAGTGATTTTAATCTTCTTGTGTATTGCTCCTGGATTCTTCATTTTGCCTGCTCGTGGTCCAGTAACCTAGCCTGTTGATATCCCGGCTTCTCTGATATCCATTGTCTATATGATATCCCTATTGGGTAGTTGCATTTATGACAATGCCTTTTTCGTTATGTATGGTCTTGCACATGGATAATGCAGACTCCATATGGATATCAGAGGAGAATTGATGTGTTATACCGAGAAGATGACTGATTTAACGCTCATTTGTTGCGTATAGCTTGTTAGCTTTGACGGTAAAACCGTACTTCGTATCATTGAGCATGCTGGATAATGGGTTCATTGCCAAGCAGAACCACAACGGGCTCAGGGAGTCCCCTGGTATATTCCTCTACGGATGTTATTTCGTCAGTACTGATGAAGTTGGGACCGATCAGCAGATATATGTTTATTCGCCATCCTTTCATCGTTGTTGAAAGGAAGCTTACAATAGTTGGGTGGACTTTATAGATAAGCAAGTCCTCCACAAGCCAGGAATACGGTATGCTACCAAATGCTTTCTTGTAATCCACGAAAGTCAGTGATTGTCGAAGTATTACAGAATCGAAAACAAGTTGTTCTTTACAACATTTCTGTTCCTCTGTTGAGATGTTATTTTCCTCGACGTGCCTGTAAATTCTGTTAGTGATGCAAGCTGTAAGTATCTTATATGAGATGGTGAGACACGTAATAGGTCTGAGCTATGTGGGGTCATCCTTCTGGGAACTCTTAGGGGGCATATGAGTGGAACCGAAACGTTGGGATGTCTTCTGGGTTGTGTAAGAGGTGAGTAAATTATTGGATCTGCTGCAAGATAAGTATAGGAAGCAAATTATTCTTCACATACTTATCTGGTCTACTATTGTTTGCTGGAGTTCTGGGTACCACTCATCAAAATCACGGTGAATGGCGTATTGGTAGGTGGTCAAGTCGATTTCCATATTGGTTGCTCTAAAGTAGGAGCGCATAATAGAAGAAGGCTATTATTATTTTGACTAGTTTTCTTCCTAAAACTGGCTTTTTGGCCTGAGTGTTGGTTTATTCAAATATACAGATAATGATCTATCAAAGAATATTTGATGTTCCACTTTTTAGGTTATTTTCCCAGTACTTTTCTTACAATGGTGCATGTGCCGAAAATTGTTGTTTCCTGCATCTTTCCAATTGCAGTTGGGCGTATTTTGAGAATGTCTAGAGCCTAATTAAGCTACCATGGTACATTGTTTGTTGTGGATAGGATCATTGATAGGGTAGTAAATTGGTCCATTTTCCACTGCTCTTTGTTGTACTGAGCGAGGACATCATATTTTTGAAGCTTTATATTGATTGTGCTTTCCATGTTGTTATCATTCACAACTGCGAAGTCGATCATCCATACCTGTTTCTCTCTCAGGCCCCACAGAACCACATCCGGCCGGTTTGCGTTATTCATCCGATCAGTAAATACTGTTTTATTCCAGTATAATTTGTAGTGGACGTTTTCTGGGATGCTTGCTGGTGTATACTCATGAGTACATTTTTTTGTTTCGAGTATCAAGTGATATTTGGAGGCCAGGGTATGGTGTACGATCTTTCCTGTTTCATCGCTGCGTTTCTTGTACTCAGATGCGGCGAGCGAGCTGCATCCTCCAGTTATATGCTGGTTGATTTTCTCCCTCCTGCCACACATTATACAGGTGTCGTTCATCGCGGTTGTATCTTTTATAAGATTTTTGAGATAGTTCCTATTTGATACAACCTGATCCTGTATATCAATCATAAACCCTTTGGTTTCAGGGAAAAGCTGTCCTGTTCGTAAGTAGTGATTCGACCACTTTTTATCTGTGTCCTCTGCTGCTAGGATAGTAGGATGCCTCCCATGTAGTGCTTTCCTCTATCATGCTTCTCGTCTTTCTTATACAGTTGTAGGGTGTATGTCACAGTTATTATTAAGATTCAAGGGGGTGTATTTATCATCATGAGAGTATATATACTACATTGTTAAGGTCAGAGGTTCTTGCTTTTCTCTGGAAATACAGTCTCATTCATTTCATTTGTAATTTGAGGTATGTTCATCCCATGGAGGTTTACTATGCTCAATCCTCCTTCTTTGTAGGGTAGATAAACTATTTCCACATCACTCTTTGAGTGACAGCCTCTAAAATTGGTCAATTAAACTCTCATCCATCGGTCCATATCTTCCTGGTCTGTATTGCTCCATTCTACTACTCCCATAGAATAAGCGATGATCGCTATGGCGTGGGTGGCAATCAATGATGTTTTTAGGATGGCAGACTTTTGTATGTTTGTATGGATATTTGGGTGAAGACATAGTTGTTCAAGATATTAATTAATGGCGGGGGGGGGGGGGGGTGATGCCTGTGGTTGAAATGATAAACGGTATGGTTTCTACTTTCTTCTGTTTCCAAAGTGTCTGAACTTCTATGGCTAATTCAGTATACTTTGCTATTTTTTCTCTGTATTTTACTTGGATGTTGGGTTGATATATCTATGAGATAGGTGATTTGCTCTTTATTATATTGAAAAACGATGTCTGGTTTGTTGCATTTTATGGTTTTGTCTGTACGGATTTCTACATCCCAGTATAGTTTGTATTCGTTGGTGTCTATGATTGTGGTGGGGATGTATTTGTAGTAGAGTATTTCCTCTGTTATGAGTCCATATGTCTTTGCAAGGTCTTGGTGAATGATTTTTCCTGCCATGTTGTGTCTTTCGGTATATTCTGTGCCTGCTAAGACTTTACATCCACTGGTTATATGGTCTATGGTTTCAATAAATTGGTGACATTTTCGGCATTTATCGGTCTGTATGTTTGGATTTCTTATTATATATTTTTGATAATTACGTGTGGCTATGACCTGATCTTTTATTGCGATGACGAAGCTTTCTGTTTTAGGGAAAAGTCTTTCTTCTGTAAGCCATTTATAAGAGAGTTTTTTTTAATATGTGATCATGTTCTATGTTGTATCTATGTTTTCCATGAAATAAATTTTTCTTCTATATTTTGTGATGGAGTATAAGTATCCAATGGGAGCTTGAATGTGGATAAATCAAGTGGTGTATAATTTATGTCAGCTTTGCAAACTGCTTGGTGAAGGGATGTTTGATTATTTAGAAAGAATTTCCGGAGCTGTTGTATCTGTACTGTATGTAATTCTTGAATATCCTCTTCCTCCATCCTTTCTGCTAATTGTTATTCTTTCTTTTTATGAGTTGGGATTGTGTTTTCTGTGTTTGGAGAGCTCTGATCTAGTGAGGGTACGGATGCTTTCCAGATCTGTTTGGGTCCATTTAATTATGCCAAACAAGTATGTTAATATTGGGATTGCATATGTGTTTATGGCTTTGAAAAGATTACGAGAATTGAGTGGTGCTTTCAATATTGCCAGTAATCTTTGGTTGTATCGTTTTTTTTTAATTCTATTTTTATATCGGCATGGTTTATCTTAATGTTTTGTTGGAATCCAAGGTATTTGTATGTTTCGTTTTCTGTCATGTTGTTTAGGGTTTCTTTGTGTTCGCTTTCTTTCCATTTTTCTTTTTCGATATGTAGTGTTTTCCATTTACTTATACCGAATTCTATTTGTATATCTGTAAATGTTTCTACGATCTTAAGCAGCCCTTTAAGTTGTGTCGGTGTTGGTGCGTAGATTTTTATATCATCTATGTATAGTAGGTAGTGGATTTTATGTTGTACCGTTTTTTGATATTTTATGTTAAAGCCATATGGGGAGTTATTTAGAGAATTTGAGAGTGCGTTTAGGCACATACAGAACCACAAAGCACTTAGTGCATCACCTTGGAAGATTCCTCGCCGAATATATAGTTCATATGTCTGTATGGCTTCTGATTCTCAAGTTATGGTAATTTTCGTTCTCCAGGTTTTCATTATTTCCGTTAAGAATTGTTTGAGATATTATTATTATTATTATTATTATAGGGGTTCTGTGATCTCAGTAAATTGGTACTGGTTCTTCTCTTGTTCCACTGGAGAGGCAATTCAGCCTAACCCAATGGGGTAAAAAACTTTCTGACAATATGTGTTGTTTGTAGTATGACCGTTCTTGAAATACCGGTGATAACGTTTGAGGGGATTTCAAGTTTCTGGAGATATTTTACAAAGCTTCTTGATACCATTCCTTCGGCAGAGATAACAACTGGAACTATGTCAATCTTTCCAGTCTTCCAAATATGTTTTATTTCCAGCGCTAGATTCTCATATTTACTCCTCTTTTCATTTTCTGTTTTCAAAACATTATGGGACAATGGGATTGCTATGTCTATTATTGTGGCCTCTCTTTTTCTTTTATGAATGATTACTACATCTGGTCTATTGTAGTCTACTGTCCTGTCTGTTATCATAGGCGTATCCCAGTAGAGGAGTACATTTTCATCTTCGAGTATACTACTTGGGTTGTATTTATAGTGGGGTATTCTTCTCTTTATTATTATTATTATTATTAGTATTATTATTATTATTATTATTATCATTATTATTATTATTATTATTATTATTATTATTATTATTATTATTATTATTATTATTATTATTATTATTATTATTATTTTAGGAATTCACAGGGTTTTTGTTCCCTCGATTTCTTCTTTATACGTGCGGCCAAGTATAAACGAAGTCTATTGTGCACTAAGAAACGAGCGGACTATATTGCATGTGTGCAAAATGACGCTTTTTTGTATTTGATTGTGTGTATTTTCAGGTACGTCTAGTTCTGTCAGATGTTCTGTTGAATTTTTGTGGATAATACCAGTAGCAGACATAATCAACGGGATGATGGTGACCGCGTTTTGCTTCCAAATTCTCTCCAGGTCTATTGCGAGGGGGGTGTATATTTATATTTTTTTCTTTCGAATATTTGTTTGTTATATTGTGTTCGGTAGGGATGGAAACGTCTATGGGGTATGTGTGTTTGTTTTTCTTGTCAGTAAATGTGAAGTCGGGCCTGTTTTGTCCCAGTATATTTTGTATTTCTGGTTTTCTAGTATTTCGGATGGCGTGTACTGGTAGTGAGGTACGGTTTTGTTTATTAGTGAAAGTTTATATGTCATTTGCTGGTGGATGATTTTTGCTGAAATTAACTGTCTCGACCCTTACTTCGTGGAATCTGATCATATTAGTGTTTTAAATGAAACTCACGGTTTCTAGTTAATTCCACAATATAATAAAAGTTAGAATTTTCAATAACTTTTATTATATTGTGGAATTAACTAGAAACCGTGAGTTTCATTTAAAACACTAAGATGATTTTTGCGACTGGTATTTGGTTGGTGCAAGAATGTTGCAGCCGTTTGTTATATGCTCTATCGTTTCTCTGTCTACATGGCATCTTCTGCATTTGTCATTTGTAACTGAGGGGTCTTTTAATATGTATTTGCTATACGTTTTCGTTTTTATTACTTTATCTTGTATAGCATGCATGAATCCTTCCGTTTCGTGGAAGAGGTCACCCTTCTGGAGCCATTTCTGTGTTAGTCCTTTATCTATGTCTCTTCACCTTGTGTCTGATTGAAGTATCGTCCGTGTAGTTCTTTGCTTGCCCATCTTTGTATTTTCTCTTTGTATGTGGTTTTCTTGCCCTTCAGTAAAAGGTCGGTGTTGTGTAAGTCTAGTGGAGTGTAGTTTATGTCGGCGTTTACTATTGCTAGGTGAACTTTGTTTTCGGATATTTTGTCATGAAAGTATTTCCTTAGGTTTGAGATTTGGGTGTCGTGTAGTTTGTGGATGTCAAGAACTCCTCTCCCACCATCTGCTCGAGGTAAAGTAATTCTTCCTATACAGGCGTTAGTGTGGTGCATATGGTGTTTTGTGAGTAGTGTTCTGGTCTGTCTGTTGATATTTTCGAGATCTGTCGCTGTCCACTTGAGAATTGCAAATGAGTAAGTGAGCGTTGGTATGGCATAGGAGTTTGTGGCTTTCGTAAGGTTTCTGGCTGTGAGTTTACTTTTTAGTAATTGTGTGAGTCTCTTTGTATATTTTTGTATGAAACTGTTTTTGAGTTCTGTATGGTTGAGTTTGATTGTTTTTTCGATGCCAAGATATTTGTATGTGTCGTCTTCATCCATGTGCTCTATTATGCCTTCTGTAGTCCTGATGCCCTCGGTGTTTGTCCATTTGCCACGCTCTATGCTGTTAATTTTGCATTTATTTAAACCGAATTCCATTTTTATGTCGTTGTACATGGTTTCTGTTATTTTAAGAAGGGAGTTCATTTGTGTTCATGTCGAGCTGAATAATTTGATGTCGTCCATGTAGAAAAGGTGATTGATTTTATAATTGTTGTTCCTGTTGAATTTGATGGTGAATCATTGTTTTGTTTTAGAGAGGGCCTGATATATAACATTGAGACGAATGCTCTTGAAATATTCCGCGTTTAATGTGTATCTTGTCAGTCGTGAATTGTGTATTTTCTGTTTGCACATATATATTCTTGCACCACCTTTTCATTATGGTTTGGAGGAAATTAATGATGATAGGTTTGATGTCGTAGATTCTGAGTACGTGTGTTAGCCAGCTATGTGGTACGTTATCGTATGCTTTTTTGTAATCTATGTACGTGACGATTGCGGGATTTTTTAAGTGCTTGTTGGTGGATTACTGCATCTATTGTCAGCTGCTCTTTGCAACCTTGACTGTTCTTTTTGCATCCTTTCTGTTCTTCTGTGAGTATGTTGTACTTGTCTAGGTGGTCCTGCATATGTTGTGCGATGGTTGATGTGATGATCTTGTATAATATTGGTAGACATGTGATTGGTCTGTAGTTGGTTGAAAAGTTTGGGAGTTCTGAGGGATTGTGGACGATGTGTGTTATAAGTTCTGCAAGTGTGTCATGCGTCGCAGTGAATTTTTTAAGCCAGAAGTTTTGTATTCCAATTATGTGTTTTATTGATTATGCCTTTAAGTTGTCCAATGGAGATGCTGATATTGTTTTGTGTGTCCAGATGTTCGTATTCTTGTTAGATTTCTGTGATCCAGGTGGCATCTGAGTTGTGTTCAACAGGGTTTGACCATATTGATTTCCAGAAATTGGTGATATCTTCTTCTGATGGTGTTGGGTAGTTTTTATTATCGTTTTCATTATTGAGTTGTGCATACAATTTCTATTCATTTTGCCAGAATGTATTATTTTGTGTATTTCGGAGGTACTTGTTTTGTAACGTTTTAGTCGCCCTGCGTACACTGCTAGACGTTGCTTGTGGTTGTCGAGGAGTGATATAAGTTGTTGTTGGCTAAGTTGTGCTAAATTTATGTTTAACTTTTGTAGTTTGTCAATTTTTTTTGCGGATCTGTTGCCATTTAGTATTGGGTAAGTAGTCCTAATGTTTTTCTGATTATTATTATTATAAATCGACCATAGTCAGTCTGTATTTTTCCATTTATTAGGAACACTCCCTGTTAGTGTTTTAAATGAAACTAACGGTTTCTAGTTAATTCCACAATATAATAAACGTTATTGAAAATTCTAAAAAAATGACAATTGTTTCGATAAATCAATATCATCGTCAAAATGACAGAAGTTACATTTCATTTGATGCCTACCCTTAGGAATTTTGAAATCCGATACAGTAAACACTTACGAGCATACAGATTAAAACAACCAGATAAATCCCACTACGCAAAACATCTACTTGATACCAATCATTCATTGACACCTGACACAAAACTAGAAGTGCTGCATATTTATGAAAAGAAACAAGAACTGGATTTCCTTGAAGAATTCGAAATTAGAAGACATTAAGAAACCCACAATATGAAGTTGTCAATGAACAGTTAAATCTAGGGAGTTCTCCACTAATGAACTGACTTCTTAAGTGATAATTGTAAAGATCAGCAGATATAGTTTTCCTGGTTTTTTATATCATTGCATAGTTATACTGATCTTAATTGAAAAAATGATATCCAGAATATCACCATAGGGCTAATAATATCTAAGCTTCAATATTTGTAATATCACATCTTCTTCTTTTTTCTATAAACATATATTAAGTCAATCACAAGTTAGGTCACTTCTGGGTCTAGCCAAAAATAACTACTAAACATCAGGTAGGCATAAAATGCTATGTAACTTCTGTCATTCTGACGATGATATTGATTTATCGGAACAATTGTCAATTTTTTAGAATTTTCAATATTTTTTATTATATTGTGGAATTAACTAGAAACCGTGAGTTTCAATTAAAACACTAATACGAGCAGATTCCACGAAGTAAGGGTCGGGACAGTTAATTACACTCCCTGTTCCTCAGAATAAATGGCATTCTACTTGTCCTAGAGCTCGCCAGATTATGTGGGCCGTCTCCAAGAGCACAGTTTTTTGTAGTGTCCTAATTGTGGTTTTATTGTTATTGCCAGGTATTTTGTTCAACAATTCTCCAAAGTTATTATGAATAGTTCCTGTACTTCTATTTGTAAGTATCGGTATTTGATGATCTTTTCGGACTCCTTCTCCTTCACTGTGGCATCTGATGGAATGGCAACGTCAATTGATAGACACGTCTTATTTTTGAGGTCCTTGATTATTAGATCCGGTTTGTTCGCCATCACTTTCCTATCTGTTTGTACTTGCATGTCCCATATTCTTGTGATATCGTCTTTTGTTTCAATGCTCTCTATGTCGCAAACATTATAATGTAATGTTGAACATACTTTGTTATGTCGTTCTAGGTAGTCTTTTCATGCAAGGACCCGGCATCCAGTAGTAATGCGCTTAATGGTTTCATCGTACTATCTACTGAGTCTGCACCTGGAGTCTAGTTATTATTATTACATTTATATTTAAATTGCTATTATGTGTATAAGAATAAATGTATGTTTTGATAAATACTTAGTGTTTACCCCTACCATTTGTTTCAGCTTATATATTGAAGACGTGGAGTTTTTATAAGTAAACATATTCATATTTACCACGATCCGAATTCTCCATTGAAAAGTTGGAAAGTATACCTACAAATTAAAAATGTTCATATTATTGTTTTCAATTGTCATTGTATAATTGGGAATTCCCGGTACGTTTTAATCTAATTAATGTTTATGAAATAATGTTTGCCTTTTTGACACGCAACTGTTCCTCTGGATGGTATATACGGCCAATGAAATATATCTACATGACCCTAATAATTATTCACACGAATAATAATCGTTTGTTATATTGAGTGCCACGAGTGGAAGTTTATGGCTCGCTGAATTAGCACTAATTGTTGATTTTTGCTGAGGGAAAATTAGCAATTTGGAAACCTTGGTTGGATATATACTTGTATCAATTAAATTTTAACGTCATATTTTATATTATAAAAGTTAGAAGCACTTATTCAAGAATGTGGAACGCAGTTTCGAAGCAATGTTTCCACTCCGGTTGAGATAACTCCAAAATAATCATTCTAAGTACCAACCGTTTGTTAGGGTGTCGAGAATCGTAAGCCAGGTAATTTCTTTTTAATATGCGGGAATAATAAAACATTGAGTGTTGACTCGCTTCTGCTTCTTCCGAATTTATCTTATGACTTCAAATTTATCCAATGACCAAACCCGAATAAATAGGCAACGCCTACAGGGAATATATGTATATAGTATATTAGTATTTTCCTTTTTACTGTCTTTAAAACATCTATTGCAAAGTAAAAAACTATTACTTTGTATATAATAGTTAGTAGAATCCTGGGTGCTTTTTTAGATTTTTACATATTAGAATTTATTCCAACTCATTGTGAGAAAAAGTCAAATTATGATTAATTTAGAACATGTTTTGTATTATTTTAAAACTCTAAACAAATTTATGTTTGAATTGAGGATATTTACATTTTATTTCCACCGAATATCTTTCATAAAACGCTGCTGAAGCCGTCAGATAATTCCGGATTCATGACCGAAAAAGGTTGTCATACATACGCTAATATAAATTGTAAATAGGTTCATGAATATGAAATAATAATCTCACCCAAAGCGAACGCAAAAGAACGTGGTAAAGGGGAAGACTAATAAATAATGTTTTGACAAGATCGAGTGTAGTTCAGAATGTTTTCTATGTAGAATTAAAAATATATTAGGGATTAATTCGATAATTAAAAAACATGATAATTACTTTTTGAATAATCTAGTAAGTCCGTCAAACATTTTTGGTGACCGTAAATGCTTAGTAATACCAGCGTCGGATATTTTGATATTTTGCGACCTGAGCAAATAATTTGTTTTCGCCCCTTCCATCTATCTACTCTTCTCGTCTTTCAGACAGCACATACGACACACGTAAAATGTATATGTATATACACAAGAAAAAATAGTCAAACTAATAAAATTTCACCTAATATTTGTTTCAAATAATGTTTGGCTGAAACTGTCATCAATAACTCACAAATTAGGGCAGTTAGGTATAGGGAATGCTTAAGAAATAATATAGTGCCATACAATACCATTACATTACGATACTAAAATACATGGTGTTCCATTTAAGAAAACCCAGTAAATGATCGTTCCAATTTATGACCAATCCTGTATATAAAGAACGATTATCGTGCTATGTTAATAATTTTGGAGAATAGTAAACTATATCAAAAATCGTTTGATCGTCAATGGATTTCTTGATATCAAATCTATACAATGGTACAGGGTGTTGATGTTACTAGGAAATTACTTACAAAGTGCTTATATCTTTCAAATCACCTCGTATACCATTGTAATACCTCATATCGCACAAACAAGAAAATCGAGGAGAATGATAAAATGTGGAAATATACAGGCTGTTTCATTTAAAAAAAAAAAGTTAGGTTCATCCTGCCAATATGGGTGGCCCTGTATATTTTAAAATATTATCAGAGTATGGTCCTATATACGGCTTACCTTTTATTTAAATATAGTATATTACGTAACGAGTGCGGAAAGTGTTGTCTCACGAGGCGCAAGCCGAGTGAGGCAATCCCACGAGTGTGAAAAATCATATATGTGTATTTATAATTACTTTATATAGTTTTGATTACTTACCTTTGAAAGTGGCCCAGAAAATTGTGATTTTTATGCGATAAAAAAGAGTGCCTTCAAAAAAAAGTTAGAATACATATTGGTACACAAAATATTACGAACATTTATTTTAACAACTAACAATTGGAAACAGAACATCAGAAATAAAACTGTTTTTGTTACATAAATATTGCGATTCAGAAATAACTATTTATTTGAATCACTGTGAAAATTAAAAGTAAAATTATTATTAGTGCAATTTATAAATGGCAATGGTGTATGTGCAAGATTTTTTTCGATATTTTCTTGTTCAAACTATGCTCCAAATAATTGAAAACGGATATTTTTTGTTTTAATAACATGAAAGTCCAAGGAATGTCGATGTAAACACACTTTATTTTTAAGAATAAATAAACTGTTGTGTATATTTTCTTAGCGCTATAAGTATCTTTGATAAGAACACAACGTAACAGCGATAGAATGGCCGAGCGGGCTAAGCGTCGGTACACTCAATTTCTGACAAACAGTAAGGTGGTTCGAACCTCAGATTAACAAATAAAATAGATATGTTTGTTCTGACTTTTTCATGCCCCAAACATTGAGTCACATTCTAAGCTCACTTGCGGGACACTTCCACTGTTTTGCCATATTTACAAATCCTCTTTAGAACTGTCTGTGGATATGGTGTACACACTAGATGTAAATTGAGTGAATGAAAACGACGAATACTCAGTGTGTATTTGTTTATTAATTTCCAGCTAGCCGAAAGCGCTTAGCTGGAAATTAATAAACAAATACACACTGAGTATTCGTCGTTTTCATTCACTCAAATCCTCTTTAGTTGCGAGAAATAAGAAATTAGAAGTACAATTGAAAATTTGTTAAAAAGTTATGGAAATAAAAAAAAATCATACTAATTTCTGCATATGAGTCGCTGCTTTTAACATTAATTAATAATACTTGAATTTTATTTAATAAAGGCATATTCTTATATACATTTTAAACAAGTATTTGTTGTATTCTTTATGGTTATATCTAAAACTGGCAACATTGCTCAGAATTTCAGTACCTGTTTAATGTGTCAATAGTAATCTATTTAGTAGTTTTGTCCTTGTTTAATTACTATATAAAGAGAGATGCAAATATCGTCAGAGTGTGATCGACGATCATTTTAAATACGCCGTAGTATTGAAGTAAATAATGTCAAACGTGGTTTGTTTATACGAGCGCCATTACGACTAGAGAGTAAACATTCAGTTCTTTCGTTTTGATGTGTTTTTCAAGACTCTAAGTGACAAAATAAACTTTTAATTTAATTAATTTAATGTTTTTGGATTATTATGGTTCGTCGGTGCCAAGTTTGTCAGAAAACCAGCCGAAATTAGCAATGCCATGTATCTACAATACTATCCCCACTTGTTGTAATTAATTCATTATTTCACTACTGGCGTTTAGAATTGTTGGCTGCAAAAATAAACTTGTTTATGAATCAATAGACCTCTCTATGTTTATTATTACTCTAAGGTTCGAACCCAGGCTCGGTGGGTTTTCTTTTAATTTTAAATGAAATAAATAAATTATATTATATGAAAAAATCAATTTAGGAAATACGCATTTGACATATACATAAATTTGCGGGGTAAATAGACTAGCATTTCAATATTCAATTTGACAGCTTTTTTATCCGTACATGTATGGATAATTTTTTTTCCGTACGCGTATGAATAAAGGCCACTTTCCATAGAACTAGACAGTGCGATATATGTCACATTCCTATGTGGTCGTAGGAAAACAAACTTTCGTATCTCTCACATGTCAGTAATTGGACTTCCTCGCACTAATGTCGCACCCTGTATAATAAAAATCGAATGCTACATCTATAAAAATAAAATATTCTTAACGTACATATAACTTAGCCAGATATCTTCAATATTTACCATTTGTATTCACTATCTGTACCTTATAAAAGTCAGTTTAAGGCTATCATCCCTCAAGATAAATTCATATTGAAAAATCAGTTACATTTCACATTTAGAAATAACAATTGCTTCTAAACTTTCCCCAAAACTTATTATTGCACTAAATAAGAAATAGAAGAAATTAACAGCCACACACCTTGCGAACTTCTTGCTTTGGACATGAAAAATACCTCACGATGTAAACAAATTAATTTAACTTTAACAAAGCCTAAATTTAATCAACTAGGAAGCACCAATAATTGGCTAGTTGTATTTCCAATTAAAAATCATTTGCAAGCAAAAACAAGAAGTCAAAAAGTTTGATGGAACATTTTCAATCGAAATTCCAGTAGGATGTCAGATTAAATCAACTGCACAAACGCTAGCCATTGAAAAATCAATAGCCGATAGCCAGCCAACATTTCTTCCCGATATCCAGATCACGAACAACACACTGCCAACTCTAAAACCACGGGTGCCCTTAGAAAATATCAAGTTGGATCAGTTTTCAGATATCTTACACCAGTCTACAGAAAACTTCCCCTTGCAATGGACAACCGGAATATTCCATACGCCCAGTGTGTGGACTATAGTAGTTTACATCATTATAGCAGTGTTAGTGTCAAATACTTCAAAGTTACAAAAGTTTGACACTTATAACAGAGGAACCAAGACTCCTACGACACGACAAGAAAAAGAAGATTCTCTAACCTAATTTTGTTAGTTTTGTTTTATGTAACCTACTTACTTTGTTTTAGATTTGTTATGACAGAACACACATTTTATTACTTTTCTGACGTTTATTGTACTGTTCTTAAATAAAAAATAATATCACATCATTTTGAGTAGTATGTTACGAATCAAGACGTGAAATTCTAAAAATATAGACGATCCCACAACATATGGTCCTTCGAGAACGGATAGAGTTTACTGGAAACTGGACACAAGGCCTTTATTCAACTAGCTATAACAGGATTTATTCAAGTCAGTGCTTTTCATTTTACCTGTATTCCTACTGTCATCCTATTAATAAGCGGTATTCTGCTTGACACATACTTATTACATTTTCACATAATTACAACGTAGGACATCACACTACATTCAACAACAAAGGCTGTAAAAGTCAATTCACTCATTACACTGCATTTCCAATACTTGGAGGTGTCGTAACTTATTCAAAGATTTGTTATTTGAAATTGGACATAGTTATACATTTCATACTGAAACTTCAACCATGTCTAATCAAAATAAAATTAAACGTACGTCAGCAAAAGGCTCTTTAACAAGATTTACTAAATATTTTCAATCTATGAAGGATGATGATGAGGTAGATTTACTTGATTTACAGCATCGCCTAGCTAAGGCAGAAACACTTTTTGAAGATTTTCACAATGCCCAACTTGCTATTGAATCTGAAGATCCTGATTTCGATACAAACTATGACACTGTACACTCTCCTGTCAGAGAACAATTTGAAAATGAATTTTATAAAATAACTTCTGCTGTTAAAAAATATATTATATCACACGAAAAAGATGATCATGAAAGTATGAAATGGCAATAATGATTCAAAGATTACTACACCACATTCAAATATTCGCTTGCCACAATTAAATTTACCTACATTTGACGGCTCTTTAGATCAGTGGTTATTTTTTAGAGACAGCTTTACGTCAATAATTCATGATAACTCTATGATGTCAAATGTACAAAAATTTCATTATTTGCGACTGTCACTTCAAGGTGCAGCTGCTGACAAAATAAAATCATTGTTAATTTGTGATGCAAATTACAATATAGCATGGAAATTACTCTGTGATAGGTTTGAAGATAAACAAACTTTAATAAAGAATCACATAAAATGTTTATTCCAATTACCCACGTTAACTAAAGAATCTCATGAAGGTCTAAATTTCATTCTTGATAATGTTGAAAAAAATCTAAATGCTTTAAATGTTTTAGAGAGACCTACTGATTATTGGGATGATTTACTTGTATACTTAATTACTACCAAACTTGATCGTATTACCCATCGGGCATGGGAATCGCGCAATGATGCAGCTAACATACCTACTTTAAAACAATCATTAAAATTCATTGAGGAACGTTGTAAAGTTTTATCATCAATAGACTACAACCTACCTGAAGAACCCAAATGTAACCTGAAGTATAATTCTCACAAACAATCAAAGTCATTTATAACAACATCCAACAAACTCAATTGTAATTTGTGTAACAATAATCACACTTTATACTATTGCCCTGATTTTACAAAGTTTCGCCCATCTGAGAAATTGAATACTGCAAAACGTTTACGCTTATGTATTAACTGTTTAGGTTCGAATCATCGAACCAAAGAGTGCAAGTCTTCAGGTTGTAGAAAATGTGGAAAAATACACCACACATCACTCCATTTTCCAAATTCATATGTAAATGAAAATCAAATGCCTGTGGATGAATTGACAGTTGATAGTCCAGGAGGTTCAGGTACTATTTCAAATTCTAATAATACACAGATTAGCATGACAACTAGACTCCATACATCACCTCAGATTCTACTTTCTACAGCTCTAGTCACTGTTTTTGACAAATTTAAAATTCCACATCAGTGCAGGGTATTACTTGATAGTGGAAGTCAAGTAAATTTTATTTCTGAAAAACTGTGTAACATTTTACAACTAAACAAAAGGCAAATTGACATTTCAGTATCAGGAATTAGTCAAATGTCCCGCAATGTTCAATCTTTAACGTCACTAAAATTCAAATCAAATATCAACAACTTTCCAAAGTCAATAAACTGTATTATTTCACCCCAAATTACAGGCCATTTGCCATCCTTACCACTTGAATTTAGTACACTAAACATTCCTGACAAAATTGCGCTGGCTGATCCCACGTTCTACCAACCTGCTCCAATTGATTTGTTGATCGGTGCTGATACCTTTTGGGAACTTTTGTGTATAGTCCAGATGAAACTAGGCAATAGCCTACCTACTTTACAAAAAACAAAATTGGGATGGTTAGTTTCAGGCCCCATATTTACTAATAATCATAAGTTTGTCACACACCACTGTTCTCTCTCCACTAATATTCTAGAATCTCAGCTTACAAAATTCTGGGAAATCGAGGAAGTTCCGAAGGCTTTATACCTTTCTGATTAAGAAAGACTCTGTGAGGAACAATACAAAAATACAACGACGATACACAATGACGGACGCTTTATAGTCACAATACCACTAAAAAACAATCCTTCTGTACTTGGCGATTCAAAAAATACAGCTGTTCGCCGCTTTCTAAGTTTAGAAAAGAAACTTGATAAGAATCTTGACATAAAAATACAATATCACAATATCATAGACGAATATATACAACTCGGTCACATGTCTCTTGCTAATTCTCAAGTTGACGATTCAGGATTCTTCCTTCCACTCCACTGTCTTAAAGGATATCTCAACCACAACAAAATTACGTGTAGTTTTTGACGGTTCAGCAAAAACAACATCTGGACTATCACTCAATGATATCACCATGGTAGGCCCTAATATTCAAGACAACTTATTTTACATTCTTTTGAGGTTACGGAAACATAATTACGTTATTAGTGCTGATATAGTGAAAATGTATCGCCAGGTATTGGTAACACAAACACAAAGAAACTTACAAAAAATTCTCTGGCGATTCACACCCAACGACGACATTAAGACATAGGTATCAGCTAAATACTGTGACTTATGGCACTGCATCGGCTGCCTTCTTATCTATTAGATCACTTCATGAAATAGCTTATCGTCATTTGAGTGAATTACCTGACATCTGTAATATTATATTACATGATTTCAATGTTGATGATCTCCTCACTGGAGCCAATACTGCAGATGAAATATATAGCATTAAAGAAAGACTTTCTGAACTTTTATTGAAATATGGTTTTCCTCTGAGGAAATGGAATTCTAACGTAAAGAATTTTGAGCTCAAAGCGGACTCTAGTACTTTACATATCGGTGATAAAACCCCAAACAAAACGTTAGGCCTGCTTTGGAATCCTTCTAATGACTGCTTACAATTTTCCATCAACGTTTCTAACTTGCCATCAAAGATTACTAAAAGACAAATACTATCCTCTACTACACATATATTTGACCCACTTGGACTATTATCTCCTGTCACGGTTACAGCAAAAATAATTTTGCAAGAACTCTGGAAATTGAAAATTTCCTGGGATGAATCGGTACCTAGTGACCTACATACTACTTGGTCTGACTACCACTCTCAACTGCGCAATATCAATTGTCTAAAAATACCTAGACAAGTCATATTGTCTAACTCTATAACAAAACAGATACACGGATTCTGCGACGCATCACAAACAGCATATGGTGCTTGCATTTACATTCGCTGTAGCGATTCTTTAGGAAATTGTAGTTCTAATTTACTCTGTGCCAAAACACGTGTGGCTCCAGTCAAATAAATTACTATACCAAGACTTGAACTTTGTGGCGCACTCTTATTGGCAGAGCTAGTTGAAAAGGTATCAAGTGCCTTCCATCCCAAGAATATCACATATTGGACTGATTCATCGATTTGTATAGCCTGGATAAATTCTTCACCGCACATTCTCAAAACTTTTGTCGCCAATCGTGTATCGCAAGTTCAGAATCTATCTAAAGCTCAATCATGGAGGCACGTGAATACCACGGATAATCCAGCCGACTTACTATCACGCGGAATTAGCCCAACAGACCTAATAAATTCCGAATTTTGGTTTCACGGGCCATCGTGGCTAGCAAAACCAACTACATATTGGCCGTCATGTGACTTAACAAAGGTTAGCACTATTATTCATGATCTTCCAGAAGTTCGTACAAATATTTCATCATTTGCTAATTACGTAAATGAATTTGAGAATGATATTATTTTATGTATTGAACGGTTTTCAAGTTTCACAAAGCTTCAACGTACGTTTGCATATGTTTTACGATACATAAACAACATTCAACCTAAAAACAAAAACTCTAAAAGACTTGGACCACTGACAACTCATGAACTTGAGAATTCCTTAACCTTTCTGGTTCGTTCCGTACAACGTCATCATTTTCCCGATGACTACTACAATCTAGTCAACTCTAAGCCGCTAGGAAAAAGGAGCAGACTCCTTAGCCTAAACCCTTTTTTTGACCATTCGAATTTGATAATACGGGTTGGCGGTCGTTTAGACAATTCTACTTTTAACTTTTCTAAAAAACATCCAATCATTCTCCCATATACGAACCACTTAACTTTAATTTTAACACGCTCTGAACATTCCAGACTCTTACATGCAGGGCCACAAGCTCTTCTTGCTTCCATTAGGGAAAGATTCTGGCCACTACTGGCCGCAGACTAGTGAAAAACGTCGTACGTGAATGTGTTAGATGTTTTAGATTCAATGCCAAGCCTGAACAGTACTTAATGGGCAATTTGCCATCATCTCGTATCACACCATCTCGTCCATTTTCAGTCTCCGGTCTAGATTACGCCGGACCATTTTTACTTCGAGATCGAAAGGGAAGAAACCCTAAAACTAACAAAGCCTATGTAGCATTGTTTGTTTGCTTTGCTACAAAGGCCCTGCACTTAGAAGCTGTAAGTGACCTCACTTCCGAATGCTTTATTGCTTGCTTACGACGTTTTGTGTCTAGGAGAGGCAAATGCCATGAACTCCACTCAGACAATGGTACAACTTTTGTTGGCGCAAACAATTAAATCAAATCATTTCTTAACACTAACAACAAATATATTTCAGATAATCTCTCTAAGGAGGGTATACAGTGGCAATTTATTACCCCACAATCTCCTCATTTACGAGGAATATGGGAATCCGGTGTAAGGTCCACTAAACACCACTTAAAACGTATAATGGGTGATGCAGCTCTTACTTTCGAAGAGTTTGTGACTGTATTGTGTCAAGTAGAAGCCTGTTTAAACTCCCGACCACTTTATACATTATCCAATGATCCAAATGATTTGAATCCCTTAACTCCTGCGCACTTCCTAATAGGAGAATCATTGACGACAATCCCTGAACCAAGTCTTAATATCAAAGAAAACAGACTCTCACGTTTTCAAAGAACGCAACAAATTGTCCAACACTTCTGGTCACGGTGGACCAAAGAATATATTTCACACCTTCAGATCAGAGTCAAATGGAAGGTAAATTATCCTCAACTACTTCAGGTAGGCACGTTGGTAATAGTCAAAGAAGACGGCCTCCCACCACTCAAATGGAAACTCAGACGAATCCTCCAAACCCACTCTGGCGTTGATAACATCATACGATCCGTAACCATTAGAACTGCCACGACCGAGCTGAAGCGTCCTGTAGTCAAGATATGCGTTCTACCCAACCAAGTCAATTCATTTTGAAACCCTAAAGTGTTTCAAGGCGGGGACCTATGTTAGTGTCAAATACTTCAAAGTTACAAAAGTTTGACACTTATCGAAGAGGAACCAAGACACCTGCGACACGACAAGAAAAAGAAGATTCTCTAACCTAATTTTGTTAGTTTTGTTTTATGTAACCTACTTACTTTGTTTTAGATTTGTTATGACAAAACACACATTTTATTACTTTTATGACGTTTATTGTACTGTTCTTAAATAAAAATTAGATCACATCATTTTGAGTATTGTGTTACGAATCAAGACGTGAAATTCTAAAAATATAGACGATCCCACAACAAGCAGGAACAATTGCAGCATAAGTCTTCAAGAAATTCAACCCCAGAAAGAAGACAGCGTCCCAAACTCCAATGGTTACATCACCATCCATTCAACTCCCTCTTTTCTCGTGAGTTGAAACGTCGGCGAAAGGAATTATCTCAGCCTTCTTGAAGACTCAGCAAGAAGCCGATTGAAGTTGGAGACCTTGCAGTTCTATCAAATAAATAGAAAACTCTAGTAGTTGATATTAATTCATTCTTGTTTCATTATGTTAATTTATTATTTTTGATCGTTTTTATAATAAATATATTTTTGTAATTTTTGTCGAAGTGATAAATGTTAGTTTTTTAAAAATAGACTTTGAAGTTCCCATTGATTAATGCACTGATAAAAGCTATGGACCGGTTTTGTTAATTGCTTCGCACAACCTATTTGTACAGAGGTAAAATCAACACTGTAAACCGTGTTGATAATTCAATCCTAATGTCATCTAAACGGTTCATACTGTACAAAATCCCGACCTAATTCCTAAAAGTACGTATAAGGAAACCAATTACTCTCAACCATGTACTTCCTGCAAATCAGAAAGGGATATCGTCTCGCTTTATAAGCCGTTACAGAATTTCAATTGAACGATTTGCTGGCATGACTCACTTGAATCGGACTGTAATTTGATTTACTAGATTAATTTTGGTATAATTTTGAATAATGAGTTTCTACATTATGGGCGGTCCTTTTGACGTATACTAGACTCCATTGAATCATGCGGATTTAGTGGAATGTTTTCCGAAACAATATAACGAAATTTCAATTTGTACGCGAACAGAACAGAATTAACAAAACCAAAGAAACTTGTACGGGGATGGCAAAATGGACTTTGGGAGTTACAGTTAAGGTCAATTTATATGAAATTGACTGTCTCGACCCTTACTTCGTGGAATATGCTCATATTAGTGTTTTTAAATGAAACTCAAGGTCTCTAGTTAATTCCACAATATAATACAAGTTATTGAAAATTCTAAAAATTTTTTTAGAATTTTCAATAACTTGTATTATATTGTGGAATTAACTAGAGACAATGAGTTTCATTTAAAAACGTCAATTTATATATTCGTGCCGTGTCCGGTCCGTGTTGTGGCAGTGCTCGATAAAAAAGTCATTGTAGGGAACGACATGGGATACCTGGCGACCTCCCATAATATCTAGCCTTAGCGAGGTAAGGGCGCACTGCCTCTCCGGACACTCTTTCGACCCAACTCGTGGGATGTAGGATGAATAGGGAGAATAAAACAAAGCAAAAGGAAGTGGAGAAAAGGGAAAGGAATGAGAAAGTGGAGGAAGAAGAGACAAGAAAACATGAGGAGAGTCTTAGGGAAAAACGTCGAAACATAAGAGCGTCGGATAGAAGCGGGAGTGAAACTGTGAGTAGTACAGCAAAAGAAACGCTGGAAGGAAGCGGAAGTGGAAATGCAGGAATACAGAACAAAAGGAGGGAAAAGGAAGGGAAGAGTGTGGTTATAGAGGATGAAAAGAGGAAAAAGTATGAGAGGTACATAAACAGAGCCAAGGAAGAATTTGAGAGGAGTGGAGGGGAGAAAGAAAAGGAGAAATTAAGATTAGGGTTGTTGGACACGGAAAACAAGATAAAAGAGATGGTAATACGAAAGAAAAGAAGGAGAGGGGGGAAACGAGGAGAAAGATTTGGAAGAGAGGGAAAGAAAAGTAAGAATGGAGAGGCGCGCTGTATAAAAAACAACTGAAAAATGAAGGGAAAGAAGAGTAAGCCCATGGGGAAGCAGTCCATGCCGTTAGGGGATGGAGAAAGCGAGGAGGAGATAGATCAATCTGAGGAAGAGGAAGAGCTGTATTCAATAGGAAGGATGGTAGAAGGTGGGAGGGAATTGAGAAGAAGGATAGATGAGATAGAAAGGGAAAGTGAAGAAAGGGTAAGAATGGTAAGAGAAGAGTCGGAAGGAAGAGAGAGAGAAGAAACGGACAGACGTGAAAGAGAAGAGAAGGAAAAGAAGGGAAAGAGAAGAGAGCGAAAATAGGGAGTATGAGAAGTGCATAAGCAAGGCTAAGAGAAAATATGAAATGAGTGATGGGGAGAAAGAAAGAAGAGAAAGAAGGGAGAAGATAAGAGGAATTTTATTGGAGACGGAAAGTAATCTAAGAGCGGAGGTAATAAATGAGGCAAAAAAGAGGGGAAACGAAGAGGTAGATTTAAAAGAGAGGGAAAGGTAAGTAAGAGAAGAGGTGCTTGACACAGGAAGAGTATTTGAAGAAGAAAGGGAAGAAAGAATAAGGGCATTCGTGGGTAAGCAGTCCACAGCTGCAGCAATCAGATGAAGAAGAAGAGTTGCTTAGAATAGGAACACTGATAGAAATAGTGGGGGTAATAAGAGAAAGGATAGAGGAGATGGAAGGGGAAAGTGTATGGATGGTAAGAACGGAAAGGGAAGAGATGGAAAGAGTAAGAGAAGAGAGAGAATGGAGAGAGAGAGAAGATATGGAAGGAGGTGAGGGAGAAGATACGGCGAAAAGAGATAGAGAAGGGGGGAAAATAAGGGAGCGGGATGATAGGGAAGTTGCTGATGTCATCATTATGGATGACGAGGAGTTAGCTAGTAAAAAAACGAAAAACAGAGGAGACAGTCCAGAGGAAAAGCAGACGGGGAAAAAAGGAAGGAAGGAGGAGGGTATCAAGGAGAGACTCGGGCGAAATCTGGAGGAGTTGGCAGGTTTGGTGGGGCACCAAGATCTTTTTGATATAGTGGAATTTAGGAGAATTCTTGAGGAATTAAGAATTATCCAAAGGGAGATGGGGGGACAACAACAGGCTCAATGAAAAGAGTATAGGGAAGTAGAGGAGAGGATGAGGAAAAAGGATGTAACGGAGAAGGTGATTGAGGACCTCAATAGGGGGGTGAATACGGGGAATACAGCAGAATTAAGGACATCAATTGAGAAGAAGAAGTGTACGTAGTAACGTGATTAGAAAGAGGTAACACGGAGGAGATTATCCTAGAATGGGGTAGCTGCGTGATAATATGTTAAGGAGGGGACTAGGGAAGTCATACGAAGATGCAATAAGGAGATATTGGACTTGTTGGATAGTTGTCAGGAGGGGGGCTGCGATACCCTCGATAACAAAGTAAAAAGCATGAGGTCCCAAAGAACTCGGTGTAATTATGTGGCGAATGTTGGGGAGGACGAAGGAAAGGCTCTCTACAAAACAGTCGAAAGTCTGACCAGAATTATCAGGCAAATGCAGGACAAGGGCGAGATGAAGGTGATAGTAGGGGAGGGGATAGATAAAATCAAGATTAGGAAAGTAATGGAATAAGGAGGTCTGTGGATGGACGGGCCTGGAGTACACAGACCTCAAGGTAAAAAGCTTGAGTAAGAGTAGAGGGGGTGGACAAATAGCGAATGTGTCGGTACGGGAAGAAAAAGCGGAGAGGATGCGGGGGCATAGGAGAATCAAGATACACTGGCAGTATTGTAAAATAAGGGAGATGTTTACCCCTCTCCGATGTTATAAGTGCATGGAGTACGGGCGCAACTCCTACTCCTGCAAGAATAAGGAGAGGGGTAAGGTGTGTTTTAGATGTTTCAGGGAGGACCATAACGTGCCATAACGTGCAGCGGCATACCTGTCATGTGCGAAGTCTGGACACAGTATGGACTCCAGGGAGTGCCCGAAATACAGGGAACTGGTTTTGGGCAATAAAGGGATCACGAACTAGCAGGAAGTTAGTGTTGGGAGGTACACTGATTTCATGACTGTAAGTCCTTCCAGTGTACATACACTCCCGAGGTGTTAAAGAGGAGGGTGGTTTAGTGCGGTGAAAGTCCCACACGAACTCACAGGATTGCACAGCCTGCTGTGAGGAAGGCATTAGCTTCCACCCCACCTCTCAGGGCAAAAAATAAAAAGGGAACGACATGTATCCTATTTGGAAAATATGCCGACATCAATAGCTTTTGACAATTTTGATCTCGATGAGCATCGCCTCGTTTGTCTCATCGCTTAGTATTGCGTCAATATGTTTACTACGTTTAGCTTCATTACCATACATGATGACATAAAAGCTGCGTCGCTTACCTCGTCGCTGTTTTTCCACTATATTTGTACTATCAACTTCCGTCTTTACAAAATTCACTTAGTGCAAGAACAGAATGAAGACGACTTTCATCGTCGCTCGCAATTTTGCGAAACTGTGAGTGAGCAACCGTTAAAAAATGGTAATTTATTATTTAATGTTTGTTTTTCGGGTGAGTGGTTTAGTGAATCTTCACAATTGTCGTTACTGGGATGAAACCAATCCAAGGATTTACCACGAGTCACACTCACAACACTCCCAGAAGTTAAATGTATGGGCTGGTATTTTTGAAAATTCCATTGTAGGCCCTGTGTACAAAAACGTGTTTTGCATAGTGGTTGTAGAAAAAGTAAATTTACAATGACCTATTAAACAGGGTGGTGATTTATTTTCACATTCAAAATTCACTCTGATATTTTATTAACAGTGTAAATGCAAATTACTGATAAATACGAGAAGCTAGAAATTGGGTAGAACATAATACATAATTAAATAGACCTTACTTGGTAAAAGGTAAGTATCTCTGAAATAGCCATCATACATTTCGCTCTTTGTGCCTAATCGAATACATATGTCTGGGATAAACGCACTTCAAAGAGGTCATTGTAATAACAGCTGTCCATTTTCACATTCTAATGCTAGAAATAATAGTTATCCTCTCGACGCGACTGTCCTGTACACAAAGATAATCTACATATCGAATTATCAAGGGAAAGTTTCATTATGTATCTAATACCAAGAGTTGGTCATAGAAATATGAATATGTAGATACATATAGTAATGAGAATAATACTTTATATTATTGAAAATAGACATCATACTTCATTTGTTTAAAGGACTGAGGCGATACAAAAAGCGAGTTACCTATATATTTTTTTCAAACGATTCACATTTACTGCCCTTCTAAAAAAGATACTTCATTAGACTAAATTCACTCTGTACAATATAATCAGTAGTAATACTATAAGTACTTCAAAATAATCAGGTTATACATCGATAACGTGTTGCATAATTATAAAGAGTGTCAGTTTGACAGTTTAAATATTCTGTCAAACTGACATGATTTGTAATTATGCAGGAAGTTTGAGATGTATAACCGTATTTATTTTGAAGTACGTATTGTATTTGATACGATTATTTTTTGAGTAAATTAAGTAAATATATAAACAATTCATTAATTTAAATACAAATTGGTGCAATGAAAGTTATAATTATTATATACTACGTTTTTTTTAACTGAGTCATTTTCGGCGCAGGAAACGTGGCCACTGCTCATTGAAGTGCTGGAAATACTGGAGGTGTTATTACTTGAACTTGCAGCGTTTTTAAAATTGGATCTCATCTTATTAATTATGTTTTGGTGATGTTGTTCATCTATCTGTAGGTAGGGTTTGATAGAATTTCTATTACCATGTCCTGTTATTTTAATAAGTTCTTGTTCTAATACACCTGCTTTTGCCAATTGTGAAACAGCAGTGGCTCGGTGAGAATGATTTGAAAATATTTTGTTTGTCATATTCAAATTTGCCAATTCTGCAGACTTTTTGGTCCATTTACTAATTTCATGCACTCCAATTGGCATATTTTTGTACCAGCCAAGGGCTTTTTTCTTTTCTCCAGTAGGGATTTACTGTCAGAAATAACCTATCTGTTTTAATATTTATGTTTTCGCTTCTTTTCATAATTAGCTTATCTAGAAGTCTCACTGGACAACGACTTACTTCATTATGGTTAGGTTCAAGCCATTTATTATTAGCACATGGTTTTGCTCCTCCCTGTGTGGTTTTGGTAAAAATAGGACTATATTGTATTCTACCAGTTGGAGTATCATCATTTCCAGTTTCTTTTTGAAAATATTGAGTCAAGCATGACGCTCCTTCATTTCCTCTCCACGCAAGTTCTACAGAAGCAATTAAGAAAATTTTTATTTGTAATCCTCCCGGTGTATTATCATCCCACGCTTCTATCATTGCTATGTACTCGTTATCTTCAAATGCTGATGCACTAACCTTTCTCTTATCCGGAAACATTTGAAGTTCTCTTCTTTTCGAATTTCTTGCGTTTCGTGCGGCTAAATATATGGGACTAGACAATGGATCAATTACTCTATTAAACTCCTTCATATATTTTTCTTGTACTTGTTTTGCCGTAATGTTCTACATCGTTTTAACCACATTTTCTTTATAATTTTCTCCATTACATTTTCGAATATTGAAAGCCCAATCTTTCAAAATGGACGCTATCATTTCAGTGGAAATTGATTCATTTAGCACATAGTCTCTTTCACTGCAAAACGTAAGAAATTGTTTCCATACGTACTTTTTTGTTTTCACTGTATTATGAGGCTCAGGATTTTGTATACTTTCGTCTATTGCATTTGATGATAAATCTCCGAATCGACTCATTTTTGAACAGTTTTTGATAAACGCCACAATTTGACAGTTCTGTTTGTTGTATATTGATGTCGACGTGGTTACTATAAAAATGAAATTATTTAAAAATTTTCGATTGGTGGAGCTACTTTATGTATAATCAGGTATTATCGAAATTATACGAGGTAACTTAACTAAATTGGACATTCTGATTGGTTGAAAATCATACGAAAAAAATAATCAATATTATATACAAAAAATAAATGCTACTAAAACTAAACAAATGCAATTCCACAGAAACACCAGTTCAGTTTACTTTTCGACTGGGCTTGAACGAGTAAAGTTCGATTAAGATTAGTGCGTAGTTTTTCAAAGATTATGAGGTAAACAATTTTGACAATTAGTCAGAGTTTTTGGGTTAGTTGTAGATCTCTCTATCTTACAATAATCCTGTAAATTATAACGGGATTCGTGTTATTTTGATTTAATTAGTAAACAATAATAATAAATTTCTGTGTGATTACTGATAAGAAGATAAACAAACTAGTTATTCTATACTCGCTGATTCAGTTTTTCGATAGGCAACCATAACATTATGGTGTATCTTGGTTTGCTGAGAAATAAAACACAATATTTCTACCATTAGCGTAACACAAGAAGCTGCCTTTGACTACAAGGGCAACAACAATAACAACTTCCACATCGGAAACAAACCTACAATGACTGAAAACAACTCTAATGTTCCTCAAATTTCCACTTCGTAGGTAACAGCCGTAGAACCTACTCCAAAAAAACAAATGTTTCCCAAGAAAGAACAAGCCATACTTTTCCACTCCTTTAATAATTTAGAATTATTCGAATATTTTGAAGCAGTTGGTGATATTATAGGCCCAAGAAATATATGCTTTGCATCAAGAATTTCCAATAACAGAATCTGCATTTATCTAAACAAAATTGAATTATTTGACCAACTGATTACCACAATCGACAATTGAAGTTGGATACATGGAATTGAATGTAAGAAGATTAGTTACCCCCGAAAAACGCATTTTATTTCAAATGTGTGCCAATCCATTCCTCACGAACTAATTCAAACAGCATTAATAGATCTTGGACTACAGATAGCGTCACCAATATCTTTTCTGGAGATGAATACAATCATATATTATCCTTCCGCAGACAAGTTCATATTGTATCATCTTCCGAAAATTCGAGCACCAAACATTGTCACTGATAATTTGCAAATTTAATAGCTACTCATTTTGAAGAGAAATACAAGAACAATAATAATCAAAACCACAATCAACTGAACGAGTCCCCACTCCCTATTACTTCATATCTGATCTTGACTCTTTGAACCTTCCATTCTCATTCGAAGTACCAGCTTACGCTCTTTCTTCTTGTGAAAATTCCGCTACTGGTTCCAATAATATACCATTTATCTTTCTAAAATATTTATCACCGATCTCCTTAACTGAATTACTGGAATTATATAATACTATCTGGACTAAACAGCTATTCCCAACACAATGGCGAGAATCAATTTCAATTCCAGTGGTAAAACAATATAAACCATCAACAGATCTACATTCATATCGTCCCATTTCTTTAACAAGCACAATGTGTAAGTTGATGGAAAAGATGATTAATAAATAAAATCCCAATGGCACAGCACCAATTGGACAGGCTTATTTCAGTAACATGTTTGCATAAAACCCAAAATAAAAAATTAGATACAAAAGTAATAGAATGTTTTGAGATGTACAAAAAACCAAATTAACATTCTGGCATCAAATCAAAAACAAAACAAAAATTTCTGGTAAATTTGTGAATTTTCTTAAATAAATGTTTTAATGTACGATTTACAAAAAAATGTTGAATACAAAAGTTGTAGAACGTGTTAAGGTCTATGAAAAAGCAGAGTAACTTTCTTGCGTCAAATGAAAAACAAAGGAAACACGATTTTTTTTCAACTTTGACAGGCCGGTATTTTGTTTTTACTGGGCCGATTTGGCTCATTAACGAACTCGTCCAAGATTTTGGCCTAACCGATTTTTGTAGTGAGTTTGGTTTCGATCCGTCAAAAAATACGCCCTCTATCGTGCTTACAAATTCCGTTATAACACACACACACATATATATATATATATATATATATATATATATATATATATATATATATATATATATATATATATATAACCAAAAACCAAAAGTTGGCAGTTAGTCACGGCTGACTAATTAAAAAATAAAACTTCAAAGAGTGGTCTTTGTTAAAAAACCCTCAAAATCGTGGGGATAGCAGCCAAAAAAACTTTACAGGTTAGAGATAAAGTGAATCAAATAGTACATTACCTAAGCTTTCGAAGAGCATTGTCTTCATTTTCAAAGGCTATAATAAACCAGAAAGAAAAAATCGGTTAACTTAATAAAGAAAACAACTTCTGAAATCATTACGACTTACTTGTAGTGTTGATTTAAAATTAAACTCACATTTCACAAATTGCAGGAAAACCTTCATCCACTAAAGATTAAAATGTCGACTAAATATAATTTCTCTCCTACATATAGTAATGAGAGCCAGGATTTTTTCCTGTTTTTTAAAAACCAAAAGACGTACACAAGAAACGAACTGATATTGTTGAATATCTATTTCGACATGAAATCGACTGCTGTCGAAAGGTAGAGATACGGGGGGCAATTACAAGGTTGAAGTAAAAACATTTAATAAAAATCCAAATTTCTCAGCAATACTGTTGTGTTTTTTTGGTTGCTTTGGTGAAAACTTCAAAGAAAAACAATAATAGATTAATGTCCACACCTAGGATCACGTCAAGATTGAAAAATTACACCTTTAAATTTAACCAGACTATTGTCTGACAGCTGCCACCTGTCTTTTGTAAAATGTAAAAAATTGGGATGACGAAATAAGCAAACAGTCAGTGAACACTCAAACCTCTCACATTCGGTATTCCCCAACTGTCAACCCATTCCAGCATTACTATTATTAAATAAAAAAGCCAAACTAAACCCACCCGCAAATACTAACGATCTCCACTTTCGTCTGATGTTAATTTCCATGACAATCAGTATTGATAATTTAAAATACTCATAACAATAATAATGTCAGTTAGGAAAAGTGATGTAAGATCTGTAACTTTTAACACATGGAAAGGACCTAACCTCTCACGTTAAGGCCCGACTGTTTGGAAATCATTTGCATTCGCAACTGAGCTGTGATAGCCATAATGTATAAAAATTGTTTTGTTTTTAAATGAAATATTAAATAATGTTTGTATTGTCAACACTCGACTGACCTGTCACTTCAGCCAACCATTAACTCAAAACACTAATTTGGGAATCAATCTCCTCGCTACCGGAGTGAACATTATTAAAGTGCAACAAATATGTATAAATCTTACTAAGTGACTCAATGTCAGACCTTCTATTCATTGGTTCCTCAATGTTATTAATATGATACATTTCTAAAAATTTTCTTTTGTTATAGTTTCTTTCTACATCAAGAATCTTTACTTTATCAAAATCTATATGGTGGAACTCATCTATAACATGTTCTGATAATGCACATTTTCGCTTTTTTAACCTAGCATCGCTTTTATGTTGAGCACAACGTGATTTCAAATTCTGAGATGTCATTCCTACATACTTTTTGTTACAACTTTTACAAGAGATACTATATATTACGTTAGTTTTCATCATGGAATCCTCCGGTTGTTTTAACTTAGTAAAAAGAGACTGTAAAGGTTTGGCTGTTCTTTGAGCAATTTTGACATTGGTCCCCTTGAACTCTTTGATGATTTTTTCTGGCAGATCTTTAACATAAGGAAATGAACCAACAAAAGTAACCTGCTGTGAATTATTGAAATTAGCATCCTGTTCATTTTCATTACTATTAATATGACTGACAGTATGCTCGCCAGGAGTGTTGTAAATCAACCTCTTGAGAAGTTTAATAGGATAACTATTTTTTTGAAGCGTATCAATCAATATTTTAAGGTTTTTATTAAGTAATGTTGGATGTGATATTTTTTTAATTCTGTTCTTCATCCCCAACACTAAATTAGTATTTGCGGGTGGGTTTTGTTTGGCTTTTTTATTTAATAATAGTAATGCTGGAATGGGTTGACAGTTGGGGAATACCGAATGTGAGAGGTTTGAGTGTTCACTGACTGTTTGCTTATTTCGTCATCCCAATTTTTTACATTTTACAAAAGACAGGTGGCAGCTGTCAGACAATAGTCTGGTTAAATTTAAAGGTGTAATTTTTCAATCTTGACGTGATCCTAGGTGTGGACATTAATCTATTATTGTTTTTCTTTGAAGTTTTCACCAAAGCAACCAAAAAAACACAACAGTATTGCTGAGAAATTTGGATTTTTATTAAATGTTTTTACTTCAACCTTGTAATTGCCCCCCGTATCTCTACCTTTCGACAGCAGTCGATTTCATGTCGAAATAGATATTCAACAATATCAGTTCGTTTCTTGTGTACGTCTTTTGGTTTTTAAAAAACAGGAAAAAATCCTGGCTCTCATTACTATATGTAGGAGAGAAATTATATTTAGTCGACATTTTAATCTTTAGTGGATGAAGGTTTTCCTGCAATTTGTGAAATGTGAGTTTAATTTTAAATCAACACTACAAGTAAGTCGTAATGATTTCAGAAGTTGTTTTCTTTATTAAGTTAACCGATTTTTTCTTTCTGGTTTATTATAGCCTTTGAGAATGAAGACAATGCTCTTCGAAAGCTTAGGTAATATGCTATTTGATTCACTTTATCTCTAACCTGTAAAGTTTTTTTGGCTGCTATCCCCACGATTTTGAGGGTTTTTTAACAAAGACCACTCTTTGAAGTATATATATATATATATATATATATATATATACCTTTGGAACGGAGGGTGATTTCAGCATCTAGGAACACCAAAACGAAAAACTGCATTGAAATTTTTCCGAAGTCGCGTCATGCTACTCTCTACAATAGCCCTATTTCATTCTGAAATAAGCCTGAAAGATCCTTTGATACTTAGTAAAAAACAAATTAATAAATCCAGCACAATCGGGTGTCAGACCGCACCCTAGTACTATGGACAATCTCGCCTATCTACAGACATTCATTACCTTCATTTCCGATGATTTCCTTAAAAAACATGATGTTGTAGCTGCCGCATTTGATATTGAAAGTACCTTTAATACCTCATCAAAATAAGCAATACATAATGAACTAAGGAAACACAACTTCCAAGGCAACATATTGGCTTTTGTACAAAATTTCCCAGCCGATAGATCATTCTACTAATGGAAAAGTTTCTTCGAAACACTTACAATATAATGGCGTACCTCAATGATCAGTTTTGAGTCCAACGTTCTTCATAATAGCCATAAATAGGGTGTAATGCTATCTCGCCTCCCCGTGGTGCACTCTGGATAGCGTCGTTAACAACGTGAACTAAATGAGCTAGCACTAATTGGCGGCCAGATAATCATTTCGATCTCCTGACTATCTGAAACACATCATCTCTGATATGTCACAAAGAAATTTCAACGGTCGTTCTCACGACCAATCGACAAAAAATCTTGGACCTTGTGTCCGGATTTGCAAAATCAATATAGAGGGCATAAGCAGGGCGAAGTGCGATGTCCTGCAGAAGATTTTGAAAGATAATGACATTGACGTCGTTGCCATTCAGGAAACTCATACGGAAAATGAGGAACAACTCATCAGAAGAGGTAGGATATCTTGTTACTATTTAATTGGATCCATATTTTGGCGATATTAACAGCCATCACACACAATGGAAATATAAAGAATATGATGAAAATGGTGAGGCCCTAACAAGATGGGCAGACGTAAATAATATCTACTTCGTATTCGACGCAAAAGATCGAGACTCCTTTTTCTCAGAAGTTTGGAAAGGGGTTACAACCGAGACCTATGCTTCGTAACTACAAATAATGATAACCTACCATGAAAGCATCTCACAATATCTTGACAGACTTTCCACATAGCCAAGCTCGACCCGCTTTGATAGAGGTCGGCATAACTATCCCCATGGTAACCTCTTTTCCTCGCCCAAGGTGGAACTTTCAAAAGGCAAAATGGGAAAATTTCTCTAACAACCTAGATAAGTGTCTGGGATGGATTCCCCCTAAATCAGAGAACTATAAAAGGTTTGAAGGAGCAATAGTAAGTTCAGCAAAAAAGACTATACCAGTAACGACCATGAAATTGCGGATGAGCTGCTGCGCAACCTTGATATAGATCGACGAGAGAGATGGGTGGAAACTGTACAAGCACTGGATTTTAAAACTTCTAGCAAAAAAACTTGGTCGCTCTTAAGAAAGCTAAATGATGGGAAGAGGAGCGCACGCAAAGGTACATCGATACCGCCCTGCAAAATCGCTGCACATATTATACAAACTTCCAAAGCTCGGCGAGACAAAGCTCATACAACTCAAATCAAACGCGAGCTTAAAGCACTTAAATTAACAAGTGAATGAAACCCTGTTTTTCAGCCGTTTTTCAGGGACGACTCAGTCGAAAATTCTGGGGAGTAATATTCGTATATTCGGGGCAAGGTTGGTAAATACAGTCACAACAAATGAGTAGTGCCATCGGCAAGGAATCACATCCTTCTCCAGATGTACACTAAGGTGGTGGGAAATGCCAGAACATCGGCCACACTATAGTTATTTTTTCACCTCATTTGTAAATGGATATTTTAACCTATTGAAATGAAAATATTTTTAAATTAAAAATTAACAAGTGACGAATATACGCAGTTTTCTTATCCATTCTCACCAGAAGAAATAACAACGGCGTTAAAGGATGTAAAGTCAGGGAAAGCGCCTGGAGTTGACGGAATCCACCCAGAATTTCTCTTAAACAGTGGAGGATACGCAAGAGAATGTTGGCCGACTTCTTCACAGATATGATGATACATGATAACATACTACAGCAAATGAGGCACTCCAAAATCATTGCGCTTTTAAAACCAGGAAAACCAAGTAACGAACCAAAGAGCTATCGGCTAGTTGCACTATTGAGCTCAGTCTATAAACTCCTGGAGAGACTTCTTTACAACCGCATTGCTACCAAAATAATGGCAGCGGTACCCATAGAATAGGCTGGATTCCGCCCCAGGCGCAACTGTACAGATCAGGTTATGTCACTAACAACCTACATAGAGGCTGGCTATGAAAATAAATTAAAGACATCAACTGTATTTATAGATACGACACTGTCTGGAGACTAGGCCTGCTTTACAAGTTCATCCGAGTGATTCATTGCCAGATGATTACCTGACTCGTTGACAGCATGCTGGAGGTTACAACGGAACCACACAAAAACAGAAACCACCTGCTTCCATATCTGGAACAAATCCGCAAACAGAAGACTAAACGTCTATTTTGAGGGAATCCATCTTGGAAACAATCCGCGTCCGAAATATTTGGGAGTTACTTTGCACTGCAGCTAAATTAAACAAGAGGAATACTATTCTCCATAAGCTGTGCGGTATCACATGGGGTTCTTCGGCTGACACGTTACGCACTACAGCACTTGGACTGGTCTACTCGACAGCGGAATACTGCGCCCCGGTATGGTTGAATAGTGTTCACACAAAGAAAATTGATGAGCAGCTCAACAACACTATGCGAATTATAAGCGGAATCATACTCTCAACTCCAACACACTGGCTGCCTGTTTTGAGCCACATACCACCCGCGGATCTCTGGCGAAGGAATGCTCTTCTTCGGGAATACAATAAACTGATTGACAACCCACAGTTACCCATACATCGCGACATACCTGACCTGGAGAACGGCAGACTTCGATCCAGACACCCAGCAATAGTAACAGCCAAGAAAATGCAACGAACAAGGTTTAACATCATAGAATCTTGTAGAGGACAATGGCAGGTAGTGGGCCCCGGGCATTGTCAAACCCTCCCCTGCATCACGGAGACACCACATGGGTATGAACTGCCTCGCCATATATGATCATCCGTAAATCGTATTCGCACCAACCATGGAATTTGTGCAGATTCCCTCCATATATATGTAATGTTAATGTTCGTCTTTGAAATGAACTGTCTCGACCCTTCGTGGAATCTGCTCATATTAGTTCGTTTTTGGTTTTATTTGATTTGTTCGCTCTTTGTCATTTACATGTTTGTGTTTATATATATATATTTCAATTTTTAATTCTAATTTTAATTTTAATTGTTTTTTATTGGCCCTGTTGCATGATGTGTAATAACACCATACGCTAAATAAATAAATAAATAGCCATAAATGATATATGCTCATCAACTAAACCCTATATTAAGTTCTTTATATACTCAGACGATCTAATTATCTTTTGTAGTGATAAAAATAACCAAACTGTAGGTAACATAACTCAGACAGCGGTAAATCAACTGAGTCAGTGGTCCCTTTCAACTGGTTGTCACTTCTCAGCCGCCAAATCGACAATTATTTAATTCAGTAAAACATCGAGAGCTAACATACTTCCACAAATACGGTTAAATGACGAATATCGGCAGGTGTGTATCTTAATAAGAATTTTGGAGCTTACCTTTGACAGTAGATTAAATTGGAAACAGCATATCAAAGATATAAAAAGGAATTGTATGGTACGAACAAACATTTTAAAAACATTGGCTCACAATCAATTGGAAGCTGATGAAAAAATCCTGCTACAGGTGTACAAATCTCTTGTTCGTTCCAAACTAGATTATGGTATCTTTATTTACATATCAGCACGCAAACCTGATTTAAAAACTCTTAATTTTGTACGACGGGAATTACTTCTCATGTTATACTGTGCAAAAGTTTCAGCACACCATGAGAATCCAGTATATTCTCCAATAAATCGTTCATCCAACAATAGTAATTCGGGCACTAAATTTCAACCACTTCCACAAGTCATGTCAACACTCATAACTGATATCAACCTATCTGATAGAGTTCCCATTCCTATTTCATCCTGTCCTCCTTGGATAAAACAACAACCAAAGTTTAACACTTCTATAAACATATTTCCCGTGCATGAAACTCACAGTGATCTATTGAAACATCCTTCTTCAATATTATAAATTCCACTCATTATAATAAAATAAATCTGAGGATGGCGTAGGCTGCGCGGTGACCAACTCCCATCAAATAATTAAACAACGTCGTCTATCATCTTTCTAGTGTCCACACAGGGAAGTAGTATGCAATCCTTCAAGCTCTAAATTCTCTATCACCCTGACGACAAACAATCAGCTATATGCACAGACTCTCTTGCATCAATAGACAAATATATTCCGTTCATCTTATCCAAGATATTTATGATTGTATTGGCCGTCTTGCGAGCTCTAGTATTACCGTAACATTCATCTGAGTACCATCTCATGTCGGAATACCCGGGAATGAACTTGCGGCCCAAACTGCAAATGAAGCTACGACAGCTAACCTCCAGATCGATTCAATGCAAACTCATAATGATCTGATAACTAGGATAATACGTTCCATACGTGACCGCTGGGCAAATCACTGGACAAATTGCAATTCAAAACTACACGAAATTCAGCGGATCATCGACTTCAAAGACCTTACTCCTATGTCTCGAAGAGGATACAGTCGTTGTACGCAGGCTATGTATTGGGTATACTCGACTCACTCATGGATATCTAATGGCCGGCTCTGACCCACCCAAAAGTCAGCGCTGCAAAATTCCATTTACAGTTAAACACAAACTCACAAGCTGCATGAAATATTCAGATAAGCACCATAACCACGAGCTACGAACTTCGCTTCTAGAAATTTTAAATATTCCGGACCAATTACCTCGACTAATCAATTTTTTAAAAGACATTAATTTATATCATGAAATCTAAACAGCTTGTTAATGTTGAGTTCTTGTAGTTATAATTATTGTTCCATGTTGTGTCAATGAAATCTAGCTTGCCTCATTTAATCTGCAACAGTTTTTCAATGTTTTTTGTAATGGTACCATGTTTTTTTTCATTTAATGGAGAATAAAAAGATATTTATGCAATTTGCTTCAACAACTGAGGTAATTAGCAAATGTGCATAAATTGGTACAACAATTACAATATAAATAGGTATTATTTACAGCATGTGAATGAGATTGATATTTTGAAGGTACATAATTAAGTTTCTGATATTACAAGAGTCTCCAAGCAGTTCTATAAGATTAGCGCTCAAATTACACACATTTTTCTCATTACTGAATTTAGGGCACTCAATAAGAACATGTTTAACACTTATTTGTACTTGACAGATACTACATATTGGGGCATCTTCTTTCTTCAGCAGATATTTATGTGTATATCTCGTATGTCCTATCCTTAGTCGTGCTAATATTACTTGGTGTCTACGAGTAATACTGAGGTTCTTCCACGGATAAGTAACTGGTTTTATTTGTTTCAGCTTTGCTTCGGATCTGTTCCACAATTTTTGCCACAAATTTCTTGTTGATTTTTTAAACATGTTCTTTAGGTCACTGTAACTAATCAGTTGTTTATTCACTATCGTGGAATTATTTAGGTAAGCTTCTTTGGCTGCTTGGTCGGCTGTTTCATTACCTCTAATTTGTGTATGTTAAGGGACCCACAGAAAGGTGATAATTTTGCTTTCCATTGAATGAATATTTTCTTTGATATTCGTTACAATCGCCGAATCTGGGTAGATTTGAGTTATGCTTTGAAGTACACTCAACGAGTCTGTTATTGTGAGAATTTTTTTTTGATGGGAGTGCTTGCAAAACTCTGTTGCCTTAAAAACTGCATACAGCTCTCCTGCGTATACGCTCCATGTATGCGGTAAAACAAAATATTGCGTCTCGTGTGCAGTAACCAATGTAGCCGACGTCGCATCTTGAGACTTAGAGGCATCAGTGTAAATGTGTGTATAATCTTCAAATTGTGAGGATATTCGTAGAAATTATTTTCTTATCAGTACATGAGAATTTTCTCGTTTGCTGGAGGAAGTTAGAGCCAAATTACAGTCAGGAGGTTTAAGTAGCTAGGGAGGGTATTCAAGAGAGGGTACCTCAACCTTTGGGAAGTTTATATCTATTTCACTGCTGATCATATTGATGCGTTGGTAGAAAGGGAGAGTCAAATGTGGTTATTGGAGAAATGTACTTCTGAAGCGATTGGAAAATACATTGTGGTAGACTGGGTTTTTTGGGTTAAAAAGTACTTTAGAGGCATATGATAGGCTTATATATTTTCTTCTTATTCTTATAAGTGGTGGTTCTCCAGCTTCACATAGTAAGCTTTCAACTGGACTGTTGGGATGAGCTCCTAGAGAAATTCGAACACCCTTATTGTGGACAGTGTCTACTAATTTTAAGGATGTTTTAGTTGCAGATGCGTATACTATTGATCCATAGTCTAAGTGAGACCTTACTAATGTGCGATATAGCAGGATAAGAGTGTGTGCATCTGATCCCCATTGATGATTTCCCAAAAATTTTATCAAGTTTATTGCACTAAGACATGATTTCCTTAATTGCTTTATGTGTGCGTTCCAATTCAGCCTTTTATCGAGAAGCATTCCCAAATATTTTATCTCCGATTCCATTTGAAGAGGAATGTTGTAAAGTGTTGAAGAGATGGCACTAGGCTTCTTTTTTTTTGGAAAAAACTATATACTTCGACTTTTGTGGAGAAAACGTCCAGCTAGTTTGATTCATCCATGTCCTTATATTGTTTATTGATTCTTGCATATTTCTTTCTATGGATTTTATGTTTCTTCCACTTGTGAATAAAATTAAGTCATCTGCACACAGTCTTGCATGTACTGGTAACGAAACGTTTTGAAAAATTTTATCAATTGCTGCAAGAAATAATGTGGTGCTAATTACGGATCCTTGAGGGATTCCGTTATTTTGGCAATAGATATTGGATATAGCTCCGTTTGCTTTTACTTTAAAGGTTCTGTTTGATAAAAAATTTTGGATGAATTTTAATATACTTCCATCAATCCCCCAGGAGAGAAGCTTCTTTAAAATATTGTGTTTCCTAACAGTATCGTAAGCTTTATCTATATCAAATCATTGATCTCAAGTTGTCTGTTTTCTTCCACCGATTTTATGACTCTAAATTCTTCAGAGTAAATTGAATCTTTGGACTTTTCTTCATAGTATAGTGCCATCGTATTTGAGATCTCATGAGGTGAGGAAGAAGAATATGCATTATATGTTATGTACGGGATCTCAGGATTTGTTTTTGATCCGTTAATCCTTTTGATTTTGTTCCAGAGATCAGTCAGTGGGGTGGAGCTATTAATTGTGGATAAATACTCCTTCCAGGACTCTCTTTTTGCTTTTTTAACAGTCCATCCTGCTTTCGCTTTCAATCGTTTAAAGTTTAGAGAAGGTTTTTCTCCGTTTTGTGTCTTTTGTATCTGTATAAAGCACTTTTTGAGTCTCTTATGGCTATCTGACAGTCGGAGCTCCACCATGGAACAGGTAATTTGTTTTGCCGATTGATGCAAAGGCCGAGTTAATAATTATTTCATTAAGTGATTCCAGATTCTCATTATTATTATTGCCCATGTTAAATTCTGAAATTTTTTCTTGGATAAAAGTTGCATATAGATTTCAATTAGCTTTTCCCAATTTCCACCTGGGCGTTGTCTTAGAATTGAATTGTGTACCATTGCTGTCTAATACTATTGGAAAATGATCGCTGTCATAGAGATCGGGAAGAACTTCGAATGTTATATGACTTGTTAGTTTTGGATCACATATTGACAAATCAATTGCGCTGGACGTTCCAGGCTCTACGTTAAATCTTGTTTTCTTGCCATTGTTTAGAAGAGTTAAGTTATTATCATCAATTGAATTTTCAATAATACGTCCTCGTGGATGTATAGCCCCAAATCATATTGTGGCTGTTGAAGTCACCTACTATAATTGTAGGTTTGAGAATTTGATTTAATAGATCGTTTATTTGTTTATAAGTAAAGTTAAAATTTGGAGGAACATATATGTTACAGATATACATTTTTATCGGCAGCTGAATTCCTACAACAACAACTTCCAATCCAGAAACAACATTAAATTCGTTTGGAACAATTGAATTTGCAATGTATGTTACTATTCTCCCCCTTGCTATAAGCGCATTAGTCCTATTTTTATGGAAGGTAGCAAAATTGCGAAATTCATATACGTACTGGTCTTTAAAATTTGTTTCTTGTAAGCACATGATTTTTGGATGTTGTTCAGACAAAACAAGTTTCAACATTTCTAATCTAGCAATGACTCCGTTTAAATTCCACTGTAGAAGTGGGAAAATTTTGTTTATGGCGTTGAAAATGAGTATTAATAAGTTTCTTGTAATGATATGTCACTATCAGTATCCGATACAGGGGGGTGACTTTTGTTTTCTTGTGCTAAGAGTAGCTTCATTATTCTTTCCCTTATTTTTGTGAAACGAGATTTATATATTTTTTTGGTAAGAAATGGATAAACTTTATTCATTAAAATAGCTAGTGAGTCGACGTCAGATGTATATAGGTGAGCAGAACTTAACGGGTCTTTGTTACCTTGGACATTTTCTATAAAATCCTTGAACTGAGAATAATTTAAGCCATACATGCTAGAATGCTGTTCAATGAAATTCTTGGCAATTAATAGTTGTTCGTCAAGAAAGGTATCTAATGATAGCTGTTTTTTATTGAAGTGTTGATGCGTTTTACTTGGAACAGTTGGTTTTACAAATTGTGCTTGTGGTTCATCTTCTGTTGCGATTACGCTAGTCGAGGGCTCTTTAGTAAATATTTTTGTAGATTCTGGATTTACTTCAGTAATGGTTGAAGATTTGGTCTCGTCTTGTTCGGGTCTTTGTTTTTTAGATACCTGCTTGTCAATAAAAGGAGTTAAGATGTTCTGCTCTTCTAACGGAGTTGTGGCAATTTCATTCGCTTTTCTCTTACCAGTTACGTCTATATCTGAAACTTTAATATCCATATTTCGATTTTCACGGAATATATCGGAATAATGGTTTGCGTTTGGAGAAGTTGACGGGTGAGATGTATCTTGTAGACCTGGTGTTTCACATTGCCTAATTTCTGTTGCACAGTTGTTTGATATGTGCCCAGGCTGGTTACATTTGTAGCAGAAAATATCTCTGGATATATATATCCGGTATTGGGTGTTTTCATAGGTGATAAGCATAGATTCAGGGATAAACTGGTTGTCAGATTTGTCTGCGAAAACTCAAAATATGGGAATATTCGGGATTTGGGATATTGACTCTCAAAAAAGATATAGGGGACAGTAATGTTAAGTTTTTATCGCTTAAACTCTTTTCCAGAATGAAATTTGGTATTGAAGGACAAACGTTGGACAGGATTAGACACTCCGAAGGAGTAATAAGGCGTCTTGCACTGATGATTCTATTATTAATAGTAATTGCTCCATGTTGACGAAGAAATTCATCGACTATATTGGCATTGCTCATATACATGCATATTCTGTTGTGTGATATTCGAGAACAGAAGAGAATATTTTTTGGATTGACTAAAGGTTCTGTGGCTAATATATATATTCATGAAGTTTTATGCCATCGATGGAGCTAAATACGATTGCTTGAGATTTTGACGGAAATTTTGGCGTGGCATGTTGGCTGACGACAGTTGAGTAGTTTCTGGTTTGGTTCTGCATGGTAGTTTGTGAATTGGGTATGGTTTGCGGTATGGGCTTCCATTAATTCAGATGTTTGGAAAATCTGAATTCGGCCCTATACCAATTTGAAATACATGTACGTGGAACCTTAATTACTTGTAAAACCACAAAAACTAATGGCTAGTTCTTGTAGATAGTACGAATATTTCAATATGTTACTTTGTTATGTATCAAGTTCAAATATGATAATGTGATCCGACTTACAGGAAATAAACTTCTTTGAATCGTAGTTTACACTAACTTGAAGGTAACTATACATTTTAATTAAAATATTTTTGAGTTTTCACCACAAAAATAAATAATTTGATCTGGAGCTGAAATTTTCAACTAGTAGCTGGACATCGGTCAGAACCGGACCGGTACCATGTTTGTAAACTAAATAGTTTGTTAACGTTTATTTCTTATAGTTAATAATTGTACCATGTGCCAATGATCTCAGTTGTCGAGACACGTTCATGTAGATAGAAAAGTAAAAATCTACTCTTCTCATATTTTTATAATCCGTTTTAAAATTCAAAATCGGACCACATACAACTTTTCTATAAATGAATCGCATTAACTTATTTAAATCGCACTTACGTTAATAATTATTATCCTACAAACCTAAAGAGCATAGAGCCCGCTGCTATTCCACCAAAATACAACCACGAAAAATGAAAATTAACGAAGACAATAATTAGTTAAATAAGTATTCAAATTTCCAGTCCCTTATTATCCACTCAGTTGATTCGACAGATCATTTTATTCATAATCCAAGTATCTACTAAATGTTAATATAAATAATTGAAATTGTTCAATTACTTTTCATGTTATACAAAAGAAATAAGAAGTATCTTTTTATGATGGCTTTTTAAATTAAATGTTACCTGTTGCTTTGCCTATCATTTTCGTTTAGTTACTTCTTAATTGAAAAGTTTAAGAAATATCAGACAAGCAGACGATATGATCGATTTTATAAAGTCTTTAATTAGTAAGAGCTATTTCTCTAATTAAAATTTCAAAGATCTAACTTCCGTTTTTAGTGTATGACTTTGACGTTGTTCATGTTGTCGTTTTTAATAAATGGAGAGAATATTCAAAGGATATTGTCTAATTTGCAGTAAATACTACCTAGTTCTGTTTAAATAGATTTTTTAAATCCATTCTGATAATTGGGTATATCTATCTAAAAGAAGTAGTACTGAAAGTTGTTATTTTGCCTTAATTAATTGTATTTTAAATAACTTTTTTTGTTCTTATTATTTTCACGTTTTAGACACACAACAGTAAAGTCAAAAAAGCAACCTGCTATTATTTGTGGTTTCAACTGTGCTCACGTGTTTTTTTATTCTCCCATATAATGATTTTTTTCTTCTCCTTTTGGTTTAGGTTTTAGTTTTAGTTGACGTTTCTTCGTTTCTACGTCACCAGTTTCCCTAAACTTGTTTTACGCATCAAGAAATCGACTGCCGAACTGGAACATGGCCACGAGGAGCAATATTGAATGGACAGAGAATGCACGTTGTGTGGCAATTACTAAAAGACGCCTCGAGGCTATTTTATTTAAACGTGTTTCGTATAATCGCCCCATTTTGGAGAATTTGCGGTTACATTATGTCCAGTTCTATTTTCGTGTTTTAATGGTAATTAAATGATCAATTCAATCAACAGAATGTTCCCAACATTTTCCTCCTGTGACGCTGTTAACTTCCAATAAACCACTTTTCCGAATTAAATCCCAATGGAGATTAATTATAGACTCCATTTAAACATTTCGAAGTATTTCATCGACCTAGTGAACAGGAAGATTGGGCTTCTGTAATGATTGAAAAATTAAAGTTTTAGGATAATAAAGATGCGCCCATTAGAGGATTAAACGGAATCTTTAATTAAAAATAGAAAAAAAGTGTTAATAGCTTTTTCTCTTTTCTTTTGGACATCACTACATACTATAAAGAAACCCATAACTACTGAACGGATTTATATGCGGTTTTCACCGATAGATAAAGTAATATATAAATTATATACTTTGTCAAAAAATTTTGTAAATTGATTCAAATATAACGATAATAATTGTTGGCAGTGTCGGGTAAAGTCAAGCCCCCCGAGTCCTTTCAACGATCATTTCACTCAATAGAAAATACGCGCCTTCGATTGATTTAAATATGAGGATTGATATCTGAAAACACCATGTTTTCGATTTTGTATTTCGGCACCTGATTGGATATACATGCAATTTTCCTATCTGTGTGTTTCGCGTTGTCATTAGTTGTTTTATTCGATATTAAAAATCTAGTGACTGACAGAAAATGTCAAATTAATAAAGAAACGTCAGAATTATTGTATCAAGAATGAATTCTAAAAATCGTTTTGGTCTGTTTGATCTAAAAGAGATTCAAAAGAAAGTAAAAGAACAAATGCCGCAAAATACCGTGCGATCCAAAAAGTACGTGTGGAAACAATTCATGGAATTTTGCAACGAACGTCATCATAGCCCAACTTTAATTGTTTTCGTGAAATAATCTTGACAAATACAACTCGTGTAGTTAATGATTATCGAAAATTTCTTCTCTTTTTCGAAACAAATTGTTGTTTTAGGAAACCACACTCGCGCTTACGCGCTCGTGCGGTTTCCAAACAACAATTTGTTTCTCAAAATCGAAGAAATTTGTATTTCGATAATCATCATTACACTTGTTGTATTACTACTGAAAACATTACCTACCTAAACCCTTAGAGATATAACGTAACACTGCATGGTGTAATATCCATTTTTTATACTACTACAGAAAAGTCTGCGATGGCATATATCTATCTTTTAAGGATAGCTTACTAAACCCATTTCATCTTCTAAAATAATGGTCACGCACAATGCGGTAATTAGAAAGCTATTAAGATAGCTTAAATGCATTAGTTGCCTTAAGCATTTTATGCACATTATTATTTGTTACACACTATAATTTAAATGAATACCTTCGCAAAAAATTGATAGGCGAGGAAATAAATTCAAGCGTTTTCCCACATTGATGACGGGATTCACTTGATGCGATCACTCCCGCGCTGTACTCTCCACTGTCGCCCAAAACTGCTGCAGAAGCTATCATCTATAGCAGGGCTTCTTAAACTTTTGTAATTCACTACCCCATTTATGATTGCGAGTTTCTTGACGACCCCATACAAATATAAAAAAAAATTTTTTTGATGATTTATTTATTAGGTAACAATATACATATACATATGAAAATATATATGTTTAGAATTCGTTTTGAAACATACAAAAATTAAAAATTGCACAAAAAATTATAATATTGTATTTATTATAGTTTCAAAAATAAAAGTGGATTCTGACTGTCTTAATTCTCTCGAATATATTCAAGTAGTTGCGTGGTAAGTATTAAATTAAAGTATAAGTTAAAAATTTAATGAGATGGATGTGCTTGTTTTTTATTGCATAACAAATCAAATCTTGGTGGAATGTTTGAAACTGCTGGACGTAAGACCTCTTCAACATTTTTTAACGCTGAACGATATTGGGATTTAATATGTGTTAAAGCTGAGAAAGTAACTTCACATAAATATGTGTTGTTAAATGGCAGAAGTACATTTAACGCCATTGTGGGAAATTCAGTTCTAGTTCCGATCCAGAATTCAGGCAATTTTGAAATTGTAGTTTTAAGTTTGAGTCACTCGAAAGCTTAGCAAATTCCTCTTGAGCTTTAAGTGGAAGGTGATCAATCTCACTTAAGCCAATCCAAAACGGCTTTTAAATCCAAACTATTTTTTGGAATTCAATATTTAATATAAAATATGTCCGGAACTGTATTTCTAGTGCTTTTAAGTGATCTACAATAGTTTTTGCAATAAAAGTTTTACAATGAATTTTCTCGATTACAAAATTGTCGACACTGGAAAACATTTAGAACGAATATTTTTCGACCCTACTTTTTCAAATGTTGATCTTTTTAATAAAAGTTTCAATTTTATCATTTGAAGTAAATATATCACAATTTTTTCCTTGAAGACACAAGTTAAAATCGTTTAACTTCGCAAAAATATCTGATAAATAAACAGCTTGGATAGCCATAAGTCATTTTGAAAAAAAGCAGCAAGTTCACATTTTCGTTCGATTAAAAATATTTCGATCTCGTCCTTTAATAACAATAATCTTCTTAAACTTTGACCTCTTGACAACCATCTTACTTCTGCATGTAATAACAAAGTTGTGTAGTTGGAATCCGTATCCTTACAGAGATTTGAAAATAAGCGACTGTTAAGGGCGTGGCTCTTAATAAAATTTATGATTTTAACAGCATCCTGAAGCACATCGTTCAATTCTGGTGCTAGTTTTTTTGCTGCAAGAGCCTCTCGGTGAATAAGGCAGTGAATAAAAGTTATATGATCATAATGAGCAGCTTGAAAAAATGATTTAAAACCAATATTTTTGCCCGTCATCGCTCTTGCACCATCTGTGCATATTCCTCAGCGATTTTTCCATTCTAAACCTTCTGCTTTTAAAAATTCGCCAACTTTACAATATATGTCTTTCCCTGTAGTATGGTCTTCCATAGGACGACAAAATAACAATTCTTCCTCCACGCTTTCTTTATAAACGTACCTGACATATACTAACAACTGAGCCAATTTAGTAATATCAGTTGTTTCGTCCAACTGAATTGAAAATTTTGGGCTTTCTTCAATTCTTGTAATAAGTTGTATTAATTGATCCTTGTTAATATCAGAAACTCTATTGGACATAGACAAAGGAATTTTTCGAATATCATCGACATATTTTCTTCCATGTAGTATTTCTACCATTTTAATAGCAGCAGGTAACACAAGATCTTCTGCAATGGAGAACGGCTTTTTATTTTTAGCAATACAGTATGAATCTTCATAGGATGCTAGTAAATATTTCTCATTAACGGTTATAAAGTTTTTCTTTTCTTTATTTTAAGATTTAGTCAGTCTTTCAAAATATTCTTTAGGTTTATTAACATACGAAACATGCTTTGATTCAAGATGTCTTTTTAATTTTGATGGTTTCATACTCTCCGAAGCCAATAATTCATCAAACAAAGAGGTTGTTCATTACCCTTACAATTTTGAAATGTAAAGCCAAATTGAAGAAAAGACTCATAATATTTTCTTTTTCGCACATTAGATGCCTCTTTTCCAATACTTTGTCCTGCCTGAGAAGAGTTTGTAGCATTATCATCTGCGTCATTACCATTCTTATTTAAGTTTAGCCATTTATCCATGGGCAAAAATTATTTTCATCCTAAAATACAATAAATATATAAAAATAACATATTGCAGATAATAATTGATTTATTAATTACCGAATAAATAAAACAAAAACTAAAATCTTGTTACGGGGGACACTGACAATTGACCACACTAGAAGAGCGTCAATACTCCACTAATTAAATTGATTTATTACAAAAGAAGTTTCCAGAATAAATCTTTTCTTCAACTTTAATTAAAACATTTGAAATGAAATAGCTACGTTGTCTTTCTTTCTAATCTGGATATATTTTTTATAATAAATGTTTATGAATATTTACTTGATGGTATTATTTTTTTCAAATAACAATTAAATAAAACTCCAGCAAAAGAAAGTTAAGAATATGAAACCCTTTTTGGAGCAATAATTGATTGCTATACATACCTGGTTGTTATGTCCTAACAGGAACAATTATGTAGTTGTAGATCATTATTATAAAAACTTGTGAAATATTCAAAACAATTTATTAAAAATACAATAATAAACTTAAAACCTTAAAACAAATCGTTGAATGAAGGACATCAAATGATGCTGGTGGCTGTGTACACGTATAGGGTAACAAAGAAACATATATTTGTATCACGTGTAAAAAGTAAAGTGAAGAAAATTGAATTTTACACGTGATACAAATATATTTTTCTTTGAAATCGTTAAATGCCTTAGCAACTTGTATTTTCTTAACACTACAACTTTCACTGATAAAAAAATAAATTCAAATTACTGGCTGATGGTAGATCCAACAATATAGGAGTATAAATGGGAATTTTTTTTGAAACTGACAAATTCGGAATAGCATGTGCTTCTTTCACAATCAAACAATGGATAAATGAGAATAAAACGAAATGTTTATATAAGGTTCGTTCGTAGAGCAGTAAGAAACCGTTAGCAACTGTACAGCATAGGCGCATTTCGTTAAAGAGCGTTCGCACAAGCCAAACCAAAATTCAGTGATTAAAAATCCAACGTTCGTACAAAGAAAATAGTCGGTTTGAAACTGATTGGCAACCGTCAGAAGAATTCGCTGACTAATAAGAAATTTTAAGTTGGAGAGATGTCAGACATGCGCAGTTCACAATGACATTGATAAATCCAATAGGAACTAAAAATGATCTGTTTATTTGTTTTTTCTTTGGTGTTTGAATTTGATAACAAGTAAATAAAAATTACGGATTTCTAAAGTGCCAACCTTTGACCTATACTTCTGGTATATATCCAGTAGCATAAGAGTATTTGTTCTTGTCCATGTAAATGATGTGTTACAATCTGAGAATAAATGAGCAAAAGTTGTATTCTCAGTGCTCTTTAAGGGGTTCTCTAGTTCTAAGGAATTATTATTTGTTGTATTAAAAACTAAGAATTCATCCAGAATCAGGTTATCACTTGCTATAAAACATAATATAAAGAAAATATCGACAACAGGTAAAATACCAAAAACATACTTTCCATCTTTTTCTGAAAATACCAGCTTTATAATTTTCAATATTAATATCACAACTTAAGAAATATATATTTTATCATAAATTATTTTCCTCAACAATCAGATATTGAGGTTAGTATTCGGATTTCGGCACAGTTGCATTTGTGTTTACAAAAAGTGGCTATCAAGTAGAGAAAATATCATATTTGCGTTCTTAGAGTGAAAAATTTCCGACCGATTTGAAACCAATCAAAAACCGCGCATGAGTACATAATAATCAGAAATTGGTTGGCAACCGTTAGCAAATTATGTTCTACGAACAAACCTATAGTTTCTTCGGCAATAATACCTAAAAATTTTGTTGATAACATTTCTCAGGATCATTTCGGTTTTTAGAGACAAAAATAAATTTATATTTTTTATTAATTCCATTAACATTTCATAATTCATAGTAAATGTTATTCAAGTTATTATAATACTGTAATGTTTTTCTTATTTATTAAAAGTTTTTATTACTAATTTATTTAAACACTAACTCACTAACACTTAATTTATATACACTTAACTAATCACTTAAATCTAATTTATATGCACACAAACTTAATTATATTAGCACTTTACTGTTCGGTGTATTTCTGTTTATTTCTCGAGATCACTTTATCAACTAACTCCTCCGCTGATCGATCCTTATTTATATTAATGCCTTTCTTACTAGAAAATTCGGGGCTGCGGCCTACACAGACACAAATAATTGGTTCTGGCCTTTTCTAGATAAGTCTGGTCACAAAAACAACGTTTAGATAAGATAGTCCCAAACAGTTATAAAAACACTGCGTATCCGCCATAATTTTAATTTTCATATCTGGCTTAGACAGAGTCGGACTTAGGGTCTATACCAGTGTGCTGTTTCGTAACAATACTCTTAATAGAAATGCAGGTACACACAATCTTTCCGAACTAGAAGATTTTCTGATATATTTATCTACGATAATTGTTATTTTATTTTTATAACAATAATTTAACATGTTAAAAAACATTTTCTGTTAAATTGTGTTTTTATCTCTCGCGACCCCAGCATTTTGCTACGCGACCACAAATGGGGGCGCGTCCCATAGTTTAAGAAGCCCTGATCTATAGCAATGAGGTAATGTATTTTCCTTACGACCAATCAAATTCACTTGGGGAATTGCTTTTAAGTAATCTCCAATGGGAAGGTGTAAATTGTAATAGGTCGTTAGGATTTTTTGAGAAGGGTGTAAGTGGTATCAACACTGTATATAATTCTACATAAGGAACTGAAGAATTTCAGAGAACCCTACGTAAATGAAATTTGGTTGATTTGGTTGACATGTAGGCATAATTTGCTCCTCCTGTGAAACCAAAGCCGGTCATTAGTACTGGAATAAAAAAAAATCTCGTATAATCATATATAGTGTATTTTCATCATATTGATAGCTGAAGAGTTCATTATAAATTCAAAAGCGTGTTTGAAACACTTTACGGTGATTCAAAGAAATAAACAGAATTGTAAGCTCTTTTTCAGTTAACAACTTTTGCCAGATTCTTCCTGTATAGTGAATCGCAGGTAGCGAAGATAATAGAACCCTAATACCATTACCACTCAAATATATTGTAATGTTTTTCTTATTTATTTAAACAGTAAACTGGTGGGATAAACTTTAAACACACGGTATGGCTACTTACGAATTCATTTAAACACTAAACTACTCACTAACACTTAATTTATATACACACAAACTTAATTATTAGTATTAGTGTTTTAAACGAAACTATGGTGATATCCTGGTTATCATTTTTCCAATTAAGATCAGTATAACTGTGCAATGATATAGAAAACCAGGAAAACTGTATCTGCTGATCTTTACAATTATCACTTAAGAAGACAGTTTATTAGTGGAAAACTACCTAGATTTATTTGTACATTGACGACTTGATATTGTGAGTTTCTTAAATGTCTTCTAATTTCCAATTCTTCAAGGAAATCAAGTTCTTGTTTCTTTTCACATATATGCATCACTTCTATTTCTGTGTTAGGTGTCAATGAATGATTGGTGTCAAGTAGATGTTTTGCGTTGTGGGATTTATCTGGTTGTTTTAATCTGTATGCTCGTAAGTGTTCACTGTATCGGATTTCAAAACTTCTAAGGGTCTGACCCAAATAGAAAGCATTACATTCTGAACATTTGAGTTTATATATACTTGATTTCTTTAATGGTGGTATTTTGGTTTTTACATTTAACAATTTTGTACTTACGCTACTTTCTGTTCTAAAAGAAATTGTTGTATTCGTTGCTACAGATATTATATTTGAAATATTATTAGAAATACTTCCTGCATATGTGATGGTTTTATAAGTTTTTATTTCATCAGTTTGTTTAGGAAATATTAGTAGTAATGCCAGGATATCACCATAGGGCTAATAATATCTAAGCTTCAATATTAGTATTATCACATCTTCTTCTTTTTTCTATTAACATATATTAAGTTGTAACATATCTCTGAGACATGATACTATTTCCATCAATTATTTTGGAGCGTTACTTATTCGTCGGCTACTCCCACCTCTAATTCCAAATCTTTTTATTTCGAATATTAGGAACGTATTGGTGATAGTTTTTACCATCATTAAATGGCTATTTAGAACTACGATTCAAGGAATCCTGGCTTGTTCATTTCTTCGCTGAAACGTTACTTAGCATTCTCTTTTAAATATTACTTGTGTGTGATATTAATTCTTCTGGCTGGTAAGTTATCTATATATTTTCAAATTGTATCTGTGTGCTTACAAATAATTCTATTTGGATTTTTCTATTTAGTTAAAATATTTCGTTTTTTGAAAAAAAACAATGTTTTTTATTATGGCGTTTCCAATTTTTCTTCACCGTTCCCTTTAAAAAAAATATGGTGGCGCCCCAAGTTATTTTATGAAGCGAATTTATAACAGATTCTCTATATGGTTATTTTCCACCGATTTAACTTTGCTTTTTCTGATTATTTTGGGAATAGGACGGATAAGGATGAACAGATTTCTGTGGTTTTATTTTGAAAATTAAATTAAAATTTTTGTATGTATTGGAGTATAAGCTCCTACCTGTTCATTTTATTCCTCCTTTTCGATTTTCAATTTTCTACTGTTTCTCCTGTTTTTTTATTTCTTTCCCTACAGCTCTGTAGCCTTTAAGGACCGCTTCAGACTATACTTTAAGGACCGCTTCAGACCTTACTGTACCGACCTCGACGGACCGTTTACGATCTATACTTTTACAGACCTTTACGGACTCTCTAAGATCCACTCAACGGACCATATCGTTCTACAGTCCAGACAACCATGGCTGAAGACCCCTCAAATACTGCTGTGAGCTGTACGTCCCGAGTCTTCCAAAGATAAGTCCTTAACTTATTTTTGATATATAGGGGAATTCCGTTGAAGCTTATTGTTTCTTACCTGTCAAACAGAAAACAATGTGTTACAGTGAATGGTGTAACATCAGATTTTCTGGAGGTAAGTCATGGAGTCCCTCAGGGGTCGGTTCTAGGCCCCCTCTTTTTCATCATTTATATTAATGATCTGAGCCGTTTTATATTACCCTAGATGTCGGTTCTATTTGCAGACGATTCAACATTTATAATTTCGGAGAAAGATAATACGAATTTAGCCGCCTCTCTAGATTGCGTTAGTAACAGGACAATGAATGGTTTTCATCGAACAAACTAAAATTAAATAATAATAAAACTGAAAGCATGCATATATCTGCAAGTAATCAGTTGTCATTTCAACAAAAAACAAAAAAATGTGAAATTACTTGGATTAGTCCTAGATCACAGGCTAAGTTGGCAGGCACATATTGAGCATTTAGTCAAAAAACTTTCAAGTTCGTTATTCATTTTACGATAGTTGAGAAATATTACTAATTCAAGTACACTCAAAACTACGTATTTCTCACTCTTTCATTCGCATATTAGCTATGGCATCGCCCTCTGGGGTAATTCCTCCCATGCTTTAACAGTATTTAGAATGCAAAAAAGGCGATAAGGGTGCTTGCTGATCTTGGTTTCAGGGATCATTGTCAACAGTTTTTCATGAAATATAAAATTATGCCATTACCGTCATTGTTTTTATTTCATTCTCTAATTGAAATTCATGGGAAACAGTCAATGTTGTCTAGAAATTCAGATATCCACGACTACAACACCCGTAATGCTCACCATATCAGATGCAGCTACTTTCGGCTAAATAAGACACAATCAAATTCACCAAACTATAGGCTTTTTAATATTTTGCCATCAATTGTAAAAACATTGGGCTCCATTGCTTTCAAAAAATATTCAAAAAAGTTTTTTCTTAAATATTGTTTCTACTCTGTTGATGATTACATTGTGTATTGTCGAGGAAATCTCAACACCGTGTCTCTGCTGTGACATTTTACTCTGTTTTTGATATATTTTGTGTATTTCTTTTGTATTTATTTTCTTTTTGACGTGCTACAAACATTTTATTGTAAAATAGTTGATAAATATCTATCTATATAAAATATTGAGTTGGGCATTTTTACTATATAACTGATATTTTTCCGTATTTGTATTGAGAATATACGATTTATGTAAATTTATTATTGTGTGTCAAATAAATCCATTTGTCCCGAAATTTTGTTTGTTGATTCACCTTATCTCAATTGAGGTAATAAAAAATGGTGTAACTAAGGCCGAATTCACTACCTGAGAAGAGTTCCAAGACCGGGTATTTAGGTTGTGACAAAGTCAATCACAAGTTAGGTCACTCCTTGGTCTAGCCAAAAATAACTACTAAATATCAGGTAGGCATCAAATAAAATGTAACTTCTGTCATTCTGACGATGATATTTAGTTATCGAAACAATTGTCAATTTTTTGTAATTTTAAACAATTTTCATTATATTGTGGAATTAACTAGAAACAGTGAGTTTTATTTAAAACACTAATATGAGTAGATTCCACGAACTAAGGGTCGAGACAGTTAATTTCATTAATTATTAATGGTTATCAACAGTTCACTGTTCGCTATTTCGGTGCATTCTGGTTTATTTCACGAGATCACTTTATAAACTAAACTTCTCTTGCTGGTCGGTCCTTTATATGTAAGTGGCCTTTTTTTCTAGATAATTCTAGTTTGCGGCTTAAACAAAACAATCGCCTTTCGGGATATTTCTCGAATGCCGGCTAAATTCTTAAAAGATCTTCGGAGAACATGTCTATAAAAACGACCAGAAAAAGTTCCAATAGACCTTCTCAGAATTTGGAGCGTTCGCCATTTTTTAACACCGTTAACATAAGGTTACAGGACCGTACTTAGTATCTACTTCGGTGTGCGAGTTCGTAACAATATTTAGAAATGATAAATTTGCCGTGACAGTGCGGTATAGTTGGGTACGAATAAATAATTTATTATAGATGTATTTTATTACAATATTTATTTTATCTATAAAAGTAGCACATATATTTATTTAATAAATTTGGACGTATTTAGGCTATTTAGTAAACTCCAGGTATTGATAATAATAGAAACGGAAATCCTAGATTATTCAAAATCCATGTAAAAGAAATTAATGTTTTGTAGTGACAGTATCGGGCGGTTAGATATGAAAGAGATTATATTTGATTTTGAGGTACCTAATTACTTAACATTTGTATAAATTTCACAATATTGTATTTAGGCTTTTGTTACCTGTTTGGATCTGTTAATATCGGTAAGAAGAATAAGGTAAATTCGTATTATCTGGTATTTCGTTAATTAATTAATTAATTAGTAAGTTCTACATATAAGAATTATTTGTAGCCCTAAAAAAGGCTGATTTGTTAACAACTTGTAGATGATGTACCTAATCAAAATTCCATTTCATCAGAATCTGACGAATCTTCAACTACAACATTAATTATTATAGATTCAACATGATATTGTCCAGTTGCCGCATCTTTGGTTCTTCTTTATGCGTATGACTCACAGTTTTTTTTTCAGTTCTCTGCAGACACTTTGTCACTTTTCTAGGTTTACCCGGCCTTGGGACTCTCCTCAGGTGGTGAATTCGGCCTTAGTTACACTATTTTTTATTACCTCAATAGGGATAAGGTGAATCAACAAACAAAGTTTCGGGACAAATGGAATTAATTTGACACTAAAATAAATTTACATAAGCAGTATATTCTCGATACAATACGAACAAGGATCAATTATTACAATAAAAATGTCCAACTCAATATTTTATATCTACCAAAAATAAGTTAGGGACTTATCTTGGGAAGACTCGGGATGTACAGCTCGCAGCAGTATTAACGGGTTCTTGAGCCGTCGTTGTCTGGACTCTGGAGCGATATGATCCGGTGAGTGGATCGTGGGAGGGTCCATCAGATTCGTAAGGGTCTGTAAAGGTTCTTAAAGGTCCGTAGAGGTGCGTAGAGGTCCGTACAGGTAAAGCTTGCTGAGCAGCAAGAAGAATTATTATCACCCACAAAATTATTTGGAAACTGAGTGTTGAAGTTGATTATCATCGAAGAATGAACAAAAGAGAGCGAATTCGACTTAAGTCGTAGTTTAAGTAGATATTTAACGATGGTAAAATTGATCCCCGATATGTTCCTATTATTTGAAATAAAAGGATTTGGAATTAGAGGTGGTAGTAGCCGACGAATAAGTAACTCTCCAAAATAATTGATGAAAATAGGAGCATGTCTCAGCGACATGTTACACCCACTCTTCTCGGATAAAAAAAGGAATTCGAAGAATTATTTTTTTTGTAAACCTAAACAGCCTACAAAGATAAGTAGGCAAAACAACAGGAATGTGGTGACCAGATAAAAGAAGATGTAGTGGTGCTTACAAATTCAAGAAAACAAACAAGAAATGAAAAGAAGATAAGTAAATAAAGTAGAAAAATAGGAAGAAGAAAGGAATATATTCAATGAAAGTCCAAGAATTGTTGCTTTCTAATTCAAGACTTCAATTCGTTTTGAAAACTTACAAAAGTAAAAATATAATAGGTGATTATGTCTATTATCAATAATAATAATAGCAATTTAAACGCAATTATGCTCAAAAAAAATGTAAACAAAATGCAGTAAGCAATTATAATAGGAGTTCATTCCTATTAACAAAAATTATCCAAAAATTGACCGATATCAGTTATTGGTACCGTACTGAGGTTCAAGAATAACCAAAAGATTGAATTAGAGGGGTAGCCTCTACCAAAACATGAGACGCTAAACGACCAAAAAAATTAGAGGAATAACCTCCACTTAGAATATGAAATACTAAACGCTTTATCAAAATATCCAAGAAAAAATTAGAGAGATAGCCTCAGTAAAGGAGCAGCACTGATTCGAGCTCATTCCTTATGTAAATTAACATGGGAAATCGCCAAGGTCCATCGTGGTAATTTTTGGCTCAATTTCGATTTGCGCATGCATCATGGGACATCGGTCGCATGAGTCATCTGCCAACCACGTCACGTGCGCCAACCGCCATATGTGCCGTATGGGGCGTGATCAATATACAGGATGTAGTCATAAATATGCCATAAGGGCACTACCACCTCTGATTGGTCGTATTGAAATCGAACAAACGCAATTGTGATGAAGACAATGACCAGAGGGTGTAGAAGAATCATACCTGAAAACAATGACCAGAGGGTGTAAAATAATTGAGAAAGAAGAAGAGATAAGCGATAAGTTAGGCAAATATACAAGGAGTATCAAAAGAGTCATCTGAAGAAGTGAACGACAATCACCAGAGGGTGCCGTTGATCGATGGGAAAGAAGAAGAGATGATGAGATAAGCGATAAGTTTTACAATAATATACAGGTCTATTCAAAAGTTGCGTATAAGAGGTAGTGACTAAAGAAAAAAATGTGACAAGAACAATGGAACAACAACAAACTCCCACGAAATCTTGTGTATCGTAAACCCCACAAAAACGTACCGGAAGTCAGCGGCCATCTTGGATTTCACACACCGTAGTATGTGCCTTATGTGCCGTCGGGGGTGGGGTGCGGCCGTCCGTCGTATGTGTCATCTGTCAAATGTCTCATCTGTCATATGTGTCGTCCGTGAAATGTGCCATCACGTGCCGTATGGGTCGTTTGTATCTTCCGTAGTATGTACCGTATGGGCCTTCTGTCGTATATGTCATCAATCAACCCCGTCGAATGTGCCGTATGGGCCATCTGTCGTATGAGTCATCTATCACACTGCCGCGTGTCATTAGGGTACTAACGCATATCTCTGCTATTATTGATCAGATTTTTATGTAACAAACGATCATATGATTGTTAGATTATTATCGTATATAGGATGTACAAAGATGCCATAAGGGCACTCTGCTATTTTTGTCTGGATTGATGCCGAATAAACGCCATTGTGAAGAAAAGAGGTAAACCACTACGTTAGATATACAGGGTGTATCGGTATACAAGACGTCAACAATGCCATAAGGGCACGAGCATCTCTGATTGGTCAGATTGGAGTCAAATAAACATCATTGTGATGAAGACAATGACCACAGAGGTTTTACAAGAATCATACCTGAAGACAATGACCACAGGGTGTCGTTGATTGATGGGAAAGAAGAAGAGATAAGCGATAAGTTTTACAATAATATACCGATATACAGGGTGTTGGCATAAATATGTTACTATGATGATCGGTATACAAGACGTCAACAATGCCATAAGGGCACAAGCATCTCTGATTGGTTAGATTGGAGTCAAATAAACATCATTGTGATGAAGACAATGACCACAGAGGGTTTACAAGAATCATACCTGAAGACAATGACCAGAGGGTGCCGTTGATTGATGGGAAAGAAGAAGAGATAAGTGATAAGTTTTACAATAATATACCGATATACAGGGGGTTGTCATAAATATGTTACTACGATGATCGGTATACAGGATGTATAAATATGTCATAAGAGCACTAGCATCTCTGATTGGTCGGATTGAAGTGGAATAAACAACATTATGAAGAAGAGGGGACAAGAGGTAAATATGTAAAGCTATAAGGGCACTCATACTGATGACGTCACCCATGCTCAGTCACTCGATAATAGGGTATCAAAATAAAGAAAAATTGAATAAACATTTTATTGTATAATATAAAATTGAAAAGTATAATAAATGAAAATAATAACAATAATTTCTATTCTTATATAAATTTTCACGGTATAATGGTGTCAACATCCATATATGCATCAATGGAATAGTGGCCCCAGGGTAAAGTTTCATCGGATCCAGGAAGAATAAATCGTTTGTCATCAAAAGGACTTAACGCTATTTTATCTTGAACAATTGAATGTACTAGATGTTTCTCAGCACGAATTAGATTTTGGGTAACGGTTTTCTGTGTGAAGGTGTCGAGGCATTCTTCATAATCTTCAAATGTGATTACTGTCTTCACAACTGATGATTTTACCCCTTTAGCTTTCTTAGTTATTCCAACGTTTCGAATAAGGCAGTCTATTTCTTCTTTCCCATCAATCAACGGCACCCTCTGGTCATTGTCTTCAGGTATGATTCTTGTAAACCCTCTGTGGTCATTGTCTTCATCACAATGATGTTTATTTGACTCCAATCTAACCAATCAGAGATGCTTGTGCCCTTATGGCATTGTTGACGTCTTGTATACCGATCATCATAGTAACATATTTATGCCAACACCCCGTATATCGGTATATTATTGTAAAACTCATCGCTTATCTCTTCTTCTTTCCCATCAATCAACGACACCCTGTGGTCATTGTCTTCAGGTATGATTCTTGTAAAACCTCTGTGGTCATTGTCTTCATCACAATGATGTTTATTTGACTCCAATCTGACCAATCAGAGATGCTCGTGCCCTTATGGCATTGTTGACGTCTTGTATACCGATACACCCTGTATATCTAACGTAGTGGTTTACCTCTTTTCTTCACAATGGCGTTTATTCGGCATCAATCCAGACAAAAATAGCAGAGTGCCCTTATGGCATCTTTGTACATCCTATATACGATAATAATCTAACAATCATATGGTCGTTTGTTACATAAAAATCTGATCAATAATAGCAGAGATATGCGTTAGTGCCCTAATGACACGCGGCAGTGTGATAGATGACTCATACGACAGATGGCCCATACGGCACATTCGACGGGGTTGATTGATGACATATACGACAGAAGGCCCATACGGTACATACTACGGAAGATACAAACGACCCATACGGCACGTGATGGCACATTTCACGGACGACACATATGACAGATGAGACATTTGACAGATGACACATACGACGGACGGCCGCACCCCACCCCCGACGGCACATAAGGCACATACTACGGTGTGTGAAATCCAAGATGGCCGCTGACTTCCGGTACGTTTTTGTGGGGTTTACGATACACAAGATTTCGTGGGAGTTTGTTGTTGTTCCATTGTTCTTGTCACATTTTTTTCTTTAGTCACTACCTCTTATACGCAACTTTTGAATAGACCTGTATATTATTGTAAAACTTATCGCTTATCTCATCATCTCTTCTTCTTTCCCATCGATCAACGGCACCCTCTGGTGATTGTCGTTCACTTCTTCAGATGACTCTTTTGATACTCCTTGTATATTTGCCTAACTTATCGCTTATCTCTTCTTCTTTCTCAATTATTTTACACCCTCTGGTCATTGTTTTCAGGTATGATTCTTCTACACCCTCTGGTCATTGTCTTCATCACAATTGCGTTTGTTCGATTTCAATACGACCAATCAGAGGTGGTAGTGCCCTTATGGCATATTTATGACTACATCCTGTATATTGATCACGCCCCATACGGCACATGTGGCGGTTGGCGCACGTGACGTGGTTGGCAGATGACTCATGCGACCGATGTCCCATGATGCATGCGCAAATCGAAATTGAGCCAAAAATTACCACGATGGACCTTGGCGATTTCCCATGTTAATTTACATAAGGAATGAGCTCGAATCAGTGCTGCTCCTTTACTAGCCTCTAATAAAATATGACATATGCTAACATCTCAACGATATGACAAGAGAATAACTATATTCTTCGTCTACAAAAAAATAATCACTAAATGTGATATAGGGTGGTTAACATCTCAGGTACACTAACCTCTAAAGAAAAAACTATAACAACCAAAAAGAAAAAAGGAAGAAGTATTAGAAGAGCAAAACCAACTCAAAGTCATAGATGAATGAGGGCATCAATCATGCAGGAAAAACCTCGCGAGAGATGTCAATCGCGTCGTGGTTATTTATTCCCCACAATCAACTTTGCATCCCTACAACTATCGAAGTGGAGACATCATCGTCCAACAACTACATTCATTGCAACTGGAACCAAAAGAATTGACGAAATCAAAAGAGAAAATAAAATAAAAAAAATAAGAGAAAATTATAAAACGAAGAACTTTTTGAACAAGCTTGGGAAATAAACAAACCCAGTGTTATGTAGAAACGCCGCTACTAAAATGGAAATTTCCAAAGAAAATTCCAAAGAGAAAAAATGACTGGATCTCTAGATTTATAACACCGTGATGCAATGCCCATATGACACATCCTTCCAGTGCGATCACATGACAAGTCATCAAACCACCCTTTAGAAAAAACGGCGTCCCCCAGGTACGGTACGTTATGGAATGATGGCACACCATAACACACCTCTGAAATTCAGTTTCTCACTTAAAGATGTCACAAGACTAGCATCACGCTTGTCACAGAACTAGTCCTTAACAAAACAGGAAAGCGAAAACCTCCATACATTCCGCCATGGGAATGCTATTGCGAGATATTGTTTAAAAAAAATACACGGTAAGGGACAGAAATCTACTAAGAAAAATTTTTTTAACGTGACCAAAAATGTGTGTGTGTGTGTGTGAGTGTGTGTGTGTGTGTGTATGTAAAATACGTTACGTAACTATATGGAAAAATAAAAAGAAATAAAACAGCAAGGCATGCCTTTCCCCCCTTTCCTATTCTTGGAAAGTTTGGAGAGAAGAAATCCACCTAGACAGAGCAAATTGCTGAAAATTTAGAGATAGCACACACAGAATACTCAAAAACCAAAATAGAAAGTTATATAGAACTTTCGCTATGAAAGTACGAAATTGTAAACTATGGTATTTCAAACCACATAGAAAGTTGTCCAAAAAAATAGTTTTGTCAACAACGGAAAAAGAAGACAAAAGTATGCCGCAAAAAAATACTATCAGTATGTATGAGTACACTTTTACTCGTATCAAAACGCTACCAAGCAAAAATATAATTTCTCAGTACACACAACAAAAGAGATAGGGGACTACTCAAAATTAACTGAATTCAAAATTTACCTAAAGCAAGAAATTTCAGAATATATTTCAGTATAAAGGTTGTTCCAAATTAAACCGATTTCTAAAGGTGCATAACGCAAGGAAATCTCAGAAAATTTGAAATTCGCGAGAAAAATTTTTGGCGTTTTTTCAAAAACCCAAAAACAAAAAAGAGATCCGATAAAACACACAAAGATAATTCATCAAATGTGTTATACACAACATAATAGCAAGGATTCGCATGGATGTACTCTAGATACAACATCAAGAGAGAACATAAGGCATACGAAAAATAAAGATATTAGTGCTTTTGCACAACGGTAAAGATAAACACAAAAGATAGTGTTTATAGGTTCTATGATATATACGATAGTAGAAAAGCAAATTCTACTAAATAAAGAGACAAAATGTATTTGTGACCTAACACAATTGTTGACAACAACAAGTACATAAAACTTAATATAGAAATACGGGATAAATCACCAAACTAATCAGTATCACTTAATGATATGATTGGCAAATTATAATCATGGCCAGATAAATTCGTATCAACAATATGTTGATTAGAAAATTCACCATCACGAATGTTTTCATCTATGTCAATAAACTGATTGTTTAAATCTTTAACATGCCAATTACCTAAATCATTACCGGAAAGGTCTTTTAAATTATACACTTACTTCGAGATCATTTTGTTGACAATACAAGGTATGTACTTAGGAGCAAATTTAGCTGCGTTGGGCGCAACAAAGAGTTTTGCAGTATTTGATGCAGATCTTCCAATTTATAAGTTTTATTGTTTCGTGCTACGTCACCCTTTACTTGCTCCCATATGAGTTCAATAGCATTGAGATCGCAGTGGTATGGTGGTAGTCGTAGGACAGTTATTCTACGTTCTAACGCCATTTCGTCAATTACATATTTTTAATTTCGATTTACGCAGTCTTACAATTCGTAATAATTCTTGTTTCACGGAATAGTCCTTATATATGATGTTGTGGTTATCCAACCAAAGGATTATATCAGCTTTCTTCCAAGCAGTTGTTGGCAATTTTTCTACATGTCTTTAATGATGGCTAGCATTATTTAGAACAGTTACAGAACGTTCGGGAATTAAATACAGCATCTGCATAAAATACTCTTCAAAAACGCCGGTTCGTGGTTATCTTTAGTTGATTTGGACACAAATCTTGATAATCCATCATGGATAAAACCATTTTCATTTCCGATATGGGTTATAATAAGTCTACGTCCTTTTCCGATGGGAATATTATTTAACCCAGTTGATACACCTTCGATGAACGCTTGACGAGAGCTCTTCACAGTTGTATTTACCTATATTTCGTTTAGCCAAGTCTCGTTCAAATAATAAATATTCCTCCCTTCCTCCCGGTACCTTTTAATGGCTCTAAGATAATCCCTTCTCCAACATACAATGTCTTTTCTATCAATTAACAGTGACTTCTGACTATGCATCTCCCAGCGAAATCCAATCTCTTGTAATTGTTTCCATAATTTACTTCTTCTATCAATATGATAAAAATATATTATACATCTTTTATTTGGAATTTATTACATTTTTTAGTACTGATTTAATTTAATTTCACAAATAAACATCATCTTGTGTCATCATTGTGAGAAAACTTTTCAGGAACATATCGGTTTCTCCGCTAATAAATCAAATAAAACGCCGAATGAAAAAAGTTCGGAAATCGAGACCGCTATCTATGCTCTATTCACTGTTCATCACGGCCCATTCAGAGCTAAACACATTGATGACTATATATTCTGTGAACTAAATAGAATTTTAATAGACTCAAAATACTGTGGAATGAGTCTATAGAGATGTAGAAATGAAGCTTGAATAACCAATTACTCCATATTTGAATTATTCAACTTTGAATTAATTGGATTAAATTGTGGTTTTTTTTCGCAGAAAAAAGTTATTCTTCCTAAAAAGTTTGGCGTGGTCCTTAAAAACTGAATTAAATGAAATTTAATTCAGATTTAAAACGCAAAAAAGTAATAGCAAAGTTGTTTCTATTTTGGATTTGTTGATTTTGTCATCTTACAAGCTCATGCCAGATCACCCTGTAAGTATGAATTTTTGTAGCCTAATATTACAACGTTGCAATATAATCTAACACAGTGTGTAGAAATGTTAGTTTACTAGACTTCTTTTATTTTGTATTTAGGTTGTATTACTAAAAAATTATATTTTACAGACTAAGCGTTTAATATTTCGAAAAGTAGCCAAAAGAACTAATTCTACCAATGAGAATTTTCAACGAAGACATCGAGATCTATACTATACCCAATATTCAGAAACTTTGACGGTGATTTTTTGTAATGATGTTTTGATGCTTTTTTCCATTGTAAAAATACGTAATTTAACAAAAACAGGTATGTGAAAGCACGAATCACCTTGTAATCAACAATTATTTTATTTTCGCAATTACAACCTCCTGTTCAATTTTATTTTTTATTTTTACAAATTATTCTCAAAATATTACACCAATAAAATAAAATGAAACGTTTAATCTACTTGGTTTGCAATGAAATTAGAACACAGAAACCTTAGATCATAATATCTTTTTCTACACCCATGTCTGTAAACGTCAAAAATCGCATTGTCAACATTCCTTGTAAATGACATATAACAATAACATGCACGTAATGAGATCTCATAACATACACGTGTGTTTTGAGAAGAAAACTTAAAATTCTTGGTTTAATGAAATTACAATCAAATTTTCATTTACGTAAGACTTTATTTGGTCTATTTACACAAATTTAGTCAATTAAAAAACATAAAAACTTTTAGCATTAGCGAGATATATTTAGGATTGAAAGAGTGATGCCCTAAATGTAGGCAGCACATTATGCAATTTCTTTAAAAATAGGACACGTTTTCTTAAGTAGCACGCTATGGAAATAAATGTCATGTCATTTATATTGTCAATTTCTTGAACAAAATATAATACAATTATAAATTACCGTTCATCGCTTTTAAATAATGAGGCCCAATCGATTTACAATAATTGTTCAATTGTTATTAACAACTATTATAATCAATTTTAAATGATTGCGATGTTTTATATTTAATGGAAGAAAATAAATGGGCGTAGAAAAAGTATAGTACGTTACACGAGTTGTAAACCCATTACTTTTTCATTTCGTGCGTAATGGGTTAGTTCTTACGTAATATACTAATTTTCGTTTTCCCATAATCTACTAATTGAAATGAAGTGTCTAACATGGTTAAATTAAAAAATAACAAAATACCGGAAATCGTTAGCTTAACAGCAGAAATTTTATAACATTTTTCCACAAAAAGTGCTAATTCAATTCCATTTTTAATTAGTAAAATATTTGAACAGGTCTGCTATTTTACTTTACCCATAACTCACAAAATCCCACAAACTCCATTCTAAATTCTAATTTCATACCTAATTAGTTTAGTGAAGAACCTCAAAAGTTCTACAATATATGGGATTGTGATATATTGTTTGAAAGTGCTCTTCTTTCTCTATTCAAAAATAGTTACCAAATCATTTGATTATCAAAATTTGGTACAATATACTCAAAACGTATTTCCCGCTTAACTATTGACAATAAGAAAGTAAACAAAAACTATAACAGAATTATTTTTAAATTCTATCCAGGTGCCGTGTTAATGTTTGTTTGTTTAAAACGCTTTAGCAAATAGTTTTGTAATAATTATGAGTTGTCAGTGTTATAAGTTTTATTTATATTCCATTAATTTCAATCAAGAAAAATGTTGAATTAAAAGAAGTGCCTAAAATAGCAGTTTTACAAATGATTGATTACGGAGATAAATCCCGATTACAACTAAAGATAGACGAACCATGTCAATCATAAATCCATAGTAAACACGATTAATCGTTAGTTTTGGGTAGAAAGTCATTTATACTTCTTTGGCAACGCTGCAATAAGCACCACATTGATATTTTCTCGCTTGCTTGGCATTGAATGTTTGGTTGCCATGAGCGGCTCGTTACTAATATGTAAAGGTGATTTAACACCAGGAATTAGGAATATAAAGTTAATCAGATTTGTACAATATTTTATTAACAGATAGATTCAAATATATAGTGAGAGAGTATAAACATTTGAAAAACATTGAATACATATTTCTCATGCTTATAATTACCACCAATATACAAGTGCTATCTATCAATAATAAATGAAACTAAAATTAACAACAAAAGATTTTAATAACTCAATTTTATCAACGGTATTCATCAACAGTTGAAACTTATCACATAACATTCCTTTGTTGTTATTAAATGCTATGAATCACACGACACGGTATATCATAGTTGTACATATTCCTTTATTAGAAATCTTTATATATAGGGTGACCGTGTTACACAAGTGAAAATCGTCGGTACTTACTTTCGATCCGTTATGTTTAGTTCAAAAGAGCCTCTCGCAATAAAGGTTTAGAGGTAATTGCTTTGCAGTATTCCCTCGGGTACGGTGCTATACTTCATAGCGCATAACGGTATTAGGCTAAGCGTCTTCGAGAGGTTTGCTTGAGCTCCTCGGATATTCTCCTGGAGTTAGTGGCTATGTACTAAACTCCTTAACCCCTCAATTGCATTGTAGCCGAAATTAAATATTTTGCCTTAGATGATTGAATATTCAATTTGCTTATATTTATATAAACGTATTGTATTCCTGTTCTATAATTGGGTTGAAGAATATGTAGAACGGTGTCAGATAATCCATAATAACTGAGAATAGCATTTATACTATATATACTATGATGTGAGAAATAATTTGAAAAAGAAATCCATGGCAACTACATAGCAACTGAATAACATTTTTCTAGAACATGCATGGAAACTGACATTTTGCGATTTGAAATGATCGTTTTCTGATTGAAAATGAAATGTAATGGGAGACAATCGACAAACTACACTTTGCCGATTGATTGCAGGTTGAAATGCACCTGAAAAAGATATAAAATAACCATTGTGTTTTGGATCTCGATTTACTGATATTCAATTTGTCTCTGTTATAGTTTTTTGAATTTAAATGAAAAATATTTCATTTCTGAGAAAACCTTGTATATTGCATATTTTTGCATAATGTGAAGAAAAAAATAAAAAAGCTCACTTGTAAGTGTATCAAAAAGGTGGGGCATACCCCATTCTTCTAATAAACAAAGAATTCTATTTTTATTCAGGCTGTGATCAAAATTGGAAAATGACAAATCGGTAAGTGTTATGTTTCCACTCTCGTTATTATCTGTGTCTGATGATACGTTTTGTTCTTGATTTTCTGTCAATGTAATACTGCCGTAGTGCGTATAACCTGAATATGGATCCTGATATATATCATCTATTTGAATGTTTTAGGTACCATCCAAAGCAAAATTGAAAAAGTCCTAAAATAATTTACATTTCAATCATTTTAAAGATTCTAAATTCTATAGCAATTAAATTAAAATATGTACTAAATACTTATTAGACAAAAAAAATAACAGTGGCACTTCGAGAGTGCCGACAGAAGAGAAAACTTCAACAATTACGTGTGTAAGAATTAAAACTCGTAACACAAAAACAACTTGTAGTTGAGGTCTTGGTAAAGTCCTTGTAATCTATTGTATTATATATTATGTAGCATCCGAACTCCTATAAGAAGTTTTCACTTCAATAAGATCAACAAAAGTTAGGTATGTATTTACTTCAACAAACTGTACGTAGTGTAGTATTAATACTTGCATCCTTTTTGCACTACTCATTAGTGTCCACATGAAAAAATTGTTTATTTTGTACGTACCTAGAAAAACTACCAGGGATCAAACCAAGACAACGCTCAGAACAGAATAGAATAAGTTATTGGTAAATTCCCACCCAATCAAAAACTAGATTTGTTTCTTTCTCCGGCGCGCTCAACGTGAGACACGTTCACAACGCACCAGTCGCTCGCGTGCCCGTTAAAATTGATAAGTAAAGTATACGACCACAACACAAGGGTTGTGTAGTGTATGCGACCAGCGAGCTGACGAAGACGAAGGGTTTGGACATACTAAATGATAAACATTTCCAAATTCACGCACACAAATAGCCAAAACCGTTAAAAAGAAAACTATTTGCACAATTTAATCCTTATATTACAGATTTTGTCAAAATATATGCTTAATTCTAGAAGATTTTTATTGATTTAGTCAAATGTTTGATAATCGTAGCAAAAATTGGATAGAATTAGCTGTATATTTGATTGTTTTCAGTAGACCGATTATTTTTTTTCTCTTCTTTTTCTAAATATCGGTAAATTGTACGAATAACTTAATCTATAGACAGGAATACATTCTATCTAAATATAATAGAAATTAAGCATTTATTCTATTGATCCCATTATAACTATAGATCAAAGCTACATTAATATATTAATCTGTGTTCTGTGTTAAAAGTTCAAATATTTCAATTTAATATACCTAGAGGTATTTACTGCTAATGCCCCCAGAACTTTCTGCCATGCAATTCATTCCTAAATGATTTTATTTGAAAATGTATGCAACAGTGAAACATAAAAAAAAATTCATTATGATGCTTGTTGAGATTATAGTAATTATGGAACTTATCGTACCAAGACCAAGAATCTCAATTTCTAAAATTGAATCTGATTGCTAAATCGGATATTATTATTTGATAAAATTATAATCCAATGATTGAGCTAAAATAATATAATCTATAAGTCAATTTGAGTGAATTTCTTGCGAAAATTAAGCAGCGGAGGTACATCAATCCAGTCTTTAATGTTTGATTGGTTTAAGAAATGCGTTCTCTGTAGTTAATCTAAATTTTGGTGTACCTATCAAAAAATGGATGTGATTTAGCAGTTTTAACGCAAAAACAAGAGAATTGAGTCTACTGACATTAGTTTCAATTAAATGTTATTAATCATAAACGAAATTAGCAGAATAATCCTAAAACACTAAGATCTGTCAGTTTTTCTTTTGTTTCATTCTATTTTAGATTGAACTAATTGATTTGGCATAGATTAAGGAATTTCTTATTTCAATAAGTCAATTTGATTTACCTTATCTAAGCATTTCTTTCCCTGTAGTTGCATTTATTTTCGTATATAAGTTCGATTAATTGAATATATTGGATATAGTGTATTTTGTGATTAAGTAGTGTAGTTATTCATTATCAATGAGTTGAATAATTAAATAATTTTCCAGGATCTGCGAGATATATATCCAATCACGAAACTTATAACAAATCTAAGAGTATTTTAAATGAAACTCACGGTTTCTTGTTAATACCACAATATAATAAAAATTGTTGAAAATTCTAAAAAGTTGACAATTGTTTCGAGACAGTTAATTTCATCAAATCTAAGAGATAAGAAAAATTTCATTTTATCCGCACAACGCAAAGTTTTGTATGAATATTACATAGAGACATTTTATAAAGCAATGCTGGATTTTCGGATCAAAATGACACACTTAATACCCCCAGTTGATTGTAACGTGTGCCACTTCGTGATATTACCTCCTATCCAGAGATGGAAGAATTCCGTACACGTACCGTTTATCCCGTCCAATTTAGCCAGGAAGGCGCATATGATGTCGAACTATTTTGTTTCGAATGTTCTCCGATTTGAGATGAGCTTATCGTTACGGTTGAATATCAGTTGTCAATTACGAGTTATTTTGCCTGTGCATTTGCGATAAAAATAAATATAAAATTATGGACTCACTTTATTCAACTATATGCGAATCGATAAGGCTTTCAATTGTAATAGAGAGCTTTCGGAATAGGCAACTGTACATTCACAATAAACATTTTTTCAGGAGTATACGTATATGGTGTCTCAAAATTAACGCCCGGTTAAAATAAATTTTTGTGACGTTAAATAATTACTAAAATAAACAAGATATATTAAAAAAAATATGAAAATACTGAATTTGCGATGTAAAATATAGTAATGTTTACAAATACTTTTAAGTCATAATAAAACTAATAAAATATCAAATCGGGTATAAAATATATGCAATTATTTAAATATAAAATGTCCAACACAGCTTTCTTCAAATTGTTTTAATATTAAGTAATTAGATTTGTTATTTGTAAGACATTCTTGTAAATTGTAAATTGGATTTGTTTTCAAAATGATATTGTTAATAAAGAATTCTATCATGTACCGACGAATTTAATAGCATTTTTTTACACGAACCCAAAAATGATTAAATGGCGATCCTGACAGCTAACTTAATATTGTGGAAAAAGTTGCAGTTACAATTATTACAGTTATAATAATTACTATGAAGAAGATTTTTATATTATTACAAGATGGCTGGATCTCACCAATCGAAAAAGGAAAAGAAGAGATAATAGTTGCACAATCGGGTAATAGTGGAGGTTCAACGAGTGCAAGTATATCATATACACAAGTTCTTGGTTTGGTTGTCACAGTTGTTGGGATAGCTCTTATTTGTGCTTTCGGCTACTTTTACTTAATGAAAAAATTAGGCAGTGAAAACAGGCGAGAGATTGTAAGAAGTCAAGAGTTGGTGTAAGAAGCTCTTCAAGTACCCTCAACTAGTCGTCACAGCGAGATACTGACAACGAAGGAACATACTAGAGGGGCGCAATGCCACTAGCATGCAACGCACCTAAAGAGGATTCCACTAATCGTCACCCTAATATTACAAGATTGTATGTGACATTTTTCTGATTTTCAGTATAACAAAGTTCTATGGAGCAATTACTATATTTTAAGCTTAGAATAAATCTTCTAGCTAACATAGAACCTTAGTTATCAACATAAAATCAAGGGTGTATGTTAAATATTTATTTTGTGTATAACAAAGGTGTATGTTAAACATGAACCTTTGTAATAAAAATATATATGGTCAAAAAATATTACAGGGTTCTATGTTCTGACATAATATTTTTGAGGTTATGTTAGTTTGTCTACAGTGTTGGAGTACCAGGTGAATGCGAATGTGCTCAGGCTTTACTTTGAAAATTTTAAGTAATGGGTGATAGTGATATAAGTGATGGTCACGGCTATGACTCTGACCGAGATAAGAAATACATTCCACCTCAAAGATGTAACCAGATAAGATTATATTGTACAAGTTAGGTTAGGTTTTCGGGATTTTGAAAAATTTTTCTTTTAGTATTAGAATTCGAGGTCGTTATATTCCATTGCCATCCTCACCGCCAAGATCAACCAGTAGCGATAGTGGAAGTGACTCCAGTTCGATTCCACAAGTTGCCTTAGAAAAAAAGTACAGTATTTTTGAAAACAAAGAAAACTAAGTTTTGAGAATGTTATTTTTTGTCTTTTAGTAATCTGCCCAGTTGTTCAACGGAATATACTAAAGAATGTAAAAAGAATATTGGTATTTTAAAAACTACAGGCAACAAAGTCAATACTGAATTAGATATCAACTTCATGGCTGGTAATTCTACTTTAATTTTGGAAACTGATTTAAACAGGTAACATCAAAATACAGCATAATGATTAGGGTGGTGGTAATAAAATAAATTAATTTTTTAGAAGGGGTCCTAGTTGTGTTTTGAGTCCCTTACAAACAACGGAGGAGAAGGAAGGATCAATACTGAATTAGATATCAACTGAATACTGAATTAGATATCAACTTCATGGCTGGTAATTCTACTTTAATTTTGGAAACTGATTTAAACAGGTAACATCAAAATACAGCATAATGATTAGGGTGGTGGTAATAAAATAAATTAATTTTTTAGAAGGGATCCTAGTTGTGTTTTGAGTCCCTTACAAACAACGGAGGAGAAGGAAGGATCAACAGATTTTTCATTTTTCGGAAGTTACTGAAGGAGAAATTTGTCAAAGTTTCACAGTTGTTAGAAAAGAAAGAATAGAGTCTGAAGAAGAATTGTTCGAAGAAAGAAAAAAGAAATTTTCACGAAAACTGAGAAAGAATATTTTAGAGTGGGCATGTAACAAAAGAAATGCAAGGTTTGATCAGGGCCTTGATTATATTTCTTCTGGCAGCCAAAGAAATTAGGAATAAAAAAGATTGTGTCCGAAAATGCTTTTATCAGTTTTCTCGGAAATTAAGCGACGAGCGAAGAAAAGCAATTTTCTAAAACTTTTATTCTCTCTCTGCTGTCGAGAAGAAACATTTTATTTTGAACAGCACTGAAGTTGACATTCCGTACAGAACAAGGAAATGGAACAACCAAGATATTTCAAAAAAAGAGAGAACGTTTAAATATTATTTTACGTTAAATTGGCAGAAAATTCAAGTATTATTGTGGAACATTATGTATAAGTCAAAAACCAATTCATACGGTGCATAAAAATAAAACTCCCACAAATACTTTATTGGAGACTACCTAAGGGAAGTATATAAAAACAGGTAACATCGCTCGAAGATACAGATTTTGTCAAAGAGCATATTAACATGTTACCTTGAATAGAATCTCATTATTGTCGTAAGACAAGTAATAAGAAGTATTTAGAAAGCGAACTGAATATAGAAAAGTTGTATGAAATGTATTTACAATATGTAAATGACAAAGAAAAATCTCCAGTCTATTTTTGTACATACAGAAAAATACGAGTATTTTGTGACTGTTTTAACATAGCATTTCATAAACCACGAAAAGATAGGTGCGATACTTGCGAAGAAATAAAAGTGAAAAAAAAAGACAGGGAAAATGCCCTGACGTGACCGAAGGCCGATATAAAAAACTTTTTTTATAAAAGTAAACTGAATGTGTACAATATGACTGCCCACCTTTCCATTGGGAGACAAGTTTATTGTGCGGTTTGGACTGAGGCTTTACATGGAAGAGCTGGAAACGACATGGCTAGTGCAGTTTATAATATATTTTAAAATATTAGAAGACCATCCAGAATTTACCGAAATAATATTGTGGAGTAATAGCTGCGTGCCACAAAATAGGAATAGCCTTATGAGTTATGCTCTCGACCACTTATCTACAAAAATTTACTATGAAATTTTCAGTTCCTGGACATTCCTGCATTTAAGAAGTTGATGCTATACATAGCTCCATAGAAAGGTCATTGAGCAGAATAGAATATTATTCCCCAGTCTCACTTCTTCGCTATTTATTGAAAGTGAACCGACCAAAACCGTACACAATAATTCAAATGACGAAGGAAGACTTCATAGATTTTCAATTCTACTCAAGTCAGTTAAACTACAACACTGTGCCATTTTCTAAGGTCATATGTTCGCAGTTCTCAAGAAGCTTTCTTGAGCTGAAATATAAGGATTCTTTTAAAGAAGAATATAACGTTTTCAAAGTCGTAAGTTAACATCAACGAAATCTCCGTAGAAAACAACACGTTACAGCAGAACCTGAAACGCTTATTCCATTGGAGCTGAAAAAGTGTGACAGCACTGCTGCACTGCCTCAAACAAAAATGGATGCCATAAAATCAATGTTCAAATGGATTCCTGAGATGGACATGCAATAGTATGGGACTATTTTTAAGCAAAGATAGATACTATGAATAATTTTAATTGAAATTGTTTTGATCTATGTTTCAAAGCTTAGAAAACCTGTTAGGTTTGGTAATACCAGAGTTCTATATTTTTTAAATATGTTAATGTTTTTAAATTAGTTTATTTTTTGTAAAAAATTCAAATGAAATGCTTTCAGTTAACCACTTTGAACAGCCTTATAAATTGAAAACAGTAAAAATAAATAAATAAAGATGAAAAAATAATGTCATTTTTTTAAATCGTGTTTTCTCAAATTAGCGACAATGTCACATACCACTTTATAATATTCGGGTGACGTAATATAGAAGATAATAAGAGATGAGACACCGTAAATAGAAAAGTAAAATATATAAAGGTACATATCAATTATTATTATAAACTTTGCAAAGTACTTCAATGAGTTCTTAAACATTTAAGGAAAGTTATGATAGTGTTAAAACAATTAGTGGTAAGGTTACTAAGGAACCATTAGATAGACGTCAAATTTTGATACAATCAATAAGTTATTAATAGAGATATGTATTGTAGAGAGTGACTTTAATGTAGTAAACTAATCGAAGAAACTAACAAATATATACACGATTTCGAAAAAAGTTACTGTGATTCTCGACAAATTCTATTCGATAGGTTAAGAGTTGTTTATTTAAATATAAGCAAGATGTCAAAACAGTTTGATTTAAAAACTGCAGCATCCTTACTGCCCTGTATGGACGGCACTGAGGATACTACAAAGCAGTTCATTGATACTATTCAAATATACAGCAAGTTACTGAAGAATGCTGGTAAAAAGCACTTGATAAATAATGCATTGAAAGCTAGGTTGTTGCAGAATGCAAAGTTTTAATTAGAAAAAACGTACATTTGTTAACTAAAAAATCTGCTGCCGCTTTGGCATCTGAATTACATCGTGCCGAACAAAACAATAATAATATAGACGATTTTGGGAAAAATATTGTACAACTTTTTACTGATTTAACTTTAGCTCAAGCTGACGGTAATGATAATAATATACCAATTTTAAGACAAGTGAATGAGAAGCTTACTATAAACTCATTTTCAAACGGGATTAAAAACGCAGAACTAAATGCTTGGAGTAAAATCACAACTTATGCTACTACTGATTTTTCTGAAGTTGATTCACAGCTGTCCCGACTTGAATGGGATTTAATTTTCACAAATTTCTCCGATCCCTCGTTAATGTGGGACGCATTTCATGATACTACTCTCAGGATAATCTCTGCACACACTACTGTCCGTGAGATTTATAAAAACCATCTGGATAAACCACGCAGCACTACAACGTATCAAACACAAACGGCGCCTCTGCCGTAAATATCAGCTTCTGAGTGACTTCCTGAATCATCGCAGATTTTCTAATACCCTTCAACTATCTCTCAAAACTTTAAGACAAAATTTTGAAGAAAACATCATTTCCAGTGGTAAAAGTAAAAAGGTTTTCAAATATATACGATCGCCCCTATCATCAAAAGTTTCCATTCCCCTACTTCAAAAACCCTACCATACTGTATGCTCTTCTAAAAGAGAGTCTTCTGAGACGCTCTCTTTAGCTTTCTCACAAGTTTTCACTCAAGAACCATATAATGACATCCTCCCAATAATTAACTGTCCTCGCCTCAGGGCATCTTTAGAACATGTAGTCTTTACACCAGACCGTATAAAACAGCACTTACTGAAACTTCGCACTAACGCATCTCCTAGCTTAGATGGTCTAACTCCAAAACTCCTAAAAATCTGCGCAAACTCGCTTGCAACTCCCCTGTAGTTAATTATGCAGACTTCCTTTACCACCCAGCTGGAAATTAGCATCTATCACCCCCGTATTCAAAAAAGGTAACATACTTGATTTCAATAACTGCCGCCCGATTAGTCCGCTGCCAGTGGTCAGTAAAGTCATGGAAGCCATTATTTTGGAGAAGATGACCAAATTTCTTCTCCTGGAAAATGTGATTCCAACGCAGCAACACGGATTTGTCGCCGGCCATTCCACCCTAACCAACCTGCTACACTATGTTAATGACTGGACATCATCTCTTAACGATCGGCAGCCAGTAGATATTGTCTATCTGGACTTCTCCAAGGCCTTTGATCGTGTTCCCAGGCGCAGACTTCTACACAAGCTGGAACACTTCGGCGTTCGCGGTTCTTTACTTAGCTGTATTGACGACTTTCTAACAGACAGATATTTCAAAGTAAGAGTTGGCGAAGACTTCTCAAGGGATAGACTGGTGGAAAGTGGAGTACCACAGGGTTCTGTTCTTGGTCCCCTGCTTTTCACCGTTTACACAAGCGATCTTCCTTATCACGTAACTAATAGAATATCTTTCTACGCTGATGACACAAAGATATATACGAATCCAATCACCAACCTATAACGACCTCGGAATTATTGTAAATAGCAACCTAACTTGTTCTGATCATATAACTTCAGTTTGTAAGCGCGCGAACACCAGACAGTATCTCATTCGTAAGTGCTTTTCGAGTGTTTCATTTCAGTCGTTTTGCAAACTGTATACTATCTATGTCCGACCAATTCTCGAGTACGCCGGTCCAACGTGGTACCCAGACCTAGTTCGCGATAAAAATCTTTTGGAAAATGTTCAAAGAAGAGCCACCCGACTGTCCCTGGGACAGCGAAGACCTTCCTACGAAGAAAGACTCTCCATGGCCAACCTCACTTCCTTTGAACTTCGCAGACACCGCGGAGACCTCATTACCACTTTTAAAATATTAAAATTTAATTTTGGTAATCTTGATATGATGTTCACCTTAAATCCAGATGACCGCCTTAGAGGACACCTTTTTAAACTCAAAAAAGAAAACTTTACCGTCAGATCAAGACAGAACTTCTTACCTAACAGAGTATTCGACAGCTGGAATATTCTTGATGTATCCACAGTTTCTGCACCATCTACTAACTCGTTTAAAAATAGACATGATCGTGCGCTGCTAGAGCACCTATAGTTTATTTGGTATATTGTACTTATTTTTCTGTTCTTTACCTACTACTAGGTTACTTATGTAATTATCTGTTTTGGGCACAATAGGGACTTGTTCCTCAGCCCTTGCGTAAATATAATAATAATAATAATAATAATAATAATAATAATAATAATAATAATAATAATAATAATAATTATAAAACTTTAAATGAGGCTATAGTAGGTGCTAAAGACGAGGAAAAACAAAAATTCTCAAATCCAAGCCAAAACACTTTCCTTATGAAAACTCAAAAATAATTTTAATAGATTCAATAACAGGGGTAACCATAGTTTATTTTATTCTAATAATAGATATAGAGGTCGACAATTTAATGATAATAACAATTGTAATAGGAGACCTTCGTGATTAGTTCTCTCCTTTCAATTCTACAACTATTATTTGTAGATAAACCTCTGAATAAGTGTGGTTAGACAGATTTTGTTCTTTAGTTCTTGAATCAGGGGCTTTTGATGTCTGGATATCGTTTTTAGGACACATAATGTAAGAATGTTTTCCTTGACAAATAGAATATTTTCCTCTAAAACGACATCTTCGAGCAATATGACCAAATTTTGTGCACAAATGAAAACAAACCAAATTTAACAACTTTTGTCTTCTTTCTGTGCAACTCAGTTTCAGTGCTTCCTTACATTGGTTAGAAGAGTGTGAATTTTTACAAAATACATATCGTGGGACTCCTTCACTGAACAGTTCAGATGCGGAGGAACAGATGAGCTGCTAGCTACACTTCTATCTTCAGGCTTTCGTTTGTCTTTGAAACTGGACATAGCAAGATTAATTCTGTCTTCATTCATCAGTTGTTGTCTGAGATAATTCATGAGACTATCAAGACGTTTCTTCAAACTGGACCTTGATGATTATAATTGACTACGACGCCAAGCTCGTATCAATTCCTCCCCTATACAAGACTCTACTAAGTGATACAACATCGCAGCACAAGTATCAAATTTCACGCCCAAACTTTCAATGGCTCTTAACTGTGATTCGATTTTGTCAAAACATGTTGGCAGTTTATTCTTGTCATTGAGATTTCTTAAAAACAACTTAAAAAGCTCTCTTATATAAACCTCTATTAACAAATATTGCCTTTCAAACCTTTCTTTTAAGCTATCAACTGCTTTTACGTAGTTACCTTTAGTTGTAGGGTAACTTTCAACTATTTGTCTTGCTATAGAACCCGGAGTTGTGGCTTGGATAAGATACTGTAGTTTATATGCTTCTTCAATATCAGAATCTTCATCAATTCCAGTAAACTGATTCCAAAAACTAAGCCAATCGTTTATGTCACCTCCAAATTGTCTGAATTCAAGTTTAGGAATCTTTATTTTGCTTTTGGTTTCTAATTTCTTAGAGCTATCTCTTTGATTAACCAATGTATCAAAATAGCAATTGATTTTGTGGTATCCATCAGTTCCACTTCTGCATTTAAATTAGCTTCATCAACATCTGAATCTAACATAAGTTGATTCAGTTCGGCTATTTGATGTATTCAAGCCAAAACTACTTCAAATTAGTAACTCTATTTTAAGAGAGTAACGTGACATCAAATATATACGAATTAAAATTGAATTGTCATCAATTGTCAAAGTCAAGATCAGAAACAAAAACTAAAAACAATACAAGGTGTCTTCCAACACTCGCTATCCTTATTGTCAAACAGTTTCCTAGGGTCTTGATCATAATTTTTATATCACCCCGTACATTTATTTAAGATCAACCACCTTTTTTACTTGGAGAATTTGCGTTCATCCATTTTCACTGCATTTAAAATAATATCATCAATTTGATACAGTTAAAAGAGGAAAAAGAACGAGGACAAACTAATATCCGTCTAATAAATTAGACTTGATCTATTTGCAACAATAAAATCCGGCTGGCAACCAAATAGAGTGTTTGAAATAGCATACAGGAATCGAAAAACACTATTTGCGAAATCCTAAAATATATAGATACCTATCATTTCTTTGTAGAAAAGGGGATGAGCTCTTTCTCTCTTCCCGTGTTCCGTATATATACATCTGAATGAACGACTTCCGTTTTTGGCGGAGACGCCGGGACTAGAAACTTTATTTACCGCAGAGCATTTTGAGGACGCCTTTTTATTTTCTGTTTTATTTACTCTCGACGTCATTATTTTTCCTAAAGTATCGCTAGATGCGGGAAACTAAATGAAAACAAATTTTTGAACAACAAAGTGCAAACTTACCATTTAAGGAGGTTAGCACCTAAAAAAACAAAAAAGATTTAATCAAACTCTTTTATAAATAACCTAATAATGATGTATGTTTGAACAGAATAAGCAAAAAGAAGAAATAAATTGTTAAATTCAATGAACGAAAGTGAATCTTAGTTTGGAATTTTATAATATATTAGGTATGTTACAACAGAAAGTTCTCAGGAGTTCAGAACTTGATTCAGAAATACTTAAAATTTATGCGATAACTTATAGTTCCAGAATCGACTTGACTACTGTTGGAACGACACCATGGAACGATTGGGAACGGCAACTGACATAGAACTGGTGGTTTGTTTATTCTATCCTATGAATTCATGAAATAAAAATCTAAATCCTATCAATCGGTTAGAAAAGAAAAGTGCATTATTTAAAGAAATGGAAGGTAAGTTTTGGATTCAAATACATTCAACGTTTGAGGTAATGATTTAATTGATAATTCTAGAGCTTCAAGAGTTTATTATACTAACAATAGACTCGAGCATCGATGTTACGGAAGCCGAATCTCTCAAGGATTTTAAATATTGGAGCAGTGACAATACTCGAATTTTAATTGATTACTATGCAAAATATAAAAAAAAAGTTTACTAAATGGAACTTGGTTGACTCCAGGTGGATCTGCACATATTCAAATTTTTAGCTGTTTTAGAAATGATCGACAGAATGGCTATGGAGGTGTAGCCACTTTCATTAAAAACTCGATTCCTTGCAAAAATTTTGAACACAAAATTTCATTTGCTGGTAGTAGAACTCCAAGATCTATTCATTATTAATAGCTATATTCGTCCCGACCTCAACATTCCCTTTCCTCACAGAATGTTCAAATAACTCCTACAACAAATAAAACGTAAGCATTTTATCCTAATGGCTGATTTTAATGGCCAAAATCAAACTTGGGGCTCTGCCATTAATAACCCTAAAGGAATGCAATCTGGGATTTCATCTCGCAAAATGATCTTACCATTCTTAATGATGGATCTCCAACCCGTATTCCCAGCCCTAATGTCAATAGAAGCTGCCCGGATATTACAATTACTTTCTCAGCCATAGCTCTAGATTGCTCCTGGAGAAAGATCCAAGAATCAGGCTTCAGCGATCATTTTCCTACCCATTGTTCCTACAAAAAACAAAATACTGTGCCCATCCATATGAATTCCACCCACGTCAAATATAACATAAATAAAGCCACCTGGGATGCATTTCAAGCATATATTGAAAATAATATATATATCATAATCTACTATCTACTACCTAGTAGAAGTTCTTAAGTGAAATAGTTGAAGAATTAGTCTTTTAAAGTGACTGAGAATCCCGGTCATCTCCGTAAGTCTTTATTAAAGCTTGTTTCTCTGTTAACTGAACAAACTATTTGAAATTACAACTTTGTTTAGTTAAATTGTGAGAAATATTTTAAAAATAAATCCTAACCTAATATATATTTGCTACAAATCAATCATTAAACTCAAATTTGATATCTAAAAACCAGTTTCTTTCCATCAACGAAAATAATAGAAAGCGTTCCATACACTAAAAATATGAGCATTGATGAAATTACTAACAAGCAAATATTGGACAAAATTACAAAAAGTTATGCTGATTTATCATTATTAATTAATGCTGTGGAAACAAGATTAAACTATACATTAGAGAATCTATCACACAGATTGAATACCGTTTACCAAGAAAACTCATATTTAAAAGAAAAAATAGAGCTACTGGAGAGGGAGTCAAAACGGAATAATTTAATTCTGTTTGGAATAGAAAGAGAAGGCAGCCCACTGGACATACCAAAGATTATCTCCACTTTTAACAATTTACTGGGTTTGTCATTGTCAGAGTCCGATTTTATCAAAATTTATCCACTCGGTCGAAATAGGGACAGTCCCATTAAGTTTGAATTCATTTCGTTTCTAACTAAACAGAAGATCTATAGGAATATAAAAAATTCAAAGGGAACAAAGATTTCCATTGCTCAAGATCAAACACCAAAGCAACGGGAGGAAGCCAAAATCTTAAGACATCATTTATATTTGGCAAAACAAAAACATTATGAAAAACATTGCTTCTTCAAAAACGGAAAACTTATTGTGAATGGAGATATATTTTACTCCTCGCAGCTTATGAAACATACCTATGAGGATGATGAAGTTGTAGATGTAGAAGAATGTAACACAAAAAGTAATCCCTCGACTCCAACTGTAACAATAGTAAATAGAGACTCCAAAGAAGCTGAACCAAGTAATCAGAATCCCTCGAAAAACACACCACAAGAGATAACTCCAAAAGGCCCCAAAATAAAACCAAAGGAACCCCCCAAAGAAATATCCAGGGAATTTAAACATCTTGAAAGAAATCCTTATAGAACGAGAAACAATTCTTCATCATCAGGTGCAAATAAAGTAAAGTGAAACCAAATGAAATTTATTTTAGCTATAGCTGTAACTAAAAAAATTATTTCGAAAAAACTTTATAAATGTTTCAACCTGCTCCGGCACACAGAATATATATAAGTGCATAAATGGTTCGTCTACAACTTGTTACTATTATATACTAGTTTTTATTTTGGGTGTTCAACAATTACGTTTTTCTTTTCTTTATGAATTCTGAATTGTTTGTTTTCATGTCATTGCAATGTTTGTCAAATTCTAGATACTAGAAACTAACTTTTCTTTCTCTCGTTCCTTTAAAGTGACTGTAAACAAAAAAAGTTGTTATATCCTTTAATGTCATTGTGCGAATATAAATCATAACAAATGGATTTGTATCTAAGTCGGTATGAGAACAAGGAAATCGAGGCACAAGTAATAAATTCTATATCAGATTTTGGTACATATACAAATTGCAAAAAAGGACAAATCTCAGTACTACATATGAATATCAGAAGTATCCAAAAAAATTTTGATTAATTTTTGCTTTTTCTAAACCAGCAGGCCGACTTTGATGTGATTGCATTGGAAGAAACGAATAGACAGAAAGATGTAAGTATTTTTAATATAAATGGATATCACTTAATTTATAATGATGGGGACTATAATAAATGCGACGGAGTAGTTTTCTATGTAAATAATAAACTAACTCATTTTTACAAAATTGTCAAAATTTCTGAAACTAAAGCAATAGAGTTGGAAATTAAATTAAGAAATGAAACTGTACACATAGTCGCATTGTATAAATCACCTATTATATGTCCTAAAATCTTCCGTACGAACCTCAATAGTTATTTAAATAATAAAAAAGGAAAGGAATCTAAAATTCATATACTGATGGCTGACATTAATATTGATCTTTTATCAGATGTCGATTACGTTGAACAATATAAAAACACCCTAGAATCATTGGATTTTGTCTCTTACATTAATCAAATAACAAGACCCATAAGCAAAACTTACCTAGACCACATTTATGTAAAAAATTTAAATTATGAAAATAATAATATTAAATCATTTATTTTTGACTAAGGAATAACTGACCATCTCCCTATAGCACTAATCATACAATTTAAAGAGACATATGAAACAAAAAACGAAAATCAACCTAAAAAATTTATTAATTATCCAAAGTTAAGAGAACAGTTACGAAATAAAAATTGGCAAAATATATACACGATTACTGGGGTGAATGAATGCACAGATCAATTCCTTTCTATCTTACAGCAAAGTATCGAAGAATGTACGAGTATTGTAAAAAGATCGAAAATTAAAAAGGCTAAAAAACCATGGATTACTGCGGGATTACTGAGTCTATAAACGAAAAAAACTAAATCTATGAAAAACTTAAACGTACCCCTATTGACATACTCTTAAATAAAAAATATCATGACTATAAAAACAAATTAAAAATACTCATAAAAAATGCAAAGAAGACTTATTTCAATAACTTAATCAATAAAAACTCCAATTCATCTGCAGCACTATGGAAATGTGTAACTGATATATGTGGCAAATCCAAATCTGAAAGTAAAATAGATAACATTTTAAATGAAAAAAGTCAACTAATTAATGGCACCAAAGATATAGCCAATGCATTTAATAATTTTTTTAGTGATTTGGGGAAAAATTATGCCCAAAAGATACCCTCCCCCCAAAATTATGCTGAGAATATACAAACTCTAGACACAACTATGTATTTGTACCCCACAGATGAAGCTGAAGTGAAACATACCTTAAATTCGTTAAAAAATAAAAAGTCACCAGGACTAGACGGCATTAAATCGGAAACTTTGAACGAAATAAAACATGAAATAGCTACTCCACTTACCTATATGATAAACAAATGCTTTAGTTCGGGAATCTTTCCTAAGTCGCTGAACACAGGGTTAATTAAGCCTATTTCTTAAAACGGTGATATATCTAAAATGGAGAATTATCGGCCAATAACTCGGATTTCAACGATAAGTAAAATTTTTGAAAAGATCTTAAAATGTAGGCTAGTTAAATTCTTCAATAAGCATAACATTATTTCTGAAAATCAGTATGGCTTTAGAGATGGAAAATCCACGGAGGATGCAATATGCTCATTACTAGAAACGCTATACAATTCCTTAGATAAAAAAAATCCCTCCAGCTTGCATCTTTGTGGACCTCTCTAAAGCTTTTGATACCGTTAATCATAAAAAATTATTAAACAAACTAAAATTATACGGTGTGCGTGGATTAACTTATAAGCTGTTGGAGAGTTATTTGAGTGAGCGAAAACAATATGTAACCATCGACAATTGCATAAGCGAGGCTAGAAATGTTACCTATGGCGTGCCACAAGGCTCTGTACTGGGCCCGCTGCTATTCTATATCTATTTAAATAGCCTACTACTGGACATAAGTGGCAAAATTATTAGCTTCGCCGATGATACTGCCATCCTTTTTACCGCTCCTACTTGGGCTCAGTTGAAAACACAAGCTGAAATCGCTTTTGAAAAAATAAAAACATGGTTTCAATTTAATGAACTAACACTAAATGTAGAAAAAACAAAGTATATGCCTTTCACATCATACCAGACAGGTCTACCAAATCTCGGATATTTGGATACTGACATGACTACTAAAATTCCAGAAGTAGATAGGATTAAATATCTTGGAATTATTATTGATCGTCATCTCAAATGGGATCTGCAAACAAAAAATATTGCTAACAAACTAAGAGGATTACTGTCAAGGTTTAAGTACTTGAGAGACATCTTGGATATACACCACTCGAAAATTTTGTACTTTTCGTTAGTGCAGTCACAGCTGAGCTATGACATCTCTGGTTGGATGGAGTATATGATTGTCACATTGAAAATGTAAATGTACTACAAAGGTGGATATTACGAATTATTTACCAAAAGAGTATCAGGTTTCCAAGTGATGAGTTATATGTGATGAGCCAAGTTATGGATTTAAGGCAATTATACTACCTTAAAATACTGCTCTACCTAAAACGAAATGAACATATATTAGAACGTCTTGAACACAATCATGATACTAGGCATAAACAGAACACATACAACTTACCTCAAAGAGAAAAAACTATTGAACAACACTGCTTTGATTACTTAGGCCCAAAAATTCTAAGTCGAGTACCTGTAGAACTACAAAACATTGAAGGATATAAGAACTTTAAATGTGAAATAAAAAAATGGATATTATCAAAAAATAGAGACTTTTTCCAAAATATAATAAACAAGATATGAAAAGAAAAATATGTGGTTGTATGTTTGTGCGAATATATGTGTTGAGAATTAATTTATATCTATCTACCCGACTCACTATATCTACTGAACTTGTCAATACTACTAAATTTGTCAATACTATACCGAATTGATCATTATTATTATACTGATACTGTCAATACTAAAAATATTATTCACTTAATTGTATATTTATAATTTAATTTCACTGTATCTATTTATTATATCACACACAAGTTGTTGGTAACCTAGTTACTCTCTGCTTCAGTGATTAATTGTTTACTTCTACATCAAAAAATGTTAGTTAAATTTTGTAGTTGGTATATTTCTGTTTTGTTGTGAAATAAACATATATTATTATTATAATGATATGGAATATCCCTTGTTTATGGAGGTCTCTCTTTATTTATCCCACTAAAGAAGTCTTTCACTCCTTCTAAACCTTATCTTTCCTGGTGGGACGAAGAGTGCTCCCAGATGATACAAAAGAAAAAAGAGGATTTTAAACTATATCTAAGAACTCTCTCCATGGAAAATTTCATTAATTCAAAGGAAATAAGAGCTAAAACCCGACTTTTTCTGAAAACAAAAAGATGAGAAGGCTTCCCTAAATTCACGGAAGAACTAAACTCCGGAACACCTGTTAAGAAGATTTGGCAATCAATAAAATATTTGTCTAAATCTATTGGAAATCGTAATTTTATAAACACCCCTCCCCTAGACAGTTCCATATTCCAAAGTCTCTTAAACAAGTTAGCTCAAATCCCCTTTCAAGACCTCAACACTATTCTCCAAGCCAATTACAACTCCTTTTCTCACCCTTTTACAATAGAAGAATTGAATTTCACCTTACTAAGCAAAAATGATTCAAGTCCTGGATTGGATTCAATGATCAATCATCTTCCCAAAATAGCCATAGAAACTCTTCTCTCTATTTTCAATAAAATCCTCAATAAATCTCTTCCTATCCCTTTAGAGTGGAAAAATCATCTAATAATTCCTATTCTTAAAAAAACCCAGGATCCTAACGATGCCTCCAGCTGGAGACCCATAGCCTTATCCAGCACCATAGGAGTTTTCGAAAGCATGATCAAAAATCGCCTTGACTGGTTTCTTGAAAATTCTCTAAAAATTCACCCCTTACAACAAGGTTTCAGGAAAGGCAGAAGTATATCTGATAACCACATTTTCATCTATTTCGAAATATCATGTGCATTTTCTCGACATTAAAGGTGCATAGGATAATCTTCTTTTATCCTCTATTTATTCATCTCTAAATTCTCTTAATTTACCTCATGACATTTGTGACCTCATTCTATCCTTTCTTTCAGATCGAAATCTATTCATTAAATTCACCCTCAACAATGAGCTTATAGGCCCTGGTGTTCCTTGTAGAGGTGTCCCCCAAGGTTCCCCACTCAATCCCCTTTTATTCAATATATCGTGCAACTTCCTTCAGAACATACTTCCACCCCCCATATTAATTATTAGTTATGCGAATGATCTTGCTGTGATATGTGCCGAAAACACCATCCAGGAGTCTAAAACATCCCTCAACACCTTCCTTTCTAATCTCAATCTTCATTTATTGTCTATGGGTTTGACACTGGCCGCTCAAAAATGTGTGCCACCATGATTTTTCAGAAAAACCATAAGTTTAGTCCAGTCCATTCCATAGTCATTAATGGTCAACCTATCCCTTGGAAATCTTAACTCAAGTACTATATTTGACGACCAACTTAACTGGAAACCACATATTGAATTTGCAAAGGATCAAAAGCTATTGATTTAATTAGGTCTTTATGTGGTAAATGGTGGGGTAGCCATCAAATCTCTCTTTTAAACATATACAAAGCGATCATACTTCCGTTATTTGATAATGCGTGCATGCTATATGATGGCTGTTCTCAATACCTACTTAAAAAATTAGATCGTTTACAATATCAAGCCCTAAGGGTTATAGTAGGTTATCTAAAATCTACTCCCATCAACATCATGTTACCTGAATGTGGGTAGACACCCTGGAGGTACGTAGAGAAATCTTGTCAGTTAAGTATGTATCTAGAGCAGTTGCATACAAAGACCTAATAAAAATCTCACTTATAGTATTATTCACAGAATGGGCTGCCGATCCTATATACTGGAGACTGACAAATACTCCCCCTACTATATTTGCCTTTCAATCAGTATCTACATTCCTTCCCTTCATTGAATCGTTCAACAAATTTCTTTATCATCACTTCTCGCTCGAATCTCAAATTAGTCAAACTGACACAATAGATCTGGAAATTAAAAGAGATTCGGACTGTAATCAAGTTAAAATTCTATAGTTTTATTGGCCCCATTTTCTTCACCGATGCCTCTAAGATTGACAGTAATGTACGATACGGAATTCATTCTCCTAACCTCTTATCATTATGTGACAAACTCCCCTCTCATTTTTCAGCAGAATGTTATGCTATACTAATTGCGCTCCAAAAAATTTCAAAACTCGACCTTTCCAAAGCCATAATGTTTTCTGACTCCCAAAGTGCCATAATATGCATTTCCAAAAAATCCTTCTCCTCATCTTCTAATCCATTCGTCCTAAAAATAAAGGAGCTATTACACAAGTTAAATCAGCAAGGGAAAGACATACGAATTGGCTGGATTCCCGGACACAGTCTTATACAAGGAAATGTTAGAACCGATGATCTTGCAAATCTTGGGAGAACTATCATACGTGCGACCCTTCCAACTGGTCCCCATTCGGATGTGGTGTATTCTATTAAGAAATCAATTTTAGATAAGTGGAATTCTACTTTCTCTACACTCAGCTTGACAAAAGGAAATCTATACTCTCAATTCATATAATACCCAAGAAAAAATCCATGGTTTTCTTCACTCTCTAATTTATCTAAAAGAGATATCTGCATTTCTTCGAGAATTCGATCCAACCATTGTACCACTTTGTCATATCTACACAAATTCAACTTAGTACCTTCGGATTCATATCCATGTGGTGAAAAACAAGAACTCTCACACATTTTTTTCAACTGTTCCTTAAACAATGTTAATACAGATTTTCTTCATAAATCTTTTAAGGTTCCTAATAATGTTTATGGCCCCTACACAGTGCAAGACATAGTGCTGAAATTCCCATACAGTGAAAACATTGAACTCATCTCCAAATTTTTAAGTGCTTCAAATAGATAGATAGATAGATAGATAGATAGATAGATAGATAGATAGATAGATATATAGATAGATAGATAGATAGATAGATAGATAGATAGATAGATAGATAGATAGATAGATAGATAGATAGATAGATAGATAGATAGATAGATAGATAGATAGATAGATAGATAGATAGATAGATAGATAGATAGATAGATAGATAGATAGATAGATAGATAGATAGATAGATAGATAGATAGATAGATAGATAGATAGATAGATAGATAGATAGATAGATAGATAGATAGATAGATAGATAGATAGATAGATAGATAGATAGATAGATAGATAGATAGATAGATAGATAGATAGATAGATAGATAGATAGATAGATAGATAGATAGATAGATAGATAGATAGATAGATAGATAGATAGATAGATAGATAGATAGATAGATAGATAGATAGATAGATAGATAGGTAGATAGATAGATAGATAGATAGATAGATAGATAGGTAGATAGATAGATAGATAGATAGATAGATAGATAGATAGATAGATAGATAGATAGATAGATAGATAGATAGATAGATAGATAGATAGATAGATAGGTAGATAGATAGATAGATAGATAGATAGATAGATAGATAGATAGATAGATAGATAGATAGATAGATAGATAGATAGATAGATAGATAGATAGATAGATAGATAGATAGATAGATAGATAGATAGATAGATAGATAGATAGATAGATAGATAGATAGATAGATAGATAGATAGATAGATAGATAGATAGATAGATAGATAGATAGATAGATAGATAGATACATAGATAGATATATAGATAGATAGATAGATAGATAAGATAGATAGATAGAAAATTTATTGTTCTTTCGTACAGAATACATGAACAAGGAGGTGATAATATTTCCAATATAAATGTAAAAAATAATAACTAAAATAAAGAAATGAATTATAATTTTATAGATATGCTCAGATGATGTCTTGACGGGAGTGAGAGGATACTTATACTACTCGTTTATAATGAATGATCTGATTTTTAAAATATTCTTTGTCACATTATATATTTGATATAAAAATTGTGGTTCAGCTTCAGCCTCATTAATTACTGTTTCAGTGCTTCAAATATAAAAATATAACCTCAAAAACCGAACAGTTTACAGATAAATTTTGGAACAATAAGTGCGGTATTACTCTGTTCTTTACTTTCGTATAATATATATTATAGACATTCATATATAATCCCGGACGTAAAAAACAGGCCGAATAGCCCTGGCAGCTAAGGTATTAAAACAAAAGAAGAAGAAGAAGATGTGAATAAAATTAAAATATTGTTAATTATTGTTCTTCAGGAAGTCTTCTTTAATAACACAACACTGTTTTGGTTCCCTTAATTATGTTTACTTTTTCTATATTGTGACAATAACATCCATCTTTTTTGACCAACTTCTACACACCCCGAATGTAACTGTTGTAGGATGTGTAGTTTCCACAGAGTTGCCAAACGTTATTCTAGGGACATACAGTAGAAACTGTGAAGTTCTTCCATCACGTCACTTAGTTGACGATATTATTCAACACATAATCTATGTGGGTACTGTCTTCTTCTTATAACAGAAAAAGAGCGAAACTCAATACAAGCGTCGGTCGTATTGTTTTAATTAAAATGCTTATGGTTGCTGTCGTATGAGTCACGTGATAAAGAAGACTCAGCATTTTTTTTGTATATATCACAAATATAATAAAAAAAATTTCATTCCTGCAGACGAAGAAACAGTATAGTAAGCACCTAGTGTTAAAAACATCTTTAGTCACTCGTTTCACAAGTCACTCGATTCGCTTCGCTACACTCGTGCTTAATTAAACTCGTGACTAAAGTAACCTTTTTGACACTTGATACTTAATATACTATTATCGTATAACAAATAATATTGATGCTATTTAATTATTTCACGATTGTCCTCTTCATAACCTCCTATATTGGACATAAGGTAATAAAAGTTTTGTTATGTTACTTTTTCTGGTTATAATAGTATATTACGTAACGTGTGTTGTAAGAAGCATTTTACGCACGAACGGAAAAGTTACGTAATTCCGTGAGTGCGTAAAATGCGTTACAACTCGAACTACGTACTATACTTTACCTACGACCCACTTGTACTTGTGTTTAAAATCTTATTAAGGTATTTAAAGTACAAGTAAAAACGTACATCCTCGATGCCCAGCCAAGTTTCGTAAAAATCCGTCCTGAGTAGTATTTATTTTTATTAAAAATGTATGTAGAATTACCGGAATTGCATAAAATAGCCTATAAACCTCTCGACTAGAGTGATATTAATCCCTTAGGTGGATTACTTTTCTCAGTAATCAAACACCACCCGCGGGAATAAATGGGCCACTTTAGTCGCTTGGTGTATAATATACTATTGATTACTAATATGAGATACATTCAGACAGCTAGAAGATGCGGATTGAATGAAACGGAACCAATTATCATATAATTCCAAATAACTCTTATTATTAAATGCAATCTCATATCTAATAAATGTTATCTACCATTTATATATAGAATAAAATTCAACGTCAAATATCTAAGTAATAAATTTTGAATAAAATGGCTACGTCTATTGACAGTTGCTAAGTGGTTGCTATGGAAGCCGTGCGATTTACTTTACAGCCGTGCGTTTTGTTTTACCGTGCGTAATAGACGTCTTACATTTATTGCCGACTGTGTGTTTTTGACTACTTACTCTTATTATTAAATGCAATCTCATATCTAATGAATGTTATCTACCATTTATATATAGAATAAAATTCAACGTCAAATATCTAAGTAATACATTTTGAATAAAATGGCTACGTCTATTGACAGTTGCTAAGTGGTTGCTATGGAAGCCGTGCGATTTACTTTACAGCCGTGCGTTTTGTTTTACCGTGCGTAATAGACATCTTACATTTATTGCCGACTGTGTGTTTTTGACTACTTACAGGAGTGGTCGTAGGTAAAATATATTACTTAGTATTTTTCCAAAATGTACACAAAAAAAAAGAAAATAAAATCACTATTATTTGATGTATTTTGAACAGACTATAATTTCTTAACCTCGAAAATATTGTGATCTAGTAATTTTGCTGTCCATTGCATATTGATTGGAATATTCAATTCGAACTGTTGAATATATTTTCTGGAGAAGATAAATTCTATAACGAATAAAAATATAAGGGGATATATAAAAACCGAACGAATCCAACATAAAGAGGGCAGCGTTTTACATTCTAAACGATACCGATACATATGTAAAAGTGTGTAAAAAATATGTATGGAAATTTATAGTCTCCCAGGCGCCCGCATATTTATGTCCTTATATGTAGTATATCTAAAATGTTGGGCCCCTTAGTCCAATCAACTACTATCCACCGTTGCCGTTTTATTTATAGGATTTGTTCAATTTAATCTTTATACTGATACCAGTTTTCTTTTGTTTCATTCAATTTGAAAAACCATGGACATCTTTGCTCTGATATTTTATATTTAAATGTCATTCGTGATATATGACACTAGTCAGCTGGTTAAGTTACAGTTTCAACGATTGTTCGTTGATCTATAGTTTACGTTAGTTATAGTAGTGATTTGTCTGTCAACAAAAAAAATTATTAATAATCAATGTCATTATTACATTTCATTTGATATTGTACAAATACCAAAAATGAATATACAGTCCATAAATGTCGAAGACATCTTCATTCACAAATCAACACACCTTAAATAATTAGTAATTCAAGTATAATGTCAAGAATTGACACGAGGCGTCTTGATGAAATATTACTAATGAGAAAAATACATGATTTTTAGTAAAGTGTTCATAACTACAGAATGGTTAGAGGTAGGTATATGGATATTTTATGCACTATGAAAGAGAACTAAGATAGGCCTTAAAATAAACGAAGACAAGAGCAAGTATATGTACCTCAGCAGAAATAATCGGAATCAAGATATAGTAGAACAAAACTTCTCTATCGGAGACTACGACTTTCATTAGACAAGATAATTTAAATATCTGGTTACGAGTATTAGTGAAAACAACGACATCACAGAAGAGATAAATTACAGGATACAAGTTGCAAACAGATACCTTTTTGCCCTTCAAAACCTAATAAAACCCATTGAAAGACGAGGCTTCCACCTTAATCTCGTCTATTTCTAATATGAAGCACGATTCTTTCTAATATGAAGAACGACATCTCTGCTAACATGGACGAGAAGATTTCTGCTATGGAAGAAAAGATTTCGACTAATGTGAAAAACGATATTTCCTCTAACATGGATAAGGTTTCTACTAATATGGACGAGAAGATTTCTGCTATAGAGAACGATATTCCTGCAGATATCTTATCATTGATAAATGACATTGCTCCTGAAGTTGAGAATGAAATTTCGTCTCTAAAATCGGATATCAAGAATAAAGTCTCCCTCTGGTAATGGGTATCCTAATATCGGCGCCGTGGTTAAATGCCTCTTCAAGGTTTCAAAAGCCGTTCAACAGTCTTCGTCCCATTGAAAAGCTCTTGCTTCTTCTGTAAGTCGAGTTAGAGGCTTGACAAAATCTCCAAACTTCCTGTTAAATCTTCTATAATATGTGCAAAGTCCAAAAAAACTCCTAATTTGATGTTTGTCGGTTGGTTGCGGTCATTGCTGAATGGAAGCAATTTTCTCTGGATCCACCGCCACTCCTTCATTGCTCACTATATGACCTAGATAGTTAACTCGGTTTTGGAATAGCTGACATTTCTTCGAGTTTAACATGAGCTGAGCAGCTTGGACGACATCGTAGTGCTGGAGAAGACATTTGACGAACACCTGAAGAATTTGGGAGACGTACTCAAACGACTCCAAGCTGCTCAGCTCATGTTAAACCCGAAGAAATGTCAGCTATTCTAAAACCTAGTCAGCTATCTAGGTCGTATAGTGAGCAATGGAGGAGTGGCGGTGGGTCCAGAGAAAATTGCTTCCATTCAGCAATGGCCGCAACCAACCGACAAACATCAAATTAGGAGTTTTCTTGGACTTTGCACATATTATAGAAGATTTATCAGGAAGATTTGAGATATTGCCAAGCCTCTAATTCGACTTACAGAAGAAGCAAGAGCTTTCCAATGGGACGAAGACTGTCAAACGGCTTTTGAAACCTTGAAGAGGCATTTAACCACAGCGCCGATATTAGGATACCCATTACAAGAGGAAGACTTTATTCTTGATACTGGCACAAGCAACGTTGGAATTGGAGGAGTGCTCTCACAGATCCGAGGAGGGCAAGAAAGAGTGCTGGGATATTTCAGTAAAGTCCTCTTCAAACCAAAACGAAACTACTGCGTCACAAGAAGGGAACTTTTGGCGATAGTGAAGTCCGTGGAACCCTTTTACTAGTATCTTTATGGTAGGAAGTTCTTAATCCGTACTGATCATGCAGCACTCAAGTGGTTGATGCAGTTCAAGAATCCGAAGGGCCAGATCGCTAGATGGATTGAACGACTTCAAGAGTACGATTTCAACATAGAACATCGAGCTGGTGAGTCCAGACGGCCATTGGAAGCCCTTTCGAAAGGATTGCTTTAGACATTGCTGAACCATTTCCGACGACAGAAAATGGTGGTAAATACATCCTGGTTGTAATGGATTATTTCACAAAGTGGGTGGAAATTTACGCTATCCCGAACCAAGAGGCCACATCTGTCGCGGATATATTGGTGAAAGACTTTATCAGCCGATATGGAGTGCCATTGGAAGTACACAGTGATCAGGGAAGAAATTTTGAAAGCCATCTTTTTCAGGAGATTTGCGAGAAGCTGGGAATAAAGCAGACCAGGACAACAGCATTACATCCACAGTCATATGGAATGGTCGAGAAAATGAACTGGGCTATTGGAAAATACCTGTCCAAAGTAGTTTACAGCCATTAGAGAAGTTGGGTCCAGTATATTTCCCTATTCGCATTGGCTTATCGATCTGTCGTCAATGAGTCCACGGGTGGAACACCTGCGAAAATCCTGTTTGGACGTGAAATGAGGCTTCCTTGTGACCTGGAATTTGGCTGTCGGCTTGGAAAAGATCTAGCAGAAGAAGACTACGTGATCCAATTCAGAAGAAGGCTGGACGATATTCATGAATTAGTTCGAACAAATCTTCAAGATGCCAGTGACAGAATGAAAAGTTAGTACGACACACATGCCACAGAAGGCGGTTTTAAAGACGGGGACAAAGTAAGGTTACACAACCCGACGAGGAGAAAAGGATTTTCTCCAAAATTACGAAAATCCTGGGAAGGTCCAACCTTAATCAAGAAAAGGATTAATGATGTTATATATCGCATAAGCAAGATCCTCAACGGAAAACCAAAAGTAGTTCACCAAAACCGACTAGCGCCATTCGAAGGAGACCATGACCTAGAGAAAGGAGTAAACCATATTCGAGTTGTGTCTGACCCTACCTTCGATGAATTTATGGGCGCGTATGGAGGTACCGGGAAAGCTAGATGAGATAGTCACAATCGTAAACAGTTCTAAGAAATCCCTGCGCATCCGCCATAGTTTTAACTTTCATACATGACTTAGACAGAGTCGGATTCAGGGACTATACAAGTGTGCTGTTTTGTAACAATACTTATCAGGAAAACTAAGATGAACATATACAAAACAATTATAAGGCCTGTCGTAATGTATGGATGTGAGACATGGACACTAACGGTTACAAGAGAATAATGTCTTTGAAAGGGAAGTGCTAGGAAAAATATTTGGTTCAACTAGAGACGAAAATACAGGACAATATAGAATAAAAATCAACAAAGAATTTAAAGAACTTCAAACTGATACCAACATAAACGTAATAAAGGCCAGAAAACTACAGTGGGCAGGACACGGAAAAAGATTGACAGATGATAGAATGGTGATTGAATATAGGGCATTCCATTTAAAATCGCATATTTGATATGTTTAACTACTTTTGGGACCGTATAAATAAATACAGGTGACTCGCCCTGTATATAAGATAAGTTTTTCCAGCGTAGGAAATTCGTCAAAGATGTACCGAAAAATGTACATTCAGTATACAAGAGTCATTTTAGTTGATTTATGTTTATCTCCTGAATTTAGATTAAAAGCTAATATTTTCGTCCCTGAAAACCCACTCTCTACAGCATATTTCACGTCTTTTGATGACTGGAAATGTTTATCTTAATGGGTTTTTTTAACTTTTTTCTTGGCAACTTCAAACCTTGTTATATATATTGTGTACCAAATGTATGAAACTGTTGTAACTCTCTTTGCATGGTGGTAACTACGCCAATATCCATTAGCGACATTGCAGTTATGGCTAGCCTTTATTGACTTTAGTTAATTATTTATATAATTTTCAGCCACGTGGGTTGGGTTGATGTTATTACATCATAACTAAACTGAAAGTTAATTAGATCTAGATTAATTAAAATATTGTTTCTGATATTGGTATTCGCATGTAAGGTGGGTGGAACATGGAAGGACATTATAACAAATAAACAGTAATTATTCGAATATTTATTGAATAAATGAAACAAACAAATTATTAATTAATAATTTATTTTATTATGTGAGATATGAAATACTTTTTTTTACTTTTTAAACATTATTTGTTAAAAATTTACTGTCTCGACCCTTACTTTGTAGAATCTACTAATATCACTGTTTTAAATGAAACTAGCTGTTTCTAGATAATTACACAATATATTGATACTTTTTTTTATTCAGTATAACGTGCTCGGCCATTTACACATTTACGATGAATTATACAATTTCTATGTATTATAAAATTACAATGGATTTACAATTACAATTGATTATAAGATTACAATGGATTTATAAATTGCAATGGATTATACAATTAAAGATAAAAGAAAGCTATAACAATTTTCAGAAATATATCAAAATTATTTTTGGTTCATATTTTGTTATGGAGTTGAATGTATTTCAATAGTTTAATAACAGCGATGATTTTATGCGGATCATTTAATATGATTTGAAGATCTTCTTCGATAATTAGTTGTTGTCTTCTCATTGAATGCTGATGGCATTGAGTCAGGATGTGTTTACCGGTCAAGAGGGATTGGCAGAATTGACACATTGGTTTAGCACTTGTTGCCATTGGATAACCATGGGTAAGTTTCGTATGGCCTAATCTTAGTCTTCTTAGAATGACCATCACTTTTCTAGAAAGTTCGGGGAAGGTCGGTCGATCAAGATTCGGTCGGATTTGGTAGAGTTTTGTATGGTTTTGGTGCCAATGTAATTGCCACCTGCTGTTTGTTATTCTCTTTATTTCCGATTTCATATACTTGTAGATCTGGTTGTTGGTAGAACCAGTAGTGGATGTGACAGATTTTTTGCATAACCATCAGCGAGCTCATTGCCTGTTATGCCGATGTGTGAAGGTATCCAGATGATAGTGACTGTTACACCCTGGGAGGAAAGATTTTGATATGTATCATGTATCTTTTGTACGAGTTGATGGTCACTGAATATGTTGCGTATGGAGTGGATTGCTGCTAAAAAGTCTGTACAAATGGTAATATTCTTATTTGTTGGAGTGAGGCTATTGAATGCTAAAAGTATGCTGAATAGTTCGCCGGTGTGGACACTGCAATGAGAGGGGATACGAGATGAGTTTACGGAGTTATAGGTAATTGTGACATAACAGCCTACACCAGTTTCGTTTTTTGAAGCGTCCGTGTATAGTACCATATAATAATTGTTTGTTTGAATGATTTCCATACAATTTTGAATTATTAGGTCCTCGGGAAGGTATTTAAGCGAGGAATATGTTTATGCCAGTGGGGGGACGATGGAGTTGGAAACGGAAGTGTATGTGATAGGTTGATGTTGCTTATTATTGGCGAGAGAAGATGTGGGATAGATTTTAATTTTGATTGATTGGGTTGATTGTTTGGGATATTAGTAAGGAGAGCATGCGTTGGATTTGAGGGGTTCGATGCTGCTGATGCTGCATATGTAAGGAGAAGCTGTTGACGTCTCCGCCAGAGAGGTGGTTCATTAGATTCGATATGGAGACCTTCTGCTGAGCTGGAGTGAAAGGCTCCTAGACACAGACGTATGGCGGTGTTATGCACAGAGTTTAGTAGGTTTAATTATGTTTAGCTAGCAGACATGTAAATGAAACTAGCATAGTCAATTTTGGAGCGTATCAGGACTTTGTATACTTCAAGGAGGGTATTTTCATCTGCACCCCAGTTATGATGCGCAAGAGTTTTAATGATATTTAGTCTTTGAAGGCATTTACCCTTAATATCCATAATGTGCTGTTTCCAAGTGAGACGTGAGTCAAAAATTAATCCTAGTATTTTACATTGTTCAACAACAGGAAGAGGGGAGTCATTAATTAGGATGCAAGGAGTTGGATGTAATCTGCCGAATTTGATAATTTTAGATTTTTGATGACATAGAGTTAAACCTAGGAGCTTCGTTCTGCTGTATAGTAGATTTACTGCATTTTGCAGCAATGATCATATAGTGGGTGTAAATTTTCCATGGCAATATAATACTAGATCGTCAGCATATAGGGTGTGTTTGACAGGACTTGGGAAGTCTGAGCTAAGGTTATTCAGTGAAAGAAGAAATGAAGTAGGACTTAGGACGGAGCCTTGAGGCACACCGTCTCTTTGAATGAGAGGAGAGGTGAGGATACCATTAACGGATACCTGGAACTTTATGGTGGATAAAAAGATTTGAATGAAGGATAGAATGTTGCCTTCAACGCTGTATTGTTTTAATGTATTGATTATCGCTGTTCTGGATATGATGTCAAAAGCTCCTTCTATATAAAAAATGGCTGCGATCATGTTGTGTTTATCATTCATTGCATCAGCTATATGTGTTGAAGAAGCACCAGGTTATCGTTGGTAGAGCGGTGAGGTTGGGCTTCAGAGATAATTTTATGTTTGTTTAGAAATCACAAGAGACTCTGATTTATCATTTTTTCCATAAGTTTGCACATGGTGCAAGTCAATGAGATGAGTCTATAAGATTGAGGTAATGATGAAGGATGGCCGGGTTTATTGATGGGCAGGATAATAGAGTTGAGCCAAATTATGTGATGTCCAGATCACGTTATAAATTTCAAGAAGTTTATAGATGCATGGTGTTGTAAGCTTTTTGAGAAAAATGTAGGGGATGTCGTCGGGACCCGGAGCGGTATTTTTGCAGGAATTGAGAGCAGATGATAGTTCGAAATAGGTGAAAGAAGTATTCAAATAATTGACATCTTGTGTTATAGTTGTTGGTAGGGGGAGTGATTGGAGAGTATTTGCAGATAAAGTTGATAGAGAATTATTATTGCTTTCAAATTTTTCTTCAAAGCTTTGAGCTAAACAGTTGTCAGTAATTACTGTGCCATTGCTTACTAGACTAGGAATAATGGGATTCGTTTTATTTCCTTGTATTTGTCGGATTTTTTTCCATACTTGACTTGGATTTGTATCTTTAGTCAAAGATGATACGTAGTTTTGCCATTAGGATTTTTTGCTCTGTTTTATTATGAATGTGGATTTAGCTTTGGCTTTTTTTTCAGAAAGATCATGTTTTCTTGTGTTCTGTTTCTGCGGAATTTTTTAGAGCGATTTTGTATTGCTCAACAGCTTTTTCACAGGAGGTATTCCACCAAGGTACAGTTTTTTGGTTTTGCGAGATAACTGTCTTTCCAATGTGGGTTTCTGAAGCAGAACTTATTGCATGAGTGAATGCATTGGTAGAGTCCAGGGGATATATTAAGATGTGTATCTGAACCAGTATTTAGTAGGCATGAGCCGGATATATTAAGTACATTCTCTACTGTTTTGCCTTTTCCAAATGTTTGATTGGACTCTCACATGGTATTATGTGCATTAAGATCGCCTACAAGGATATATGGAGAGGGTAGCTGATAGATAAGGTCTACCAGTTCTTCTTCTTTTAGAGGCTGGTCTGGAGGGATGTATATGCTACAAATTGTGGTTTTATATGGGCACCAAGAAGTTACGACAATAGCCTCAATATTAGTATTAATAGGAAGATGAGTTAAATATAGGTTACTGGATACTAGTATTGACGTCCCTCCACTTGCTCTAGAGCAACTGGTACGGATGCAATGGTACCCTTCAAAATGTTTTAGATGAGGTTGATTAGTAAGCTTAGAATTGGTTTCCTGTAGGCATAATATGTCAGGGTTAGTTTGTGAGATTAGGTGTTGAATTCTCTCCAGGCGGGGAAAGAATCCGTCACAGTTCCATTGGACTAAAGTGAAGATGTTTTAAAGAAAAGGAGAGGAAGGAGTTTATCAGTTAGGAATCGAATGAATTGGTGAGGTCATTCACTGAGGTATCCGACTAGAGACTTTCGCAAACTGATGAACCTTCAGGGTAATATTGAAATTTTAACTTTTTTTGTAATCTAGTAATGCGATTCTTCAAGGACCTTTCATTCATTTCTGAATGTATGAGTGATAGATCATTTAATAGAGCTGTGATATCAGAAGTGAAATTATAAGCTTCTTTCAAGGGGTCACTATGACCAAAAGAATTTTGTAGGAAAGCAATAAGTTGTATTTCATCTAGCGAGAAAGAATCAGATGAATTTGCGTAGAGATTATGAATGGTTGTTAGGGCATTAGGGATCAATTTGTTGTCTTGAGAGATGGAAGTCCTGGTTTTTTGGCATGTTTGGGAATATATTGGGGTGCTGTAAATTTTGGTGTTTGTATTTCACTAGTCTCTTGTGCAGGTACGGGCGTTGAAACAGGTGAAAGTTTAAGAGGAGAATCAAGGTGACTGTCATTAGAGCGAAACCTTTTTTGACCAGACTGATGGGCTGAGTTATATAAAGGGATATCGGATGATATTTGAGAATCAATTATGGGTTTATCTTTAATGGGTTGGGATGTAGGTTGTGAAGATGGAGTATAGAGAGGTGGATTATGATTGGAGGAGGAGCTAGTAGAAGAGTTGGATAGCTGTTGTTGGATGTAAGGGGCATTGGGTGCATTTGAGCAGGTATCGGCAGTATGTCCAGTTTGTTTGCAGATAAAACACTCTAGTCTATCAGTAGATATAAATATTCGATATTGCGTATTTTCATATGGGACTGGAAGAGGTGTTTAAATATTAAAATTATCACTGTCAGCTATTACGTAGGAAATTCGTCTAAAACTCATGATATGTATTCATCACCAGTGGCACCACATTTTACGAAGAAAACTGGTGAGGCTAGATCCAAGCCAAGTTCCTTGGAATTGGGACAGAAGTAGAGTTTATCACCACGATAGGATTTGATTTAAGGAGATCATCTAGGATGGCGATTGAAGAGAGATATATGCAGATGCGATTATTTGAAATTCTAGAGGCAAAAGTTATATTTTTGTGTGAGACGATGTTACCAATAGCTTTGATGTATTCGAAAAGAGCCGTGTTTGGAATCGAATGCTTGATTATCGCTTGTTCTCTTTTGGGAAAGGATGTAGGAGGGGGTTTAGTGAGTGTTGCCGCTACGTACGATTTTGGATTTGAGGGGGTAGTGACATTAAGTGCATTTGGATGAATAAATTGAGAAGAAGAGTTGATAAAATTATCATGAGATGAAGTAGTTGGTTGGTGAGATGGGGTAGATAATGACATTTTGTGCATGATTCTGGATACCAAAACCACTACACTAAAGTGGTATTCCCGGTTTATCGGGGGAAGTAGGTGAGTAACAGTCACTTACCAACGAACGAAGATGTTACGCCACTGCTTATTTCTTGAATAGATACACTAGTAAAGTTTTTCATGGGCTGCCTTACAAGTTATTATCACATGTTTAAAGCATTGCTATAATCCAAAGAAACTTATAGCAAAAACTAATAATAAATATTCAATTGCTGAATTTATTTAAATGACCTACTTGTCGGTCGCTGTAGTAGGAATCCATCCTTAGAATTATTATTATCTTGCTAGCAAGTGTTTACGTTTTGATTGTTTTATATAAAATATTCATTCTTTGTTTAATTCTTCTACAAATAAGTTGTTGTATAATTAGCAGTTAAATGAATTTTCTTTTTAAAAAGAGAAAGAGAAAGAAAATCAAAATTCGAATCATTAGTGATTGTACCTAATATTTTGTAATATGAATTTAATATGTTTCTCTGATTTTTGTTTCTCTCACAAAAATAAATTTGTGAATTTAAACATTTCCACTTTTCAGTAATCCAATTCTGATACATATATTGCATAATTTAGCACAGATTAAATGGATGAACAACATTGAAGTTATAAAACAAAAATCAATAGGATAATCTGAATGAAGCCGATGTATTATTCTCACATGAATACCCAATATCTATTTGAACATTTGTTTCCATTATACCAGAGAGAATTTAAGGGAAATACTCATAGAAACACCAGATCATAACTGTATTTCTACATATCTCTCTCTCCCTTTATCTCTTTGTCTCTGTATCTCCCTTTATTCATAAAGTTAACGGCGCACATTGAGTTCACTTCTTGGTCTATTTGGATAAAGTTGGGGTTAATTGAAGCTTGAATATTTTAGCGTCTGCGAAAAATAAATATTGAAATGGATAAAGTGATTATACGTACAATTTAATTCATTTCAGGAAGATCTTCTTTCGCACATGAAAGGAGAAGAATTAAATAAGTAAAATAAAAACTTTTCAACTTAAAATAAGATAGTAAAAAGAAAAATAATCTTTTGGGTGTTCAACATTTATTTTATATCAAGTAAAAGATATAGATATCATACGAGTATATAATAAAATGACGTTTTGTTGTCGAAATATTTTCTGCTACCATTGTTTTCGTAGCTTCCTTTTGTTGTATATAAGGAGATTATGATTTGAATTGTAATAGAAGTGAAATAATTACTTAACATTGTTCATACCGAAATGCATGAATTATTATCAAAGAAATGTTACCACAAGGAAATTTATCGGAAACTCAATATTCATAATGTAACCTAAATTGAATTTTGATCAAGCCGCTAGAATGAATTGAGTTATAAGGTTACGAAGGAAGGGTAAATATAAATAACGATAATCTCATTTGCAAAGTTTTGGAACGAACTAATTCCGTCTCTTTCGTGCTAGTTAGAGCTAAAAAGCAGTTTGTCACTTATTTCAAACAAGATTTATTTAGAAACTAGCCACAAAAGCACATTTCGCTGGGTTTTTTTAGTCATATGTAATCATTTGAATTGAGAGTGATGATATTTTATTAATTAAGATATTTTTTCCAACTTCTGGATGTCTCAAGACATGACCAAAGAAGAAAACTTTCTAATATTCCCGGTATTATTAATTTTCTTCTTTTTCCTCATTATGTTTAGGACCTCTATGCTCAGTCAAATTCCTGAAATTAGAAAGTAACTGTCTCGACCCTTACTTCGTGGAATCTACTCATATTAGTGTTTTAAATGAAACTCAACATTTCTAGCTAATTCCACAATATAATGAAAAATGTTGAAAATTCTAAAGAAATCACAATTGTTTCGATAACTGAATATCATCGTCAGAATGACAGAAGCTACATTTCATTTGATGCATACCTGATGTTTAGTAGTTATTTTTCACTAGACCAAGAAGTGCCCTCCCTACCTTGTGATTGACTTAATATATGTTAATAGAAAAAAGAAGAAGATGTGATATTACAAATATTGAAGGTTAGATATTATTAGCCCTATGGTGATATCCTGGATATCATTTTTCCAATTAAGATCAGTATAACTGTGCAATGCTATATAAAATCAGGAAAACTATATCTGCTGATCTTTACAATTATCACTTAAGAAGACAGTTTGATAATGAAGAACTGCCTAGATTTATCTGCTCATTGACGACTTCATATTGTGGGTTTCTTAAGTGTCTTCTAATTTCCAACTCTTGAAGGAAATCCAGTTTCCTATCACAAATATGTAGTACTTCTAGTTCTGTGTTAGGTGTCAATGAATGGTTGCTGTCAAGTAGATTTTTTGCGTAATGTTATTTATCTGGTTGATTTAATCTGTATGCTCGTAAGTGTTCACTGAATCGGATTTCAAAATTTCTAAGGGTCTGACCTAAATAGACAGCATTACATTCTGGACATTTGAGTTTATATATACCTGATTTCTTTAATGTTGGTATTATTGTTTTAACATTTACTAATTTTGTACTTACGTTACTTTCTATTTTAAAAGAAATTGTTGTATTCGTTGCTAAAGATATTATCTTTGAAATATTATTAGAAATATTTCCTGCATATGTGATGGTTCTATAAGTTTTTATTTCTTCAGTTTGTTTGGGAAATATTAGTTGTAATGCTTCTTTTTCCTCTTTTTCATTAATTAGCTTATTTATCATATGTAATGGATAACCGTTGGATGTTGCTATTTGTCTAATTATACTAATCTCTCTGTCAAAATTACATTTGTTGGAACTGAAAATGCTCTATGTATCATTGAATTGTATGCCGCTAGTTTATGTAATAAACACGAGATATGAAGTAGGAAATTTTAAGGACACCCCATATAGATAAAATAAGTCGTAACAAATTAATATAAAAAAACAATTGTTGACCTCCGCCAGGAAAGAATTTGATACAAACAATTTTTCCCAATCAGCAAGGTCGATAAACATTACATCTGGTATTTTGCCATGCTTTGTTTATCAATAAATTTAATCAAACGTTGCAAACTAGAATAATGAAATTTAAAATTAACCTTCAGTTACGAAATTAAAAAAACATGAGACAAGGGCACAAATGAAACAATTTTAAAATATATAGCAGGAATTTTGAAAACAGAATCAGTGAGGTATAAACCCTAATTAAGTGACCCGGCACTGTAGGGCCGGCCACTTCGTCGTCGACAGTAGTATTGTGTAGTTGTTACTTGTGATATTTCAAAAAACGTAAGTTTTTTCCGTATAATTATTTTTTTATATACTGTATTGGCATTTTCATTTCATTTAATTGGGTGTCCAAAAGAAAAAGGGATACACATATTTTCGGTCATATTGAATGCACTATTTACATCTGAGCCCCTCACCTACCATATTTAGGAAATAGCACAAATTGAAGCCAATCTAATCTAAAATTATATTCATATACAAGAGATATCGTATGTTCTATAATCATTTTCTTATATTTTATTCTTATTGTACAGGATATCCCAATGTATGAGATATCATATTCATTCTATTATATTCTGAAAGTTTGTTTGATATATTATTATCTTATATTGTGCACGATATCCCAATGTACGAGATATCATATTTATTCTATTAGATTTCGAAAGTTTGTTGATAATTATTAAAACATATTGTACAGGATATTCAACTGTACAGGATATCACATTTATACCATTCAATTTCAAAAGTTTGTTGATAATTATTATAATATATTGCACAAGATACTCAACTGTGCGGGATATCACATTTATACCATTCGATTGCGAGTGTAGTTCGATAATCATTTTTCTTATATTGTACCCAATATTCAACTATACGTGATACCGTATTTTATCGTTCTTAATAAGGAAAGACCCCTTTCAAAAGTTTGAAAGACGTTGTGCCCGAGTCAGGTTTATTTCGTTTGTTTCATTTCATATACAGGGTTAGTCCTATATAAGGCATCCTTTACGGGTGTCCCGATAACGGGTAACTACTTCCAGATTAGGAAAGACGTTTTTCTTTAACTGAAATTTTAGTGTGACGTACCGGGGCATTCTCTCCCGAGTAACTGTCATTTTTATCCAGATCAGGGCTGTGTAATTAACGAACGTTTGTAATATACTTGTACATATTCATCCACCTAGTCTGTTTCCTTTATCAACAATCCCTTACCCTCGTACCAGCAAGTTTGAACAGGCTGACGCGACCCACCTTAGAACTCAGGCTTGGCACTTTGTATAAGCCCAGAAGGCCCCACGGAGACTTTGACCGCTCGTGCCAGGAAAACACCTCCACCGAGTTTACCCGCAGGGAGATTTCTGGCTCCAAAATTTGTGCCGTAAGGTACTGGTGACAGCACGCTGCAAATATTTCTAGGATAAGAGTGTACAGTAGGATCACTCAGGTCACTACAATAAAAAAAAGAAACCAAAGGAATAATACTGTTTCCTACACCAGGGAATAAGCAGTATTCATTACAGTGGTGACAGCGTCATTCATTACAGTGGTGACAGCGGTGGGATGTCAGCAGCATCGGCTGAGTTGATCACTGCTTCATCATAAGAATGAAAACAGGAGCTACTTATTTATTAGATTGGAACTATAAGGAATTGTCACATCAGTGTGTGTTAGCTTCCGGTAAATTGCGTAATCAAGCTTGTTTTATAGGTAGTGAACGACAATTAGATACATTGTTCAACCCCATTAATAATTTACACCCAAAAATTAAATTTACATTACAAGTTGAAGAAAATAACTCAATATATTTTCTTGATTCGAAAATTCAAAGAGTTAATAATGTACTTGATTATGCAATTTACCGAAAACCAACACACACTGATGTGACAATTCCTCATAGATCCAATCACCCCATGCCACATAAACTAGCGGCATACAATTCAATGATACATAGAGCATTTTCAGTTCCTATAAACAAATGTAATTTTAATGAAATTAACTGTGGAATTAACTAGAGACCGTGAGTTTCATTTAAAAACACTAAATGTAATTTTGATAGAGAGATTAGTATAATTAGACAAATAGCAGCATTCAACGGTTATCCATTACATATGATAAATAATCTAATTGATAAAAAAGAGGAAAAAGTGGCATTACAACTAATATTTCCTAAACAATAGAAACTTAGAAAACCATTCACATATGCAGAAAATATTTCTAATAATATTTCAAAGAAAATATCTTAAGCAACGAATACAACAATTTCTTTTAAACCAGAAAGTAACGTAAGTACAAAATTGTTAAATATTAAAACAAAAATACCAACATTAAAGAAATCAGGTATATATAAACTCAAATATCCAGAATATATTGCTGTCGATTTAGGTCAGACACCATTGTTCTCCAAATTAAAAATTCAAATAAATGCTTCAAAAAAATCTAACGTCATATATTCTATACCATGTTTAGATTGTCCCAAAAAATATATAGGTATGACAACCCAACATCTTGAAAATAGACTTAATGGCCATAAATATACAAAAAACGCCTTCACTGCGCTACATAAACATGAGAAAAATGAAAAACATAAATTTCACTTTAATAATACTAAAATAATAAACCAAGATTCCAATAACAAAAAATTAACAATAAAAGAAATGATACATATAAAAAAAGAGAACAATGCAGTAAACGATAAACAAGATATCAAAAATCTAAGCCAGATATATTATAATTTATTATAATAATAACATCAACTTGTTGAATGACCCTGGTATATTGTAAAGAGTTGTTTCTAAGGCAGGTATTTTCGATTTCATTGTTTTTGAATTACTTTATTAGTTACCAGTTTTTGTCGTCTCTGTGTGTACATTCAATTTTAATCTTTCAATCGTTTTCATTTTATTGTTTAACATCAATGTAAAATTTTTTGAAAATGCTCCGAATAGAGAGCGAAACGTCAAATAAAAATATAAATTGATAAAGAATTTACGATTAACCTGATGCCCAAGAAAAATGAATAGAGTTATACACAAGCCCACCCTTTCTTTAAGACCTATTGTTTCATCGATTAATGCACCAAACAGTAATATTACTAAATTCATAACTGATATCCTTACAAATGCATACAATTGTAATAATGACTATTATGTTGAAGATTCTTTTCATTTTTCATCCTTTATAAATGACAAACAGTTACCAAGAGGTTATGTACTTATTAGTCTTGATGTGGTTTCCTTGTTTAGTAATATTCCAATACAACTTTTTAAACAAAGCGTTGCAAAAAGATGGGATCGTATAAAAAATTACACCAATATTCCAAAAAATGTCTTTGTTAATTTATTAGACTTTATTTTTGATTCCACTTATTGTAACTTTGAAGGAAAATATTTTAAGCAAATTTTAGGTACACCAATGGGACAATTTATAAGTCCAATAGCTGCACAGTATGTTATGGATGATCTACTTGATTCTTGCATAGTGAAACTCAACTTCCAACTTCCTTTTTTAAAAAAATTTGTTGATGACATTATCTGTGCAATACCTAATAACAAACATGATCATATTTTAAACATTTTTAATGCATACAATGAATTCATACAATTTACTATTGAACATGAGGCAGAAAATAGCATTCCTTTTTTAGACACCAGATTGATAAGAAATGAAAATAATATAATACAGTTAGACTGGTATAAAAAACCAATGAGTTCTGAGAGGTACATCAATTATTTTTCAAACCACACAGAAAAGATTAAGATCAATTTAGTACTGACTATGAAAAATAGAATTCAAAAAATCTGCCATCCAACATTACAACAAAAAAACTTAAAAAAATTGTATGAAATTTTCATAAATAACTCTTATCCACCTCAACTATTAAAAAAATTAATTTTCAACACCAGAGTACAAGAAGAAAGAATCACAAATAATGATAATGAGAATAACCAAGAAACTGAACCTAAAAAATATATAGCGATTCCATATATACAGGATATCTCAACGAATATTTTAAACGTTTTTAAGCATGAAAATCAAATCAAACTAACTTATAAGTATAGATTCACAATTAATAATATTTTAACGAAAACAAAATATAAGGATGAGGTATTGAAAAAATCTAATGTAGTATATAAGATCTCTTGTAACAATTGTGACAAAGTGTATTATGGACAGACATCTAGAGTATTAAAAGACAGGGTGACCCAACATAAAAGTGACATAAAACTTAATAAACAATCATGCGCTTTGGCTGAACATAGCATAGAAACTGGGCATCATCCAAATTTTAATAACATCATGGTTATACATTCGGAATCCCACTATCACAAAAGATCCTGCCTAGAAATGTTTGAGACTGCCTTAGATGAAAAGTCACTGAATAAAAAGAGAGAAAGCAACCATGTTAATCACACTTATGCGTATCTTCTTTCATTTAACCAACAACATAAGAACAATCAAATTGTAGATATTTCTAACTTATAAATATAAACATCTATATAACTAATGAGTTATAACGGAGTTGTTGTGCATATACTACATTCACTCTTGTTATCGTGAGATTGAGTGGGGTAATTAGTGAGAGTATTATACCTTACAACTTTCGCTCGTTGACAAGGGAGAATATATGATATATAGGACTTCCTTTGTTCATAGGTTCATGATTAAGTGACAAGTCATGCTACTAATAATGAAGACTGTCTCTTAAGTCATAAAGTTGAACACATCAACTAGGTTATGTCTCAATCAAAAAACTGTCACTCCAACTGTGACATATAATGTTCCTTCAAATCAAAAAGATTCTTTTGAATTAGTACTTAAAAATTATCTATACATAAAATATATTTTTTGTTGTTGTTCCGAGTATGAACTATTTTAATATTTATTACCTCACTTTACACGTAAGTATAAAAAATTGTTAATTAATGAAATGTACCAACATGTCCATATTTCAGCCTTCACAATCACATTACACAATTAAATTATGATAAATTTGACTTAGATTTTTTATGTGTTTATCGTTCAATGAATTCTTTTCTTTTTTAGTATGTACCATTTCTTTGATTGCTAATTTATGGTAATTAGAATCCTGGTTTAGTATTTTTGTACTATTGAAGTCAAATTCATGGTGTTCCCTGGTTTCGTGTTTATGTAGGGCGGTGAACGCATTTTTTGTGTACTTGTGACCATTTAAGCGATTTTCTAGAGTTTGTGTTGTCATACCTACATATTTCTTCGGGCAGTTTAAACATGGTACAGAATACACTACGTTAGATTTTTTTTTGGTTTTAATTGGGCTTTTCAGTTTAGTGAACAATGGCGATAAGGTATTTTGAGTTAATGTTGTGTTTGGATAAAACGTATCTCGTATTCGTATTTATCATAATTCAATTTTGTAATGAATTTAGTAACCAAAATATATACATCCAATAACAAAATAAAAATACTACACACTTTTGATTTCACTCGAATATCGTGAATTTGTTTCTGAGGTAAACACCTTTATGATTTTATCAACAAACTTGTCAACATCTTTCTGAGAAAGCTCCCAACAAGGAGCGAAACGTCAAAGTATGTAGACGATATTTAGTTTTTTATTTATTTATGACCTAAACCCAAGAACACGAAATCCGAAATCAAATATATATATATATATATATATATATATATATATATATATATATAAATAAAACTGTGAATATTGGGGAATTGCAGCAAGAAAATGGAAAAGGTATACTCTTAGCGGAAAATGTCCAAGCTTTCGAGGATGTTTGTCCTCATCATCCGGGAGACTAAAATGAAAAATAACAGTTAAATACTGTGGTCCATAAAGAATAATTAGAATTGAAGTTCACAACCAGACTCCATAAAGTTGTAAAATCGTAAACTACAGATCGTAAATTGTGAAATGTTTCACAGGTATTGAGTTAACGGAAGGACAACCAACCGCATCACAACACCAAGTGAAGATGTTGCAACATTTTATAAGATACAATAAATAAATTCATCTTCATGCGTTACTATGTTGAACGCCGGTAAGGAAATGATATAGTTTCCCTCCAATTGGGATGTAACAAGAGACAAACAGTGCTGCCAACAGTCAAATCAGTGAACTGTAGGACAATGTAACCATTTCAGTGATGGACTCTGCTGTAGAACCAACAATTGGTTTAATAAGAAGATGTATTATTTTAAAAGAGAGGAAGAGGGAGAAAGAGTGCGAGACAGAGAGAGGGGGAACGCTCTCAAATTGTGTAATTTAAGCGTATAGAACATAACCCCAATATGACTTACACAATGGAAGAAAAGTTATATATATATATATATATATATATATATATATATATATATATATATACAGGGAGTCCCGGGACTAATGGGAAAAAAGTCAGGAGCGTATAATCTGAGTCAAAATAATGTTAGTACTTCATATAAACTTCTTCTATTCAGGCCCTCGTTTTCGAGTTATAAGCCTCCAAAGTTTTAATTTTGAATTTGGTTTTTATTTTTATTTTTTGTACTAGTCATTTGATCTTTATAAAATTCACGGCAAAGCTATAATGTACGTGTATGTTTATTTTGGTAAGGTAAACAGATTTACAGTAGTGCCTTGAAGCCAGGGACGGACTACTCGCAATGGTTAGTGATCCAAAAAATTTGCAGGGATGGCACACCCTGTATGAAAGTATCGAATTTCACTTCCCCACACATTAAGCTAACGAAAAGGTACTCTTGTTGGAACTCGATAAAATAAGCCGTTTGGCTAATATTTACAGTTTTATTAATGCGCTACGTACCAATTCACGCATTCACCATTTTTATAAGTACACAACGAGGTAAAACTAACTTATTAATACGATGTCCAAGATTTACCTTCAGTACTACAAAAAAATAATTTAACGATAGCAGAAGATAAAAAACATTAACGAGTTATTAATTGGAAAGTTGCTAAAAACTTTTTAAAAGTGTTTTTACCGTTTAGCAAGTAACCATAGGATTAGTTGTCAAACATTGTGTAGAATAGTTCGTAGTCAGTACTTGTCAATAATTGATAAGTCCTTAATTTAACAGTTACAATGGCACAATTCACTTTTATTGAGTACGCAGATATGAATTTAATGTATGGACTGGTTTCTCGAAACTGTTTAGAGGCCAGAAGGCTTTATGCAGAACATTTTGCTAACAGAGCATTGCCAGACAGACGAATGTTTGAGCGTATTGATCTCAGGTTACAAGAAACAGGTATGAATAAGTAAATGTAATTTCCCATGTATACAAAACAAAGTTTCAAATTTTAGGAAGTTTTTTGCCAAAAAAAAGGTGAAGAAGGTCCAGTACGTATTTAAATATTTACACAAAAACTAATGTTTTTATAAAATTCCTTTGTTGTGATTAAAACCTATGAATAACCCGACGTACTTCTTTCCAGAAATCTATATACGGGGGACTTTTAATGTAGACCGAGTTACATGCTGATAAACAGAAATCGAAATATTAGAAAGTTACGTTACTTTTTGAACACACTGTATATAATATATATATTTCTTGTGTCTGAATATGTTGTTTGATAATATTTTCACTACGCTTCAAGATCAATACTAATTATATTGATCTCTTATTTCCTGATCAATTCTTTTTGAATTTTTTTTAATAATTACAATGTACACTTTTCTGTTCCAAATGATACCAAAGTGGAATTTCAGAGTATTGTGTTAGGCGTAAATAGTTTGGTAGCGACATAATGAAGTGAAGTGGTTTCCATTTTAATTAGAAATTCGTTTTAAGTAGGTGTCTGGCCTATTTTCCTTTCTGTATATCATCATATACACAATTTACTTTTCACTGGAGTATTTTTGGAAATAATTAAAATCACATTGCGTCGTTTTGTCAACGAATGATAGTTGATTCAAGTGGAAAAGAATATACAGGGTGATTGTGTAGAAAGCATAAGTAACAAAGTATTGTACAAATCAAATAGTTACTTGTATACTAAGCCCGCATAATGCTTAATTACGTTCCGAAAGAGAGATTATCGCCGAGGCCGCTCCGGTCGAGATAATTTTTCCACATCCTTGCATCATGTACTGAACCTGGCCATTTAAAAAATATATCAATAATTTCTTGTTTATAATTGCATATGCCTTAGAGGAGCATTGAATGATAATGATAACCTTTCCGATTAAAATATGAGTTATCACTAGACGGTCCTGGAATTTCAATATGCGTACCCTCTACACAACCAAATACATTTGGAAAGCTATTTGCACCTCTTAGCTTGTTGAATGCTTGTATAGTTTTTATTGCCTCTTCATTTCGTGGCCATACTATGAAATGTTTTGTTTTGTGTAAAATCAGTTGGCACATCTTTAAAACTAGTTCATGTGTTTGACCTTTGCTGAAGCCAAACCCATCTCCAATGCATCTATAACTCTCCTGATTGGCCAAACACCAAAGAGTTAATAGCGTTGCATCTAAAACAGGAACAGGTGGGGTCTTCCTTGACATACCACAGATTTCTCTATCTGCAACTTTATGATAAACATCTACAAGAATACAAAACCAATTAAGCTATAGGTAATCGTAGTGAAATTCAAAACTTTTAACTTACTTCAACAGATTCTTTAGACATTCTAAAATGCATTCGAAAATCGTTAAGGTCATAATTTTGTAACACATTTAGTTCATATCCCTCATTTTTCTTGTGGCATTCCCTTAGAATTCTTAATTCTTCTTCTGAATCCGAATCGGAGCTGCTACTGCTGCTGTTACTGCTTGAAGAATTTATTTTATAAATTAAAATTGCCTCCATCTCGACTTACCACTACACAAAAAAATCACGCACAAATAGTATTCTAACCTACAAAAGCTAAATTCATCGGAAAGATCAGCTTTTATGTTCGATGGAACTGATGAATAGTTCGATTCATTTACACTGAAATTACGAACGCATTAGCTGAATCTGTACGATGAACCATCGGCAATTTACGAACGATTTTATGTAATTGTACTTGATGCGCATTCTCAATTGCCGAATTTAGGAACTCGCATATATATATATATATATATATATATATATATATATATATATATATATATGGTATGGAATGAATACTTGTGGCGCCCTCTAAATGTTACGGTTCGTTTAACAGATAGAGAAAATAGGCTTGTTCCGTTATATATACCAGCTGCACTACACAGAGTAGAAGTAGTGCAGAAATGCATGAAAAATCCTTTAACTTGAAAGTATAATGACTAATAGGGTCGTTCAGTATGAATTGTTAGAGCCAGAAGTGCAGCGTAAGTGTATTTTGTGGCACTTTTCAAGAAATAAGAAAAACAACAATTGTCAGCTGTCAAAAATGTTCAACCTTGTTGGCTATTCTGATTATGTGAAAGGTTACAGTTATTACACTCATCAGAGCAAAGATGTTAATAGAAACATGGGAAAACACAAAACAACGGATTTCAGCAGGGAAACCAACCGCTCATTTGTGCCTTCATTTGGAAGATCCCGAGTTTTCAAGACAGCAACCAAGATCGACACGGAGGCGCATATAGCCCTCCGCCATGAACCTTCCGACCGATAGTAAATAACAAAGAAGATGTAGGAATATCGCGTGATATGTTAACAACAACACTAAAGAGATTCATGGGTAATTCACGCAGAAAATGGCTATTCAAACAGGTTCATGGCGGGGGGCTATATGCGCCTCCGTGTCGATCTTGGTTGTTGTCCTGAAAATTCGGGATCTTCCAATTAAAGGCACAAATGAGCGTTTGGTTTCCCTGCTGAAATCCGTTGTTTTGTGTTTTCCCATGATTCGATTAACATCTTTGCTCCCAAATTTCACATCCTTATTTGGTTATACTGTGCTGATGACAGCAAATGAGCCAGAAACATGCATGTCCGCGGTTACCACTCTGTTTCAGTAGCCCTTTTTTGCGTGAATTACCCATGAATCTCTTTATTGTTGTTGTTAACATATCAAGCGATGTTCCTACATCTTCTTTATATATATATATATATATATATATATATATATATATATATATATAGGTGTGTGTTCTCCCATTTTTCGATTAACATCTTTGCTCCCAAATTTCACATCCTTATTTGGTTATACCGTGCTGACGAAGGCAAATGAGCTAGAATCATGCATGTCCGCGGTTACCACTCTGTTTCAGTAGCCCTTTTTTGCATGAATTACCCATGAATCTCTTTATTGTTGTTGTTAACATATCACGCGATATTCCTACATCTTTTTTGTTATTTACTATGGGTCGGAAGGTTCATGGCGGGGGGGCTATATGCGCCTCCGTGTCGATCTTGGTTGTTGTCCTGAAAACTCGGGATCTTCCAATTGAAGGCACAAATGAGCGTTTGGTTTCCCTGCTGAAATCCGTTGTTTTGTGTTTTCCCATGTTTCGATTAACATCTTTGCTCCCAAATTTCACATCCTTATTTGGTTATACCGTGCTGACGAAGGCAAATGAGCTAGAAACATGCATGTCCGCGGTTACCAGTCTGTTTCAGTAACCCTTCATTTTGCGTGAATTACCCATGAATCTCTTTGTTGTTGTTGTTAACATATCACGCGATATTCTTACATCTTTATATATATATATATATATATATATATATTAATTTGACAGTAATCTTCTTGGATTTTCCGAAAATTTGTCAATGACAGTCGTTTCAATAAACTCACTGTTTTCTTTTCAATGATTGCGATGTACGCTCATCAGACATAAATCTGTAAGCCTTTCTTCACCCATGGTGCTTCTAAGCCACGTTTTAACTTTTCGCAGCGTACTGAAGGACCGTTCTACGGTCGCTGTGGTGCATGGGATAGTGCTTAAAATAATCAATGCCTTTCTGATAGCAGGGTAAAAAATGTTGGCTTCGTTGAACAGATCAACTACTCCTATGTCCCTTAATTGATCATCTGATAAAGCCTTTTTCACCCATAAATTATGCCATAGGTCCAGTTCTCCGGTGATATCCAGGTTATAAAATTCTTGGAATGATTCTGCGTTCTTGTAGAAGTCTGTAATGCTGGTTTTGGTCATATACAAGGGATGTAGCTTACTTAAAGCAAACGCCGGAGTATTTTCTTGGGAGAATCGAATATTCAACGATGAAATGAGTGAATCAATGTATGGTATTATCAGGGAACGCCGCCAATATTCGTTATCATTGTCTGATAACTGATTACTTCTATGTGTTTGCTTGTGAGCAAGACGTGGAACCGAAATTTCTATGTTCAAATCCATTGCAACAGCACGCGCTTTTTGAAGCATTTCATTACTTATTCTATCAGGAAACTCGCGGTCATTTCTGAGAATGTCCTTGATATGTTTGATGTGTTCCCCCACCGAGATCATGTCGATCGATTTAGCTTGCAGTGCGTTAACTACTGGTTCTAAAACGGCTGAATATTTGGCTATTGTTTGTAGAGCAACAATAAACACTGGTTTTGTAACGGCTGAATGCAACTGATATGCAGATTTTCTGGTGGCATAATTTCCCTCTACGGATAACGTTTCTAAAGATTTCACAAGCTCTGGGAAATGTTGAGAAAACTTTCTGATTGATTTATATTTTTCGGACCATCTCGTCTCACACAATCGTGATAGGTTTGGAGCGTAGTTTCGACGTGTAGTCGATTCTCTGAAAAACGTTATAACATCCTTTACAGTGGCGACAGTATTTCTAATTTCTGGCACTGCGTTCGCATCATTCACAACAACGTTGAGTTTGTGACTTGAGCAATGAAAATATAAAGCACGAGAATATTTTTTTCTCCAAATGGCTTGTACGCCACCCTCTTTCCCTGCCATTGTAGAACAGCCATCGAATCCAAACCCTACGCAATCTTGGGTTGGGAGGTTAGAACTAAACAAGAAATTGTCAATTGCTTCGGCAATTGCTGAAGAATTTTGTGCTTTTAGTTCAACGAACCCTACAAATTCTTCTCTGATTTTCCTTTTGCTTTCGTCGTAGAACCGCACGCCTATTGACAGCTGTTCTTTCCCAGCTCCGTCTGCTATTTCATCAGCTAAGACTGCGTAAGCCATGGTCTTCTGAACCTCACTTATCATATTCTTCTTAATAACTTGCCACATAAATGTATCAATTCGTTTAGTATTTTTGGCGATGTGTAAACTGCATTGCGACTGCACTTTTCCAGGTGATTCTATAATTTGTCGTCCCCTGAATTGATTCTCAACTTCAATGAATCTAATAAAACACCCTCAACTGTTTGTTTTCCCCTAAGAGGCATATCATGTGTACCGAAAAATACTATACATGCAATAATTGATGACAATATTTGTCTGTTTCCATCGATTGCTTTTTGGTGTCCACTTTGCAGTTGGATGCCTACAGGAAAATTTTCAAGAAAATTTATCGCAGCATTTGTCACTGTTAGGTGAAGGTTCGTCGTTGCATGCTTTCGGCAGTCTTCATGCATATTTTTGAACTTTATATATGGCCTGACCATAATTGATCCCAAAATGCCTCTCACAGTGCTGATGGGCGGAGGGAACAAAACACAATGCTTACAAAGAGCGCCTTTTAGTCGCTTGGAATATACTAGCCATAGTACAAACTGATCCAACCAAGCATGATTAAATTTTCTTTTTAATGCATCACTTTCAAAATCGTAATTTCTGGACGGGATCCAAGGATTTTGTAACAACTTCCTCTCCTTTTCCGTCGATAGCTGGGTAGCCAACCCAACATAACGACCCAGATCATTTTCATGATAGCCATCGTCCACTATAATTTTAGGATCGACGTTGACGTCATAAGTTTGTTGGGATGTCGATGGAGAAGAATAGTCGGCAACAGATATATTTACAGGTTCTGCTGGAGAATGTGACGCTTGTCCAATGTTAGCATGCAATGATCTTGGCATTACATGAGTAATTTTATCATGGTTGTCATTTTCATCGCTTCTACTGCTACTTTCCCGACCTTTTTTTCTTTTTCGCGTGTTGTCCCTAAAAAATGGATACACAAAATTACTCTTACGGTGTTTAGGCACAGGACGAAAATAAAGATCAGGATACCTATAAAAACATCACAGTCAAATATCATTTACTTCCTATAAGAGAGCCCCCCTTAAACAAATCAAATAATCATATTAGGTACATATGTGTTTTGTTTTGACTCACCTCTTTCAAAGAATTTTCTGATATCCATTTGATGGGGTAATATTTCCAGTTGTTGCGCAGTAAACGTAAATCTCGTATCGCCGCAACTAAACTATAAGACGCATGAAATATTCGCTCGTATTAAACTCCGAACTGAATTGAATTGTATTCGAACTTAATTGCCTTGCTTCGCCTCACGATCCCGCTTATATATTCAAATATTAGAAGAGCTCCCGAAATACGTAGAAAATACTCGACTCTATTTCCATCCTTGTCTCATACTTGCTATCACTGTCTTTCCTTTCGAGAATAGTCCATGCTAGAACGTTCTTCGTGGTATTGCTATTCAATACAAGATGTCGCTATTGACCGTATAAATTGATGCTATTTCTCTTTACTGGAAAAAGTACTGTCGTCCGTAACTAGATAGCGCTAGATGTTGTTTTCTCCAAATTATATTCGGCTTTAATCCTAGATGGCTCTGATTGTCTCGTCGGGTGCGGAAACTACGAGATGCGACGGTTTCGCTAACAGTATACTATATCGAATGTTGTAGAATATTTAATTATAGATAAAAACATATTAAATTAAAATATGCGCAAAGTAGATAACACGTTTTTAATTCCCACTTGCCAGGAAAATTGACGCTTATTTTATCTTCTAGTGGGAGGGGGGCAGCTGCCCCTACCTGGGTACGCCCTTTAGAAGAACTATTGAATGACAGATGAGGCACTATAAATATATCTAATAATTTATCTTGTTATCTAAAAAGATAGAAAATTGCGACAGTTTATTATAAGATAATCAATAACTCTGTATACTAAACTAAAGCCTGGTATTTTCGTTGAGCGCTTCTATTTTGACGGTTCCCGAGTATTCAATCGCTTTCGAGGAACTAAACGATTTATTACATTCAGGTATTTGTGTCATGGGAAGGCTGGAATTGCAGAATTTACCAACCAATTGGAATCGCTTTGTTAGGGAATCCAGAGAGATCACATTGTTTACATATCTTGTAAATTAAAATATGCGGAAGTTTTGAAGACATAATCAATTCAAAATTGGAACTGTTAGTTCAAATTACCGAAACAGTGTTTTCAATTAATCGTTTACTAGTTTATTACGTATCAAGAGTTGTAAGTACTTTGTACGTACGAGTGGAAAAATTACGGACGAAACCGCGAGTACGTAATAGACTTACAACTCCTGTTAAGTACAATATTTTATCTGCATTCAACAAAAATAACTATTTTGTCCACGACCACTTAATAATAAATGAATATTTTACCTCTTAACGAAAAGTATATGGTACCCAGATACGAGGGTTGCCTTTTATGTTTCGGGATTTGTCAACCCTAGTGTTGCAATCTGGCAACTGACAGCTCTATCGTAAAGCTGGGCATTTTTGAGGTTATACGTACTCAGAACGTTTTGACATACGAGCGCTAGTTGTGTTGTTTACAGTAACTTAAAAGATTCATCTCGGCACAAAAATGGAATTAAATCGTGAACATTTTCGTGTGATTATTTTTTACAACTTTCGACGTGGATTAACTCAGCAACAGTGCATGGATGAACTTAATTCTATTTTTGGCGATGAAGCTCCATGAAGGACCAGTATTTATCGATGGTATGGTGAATTCAATATTGGTCGTAGTTCCCTCCAAGACGAATTTCGTGAAGGTCGTCCAAAATCAGTTGTTGTTCCGAAAACCATTGATGCTGTGCGCGAACTGATATTGCAAGTGACCTATCGTGAGATAGAGACAACCTTAGGCAATAATGCGACCAGCATACATTTAATATTGCATAAACATTTGACTGTCAACAAAATGTGTTTTATATTCAAAGTTTACTTCTGCCTCGTTATACTAATGAAGAAAAAAGCTGTAGGTCAGGTAATTTCTCAGCAAGAGAAGTAGATGCTTTAAGTATATAAAAAATGGACAAAATGGCATTACAATTAATATTTCCTGAACAAACTATAGAAATAAGAAATTATAAAATCATCACATATGCAGGTAATATTTCTAGTAATATTTCAAAGATAATATCTTTATCAACAAATACAACAATTTCTCTTAAAACAGGAAGTAATGTGATTACAAAATTGTTGAATAACCAAAATATCCCCATTAAAGTGGTCTGGTATATATAAACTTAAATGTCCAGAATGTAGGAATACTGTCTATTTGGGTCAAGCCTTTAGAAATTTTGAAATCCGATACAGTGAACACTTACGAACAATCAGATAAATTTCACTACACAAAACATCTACTTCATATCAAACATTCATTGACACCTAGCACAGAACTAGAAGTACAACACATATTTGTGATAAGAAACAAGAAGTGGATTTCCTTGAAGAATTGGGAATAGAAGATACTTAAGAGACCCACAATATGAAGTCGTCAATAAACAGATAAATCTAGGGGGTCTTCACTTTTAAACTATCTTCTTAAGTGATCATTGTAAAGATCAACAGATATAGTTTTCCTACTTTTCTATATCAATGTACAGGTATATTGATCTTTTCTATTTTTCTGCTAATATATAAGGTCAATCACAAGGTTGGTCACTTCTTAGTCTAGCCAAAAATACTTATTAAGCATCAGGTAGGCATGAAATGAAATATAACTTCTGTCATTCTGACGATTATATTTAGTATCGAAAACAATTGTCAATTTCTTAGATTTTTTAACATTTTATCAATATATTGTGGAAGTAGCTAGAAATAGTTAATTTCATTTAAAACAGTAATATGAGTAGATTCCACAGAGTAAGGGTCGAGTCAGTAAGAAGTTTGTCAAAATTATATATACAGCCGCTTTCAAAAACAGCAAAGGAGTAGGAAGCGCAGTCATCGCACTAAACGATATCCTTTACACAACTGCGCTAGAAGATAGATGTAGACTATTCACTGCAAAAATCTTTGCAATTCTCTAGGCCTTCAAAATTATCAAAAATACCTACCACTATCTGCACAGACTCTGTTTCTCATCAATTCAAGAAATTAAAAAAGCAAACTCTAAACATCCACGAAAGATACGAGAAAGCTTTCTCTCAATACACCCCCGTCACAATAATCGGGACCCCATCACACAAAGGAATCTCAGGGAATGAAACAGCCGACAATACCCCTAAGCTAACCGATATAACTAACACCCAAAAAACAAATATTCAAAACCATACCGTCCTAAAGTATTTGCTTAAAAAACATCTCAGAGACTCCTGGCAATCATATTAGGACTCAACATAAAAGCCCTTTATGAAATACAGCCTACCATAAAATATTACCATGAATCTATATAGTCTCCAGAAAAGAAGAAGTAAATATAAGACTGCGTATTGGACATACATATTATACCCATCGATACTTGATGATCAAAGAAGATCGTTCTCTGCGCCATTTATGTTCCGTACATCTAACTATTAAACACATTCTAGTACTACAAAATCTACCAGCAAAAATGCAACATAAAAGAAACCCTTAGTGATATTCTGAAATTTAGTGCAGTGAATAGAATGTTTGTTATCTTACCACAAATTTAATACAGCATATCTAACATATTCTACCTAAAATGTATCGAATTTTGTAACTGTTTTTCCTAAAATGTATGAAATATTGTAACTGTGTCAAGTCAGAGAGACAAGTTAATTTAATTAATAAAAAAATTCTATTTGAAAATTTCAAATTGTTATACATTCCGAATTAAGCTTTCAACGAGTAAACACATATAGTCTCGTTTTCTGCATTTTTTTTGGTAAATATCATTAAAAACGCGTTAGTTTTATGTGTATTGTTTTTACAAGTGGTAAGTCGCTTTATATCTACCGTATAGTAACGACTAAATAATAGGCGAGTACATCTGGCCAATTTTCACTTAAGATTTTGGTATCCAAAATATTAAAACCAAAAATGTCAACCACAATAAACCAACCACGATCAGCTGGACCTAGCTTCGCAGCAGTTACAAAAAATTCAGTAAAGAAACCGCAAGCACCTACATCATTCCCAAGCAGAAATCAAGCTATTATCATGAACGCTCTCCCAAACGTCGTCCTTTTTGACTACATTAAGGCAATCGACGAAATTGTAACACCGGAAGGGATTACCTTTGCATCACGCATTTCCAATCACCGTATATGTATCTATCTATCTTCTGTATCCGTTATAGATAATCTTATAAAAAATCATCTTTCTGTTACCATCAAACAACAAATCATACCAATTCGTAGACTTATCACTCCGGCTAAAAGATTACTACTCTTCAATGTTTGTCCCTCTATCCCTAACTCTCTTATCGAACAGGCACTTAAAAATGAACTTGGGCTGCAGCTCTTCTCTCCAATTTCCTTCATTCGATGTGGCTCCCCAGATGATGAATATGCACACATTTTCAGTTTCCGTCGATCTATTTATGTTATACCTGAAAATGAACCTTTTGAAATACAAACTTCAATTGTAATCCTACATGAAAATACCAACTATAGAATCTTCATTACTTCAGACAAACTTCAATGCTTCCTCTGTAAGCAGTCTGGACACACCGCAGATTCTTGCCCAAATCCGCAAGATATATCCTACAACCCCCCTACACCTTCTACCTTCAGACACGAAAGTCAAGACATATCTTCTGGCATATCACTCCCTCAACATTCCTTATTCGAAGAGCATCCTGCCGATAATACCTCTTCCATGTCAAAAAAAACTACAGAACAACCCCAAATTTAAGATGGTTTAACACCCAACTTTGGCATTAAGAGGACACACTCCACTGAGACCAGCCTCGAATCACCTCCTATACAAATTACTACGTTTCCCCCAATTCTCGACCTTGAAAATACTCCATTCCCCACAACTGCTGCTTTTATAACACCAATTTCAGCTCTTAAGAAAAAATCCAAAACTGAAAACAAAGACGTTTGGAAGATAAGTCCCTCTAATCAAGCCAAAATAAAAAAAATTAATTGGTACCGATCCTAAAAAATTCTCTCTATCGTCCTTATAGTTAATAGCTTTCCTGGAAAATTCTTTTGGCGGTAGTGATCCTTTAAAAGAAGCCTATAGCTTTACCACTATTATTAAATCACTCATTGAAGACCTTTTACAAATATACCAAATTCTATCTGATAGATCTCTTAAAAATCGAATTACTAGATTGCAAAAAAAATTAAAACGCGCAATAAACTCCAATGATGCTGTCGAACTTGCAAGCCTATCGTCCATCAATTCAAACGACTCCAATCAGGAAGGAAGATTCCGATTTATTTTAATATATCTTTTATCCAACACATTTTTAACATTTTTTTAATATTCTAAATTTTAAAATTCAGTATTTTACAATGGAACTGCGACGGATATTATCCGCGCCTAGAACAAATTCAGCATCTAACCTCAATTCACCGCCCAGATTTTCTCTGTTTACAGGAGATCAATTTCAAAACAACTACTATCCCACGAAGTAAATCATTTGAAGGGTACCATCCTATTAGAAATAACTGCAAAAGAGCCAGCGGGGGTTCATTAATATTCGCCTCAAACGAAATGTATTCAGAACTTCTTCCTCTAACAACAAACCTAGAGGCAGTCACCATAACGACATACTGCCCCAACAAGCTAACCATATGCTCCACCTATATTCCTCCAGATCATTCTCTAAAAGAAGATGAGCTTCTTGAATTAATATATCAACTCTCCCAGCCGTTTGTCCTCACAGGAGACTTTAACGCTCACAACAGCATGTGGGATTCACAAAAGACATTTGGACGCGAAAAGGTAGTCGAAAATATATTGAACTGTACAAATTCTTGCCTACTCAATACAAGGTGTAATACACACTTAAATATTTCCTCCGGTACTTTTTCTGCCATAGACCTAAGCATAAGTGATCCCAAATCAGCCTCTTTTATGTCTTGGTAAACAGCTGGACTTTATGACAGTAATCACTACCCAATAATTATATCAGACAATCACAATGAAGCAGTTTCCGAAAAAAAGTTATTGGTGCCTCAAAAAAGCTAACTGGTTTGAGTATTCCACGACAGTTGACACCCTTTTACTTACACATGATGCTTACGCTTTCAACAATGTTGATGACTTGATAAAATCAATATCAGATTCAGTTCTCTCGGCTGCGAAGACCCACATTGGAAACATGTCTTTTTTGCCCAATCATAGGGCAGTTCCTTGGTGGAACTTCTCTTGTGATGCAATACGCCAATCCAAAAGAGCTCTGAACCAATATTTGAAAAACAAAAGTTCAGACAATCTTATTAGCTACAAAAGACTCAAGGCTAAAGCTAAATACGTAGTAAAACAGAGTAAGAAATTATCTTGGAAGAATTATGTATCAACCATAAACGAAAATTGCAACCCCAGTCAACTATGGAAGAAAATCCGACAAATTCAAGGTCACAAAACAAATAACAAAATTACCCGTCTCATTTCAAAAGGCTCGGGTTTTGAATCACATGAACATATTTCAAATATCCTTGCAAGTCATTTCGAAGCGAAATCCAGAAATCACAAAAGAAACCTTCTCAAGAAACTGCTTCTAGTAACATTCTACTATCCGAAGATGTCAAGCACATTAATTCTCCTTTCACCATACGCGAACTAACAACTACCTTAGCCAAATGCAAAAGCTCTGCTGCTGGTCCTGATGATATTCCCTATAGTTTCCTAAAATACTTATCCATGTATAGCCTCACTAAGCTTATGAATGTATACAATTTCATATGGTTGTCACAAAAGTTCCCTTCTCAATGGCGCAAGTCGATAGTTATTCCGGTACTTAAACCAAATCAGTCACCTATCTTTCTGCAATCTTACAGACCGATTTCACTTACATGCACTATGTGCAAATAAATGGAAAAGATGATCAATAAGCGTCTTTTATGGTTTTTTGAAAAACATAGTATCATCCCAATGGAACAATATGGCTTCCAACGTCAGCGCTCAACCAGAGATAATCTTGTACTACTACAAGCCCACATTTCTAGCGCAATTAATAACAGACAAGATGTAATAGCCACTATCTTTGACATTGATGGAGCATTTGATAACATCTCTAGAAATGCAATTCTCGAAAAACTCACACAATACAATCTCACTGGTAATATATATGCATTCATAAAAAGTTTTTTAACATCTAGAACATTTAGGGTTTCTGTTAATAACTCCATTTCCTCTTCATATACCCATCACGATGGAGTTCCCCAAGGCTCAGTTTTAAGTACATCCTTGTTCAACCTCGCCATTAACAAGTTATGCGACAATCTTCTTTCCCCTGTTAAATGCTCTCTATACGCAGATGACCTAATAATGTACTGCCATGGCAAATCCAATGCCTCTACTTCCAAAATACTTCAGCTAGCAGTAAATGCCCTACAAACCAAAATTGCCACTCTCGGACTCACCCTCTCACATATCAAATCGAAAGTTATTAAATTCCGTAGGAGAGCGCAAACTTATATCCCTAGTATCACAGTCAACAACTTTCAATTATCTGTTGTAGATTAGTGTAAAATCCTGGGAATGTTATTCGACTCTAAATTATCCTGGAGACAACATATACAGGAAATTGAAGGAATATGTCTTAACCGACTAAATATTATTAAAACACTCTCACATTATCATTGGGGCGCAGATGAATCTACCTTGCTAAAAATATATAGAACCCTCATTCGTTCCAAAATAGATTATGGAAGTTTCATTTACATGTCTGCAACGAAAACTATTTTACGTTCTCTCAACACACGACATAATACCGCCATCCGTTTATGCCTGGGAGCGTTTTGATCAAGCCCAGCTGAAAGTCTCTATCGTGAAGCAAATGAACCCCCTCTCTGGCTCAGACGACAACACCTCCTTTTCAACTATATTGCCGCGATTTCCTCCAATCCCTCCAGTATAACCTATATTAACATCATACCAACTTCATGACAACCCTCCATATACCTTTATTATACGTTCTATTCCTCAACTTATACAACCTCTAATTCAAGACGTAAACCTTTTACATACTCGAACCCGCCCACTCTCTAACACTCCTCCATGGACCAAATTTCTCCCACAATACGATCTCTCCCTCTGCAAATTTAACAAAGATGAAACCAATAGAGATGTTATTCGATCTGCTTTCCTCGAGTTGCTAAATTTTAAAGAATATAACATGGTCATATATACGGACGCATCCAAGACAGAAGCAGGAGTTGGGTGTTCCATAACCACAGTACATGGATCGATCGGAACCTACAAAATACCCTCTATTTGTAGCGTCCACACGGGTGAGCTATACGCTATCCAACAACTTGCAAATACACACATAGCCATATGCACAGACTCATTATCCTCAATCCATTCCATTAATAATACATTGACTAACCACCCCCTTGTCCAAGATATACACGACATATATCAACAACTAAAAAGACAAAATACAACAGTTACAATGACATGGGTCCCTTCCCATGTTTGGATTATTGGGAACGAAAAAGCCGATTGCCTTGCCAAAGAAGTCGCCTTAACTGCTACTGCCACGGTGAATCTTCAGCTTTGTGATGACTTGAAAGCTAGCCTAAAAAAAATCATTCGGTACAATTGGTAAATTCACTGAAGTCAAATTATGTGTTCACTGCGTGAAATTCAACCAATATTGAATCAGTTTACCTGTCCCGATCTATCTAGGAAAAATATGGCTGTCATTCGAAGATTACGTATAGGTCATACTAGACTTACGCATGGTTACCTAATGACATCGTCACCGCAGCCGAACTGTCAGTATTGCCACGTAAAGCTCTGCATCAAGCATATCCTCGTTGAATGTCCATACTTCGCCACAAGACCCCTACAACTAGGAATACATACAAACTACACGGAGATCCTAAATAGTGATAATCAAGTGCGAAAAGTGATCAAGTTCTTAGATGAAGAACAACTTATGAACAGAATTTAATCCAAAAAAATTCCATTTAAATAACATATCATGTAATCCCATATTCATGTTAGTTTCAAGCTATTAGTATTAATTTACATTATGTAATGTAACTTTGTATGTATTGTACCTCGTGCTAATGGCCATAGCTGTCTTATGCTCGTTAATTTAAATAAAAGAAAATTGTTATATTTTTTTCAGCAATAAAAAGTCTCTGTATCTATCTCTAGAATTGAAGATTTCATTTTCTAAACAGTTCAAAAAAACCTAATCTACTTATTTTTCTACTACTTACCATTTTTTCAAATTTACGGCCATCCTTTAAACTTAATACTTCCCTAACTCATTTAACTTTGAAGGGAGGAAAAAAGCCAGAAGAAATTTTTGATGTATAATTTTCAGCTTTATAATTCTTGATAAGTATTTTTTTGTTTAACTTTTTCCGTTTTCGAGTAATTGCGAAAAAATACTATTTAATTTTTTTTTTCAACTCTTGCCGGGGGCTGTGAACTATAAAACCATCACACATTATTATTGTATCTTATAAACTACTACATATCAAAAATGCAAAGTTGTTTAAAAAAATTTTACTGGACTAAAATAGTTGGGACATGTATAACAAAAGCTACGTTACAAGGAAAGGCCGGTCCTGTACAATAATAACAAAAAACTGTCATATACGACTTATACAGGGTGTCCCGGGACTAATGGGAAAAAAGTCAGGAGCGTATAATCTGAGCCAAAATAATGTTAGTACTTCATATAAACTTTTTCTATGCAGGCCCTCGTTTTCGAGTTATAGGCCTCCAAAGTTTTAATTTTGAATTTGATTTTTATTTTTATTCTCTGTACTAGTTATTTGATCTTTATAAAATTTACGGCAAAGCTATAATGTACGTGTATGTTTATTTTGGAAAAGTAAACAGATTTATAGTAGTGCCTTGAAGCCAGGGACGGACTACTCGCAATGGTTAGTGGTCCAAAAATTTTGCAGGGATGGTACACCCTGTATGAAATTATCGAAATTCACTTCCCCACACATTAGGCTAACGAAAAGGTACTCTTGCTGGAATTCGATAAAATAAGCCGTTTGGCTAATATTTACTGTTTTATTATTGCACTACGTACAAATTTACTTAACTAACTTATTAATACGATGTCGAATATTTACCCACAGTACTACAATAAAATAATTTGATGATAGCAGGTTATAAAAACATTAGGAACTTATTTAATGGGAATTTATTAGGTACGCAAACAACGTAATTAGTTGCTTTTAATCAAAATTACGAACTCAGCATCATTAAATCATTAAGAAAACCTAAAAAACACAAGTTATAAAACATTGGACTAAAACTAATTCCTAAACAACAACAAAAACTAACGTTATTCTAATAAATGTTCAATATGAGCTCCTCCTACTTCCACGCACATTCTAAGTCTACGAAGGTTGTTTCTTCGCGCTTGAAAGATCAATCCCACATTATTTCTAATAACATTGCAGTGTGACACAATTCTGTCTATTAAATCTTGCCTTGTTTGCACAGGTGTACTTTATTTTTGAGATAACCCTAGAGAAAGAAATCCATAGGATTAACGTCTGATCGCGGTGGCCATTGAAAAGGGCCTCCACGACCAATCCATCTATTAGGAAACCTTGTGTGTAAATGCTGTCGTACATCTAGACTGAAATGATGAGGGACCCCAACATGCATGAACCATAAATTCCTACGAGTTTGCAGTAGCACATCATCAAACAGGTTCCATAACTCATTTTGGAAAAACTCCAAATATCTCTGGCCGGTCAAAGTACCGTCAATAAAGTATGGCCCTATCAAATGATTGCCAACTATTCCTGCCCAAACTTTAACCATGAATCTATGCTGGCTCCTAGTTTGAATTTATGACTTCATCTCTGGTGAAACCGGATTCGTTCGTAAAGAGAACGTTACTAATAAATGTATTGTCTGCTTGTTGTTGTCGCAGAAACCACTGGCTATACTCAAGTCGTGAAGGATAATCAGCCACTGTCATACTGTGTACTTTTTTCATGTGAAAAGGATATAACAGCTGTTCTTTTAGGATGCGATGAACAACTGATTTCGAGACGTTATGTTCTCTTGATAATTTTCGTAAACTCGTTGATGGTTCATTATCAACTGCATTTAACAAAAGTTTTTACCAACTTTCCAATTAATAAGTCGTTAATGTTTTTTATTTTCTGCTATCGTTAAATTATTTTTTTGTAGTAATGTAAGTACATCTTGGACATCGTATTAATAAGTTAGTTTTACCTCGTGTACTTATAAAAATGGTGGATGCGTAAATTGGTACGTAGTGCATTAATAAAACTGTCAATATTAGCCAAACGGATTATTTTATCGAATTCCAACAGGAGTTCCTTTTCGTTAGCTTAATGTGTGGGGAAGTGAATTTCCATAATTTCATACAGGGTGTGACATCCCTGCAAATTTTTTGGATCACTAACCATTGCGAGTAGTCCGTCCCTGGCTTAAAGGCACTACTGTAAATCTGTTTACCTTACCAAAATAAACATACACGTATATTATAACTTTGCCGTAAATTTTATAAAGATCAAATAACTAGTACAAAAAATAAAAATAAAAACCAAATTCAAAATTAAAACTTTGGAGGCCTATAACTCGAAAACGAGGGCCTGAATAGAAAAAGTTTATATGAAGTACTAACATTATTTTGGCTCAGATTATACGCTCCTGACTTTTTTCCCATTAGTCCCGGGACACCCTGTATAAAAAACAGCATCTGTCTTATCGCCGATGAATAATGTTCAAGCAAAGGTACCTATTTCGTTTTAGTATCACCGCGTCTATTAGTGAATAATTGTTGCATTGTAGCTTCAAATTTTTCTCTAAATTTGAAGTTTAAATTTAGTTTATCGCGTTGTGTTATTATTTTTTTAATGTATGTCTAAAATATAATTCGAATGTGAATTTTTCGCGTTTTAAAATATCATTGTGTTGTGTAAAGTGCAGATACCATGAAAATACTTACTTTCCAATGGATACGAATTCAATAAAGTGAACTGGTGAGTGATTTTTATCAAATTCAGTACTTCATCGCAATTTTTTATATCTCAACTCAACTCAATCTTGAAAGTAAAATTTATTTCACTTTTTAATATAAATGAGTCACAAATACATTTTCAAAAGTCAATGCTAAATTGCACCAACGCTAGTGTGTTATACATCAGTGTTGCCAACTATTTGGAAACTATTCTCCTAACGAGATTTCAAGTACATATTTAGTAATATTGAATAATACAACTATATTATAATTATTAAATAAATGTTTAGCAGTGGCAAAACATTATCCAGTCTTCTTCTATCCTACCTTATAGTTGAGAGCATTTTTTGTACTCCTTTTTATATTATTAACGTTCAACTATTACATGATATGATAGATATCGTTGATGAAAGTAACATTTTTTGAAGTAAGAAAACACTTTCTCGCTAGCCTTGTCTGGTAATGTTCACGAGCTTCAATAAATGTTTTCGACAAGTGAATCATTATACTTTTTTTACAGTTATAATAATTCTGCCTAGTACAACCTCTCAACATAGACTTTCGGATCCGTCGTTAAACTGTTGTTCCCTTCTATCTGTGGTAACTGGAGAGCACAACACAGGTAGAAGTTAGAGGTCGCCTACGTCCGATTACGGATATGGCACATGGCACTGTAAGTAGTAGATAATAAAAGAAAAATGAACAAATATTTTATTTTAAATTAAAAACAACAGAATTTCTTTAAACATTACTTATGATTTGAATATTGTTAAATTCTAACAATCATTCAGAGTTATAGGATTATTACAATCAAGTTTTTTATGTGTTGTTTAAGTATTTCAGACAAGTCTAACAATTAACAAGAAACGTCAAATTAATAAAAACAGGCAACTAGATATAAATTGTTTCAAGTCTCACGGTCTTTTCACAATTATATTTTGATTTTGAATTAAACAAATGTAAAAAAAAATATTCTAATTATAGAAATGATTCTTGACTTTGTTTATTAATAATTTTGAGTCGTTGAAACATTATATACGAGGGCGGGATATAATTGATGATATAAATTTAACTTTCGTCTTTTTGTGAAGGGTTATAGAAAAACATATTTATATTATTGAAGTGAAACTTTTTATGGGACACTAGCGTTTTGTCATGAGAGTTAACTCGTCGAGCTAACAAAACTGTTAAACTCCTTGTGAGAGAGGCGGAAAAAATTAACGAAGATCCGCACAAAGAGGAGACGCCGAGAATAGTCGCAGGGCATTGTTTATTGATGGCGATCATATTATTCCGTTTATCAATCCCCACTTCGCTGCGCGAACGATAAAGTGAGAACGCATTCGGGGGGAAAAGGATACCAAAAGCGCTTAATAATTTCTGCCGATATTGGTATAATCCAGTGCGAAATTAATATAGAAATTGTTTACCTTTAAAATTAAGGCGATAAAAACTAGAAAATTTCTTTGCATTGTGTATTTATTTGTATTATTTTGAAAAAAATATGTAATAAAACGTAACAAGAGTATTGAAATATTTTGAAAAAGGAAATAAACAGGTATACTTGTCCGTACAGATAAGTTCTGTACTCATTAAAGTTTAAGCATAAACTGTGTTATCTCCTACTTTCCGCATTGAGACCAACGCGCATCGTGGGCCTGTCCACTTTCAAACTTTCAGCTATATTTGCTAACCTGTACGTAGAAGAGCAAGTAAGTCTCAGTTCATCAGAGAAAGTCGTTGTAACTAGTGTTGCTTTATTTATGGAAATATTTTTGAAGTGAAACTTTTTATGGGACACTACAGAGGTTTTGGTTACGAGGTAATCTCGTAAAGGCTAACAAGTTTTGTGAAGCTCTAATTATCATTTGTACTTAAACTTAGTGAGATAAACGCAGCGCTGTTCTCCCCTTCTGTCATCACTCGACTCGATTTAAAATCAAACGAAAAACGCGGGTTCGATAAAAAGGAAGGATACGTAATATGCATTCAAATTTCTTAAAAAGAATATTCACTTTTGTTTGTCTTTTATTGTAAATAGTTTTTTATAGTCTATCCGAAAAATTATTGTTTTTATTTTGGAAATAATTTTTGTTTTAATTTTTTTAAATTATAGTTTTTTATGTTGTTGATATTTATGAATTCTCTTTGTACACTCATTGGCGGTTATTGCGTCATAAAACATAAAAAGTTTCACTTCTGACGCTGTTAGTTTTCGACTGACGCATAAATCTTTTTTATTAATTGATCTGTCAGGGATCGGGAAGCGATACTTGAAACATTGATACAGGGTGGCCCATTAGGGTGTGGAAGTGCAATAACTTACTTAGGATAAAAAATACAATGAAATGTTTTAAACAAAAGTTGTTGTATTTGCGCTGATACACATTTCTAAAATATTTTGAGATGTAATGGGTGTTCAGCCTAAGCAAGACAACATGAAGATTACTTTTTTTAATAGGACACCATGTATTTTTGCTCACCATCAAATTAAGCTAAAATTCTGCATCTAGACCTATATTTTATTTTCGCATAAACTATGCCGTTGCCAAGTTGGAGCGAAAAATATGAATTTTTGATGAAAATAGGTGCACTATAAATGTTGCCTAGTAAAAGTTATCAGTGATAAGCAACTAAACTTATTTGTTAGGTACTGTTTTATGCCTTTTAAATAAAATACTATTTAAATAAAATCTTTATTCTATAAGATTCTTCACATGTGTTTTGTTTATGTCAAAAATGTCTATTTTTCCTTTTTGATATTTATTATGACAAATGCTCGGTTTAAAGGTTGATTTACACTAAACACTCTCTCCTCAAAGATCAAGGCACAAAGGGGCCTTGATGCATCGTTCGTATTGTGTGTGTGTGAAATTTTGGCCGTAGAAAACTTAGTTTTTAGCCACAAAAATTATTTAATTTCAATGTTCCACTTTATATTGAAATTTGTGCACTTTTAAACAGCTCAACTAAGGCGTCTAAAATAGGTTTTTCGTTTAAACTTAATAGTTGAGTTAAATTTGTCGGTAAAGAAAAAATGTGATTATTGAGAAAATTTAGAAATATATTTATTTGATATTGGTGATTTCTACAGGAAAAAATTAAATGGTTAAGATCAGCTATTGAACTATTGTCACATGAACATTTAGAAGAGCCTATAATTCCTATTTTAGCAAGGTGCGCAGGAAATATACCATGATTTAGTTTCATTCTAGTTACTATTGTAGTGTAGTATTTATTTGTATTGTATTCTTGAATATGTGGTATTGTTTTGGGTATTTCTGGATGTATAAATGTGTATGGGTTTTTAGACTCTTTTACGTATTCCTGTTGGAATAGTGTATCTATTCCAACTGTGAGTGATTTGTCTTTTAAGTGACGGCAATAGGTCAAGTGTGTTATAAAAATCGAAAAACTTGTTTTCCAAAACTGCCTTTTTGGCAAGGCTATCTACAATTTCATTCCCTTTAATGCCAGCATGTCCTTTTACCCAGATGAACGTTATTTTGGTATCAGAATTACTTAATAGGTATAGATAGTTTTTAATATTCCATAAAAGGGAATTTTTCCCTGATTATATAATTTTTTAGTTCCTATAGCTTCCAATGCTGTTTTTGAATTGGTTATTATGAGACTATTGCCAATTTTGTTCTCAAATATATAAGTGAGGGATTGCCATATTGCATACATCTCCGCTGTGTAAATTGAACATGTAACGCATTTTAACCGAAAAACATTTATTCGAATGATAAAAGGCACATCCAGTTCCATTATTGGTTTTTGAGCAATCCGTGGAAATAGTTGAATAATTTGTATAGTTCGAAAGAATAGATATCATAATGTTTTTGTTAACTATGTCTGAAAGTGAATATAAGGGGAATATGATGTTAGGTTCAAACATACATGAGTCATAGATGAATCTAAACATTGGATATTTGTCGACAGTATGAATTAACTCATGAAATTTATTAGTAAAAATAAAAGCATCGACCAAAGGTGGATTATTTTTAATCTTCCAATATTTGTTTGTTAAACATTGTGTTGTGAGATAAGCAAGACTATTGAGGTTATTGCAGCAATCTTTTTCTCTAATTTTGATTAAATATTTATTTGCCAGATATTCGCGTCTAATTGCTAATGGAGGTTCAAGAGATTCAACTAAGATTGCATCAGTTGGGGATGATCTCATTGCTCCTATACATATACGTAGAGCTTTAAATTGAATGCCATCTACAATTTGTAGATTTGTTTTGCTAGCAGAACCGTACAAAGTCGATCCATAATCCAGAATTGAGCGGATGTATGCTCTATAAAACATTAATGAAATGGCCACACCAACACCAAACTTCAACCTAGAAACACATCTTAACATGATTATCCCTTTTCCACATCTACATTCGATATACTCAATATGTTTCGTCCACAACAACTTACTATCCAGAAATATGCCTAGGTATTTATAATTATTAACCACTGGAATTGTAAGTTCAGAGAGAAGCACTGTTGCGGGTGGCTGATATCGATGTCTCGTGAAAAAATGGTCAGAACATTTTTCAGGCGATATGTTAAAACATAAGTCATATAAGGATCGTCTAATAGTATTCGTCATGTTCTCGAGAACACACAAGCACTCTTGGTGTGAATTTTGGATCGTGTAATAGGCAAAATCATTAGCATACTGAACTTTATAACAAGAATCATCTCCTATCTGATGCAATTCTGTTGTATATAAATTAAAAAGAGAAGGGCTCAAAACAGATCTACCGCAAGGATCTGTTCAGACAATACCCTCGGACCATGAAGTTCATTCATGATCTCTGAGGTAGATTTTCTGATTTGTGTACAGATTAAAAATATTGGTCGCCACTTCATTACCAAAACCGAATTCTATAAGTTTTTTTGTTAGTATGTTTAAATCTACAGCATCATAGGCGCCTTTTATGTCGATAAATAAACAAGCAAGATATTTGTTTTCAGAAAAACTTACTTGTACGCGATTAACTAATTGTGTGACAATTTTTATTTAATGCATTATGATCACATTTTTTTCACAGCAAATACAATATTCATGAGTAACGTTACAATTATGATTTTCTTTTATCACCACATTTTCTACACTTCTCAGCTCCTTTGCATAATTTTGTCGTGTGTCCGTATCTCATGCATTTGAAACATTGGACAACCGGATATATATACGGTTCAACCTCAAAATTGCATAAGTTAATTGGCACTCTAGAAGGGAGGTTACTACCTAGAAATGATACGATTATCACTTGTCTTGGTATTAATTTTGTTGTACCATCTGAATTTTTAAATTTCCTCATCATTCTTTTTACACTCATAACTTTTTTATCAGAGTTAATATTGTTAACTAAATAAGTCTCATCAAAAAATGTATCTACCGTTCTTTTAACTCCTTTTTTTGGGTGAAAAATGTAGGTACATAAACTATAAGATCATTTTTGATAATTATTTCATGATTAATTAAACTATTTGCAATAGAATATGTTTTAAAAATTACTTTAACTCGATATCTACCTACTGATATAATATCTGATACGTTTTCCTTAAATCCATTAATTTGAAAAAGATAATGTCCAATACGAATGGGGAATAAATGGAAAATAATCTACCTAGCTGTTTTAAATGTTCAACATATACAAAATAAGGACCGTATCAGTCGATCGGTATTTATTATTTATATCATAAACTGGTAAATTATCACAAGTCGTACCTGTTTTTTCGTTGTTGTCACTGTTTTTTCCATTTTCTTAATTACTGTTTTTTTTGTGTTGTACCTAAACTAAACTTAATATTATTCAAAATTCTCAAATAGTTTCTACTCAAATAAATAACTGCTAGCACTCAATTCGTGGGCGATGTGTACACTATCACTGCATGAATTTAACTCATCGTTCGTATTGGAAGCGCACATTTTTTTCATTTTCACAACTTTGCTTAAAACTAGTATTTTCATGTGGTGAAGGAACCCCTAATAAGTTTGAGGTGCTGCTACATTTGCTGAGAATTGATTAAAGGGGAGCCTGGATGGTTTACAGAGCTTGCACTATTTTCGTTTTGTAATCAAAAGATATTATTAGGGTGAATTTTGTTACTGTTGCTCTCGTTGGGATACAATGCAGGTTCACAAATGAATTTATGATCTGATCTTGAGGATGATAATTTCATATGTGATGTATTGCGTCTTATAATTTTATTATTGTTCTCTTTTTTAACTCAATAAGATCTTGGCTCAATTGCTTTTTCAATAAAAACAGCTTTTTGCCAAGTTTTTTCTTTAGAAGTTTTTATTACTACCTTATATGTAGTCCAACGACTTTCTTCGAGCAAACTTATCAAATCTATTAGTGTTTTAAATGAAACTCACTGTTTATAGCTAATTCTACAATATAATAAAAATTGTTGAAAATTGTAAAAAATTGACAATTATTTCGATAAATCAATATCATCGTCAGAATGACAGAAGTTTTTTTTTGAAATATCGTTTATTCAAACAACATTTATTACAATATCATTAAACTCTCAAATCAGTGCTTTAAACACTGGCCTCGAGAATAACAAAGTTTAAAGTTAATACAGTGATGCAAAGGCAGTAAATTAACGTTTACATAAACTTTCAATTTTCTATCAAAACTCTTATAATTATTCAAGCCTTTTATAAACTGTGGTAAATTATTGAATGTATTGAATGTTTTAATTGCATCTACAATCAAATTGTTTAAACCTATATTTGTCCTTGTATATATTTGATAGATGGTATTATGTGTTCTTGTTTGGTAATCGTATACATCAAAGCAAAACTCAATATTTATGTTACATTTCTGTTGATTATTAAGTATTTTATAAACAAGTTTGCATTGTTCTATATCCAGAATTTCTTTTAATCGAATTAATTTCAATTCTGAATAAATTATATTTGTGCTAGTGAGCCAATCGTATTTAAATAAAATTTTAAGGGTTTTGTTTTGTAATTTCTGAGCTTTATCAAAATTAACTTCTCCACACATTCCCCACACAGGCAAAAGATATCTGAAGTGTGTTAAGAAAAAAGAATTATAAACTTGAAATTTACTTTTCATAGACAGATAATCTCGACATTTATACAAAGCGGATAGCATTGAAACTATTTTTCCAGTGATGTGTGGAGACCAGTTCAAATTTTCATCTACAATTATTAAACCCAAATATTTTATACACATTACTTTCTCTATCGGTACACCATGAATGTAAAGATACAATTCGTTAATTATTTATTTCATTTTTCTGCTTAAATACAATATATTTGGTTTTATCAATATTAATTTTTAATTTATTTGAAAACGGCCATTTAAGGTAAGCATTAAGATCATTGTTCACTTGATTATTGAGGGAGATTTCATCTGTTCCGGTGTATAGCAGAACAGTATCATCTGCAAAGGTGAAATATCTTGCCTCCAGATTGGCAAGGTTAAGGTTGAGTACATACAGGGAGTACAACAGCGGTCCAAGAACCGACCCCTGTGGCACTCCGCAGGCACTGGACAACCAATCACTACTTGCATCTTGAAGCTTTACATATTGATTTCTGTCAAGTAAATATGTTTTAATTAAGCTGTTATGTACAGCTTAATTGAACCCCAAACCGCAAATAAAAATTGTTGAAAATTCTAAAAAATTGACAATTGTTTCGATAAATCAATATCATCGTCAGAATGACAGAAGTTACATTTCATTTCATGCCTACCTAATGTTAAGTAGTTATTTTTGGCTAGACCAAGAAGTGACCTAGCTTGTGATTGACTTAATGTTATTAGAAAAAAGAAGAAGATGTAATATTACAAATATTGAAGCTTAGATATTATTAGCACTATGATGATATCCTGGATATCATTTTTCCAATTAAGATCAGTATAACTGTGCAATGATATAGAAAACCAGGAGAACTACATCTGCTGATCTTTACAATTATCACCTAAGAAAACAGTTTATCGGATTCCAAAATTTCTAAGGGTCTGACCCAAATAGACATCATTACATTCTGAACATTTGAGTTTATATATACCTGATTTCTTTAATGGTGGTATTTTGGTTTTTACATTTAACAATTTTGTACTTACGTTACTCTCTGTTTTAAAAGAAATTGTTGTCTTCGTTGCTAAAGATATTTGCATATTTGATGGTTTTATACGTTTTTATTTCTTCAGTTTGTTTAGGAAATATTAGTTGTAATGCCACTTTTTCCTCTTTTTTATTAATTTATTTATTTATCATATGTAATGGATAACCGCTGGATGTTGCTATTTGTCTAATCGTATTAATATCTATCAAAATTACATTTGTTCAAAGGAACTAAACATTTTATGTGATATGGGGTGATTGTAACTATATGGGATTTTCACATCAGTGTGTGTTGGTTTTCGGTAAATTGAGTAATCAAGTACATTATTAACTCTTTGAATTTTCAAATCCAGAATATTGATAGTTATTTTCTTCAACTTCTAATGTAAATTTAATTTTTGGGTGTAAATTATTAATGTGGTTGAAAAATATATCTAACTGTCGTTTACTACCTATAAAACAAGCTAATATGTCATCTACATATCTATACCAAAATAAAATATTTTTTGAAATATTACTTTCAAAGATTTTTCTTTCTAAACTGTTCATAAAAATGTTTGCCAAAATAGGTGATTAGGGCTTCCCATTGGTAAACCTTCATTTTGAATATATATGTTATTGTCAAAAGTGAAATGGTTCTGATTAATACATACATCAAATAAATTAAGTATATCTGATATTATTCCTGGATTAATATTTTTATCTTCTAGTAATTTTCTTACAAGTATTAGACATTATTTAGGAAGAATTTTCGTGAACATATTAGTAACGTCAAATGAAATAAGTTTAGAGTTATCTTGTAAGTTGAATTCTTTTAATTTTTTGATTAGTTCTATTGAATTTTTAATTGAGTATTTAAATGCATATCCGTAACTATTAAGTAGGTTGTTGAGCTTCTATGCCAATATATTATTAGGAGTATTAGCAGAAGAAACTACCGGTCTAATTGGTTTCGTTATTTTATTTAATTTAACGGTTCCATATAATTGTGGACAATGAGGATTCTTATTTATGTTGGACCTCTTTTCGCAATCACTTAAAGAAACAAGAACTGAATTTCCTTGAAAAGTTTGAAATTAGAAGACACTTAAGAAACCCACACTATGAAGTCGTCAATGAACAGATAAATCTAGGGAGTTCTGTACTATTAAACTGTCTTCTTAAGTGATAATTGTAAAGATCAGCAGATATAGTTTTCCTGATTTTCTATATCATTGCACAGTTATACTGATCCTAATTGGAAAAATGATATCAATGATATCACCACAGAGCTAATAATATCTAAGCTTCAATATTTGTAATATGACATCTTCTTCTTTTTCCTAGCTCAAAATAACTGCTAAACATCAGGTAGGCATCAAATGAAATGTAACTTCTGTCATTCTGACGAAGATATTCAGATATCGAAACAATTCTCAATTTTTTAGAATAATCAACATTTTTCATTATATTGTGGAATTAGCTAGAAACATTGAGTTTCATTTAAAACACTAATATGAGTATATTCCACGAAATAAGGGTGGAGATAGTTAATTTCGTTAAGGTTAGACTATAACAATGGTATGTTGTTGAATTCGCATTTTTGTGAACAGTTTAAAAAGATAAAAATATATAGGGTGTCCCATTTGAGAAAAAACACTTTGGCTCTGATCTTCTTTTTTGGGACATCCTGTATAATATTTTTGTAGGATTTTAAAAACTACATTAATAACCATTCAACTCTTATTTAAGACATTGTTATTTGTTACAAATAATAAGTGATATATTTAAAGGTCCATATGTAATGAAAAACCCCGTACAATAAATAAAGGAAAGAAAAATTCGGTACTTTGCCATATATTGTTGTAATACTGTTTTAAACTGAACTAACTGTGTCTACATAATTCCACAATATATTGATAAAATGTTAAGAATTCTAAGAAATTGACAATTGTTTCTTTCGATACTAAATATCATCGTCGTCAGAATGATGATATTGAGTATCGAAACAATTGTCAATTTCTTAGAATTTTCAACATTTTATCAATATATTGTGGAATTATCTAGAAACAGTTAGTAAAAAATGTTTCTTAACTAATTAGGTAAACATTTCAAAGATGTAACTTTGCGATTGGGATGAAAATCTCTGGAACGAGAAATACAATGAGCTAATCAGTTTTTCTATTGGACCTTAAACAAATAAAAACGTCAAAAATCGTAATATTTGTAAGTTTCGTAAATAGTAGTTATGATACGATTTCCATAAGAATTTGAGATTTTTGATCATGACGAATCGAATGAGACTATAATTTTTCAACCATCATTTTTTTTTCAAATACTGTATTTGAAAAATTTCAGAACATACTTTTCAAATTCTTTTATAATGAGAATTACGGAGAACCGATAGCAGAAATGGAATGCTCGTGTCAAAATACATGGTATTTGATTGTTTTTCCCATACGTTAACTATACCGGATGTCTATCTTTATTTTCCCTCATTTTAACTGCCCATAACGGTTTGAGATAGAAACATGCGGATTTCAATAAAATGTTCCATTTTAGCACAAGTTTTGTTTAAAAAAGTTAAGTTTTTTTTTCGTTTTGCCTACGTCACAACAAAAATGGTGGACGTTTGACAATGTTTATGTTGACTTTTATTTATGGAACACCCAGTATATTTTTTGTAGTTTGAAAGAACCGACCATTACTTACTCTTTAGTGCAAAATTGTTTGAAATCGGTTAAGATGTAACTGAGCAATTAATTTTTAAAATGAGAGATGCAAAGTAATATTTAATCACAAAACGTAACAACAATAAAATTCAATTTTATTCAAAACAAGACACAAAGAAAAATATGATAGTTTTAATTAAATAAATGTTCCTTCTTGATAAATACACTTGTAAAAGCTTGCATATAAATTTGTAAAACACTAGCGCAACATATCTTGGGTAATGCTGTTAAATGCATGATGAATATTAATCTTTAATTCGTCCAAATTTTGTGGTAGAGAATTATACGCTAAAGATTTTACATATTCCCATACAAAAAAATTAGGAACTGTTAGGAGTCACGTGAATTAGGATCCCATTTCACCCATTTTACTGGACCACTTCTGCCAATTCAGTTGTCACCAAATTCATTGGAAATAGAGTTTATAGCTATTAAAGAAAAATGGGAGGGTGCCCCATCCTGCTGGAAATACATTTCATTCCAATTACCATTTAATTGCACGTCTTGATCCAACTGTGAATAAAAAAGTGATTCCAACATGTCTGGATAGAAAAAGAAAGAAGGAAAAACAACGTTGTAATTACAGGCCTAAGAATAGATATGACGGATTCAAAGGAGTTAACAAAAGCAGTCACTACTTTCATGGAAAAGCAACTGGAAATCCAAATACAAGTTAAGACAGCACGTAAGTTAGGTAATGTAGTTTGTTTGATAGAACTAGATAATGCAGAAGATAAAGAGAAGATAATGCAGAATAAAAAAAACTAAAGAATATAGAAGAGGATAGAATTTATATAAATCATGACTTAAGCAAGAAAGAAAGACAAAGAGCAATACGAGACCGAGCACAAAGTGAAAGAAATAATGGGAAAACAGTGAAGATTGGTTTTAGTGAAATAATTATTGATGGAAAGAATGGAAATGGGACTAATTAACGGAAAAATTGGTAAATTCAAAAAACGAATAAAATTCAAAGGAATGGAAAATACGCATACTAACCAGGCAACAAAAATGGCGATACAAATGAAAGAGAAAAAGTCAAACAAGAGAGGTACAATAAATATAATGAAGCAAAAAGGAAATAAAGAAACGGTTAAGATCGGCACATGGAATATAAGGACCATGCTAAAGGCTGGTAAAATATGAAATATTAGCACTGCAGGAAATAAGATGGAAGGGTGATGGAAGAATAGATAAGGAAGGATACACACTTTATTATGCAGGGGGAAAGAAACAGGGGAAAAATGGAACAGCATTTATGGTGAATAAAAAGTTAAGAAACAAAGTAATGACCTTCCAAGCAGTAAATGGGAGAATTTCAACAATTAGGATTGAAAATAAGCAAGCAAATCTAACAATAATAAATGTTTACGCACCAACAGAGGACACAAATAGTGAAGACAAAGAAGAATTCTACGGCAAACTGCAAGAGGTTTGGGAGAATATTCCTAGAAATCACATTAAGTCATAGGAGACTTCGATGCACAAATCGGAAATGAGGAATATAACGAAAATGTTGCAGGCAAAAAAACGATACACGACAGGACAAAAGACAATGGTTCAACAATCTGCAATTTTGAGATAAGTACCGACACTTTCATAATAAGTACCAAATTCAGACATAAAAAGGAGCAAGAAGTGACATGGACAAAACCAGACTCCAATGAAGGGAATCAGATAGATCACGCACTCATATCAAGAAAATGGCTGAAAACAGTAGAAGATACTCGTTCAATCAGAGGCGTTAATGTGGATTCGGATCATTTCTTAGCTGTGGTGAAAATTAAAATGAAGATACTAAGGAACCTTCAAAAGGAAACACGCAATAAACAATGGAACATAGATAATTTAAAAGAAGAACATACGGAAGAAAGATACAGACAAGTATTAAAACAAATACTAACACAAGATCCAGATGGAAATATAGAGAAAAAATGGGAGAACATAAAAAACAGTATTACGAAAACAGACGAGGAAATACTAGGACCAAAAAAGCAGCAAAGATGTAAAGAATGGTACGATGAAAAATGTGAAAACAAAAAGGAACAAAAAGATCAAGCACGAAAACAATGGCTAAATACACGAGAGACAGAACTGAAAGAATACAAGAAAAAGAAGAAAGAAGCGGACAAATGCTGTCGGAAGAAAAAAGCAGAGTGGATGAAGGAGTTTATGATGGAGATAGAAAGTGACAACCGAGATAATAAAAAACTATATGATTACATAAGAAAGCAAAGTAGAAGAAGCAGAGTAACGACCAGAATCAGCAAAAGAGAATGGGAAGCATATTACAAGGACGATCGAAAGGAGGATGAGTTTACAGAAGCAAATTTTGAGGTAACAGCAGAAGAATAATACCTCCCAACATATGCAGAATATGAAGAAATAATAACAAATCTCAATCAAAAGAAGGCAGCAGGACCAGATGGAATAGTTAACGAACTGGTAAAGAAAGGAGGAGACGAACTAAAAAGAAAGATATATGAATTACTCATGAACATATGGAAGAAAGAACAAATGCCAGCAGAATGGCGTTTAGGTCTAACAATGCCAATCTTCAAAAAAGGAGACCAAACAAAATGCTGTAACTACCCCGGGACAATCTCCTTGACAAATAAAAACGAAGAAACTTCAAGGAGTGCCCACTCTGACAAGAGTGAATAGCCTATATGTATATATATATATATATATATAAAAAAGAAGATGTAGGAATATCGCGTGATATGTTAACAACAACAACAAAGAGAATCATGGGTAATTCACGCAAAGTAAAGGGCTACTGAAATAGAGTGGTAACCGTGGACATGCATGTTTCTGGCTCATTTTGCCTCATCAGCACGGCATAACCAAATAATGATGTGTTTTCCCATGTTTCGATTAACATCTTTGCTCCCAAATTTCACATCATTATTTGGTTATGCCGTGCTGATGAGGCAAAATGAGCCAGAAACATGCATGTCCACGGTTACCACTCTATTTCAGTAGCCCTTTACTTTGCGTGAATTACCCATGATTCTCTTTGTTGTTATATATATATATATATATATATATATATATATATATATATATATATATATATATATATATATATATATATATATATATATATATATATATATATATATATATATATGTCTGTATAAGTATTTACATTGATTGTTTTTCAGCGACATTTACCTTAGGTGAATCTCTTTCTCATATTGTTCAAACTCGTGCGGATTTACTTCAGACCAAATTCTGCAATTATGTTTATTAACCGCTCCAGTTAAATGGAATGTGGCTTGAACAGACATTATTAGATTGACGTTTGGTGCACTCCTTCTGAGATCCATTAACATTTCACACATATAAACGCGCTCTTTGAAGTCCTTCTTATTCAATTTTCGCTGAATTTGAATTTTATAAGGTTTCAGTTTTATTGCTTTCAAAATGTTATGCACTTTAGACTTACTAATGTTGAAATGGGAAGCAACTTTTCTTAACGACGATTTTGGATATCTCCTAACAAAGTCATATACAGCTATGGTGTCATCTAAATAATTGTTAATTGGTATTCTTTTTTTTCGAGATAATAATCCAGTTTCTTTATAAGTGCGGAACCAACTTCTAATTGTTTTTGAAGTGGGTGGTTGTTTATTAAAATCGCCGAAAAAACGTCTTTGGTTAAAATCACAGATTTTGTTTTAGCAAAAGTAAGTACCACATTTGCTTTTTCTACGTCTGAAAACATCATTTTCATATGAAAACAGACAATAACAATGACTGACAATTCGCAAAGTTGATGAAATTCACATAAAACTTTCGAAGCTTACTTTGATTAAAAGTAATAAGTAAGCATCTCTCATTTTAAAAATAATTGTTCAGTCACTCGTTAACCGATTTTAAAAAAGTTTGCACTGAACGATAGGTAAAGGCCGGTTCTTTCAAACTGCAAAAAAATATACTGGGTGTTCCATTAACAAAAGTCAACAAAAAAATTGTTAAACATCCGCCATTTTTTGTTGTGACGTAGGCAAGACGAATAAAAAGAACTTAACTTTTTTAAACAACACTGGAACATTGCTATTTCAAACCGTTTAGAAGTTATGGACAGTTAAAATGAGGGAAAATAAAGAAGGATATGGGTATATCAAAATTTTCAAATTTTTATCCAGGCCCTAGAAATATTTTATAACTTTTTGACATGCCCCCATATAAAATTCTATTGTTCCGAAATTAAATAGAGCATCGATTTTATTCTTCTACCATTTTATAGACGAAAAATTCATCTTAATTACTGACTTTTTCTTTCTTCCATTTCATACTTTTAGGAATTATACAGGGCTAAAGTTAGACTCAACATTTTAGTAAAAATTCACCCTGAAAAAATTCGTAGTAGCTACGTTTATAAATAGAAAAAACTGAAATTCGTAAAAATCGAACGAAGGGCGTTAATACTATCATAGAAGAAATATGAAAACTCTACTCCGATATTATAAACTGAGTTATAAAACTTAAAAATTGAAATTTTTATTGCAAAATCTTCGTTTCACAGTGAGACCCTTGGATTGAAGCATGTCCAGTAAATTCTAATTGTGGTTAGTACCTGTCGAATGCTTGATAGTAGTGGATTGTATCATGAATAAATTAGACAAATCAAATAAGCCGTGTAAACACTATAGCCAATTAAAATTTTTGGTCAATTTCACAAATCAACCTGTAAATTAATAAAGAGAGTAGTTGACACTTTTTAGTAGACACATGATTCTTCTCTGAGAGACTCTGCATATGGTAGAAATTTGTAAAGTTCCTCATGACTCACTCTGTATAAATTGATATTTCTATTATTTAATTATAATTACATGCCTACTTAACAATACAGCTTTATATACAGGGTGTTCATTTCAGGACTTCCCACCCTAATTTTCTCGAAATGTGTGTATTTAAAAAAAAATCCTGGGACACGTCAACAAATATATCGAAGGGGACAACTTTTTATCATACAGGCAACGCGCCCCCTTTCACCCCCCGCCAGGGGGAGTTGCCAACTTCAAAATCTTAAATAGGAAGGGGTATCGAGTTATATCTCATTTTAAAGGTCTTTTTAAACTCTACACGTCGGTTTTTTTTGTTTTTTTTTTAAATTGATTGATTCGTTGTCGAGATATTTAGGAAAATCTATTTGCTGCTTCGTTCCATTAAAATAAAAACTGCAACTGTTTATTCTCATTCCTTTTATCAAAACTTAATTACAATATTGTACACAGATTTTCAATTTAATAGTTGCTCAAAATGTTGCCCATTGTTGGCCAAACAATGGTATAACCGCTGTTCAAATTCGTGACGCACATTTTCAAACACTTCTGTTCGAATTGCTCGACATTCTGCAGTAATCCTTTGTCGACGGTCTTCTATTTTTTGTGGCGGGGGTGTGTAAACAACCGATTTTAAATGTTCCCATAGAAAAAAATCACATGGTGCTAGATCTGGGGACCTAGCTGGCCACTCTATAGGTCCTCTTCGCCCTATCCATTTACCGGGAAATACATTGTTTAACCATTGACGGACCGGAAGCACATAATGGGGGGGGAGCTCCATCTTGCTGAAAATATAACTCATTTTCGTCAAGAAAGTTGTTGCCATCTCTATCCAGTTGATTTTCAATTGCTTCGGTGATTAACGGATTGACCGTATTTTCTAGCATATTCAAGTACATCTCACCATTTAGATTTCCATTTATAAACAATGGACCAATTACTTGATTTCCTGGTATACCGGCCCATACATTAATTTTTTGGGGATGCTGGGTATGCCCTTCGACAAATACGTGGTCATTTTCATTGCTCCAATATCTGCAGTAATGTTTGTTGACAAAACCATTTAAATAAAAAGTACACTCATCAGTGAAGCAGATATTTTTTAAAAGTTCGTTATTAATATTAATAATTGTAGTCATTTCTTCACAAAACTCAATTCTTCTGCCAAAATCGTCTTCACTTAACTCTTGACATACTTTTATTTTATAGGGATGGAATTTATTAATTTTTGTAATTTTGTGGACAGAGCCTAAAGAAATTCCAGTTGCAGCAGAAATTGTACGTAACGAAGTATTAGGATTAATACCAAAATAACCTATCACTTCAATTTGAGTGGCTTCATTCAAAACTCTTGGCTGATCATGTTTTAAATTTGCAACAAATCCTGTTTGAGTAAATTTGGCGATTAGATTTAGGACATACCTATGAGAGGTGTTCTTATCTGTGTGCCTTTCGTTAAATATTGCAGCAGTTCGTCGAGCACATTGGTTTTCGGTGCCGTAAATTAACACTATTTCAACTTTTTCAGCTAAAGTGTAAACCATTTTTAATAAATTGCTTTTTCACAGAACTGGTAAGTATGGTAAACAATTCAATAGGTATCATGTCTTATTTTCTCTATCAAAAATATTTTTTTGCATTTTTTTATACAAAAAAGTTGAAAGGAATAACAAAACAAACAATTGCAGTTTTTATTTTAATGGTACGAAGCAGCAAACAGATTTTCCTAAATATTTTGACAACGAATCGATCAATTGAAAGAAACAAAAGCCGACGTGTAGAGAGAGATTAAAAAGACCTTTAAAATGAGGTATAACTCGATACCCCTTCCCATTTAAGATTTTGAAGTTGGCAACTCCCCCTGGCGGGGGTGAAAGGGGGCGCGTTGCCTTTATGATAAAAAGTTGTCCCCTTCGATATATTTGTTGACGTGTCCCAGGATTTTTTTTAAATACACACATTTCGAGAAAATTAGGGTGGGAAGTCCTGAAATGAACACCCGTATATACAAATCAGTTTATAACATTCTCCGCCGTCTTCTGATTTCCAGTCTCCATTGTTCTCGATCGGTCCAGAGATTCTCATCTACTCCTCTTTCTCTGATGTCTCTATCTATTCCTCCTCTTCAACTCAGTCTGAGTCTTCCTCTCTTTCTTCTTCCCTGTGGTGTCCAATTTAGTATTTTCTTTGGGATTCTGTCTTCCGCCGTTCTTTGAACGTGTCCATACCATCTAAGTTGGTTAATTTGTATGTCTTCCGTCATTTTGTGTTTAACATTCATAATTTCTCAAATTCTCTCATTTCTCATTCTTTCCAGTTTTGATTTTACGGCGGTGCGTCTCCAATAATCCATCTCGGTGGCTTCAAGAGACTTACGAGTTTTTTCCTTTAGTGGTCACACTTCACTACCATAGCTGATGACACTTTTCACTATGCTATTGTAAATTCTATGCTTATTTTGTTTTGATACTGCCTTATCCTACAAAATACTGCTGAGTTGTCTGATTGCTTGTCTTCCTTGGTTGTTTCTGTGTTTGATTTCTTCATACAAACTACCGTCATTAGCGATGTGTATTCCAAGATATTTGTATTTTTTACAGTGTTTTATCTGATGTTGTTCCAAGATAAGGTCCTGTTGTTCTCCACCAATGCACATATATTCAGTTTTCTGAAGATTTACCTCCAGCCCCCACTTATCGTATTCTTCAATTAATTTACGGGTCATGTATCCTAAGTCGTCGTAGTATTAAGCTAGGACTATTTGATCATCAGCGAAGCAGATAGGATATAGTATGTGATCGTTCAGTGGTATTCCCATTTGTTCGCACTTTCTTTTCCATGTTTACAGAGCTTGTTCTAAATAAATTTCAAACAAAGTTGGTGACAAGCAACAACCCTGATTAAGACCCTTGTTAATGTTGAGCCCCTTTGATAATGGCTGCCCTTTCTTTATTTGGCTTGTGTTCTCTTTATAGAGTTTTTTTTTGGCTTTGACACTCGTCATTCGGCCAGTCACAACAGGAACAAACTATTAATATATAAAAAAAAATATTCACCTCACTCACACCTATCCACACCTAAGAGAAGACAAACTCTTTATAGAGTTCTTGAACAGCTTTTATCAATGTTATGCTAATGTTGGTATTCTCGAGAGCCTCCCAGAGTTTTAGCTGGGGTACACTATCATACGCTTTCTTGAGATCTACGTAAAGGAGGTGTATTTCTTGATTCCGTGCCGTCTTTTTCTCCAATTATCTGTGTTATCGTGAATAAGTGATCCACAGCTCTAAATCCAGCTTGTTCTTCGGCCTAACTATTACAATATTCATTCTCAATTCTCTTTTTCACTAGCTTACCATAGACTCTCGAAATAGTACCAAGCACAGCTGTGCAATACAGCTTTATCCTCACATTATACCTGAAGATTCTTGAAAGTTAGCTGAAAAATATTTAATTGAAATTAATTTTTGATATAAAATATAAAAGAAGGCGATATATGATAACTAGATAGCTAAAAACAAACAAAATGTATAGATATTTATCGAAAAGTTATCTAAATTCATAAAAATTATTTTAATCAAAAATAAACAATTGCAACTGTAGCATATTTTATTACTTAACATAATTGCCCTCAAGGGAATATTATTAGGAATATCGTGATCTTGTGAAGTATGAATATAGATAGAGCCCCACTAAGCGAAATATTTTTTGGCCAATTATTTGGATTTTTTTTACATTGAAGACGTAAGTTGTAGAAAATTTTGTTAATTAATAGCCGCGTAACTCTGTGGAGAAGTAACTTGAAGATAACTTTTCAACGGGAATATATTCTTTGCAGTTTTCTGAATACAAAATAATTTTTTCGAATTTTCTAATTACCATTTAATACCTTAAAAAATTATTTATTGTGACGTACTACGTGGCTTTCGACTCGGCGCCCATTTCCCGAAAATTACACGCCGATACTTAGATTAAACGTTAAATTAAAATTATTAATAATGAAGATAGAGATCCGGGAGTCAAAAGTTTTTTATCAGAAATTTCCTGCTCTCCAAGAATCTTCTTTGTAACTTAATAAATGTTAATTGTTCATGAAATATTGACGTAAAACAAAATGCTTTTTGTTTCATCTTAATTTGTTAATAACTTTTGCAATTTCTTATGTGCTAATAATTGTTTTAGATACATTTTTCTAGAGTAAATTCGGAATTTAATAATCTATCACAAATATTTTTCTCTATTTATCACAATTTTCAACTTCTCGACGTGGTTGAAGCGTAAATAAATAAAAAAAAACTCCAAGAGCCAAATGTATAGAGGCAAGAATTAATAGTCTTAACAAGGTTTACAACGGAAGGCCGGTCCTGTTCAATAATAACAAAAAAATTTCAAGTACGTAATATAAAAAACGTCTTACGCCTTATCGACGACGAATAATGTTCAAACAAAGGAATTTAGTTGTAGTATTACCGTCGCTATTAGGGAATAAATAAAATATATTGTGGTTTTAAATTCACCTCTTAATTAAGAAGTTTACATTTGTTTATCGCATTGCGTTGTTGATTTTTTTAAACGTGTGTGTAAAAAATAATTTCAAAGTGAATTTGTCACGTTTTAAAATATGATTGTGTTGTGAAAAATGGGGTTACTATAAAAATTCTTATTTTCCAATGGATACGAATTAAAAAATTGTGAACTGGTGAGTAATTTTTATGAAATGCAATTCTTCATTGCCATTTTTTATATCCCAACTCAAACTTTTTTAGATAGTTTTAAATGAAATTTCTATAAATTAATTGTTACAAATCCTTTTGTTTTGAATTTCATTTAAAAAACTAATTTATTTTTCCCATTACAGTTAATCAGAATCATTATTATAATAGAATATTTATAGACATTTTCAAAGCTTTTCCGAAAACTTCGCAATATTTCTTTCTGATACAAAATAAAAATTTTGTTACATATACATATAGACTAAATGCGGATTGTTTGGACTAAAATATGGCGATAGAACAAAATAAGACTTAATGAAATATTGCTGCTGAAAAAGGTACAGGGCGTTAAAGTTGAATTTTTTTTTCGTTTCACGGTATTTTCTCTGTACAATTTATCAATTGTTATGAAAATAGGCACAGAGGCAGAATTTTATACGAGGAATATTATTGTATTCTATTTTTCTAAATTTTATTACAGGGGGCGCCATGTGAATGATTTCTGTTGATGAAATCGACTGGTAACTTTTTTTGACGATACTTTTAAGTGATTTTGATTAAATAAAAAATAAATATTTGAGTATATATTTTTGTTTCAGGTTTTAGTGCGCGATTTTAAACAGTCGAAACGAAAATTATATAACGCGTTCGAATCGTTACTGCGGTATGCCAACAGGTAAGTGATGATTGAATAAATAACAAAAATAAAAATATTTGCATATAATTTGTTTAACAGCTCTTAGATCATTAATTTAATGTGTGCCTAGGTAGAAAAACAAATATTTCCAGCTCAAATTTCCAATTTTTTCTTTATATTAATTTGATGTGTGAATTCAAATAGTAAACTTTCCTGAATTAATATAATTAAATACTTTTATTGCTACATTCATTTCACTCTTTGACATTTCAACCTCCTAATTATCAATTATTCCTAAAATAGGAATGAATTTGATTAATTTCTTTTTTCCAAAGATTTGAAATAAATATAAAACATCTATTGTAATATTAATATAATACTGGCATTCCCTCTAGTTACAATAATAATGAAATAATACTAATATTTAGTAGTGCGCGTCCAATTTTTGAAAACTTTTTCAGAGGTTTCATCTATAAACTTATAGATAAAATATTTGAGATTTTGTATTCTCTAAATTTATATTGATATATTTTTATTTTTGTTATTTATTAGGTGTGTTTGGATAATGTATATTATTTGCCATGATCAATTTTTGCAGGATTTTCATGTATTTTTCTTTCAGGAATTTCAGCGAGAACTTTCAAAATATTTTTGTTACGAAGTAGAGCCAATTTATTTCTATATAATTATTATGACTTTTGATAAATTTTGTTAAAATGTTAGTTAAATAATTGGGGGAAATTAAGGAAACATACAGAGGTAACCAATTAAAAAGCAATATTGAACAAATTTTTATTGAAAATAGATATTTTTTCAAATTTCCTTGACTAGTGATAAAAAGAATAAGGTCTATTCTTGTAGAATAAAATATGTACAGGGAGGTAGGTAAAAGAAGATATATTTTTATTATTTAAAATAATTACAAAGTAAAACAACATATATTTTAAAAATGACATTTAGGTCGTTTCAAAATTTATTTTTCACTTATAAATTGTTATAATTATTTGGAAATATTCAGAATAGGCTCTAAATTTTTTGTGTATCTAAGTATAGAATAATAGTACGAAACATATATTTTCTCTAGGTACAATGAAGAAAATAGTACGAAACATATTATTTTCTCTAGGTACAATGAAGAAACGGCAGTTTTGGAAACCTCGACATTATTGTTTCTTGTTTACATTTTATTTAATTATATGAATTATATTCTTGTGGTTACACATACTCTTAAATATCTTACATATATGTGTGACATGATGAAATGTTATCACATGGACTTATATATTTAGAAAATCTCATTTAATTTCATAATTTTCTCGTTTCTTTTGCAAATTTATTTACAACATCATATTTTACCCAGAATAATGAGAGCATTTAGCAAGTTTGGGGTTTAACAAGTTGAATTCAAAATTATATGCGTATCTACTATCTACTATCAAATGAAATCTTAACTCTTTTTCTCTTTGAAATTATCAATATTGAAAAATTCTTCTTCCCCATTATTTCACCATAATCAGTAAATTGAGATTAGTACCATTTAATGCTTCATTTTCGCTGCTTTCTCTTTCAAAAAGTTTTGTTGGGATAGAGAAACATACACTCTAACATCTCATCAAACCGTCATTCAATGACACTGTCTTTTGAGATCAGGGAGTAGGCAGATTGAGACCCTGACACCTCAATCGACTTTGATTCGGAGAGTTAGCATATGGAGCTTTTTTATCAACAGAAATGATTGTTCATTGATTCAATATATCTCGATTTTTTTTTATTCTAATTTTCTTGTAACTTGTAAACGTGATTATCACTCAAATGGCTTTATGAGAAATCTGGTGGAACTACAAGGACAAGGCTGTTGGATTATGCTAATTTTTTCTCATAATAATTGATTTGGTATACTACTAACTATATAGTAGAAATAGTATCCAACAGATTCTAGAAGAAAATTAATTCCATGGAAACGACGAGTACTAATTTGAGGTTGCTCTAACGTAGTGAACCAACATGTTTTATTTTATGTGGATGGTTGTGTGATGTATGTATTTGGAAATTGATTATGAATGTGGAAGGCAACCGCCGCGATATGGAAAAGTGATTCGTAAATTCGGTATCGGTTTCGGTGTGATTTGAGGATCGGTTTTAAAAGTGATGGTTATGGAGAATATGGAAATGGAGATTCTCTTCTGTTGATGGCGAAACGTGAGTACAAATTATTTTATTATCAAATTTACTCTTTCAAACCTTACTTTTTGAAATTTATCCATGTTATTGTTATAAATGAAACTGTTTCTAAATAATTCCACTATACAGTGTGTCCCAAAAGTTCGTTCCAAAAACCTGGGAGATGATAATGTTTGTATTTCATATAAATTTTTTCCTCTGCGCCTTTCGTTAACGAACTATAGGGATCTTAAGCTAAGCTGAGATTAAGAAATGGTTTCTAATTTATAATTATTACATTGCATTGCATTACATTAGAAATTAGTAAAATTTTAATCGTTAATAAACACCATGATTGCAAAATTTTCGACATTATAAATGAGTCTACAATATACTTGTTAACTCAGGTACGGAATGAGTTCAATGATAGATGCGGCAATTTTTTGGTAAATATAACTTTTTTGAACATTAGAGACATCAAGTCCTCTTGTGATATCTCGATAAAGTTATGTCTGTATTATTTGTAAATTACTAATAAAACGTTGCAGTCTACATTTATAAAAATATACGTTTATATTGTTTATACAGGGTGAGTAAAGAGCAAGTTTACATACTTTCACCACATGTAGAGTCCCTCAAGGTAGATATCACATGGCTACTAAAAAGTGTCAACTCCTCTTCATTATTAATTCACAGGGTAATTTGTGAAATTAACCATAAATTTTGATTGGCTATAATGTTTACACGGCTCATTTGATTTCTCTAATTTTTTCATGTTACAGCACACTATTATCAAACATTCGACTCGTATTAACTAAACTTAGAAATTCAACAACTGGCTTTGCAAGAATTAATTTAGAGATTCGTATTGAATATTGCACCCTGGGTATATATTCTTTTAATTAAATTAACTGTCTTACTTCGTGGAATCTACTCATATTTGTGTTTTAAATAAAACTCAATGTTTTTCGCTAATTCCACAATATAATGAAAAATATTGAATATTCTAAAAGATTGACAATTAATTCGATAACTGAATATCATCGTCAGAATAACAGAAGTTACATTTCATTTGATTCCTACCTGATGTATATTGGTTATGTTTGGCTAGACCAAGAAGACCATTTAATGGACTTAATTTATGTTAATAACATGATGATTGGTGTCAAGTAGATGTTTTGCGTAATGGGATTTATCTGGTTGTTTTAATATGTATGCTTGTAAGTGTTCACTGTATCGGATTACAAAATTTCTGAGGGTCTGACCCAAATAGACAGCATTACATTCTGGATATTTGAGTTTATATATACATGATTTCTTTATTGGGGGTATTTTTGTTTTTACATTTAACAATTTTGTACTCACGTTACTTTCTGTTTTAAAAGAAATTGTTGTATTCGTTGCTAAAGATATATTATCTTTGAAATATTATTAGAAATATTTCCTGCATATGTGATGGTTTTATAAGTTTTTATTTCTTCAGTTTGTTTAGGAAATATTAATTGTAATGCCACTTTTTCCTCTTTTTTATTAATTAGCTTATTTATCACATGTAATGGATAACTGTTGGATGTTGCTATTTATCTAATTGTATTAATCCCTCTATCAAAATTACATTTGTTCATAGGAACTGAGAATGCTCTATATATCATTGATTTATATGCCCTTAGTTTATGTGACATGGAGTGATTGGAACTATATGGAATTGTCACATCAGTGTGTAAGAAAATTACAAGAAGATAAAAACATTAATCCAGGATTAATATCAGATATACTTAATTTATTTGATGTATGTATTAATCAGAATTATTTCACAATAACATATATATTCAAAATGAAGGTTTACAAATGGGAAGCCCTATATCACCTATTTTGGCAAACATTTTTATGGACAGTTTAGAAAGAAAAATCTTTGGAAGTAATATTTCAAAAAATGTTTTATTTTGGTATTGATATGTAGATGACATATTTGCTTGTTTTATAGGTAGTGAACGACAATTAGATATATTTTTCAACCACATTGATAATTTACATTCAAAAATTAAATTCACATTAGAAGTTGATGAAAATAACTCAATCAATTATCTTGATATGAAAATTCAAAGTGTTAATAATGTACTTGATTATTAAATTTACCGAGAACCAACACACACTGATGTGACAATTCCATATAGTTCCAATTACCCCATGTCACATAAACTAGCGGCATATAATTCAATAATACATAGAGCATTTTCAGTTCCTATGAACAAATGTAATTTTGATAGAGATTAATACAATTAGACAAATAGCAACATCCAACAGTTATCCATTACATATGATAAATAAGCTAATTAATAAAGAAGAGGAAAAAGTGGCATTACAATTAATATTTCCTCAACAAAATGAAGAAATAAAACTTTGTAAAACCATCACATATGCAGGAAATATTTCTAATAATATTTCAAAGATAATATCTTTAGCAACGAATACAATTTCTTTTGAAATAGAAAGTAACGTAAGAACAAAATTGTTGAATGTAAAAACAAAAATACCCCCAATAAATAAATCAGGTATATATAAACTCAAATGTCGAGAATGTAATGCTGTCTATTCGGGTCAGACCCTTAGAAATTTTGAAATCCGATACAGTGAACACTTACGAGCTTACAGATCAAAACAACCAGATAAATCCCATTATGCAAAACATCTAATTGACACCAATCATTCATTAACAGCTTACACAGAACTAGAAGTACTACATATTTGTAATAAGAAACAAGAACTGGATTTCCTTGAAGAGTTGGAAATTAGAAGACACTTAAGAAACCCACAATATGAAGTCGTCAATGAACAGATTAATCTAGGGAGTTCTCAACTCTTAAACTGTCTTCCTAAGTGATAATGGTAAAGATCAGCAGATATAGTTTTCCTGGTTTTCTATATCATTGCACAGTTATACTTATCATAATTGGAAAAATGATATCCAGGATATCACCATAGGGCTAATAATATCTAAGCTTCAATATTTGTAATATCACATCTCCTTCTTTTTTCTATTAACATAGATTACGTCAATAACAAGATAGGTCACTTCTTGAACTAGTCAAAAATAATTAAACATCAGGTAGGCATCAAGTAAAATGTAACTTCTGTCATTCTGACGATGATATTTAGGTAATATCGAAACAATTGTCAATTTTTTAGAATTTTTAACATTTTTCAATTGACTGTGGAGTTAACTAGAAACAGTAAGTTTCATTTAAAACACTAATGTTTTGGGTGGATTTTCCAAGGGTGGCCTTTTGAATCTAGGTTTCCTCTTTGGTCATCCTTTTTTCTTTTTAGAGGACGCTGCAGAAGTATCGCTTTTCTAAGATGAGCATATGTCATCAGAATAGTCCGAGAGATCGTACATTTTTCTTTTATTGCTGTCTGGGAAAAAATGTGGCGGTAAAACATTGGATGTCGGTAGAGATATTGGTTTGCAGTGAGGGCTTTATAAAGGTCTTTAATCTTTGATTTTCTACTATACTAGAAATTTTTGGGATAAGGGATTCTTATGTGGAATTTAAGTTAATATGTTGAGAAGAAGTTACTTGGGAATAAGAAGTATTGGGTTTTGGAGTATTCATTGTCATTTTCCGTTTAGCCTCTGGATAGGAAATTTTTTCATTCCTTTTATTTTCTTTATAGCTGCTTCGTATTTGAAGATAGGACAGTCTTTGGATCTTGTCGAATGTAGACCTTTGCAATTTACACATTCTATGAGCGATTCACAAGGGGAGCCAGTGTGGACAGGTTTTCCACAAACACAAACTTAAGGTTTCTCGTAATTTAAGGAGGTATATCCATATCAGTGGCAAAGAAAGCAGCGTACAGGGGAGGGGATGTATAGGCGAACGTTTACTAAAAGGCGATTTTAAATTTTTTTGGCAGAATAGGAGTGTTAATAGTGATGACATGTTTGGGTGTGTCACTAAATGTTCCATCTCTTTTGGTTTTAAGTCTGTACACAGAAGTTACTTTTTGTAAAATAAGTTCATTTTGGATTTGTTCTATAGGGCAATTGAGTAAATCTGGATAGTAAACTATACATTTGGAAAAAATTTGTGTTTTATGGAGTATTACTTCAACATCCATATCATTTAATCGTGTCATAGATAATATTTTTATCCCAAAATTTATTTAAAAGAAACTAAGTATTGTTGTACAATTTTCTTTAATTAAAATGTCGCAGAACGCTTTCGGCATTAAGCCATCATCAGTTCGGTCACTATAAATTTGTGAATAACAATTCGTAAATTTGATAAAATTCATACATACTTGTCAGAATCCCTAGACATGGGCTTCCAAATTTGTACATCTGTACATTCATTTATTTTGTAGTTCACATTATGGATTTAAAACAGTATTAAAATTATTTCAAAAATTAAAATTATTAAGCAGATCTAAACTATTCATCTTTAGGATCTACCATTTTGCCAAATTGTCATCAGAACATTATTCACAAAAAATGCAAAAACTCTAATTGGCATTTCATTCCATTAAGTGGGTTCCGAATCGTCGGAGCATAGACAAACATCGGAAGTGCCAGACACGCGAGTGTCCGAGAAGGCACATCCCAATGTTTCCATAGATTTCGCCTCCCTCACCAGATGGACATCAAGTTTGCTTCCAAAATTATTATTTTTGCTAGATGGTAGTTGCCTGTCTGTTGAAGGTCACGACATTTCTTCATTTAACAATATCATACCATGATGTTTGTCTATACTCTGACGATTCGGAACTCACTTGATGGAATGGAATGCCAATTAGCGTTTCTGCAGTTTTTTGTGAATAAGTTCATCTGATGACAACTTGGCAAAATAGTCAAAATAGTCTATCATAAAGATGTGTAGTTTAGATCTGCTTAATAATTTTAGTGAATTTTAATTTTTTAAATAATTTTAATACCGTTTTAAACTCATAATGTGAACCGGAACATAAATGAATGTACAGATGTACAAGTTTGGAAGCCCCTGTCTTGGGATTCTGATAAGTATGTATGAATTGTAAATCACAAATTTATACTGACCGCAATGATGATGGTATAATGCCGGAAGCGGTCTGCGAAATTTTAATTAAAGAAAATTGGACAACTATACTTAATTTCTTCTAAAGAAATTTTGGGATATTCATCTCTTGTACACACAGCTGTAATTCAAATTATGATAATATTTTTTTCCGATTGGCTAATAGACATTGTTTCTACTAATAACCTTCCTTCAATTTTTCTAACTGGTTTGGGTGTACCACAAAAACCGTTCAAAGTTCTTTCAATTACGAATGGACTGACTTTGTCAAAATTATCATTTTTTCTTATAACGACCAGGAACTAGGACGAAACCTCCTTTTCCGGGTTTGTTCTAGTGTTGCCTCTATTTATAGAGGTAGTCGCCTGTGTTTGGGGTTTATTGTTGTGAATATCCATACAATTCCCACGAGTAACCTAGGAAATAAAGGTCATCTGCAGCAGAACCTGAATACTACAGAAAGGCTGCATACAACCGGAGGTCGCCTGGTATCCGGAAGGCACCGTTCTCGACTCAATTTGGTGAACCATCTATTCTATTGGCACGGTCGCTTTCGCCGTAGAATTCGACGGGTGATTCCAGATCCGAACGGGGATATTTTTGAACTGTCCATAGCTTTGCTTCTCATCCTCGATGTTACTGGCATGGGTGGCACTACCAGGAATCTAATACTTCCGCCAGCATTGCTCTCGGAATCATTGTAATTACTAAGCCCCATCACCAACAGCAAGGACCAACAGCTTCTGGAAGGGGTACAGTGAAATTATTAACGAGAAACGAAAAAATTTGATTTAAACGCCCTGTATCTTTTTCCACAGCAATATTTCACTAAGGCATATTTGATTCTATTTAGCAGCTTATTTGACTTGTTGCCATTCGATAATTGTTGCAGTCTACCAATATTTTTTCTTAGATCTGTATTTTCCTGCAAGAGTCTTTGCTCCCATTTTGGTTTCTGTGGTTTACGTGCTTTGAGTGGTTCTAGTATTTTCTGTTTATTGGTTTTGATCGTTGCTAGAGCTGTACAATAAACATGTAGTTGTATTTCTTCCAGGTCCATATCTGCATCTAGCTGTTTTTGTAAATTTTGGTTAGCAGTTTCTAGGAGAGAACGTGTGTATGGAGTATAAAAAAGTTTTGGCAGCTTCGGTCGTTTAGCAGGATCAGATCCCCTAAATTCGGTGAGGTGTTGTTGGTAGCTTTCTTCCCATATTATTTGATGGTTATGACTCACCTTGTATGTTGTATCGCTATAATAGTTCTAATCATATTTTCTGATTAGGTAATTCTCTACAATTTATTCCGGGTTCATAAAAACTTACAGAGGGAAATATAACTTAAATTAGAGCTTTTAGCCACTACTATTTAATTTATTTAAACTGTAAACTCGTTTAGATTTACTGGGTGTCTAGAAAATTTGTAGTAGTAGAAATTAAAATAATTAGGAGTTATCTTGAAACATCCCAGCACTATAATTTTAGTTATTGTTTATACAGGGTGTTGCAACCACTCTTTGATTCCAACAATAAAGTAGGGTCGACCTTTCAATTGTCGAAATTTAGTTGACCATATCATTGGTACCGGTTAAAATTATTCTTGTTCTATGAAATTTTGCAAATGAAATTAAACCCAACTGATTTTATTAACAAATATACTTAAGTGAAAACTTCTGAAACTATCTTTTGATTACATGAACAATAACTGCGATTTTACAATAGTTTTATGCTAAAACACACATTCATCCACAAGCCTGTCATTCACCCTTAATTAAAAACTACAACAAATAAATTATTTTACCTACGACCACCCCTGTAAGTAGTCTAAAACACACAGTCGGCAATAAATGTAAGACGTCTATTACGCACGGTAAAACAAAACGCACGGCTGTAAAGTAAATCGCCTGGCTTCCATAGGCGACTACTTAGCAACTGTCAATAGACGTAGCCATTTTATTCAAAATGTATTACTTGGATATTTGACGTTGAATTCCATTCTATATATAAATGGTAGATAACATTTATTAGATATGAGATTGCATTTAATAATGAGAGTTATTTGGAATTATATGATAATTGGTTCCGTTTCATTCAATCCGCATCTTGTAGCTGTCTGAATGTATCTCATATTAGTAAACAATTAATATATCATACACCAAGCGACTAAAGTGGCCCATTTAATCCCGCGGGAAGTCTATGACTCCTGAGGGAAGTAATCCACCTAAGGGATTAATGGCACTTTAGTCGAGAGGCGTATACGCTATTTTATGCAATTCCGGTAATTCTACATACATTTTTAATAAAAATAAATACTACTTAGGACGGACTTTTACGAAACTTGGAAGGGCATCGAGGGTGAACTTCTAAGATGCTTGGCTGGGCATCGAGGAGCGACTTTTATAGAACTTGGCTGGACATCGAGGATGTACGTTTTTACTTGTACTTTAAATACCTTAATAAGATTATAAACACAAGTACAAGTGGATCGTAGGTAAAGTATAGTACGTAACTCGTGTTGTAACGCATTCTACGCACTCACGGAATTACTTACTCGCCGCTACGCGGCTTCGTGCGTAACTTTTCCGTTCGTGCGTAAAATGCTTCTTACAACACACGTTACGTAATATACTATTACATTCACCAAATATTTAAAGAAATTGAAATAAGAAAAAAACTATGAAGGTCCTATCTGTTGGTGATAAAAACAAGTAACCAAATTATAAACTCACTTATCTTGTGAATTTGTTAGCACCTCTGTAACAATTTTTTAAACATCTTATATTATAAACCATTCTCCATTTTCTCTGGTGTGCTGGTCAAAGGTTCCCTTTTTGTCAGTTATTATTCAATATATGACTTCTTTTACAGACTCAGTCATCACTGAATTTCCATTAATACTTTTTGTTAACTTCATCGGGGGGACTGGCTTTACAACACCACCCTTTTCTTAAAAATTTTCCAATTACTTATTTTTGAGTACCTCAAAAAAGTGACAAAAAATGTCATCATTTATAGACTACTTATTTCTAATATAAAAATACTGAAAGTTTTTCATTCATAATTTGGCAGATGCCACAAACAATATTCAAATGAGGTTAGATTATTGACTTCTCCAACACAGGGGCATTCATCTGTACCGTATCAAAAATAAATTTCCTGATAATTGAGAGTTTTATTCAAATTGACTTAGTTTTTTTCAAATTTAAATCAAAATGAGTTTAATGAGAAAACTTTTAATTTTCAATCGGGTACAAAAGTGTTATTGAATATAGAATACTCACCGGCGGTATTAAAGCAGGAATTTCTAAATATTTATCTATTGAAGCACCATTTAAAAAATAAATATTTGAATATATGTTTTCGTTAGAGGTTTAAGTGCGCGATTTTAAACCGTCGAAACGAAAATTATATATAACGCGTTCGAATCGATACTGCGGTATGCCAAACAGGTAGGTGATTGTTGAATATTTAACAAAAATGAAAATAATTGTGTATAATTTATTTAATTTAATCATTTAATGTGTAGATATTACGTTGAAGTCCTTCAATGAAAAACAAATATTTCCGGCTTAAATTTCCAATTTTTCTTTCAATTAATTTGTTGCGTAAATTCAAATAGAAAACTTTCCTGAATTAATATTAATAAATATTTTTATTGCTACATTTATTTCGCTGTTTGACTTTTTAACCTCTTAATTATTCCAAAAAGAAGAATGAATATGATTAATTTCTTTTTTTCCAAAGATTTGAAATAAATATAAAACAATAATTGTAATATAAATATAATAATGACATTCCCTTTAGTCATAATAGTGCTAAAATACTAAATAGTACTAATACTAAAATTTAGTAATGCGCGACCTCTATAAAGCTGGATCCCCCCCCCCCGATCGCAAATCAAGTTCGCAACCATTCAAAAATTTAGTGCTATTTAGGTGCTAATTTGGTACCCTAGTCCGGGGGGGTCCAGCTAGCCATTAAGCTGGACCCCCCATATCAGAATATATTGATCCAGCATAGACTACAATTACACTATAATCTAGTGCTAATTAAGTGCTCTAAGATCACGTTAAAAATTTTACAAAATATAACATTCTTTAAATAGTTTATTTGTGGAACGTGGGAGCCGCGGTCTAAAATTTGTTAAACAATCTAAAATTCGTTACACGATCGTTAAAGAATTTGGTGCTCGCAAGAATATGGTACTAAAATATTCCTTAAGCATCATACTTTCGAAAAAATACAATGACAGAATTTAGTGCTAGCTGCATCACGTGGAATTAAATAGTTTATACGGAAAAGAAAGAGCGCCTCGCTCTAAAATTCGTTAAACGATCGTTAAAAAATTAGTTTCTCGCAAGATTATGGTACTAAAATGTTCCTTAAGCATCATACTTTCGAAAAAATAGAATGCCAGAATTTAGAGCTACATGTATCACGTGGAATTAAATAGTTTATACGTGAAAGAGAGAGCGCCGATCGTCTAACGAATTTTAGAGCGCGGGGTTCTCTCTTTCATGTATAAACTATTTAATTCCACGTGATACAGGTAGCACTAAATTCTGTCATTGTATTTTTTCGAAAGTATGATGCTTAGGAACATTTTAGTACCATAATCTTGCGAGCACCAAATTTTTTTACGATCGTCTAACGAATTTTAGAGCGCGGCGCTCTCTCTTTCACGTATAAACTATTTAATTCCACGTGATACAGGTAGCACTAAATTCTGGCATTCTATTTTTTCGAAAGTATGATGCTTAAGGAACATTTTAGTACCATAATCTTGCGAGCACCAAATTCTTTAATGATCGTCTAACGAATTTTAGAGCGAGGCGCTCTTTCTTTCCCGTATAAACTACTTAATTACACGTGATACAGGTAGCACTAAATTCTGTCATTATATTTTTTTGAAAGTACCATGCTTAAGGAATATTTTAGTATCATAATTTTGAGAGCACCAAATTTTATAACGATCGTCTATCGAATTTTAGAGCGCGGCGCTCTATCTTTCCCGTATAAACTATTTAATTCAATGTGATACAGGTAGCACTAAATTCTGTCATTGTATTTTTTCGATAGTACAATTCTTAAGAAATATTTTAGTACCATAATTTTGAGAGCACCTACTTTTTTAACGATCGTCTAACGAATTTTAGAGCGCGGCGTTCTCTCTTTCCCGTATAAACTACTTAATTCCACGTGATACAGGTAGCACTAAATTTTGTCATTATATTTTTTGGAAAGTAGGATGCTTAAAGAATATTTTAGTACCATAAACTTGCGAGCACCAAATTTTTTAACGATCGTCTAACGAATTTTAGAGCGCGGCGCTCTCTCTTTCCCGTATAGACTATTTAATTCAATGTGATACAGGTAGCACTAAATTATGTCATTATATTTTTTCGAAAGTACAATTCTTGAGGAACATTTTAGTACCATAATTTTGAGAGCACCTACTTTTTTAACGATCGTCTAACGAACTTTAGAGCGCGGCGTTCTCTCTTTCCCGTAAAAACTACTTAATTACACGTGATACAGGTAGCACTAAATTCTGTCATTGAATTTTTTTGAAAGTACGATGCTTAAGGAATATTTTAGTACCATAATTTTGAGAGCAACTAATTTTTTAACGATCGTCTAACGAATTTTAGAGCGCGGAGTTCTCTCTTTCATGTATAAACTATTCAATTCCACGTGATACAGGTAGCACTAAATTCTGTCATTGTATTTTTTCGAAAGTATGATGCTTAGAAACATTTTAGTACCATAATCTTGCGAGCACCAAATTTTTTTACGATCGTCTAACGAATTTTAGATCGCGGCGCTCTCTCTTTCACGTATAAACAATTTAATTCCACGTGATACAGATAGCACTAAATTCTGGCATTCTATTTTTTCGAAAGTATGATCCTTAAGGAACATTTTAGTAACATAATCTTGCGAGCAACTAATTTTTAACGATCGTCTAGCGAATTTTAGAGCGAGGCGCTCTTTCTTTCCCGTATAACCTATTTAATTCCACGTGATGCAGGTAGCACTAAATTCTGTCATTGTATTTTTTCGAAAGTACGATGCTGAAGGAATATTTTAGTACCATATTCTTGCGAGCACTAAATTCTTTAACGATCTTCTAACGAATTTTAGATTTTTTAACAAATTTTAGAGCGCGGCTCCTACGTTCCACTAATAAACTATTTAAAGAATGTTATATTTTGTCAAATTTTTAACGTGCTCTTAGAGCACTTAATTAGCAGTAAATTATAGTGTAATTGTTGTCTATGCTGGATCAATATATATTTTTTTCTGATATGGGGGTCCAGCTTAATGGCTGGACCCCCCCCCCCATTTTTCACGCGATTTCCTGCTAAACGGTTTGAGCACTAAAATTCGGACTAGGGTACTAAATTAGCACCTAAATAGCACTAAATTTTTGACTGGCTGCCAACTTGATTTGCGATGGTGGGGGGTCCAGCTTAATAGAGGTTAATGCGCGTCCAATTTTTGAAAAATATTTCAGAGGTTTCAACAATAAATTCATAGATAAAACATTTGAGATTTTATATTCTCTAAATTTTTATTTTTGTTTTTTATTAGGTGTGTTTGGACAATGATCAATTTTTGGTGGTTTTATTATTCACAGCAAGTGAGTGTCCCAACGGCCGTTTAAAAAAATATGCGGTTTGGAGTACCGCTTTATAAAATACATCTTATGCGACTATATTAGTGAATTCGAATAAGTATGGCATACAAAGAAAAAACGCGTTTGTACTATTATTTTTATTTACTAAAAAAATATCAAGTTATAAAAAAATTAATGGCAAGTTTGAGGACTAATTCATCAATATTAACGTTAATATTTGTTGTTAATAATCGAAACAATTGAGTAGATGACTTATCAGAGAGGGAACATCTATATTTTGATTTTATAAATTTCATGTTGGAAAAGCTGCTTTCGCAGGGATACGTGCTTCAATTCCGCAAGTTGGGTTATCGTTCTTTTTACAGCAACTTGAAAAAGTCTAATGCAGTTTCAGTTCTTCATTGGTAAAAGGGATCTGATTGCGAATCACACAATTCCAGTTGAAGGTCGTCTCTGCTCACGTTCTCAACTGAAATTGTAAGGGACTGAGTAAAAACTGACATTTCTCATCCAATTTTTTTAAAGTCACTATATCGATTTTTGAATTCTTCTGCAATTGTGTCAATGTATTTTATGTGAGGTAAATTTGAAACGTTCTCCAAATCTTTTATTTCTTCAAAATGCTCTAAAACTTTGAAAAAATGAAGAAACAATTTTTTCTAATGAAGACTTTTAAATCCATTTATGTGTCCAAATAAGTTCGCAATATTCTTCTGTTTTTCTTGTAGCTTCAAATTCAGTTCGTTAAGGAGAGATGTCAGATGTATTAAAAATGCAAGGCCTGCTGAAAATTGTGCATCTACCATTTGATTTTCGAGTTCTGTAGTGTTAGACTTAACTTCATCTTTAAGAAAAATGAGTATCTCCTTGCGTAAAGCGAAGAATCGTTGCAAACAGTTTCCGACGCTTAACCAACGAATATCGGTGTCAAGTAACAAGTCCCCATATGTAGCATCTACTTCGGCTAAAAAATCACGAAACTTTCTGTGAGTCAAAGCACGATTGCTCCCTCGAATATATTGGTTATTTCAACAACCACTTTCATGACCTTCACTCGACGTAAGGATTTTCCACACAGGGTCTCTTGATGAACAATACAGTGCATCAAAGGACAGTTGATGTTGTTTTGTTTTAAGACTCCTGCAAATCCAATTTCAGCTCCTACCATAGTTCTGGCTCCATCAGTGATAATACAGGAATATTTATCGAATCCTCCGTAGTCTGAAATCACCTTATTTACAGCTTCAAAAATATCCGTACCCTTGGTTGTACCATGGAGAGGAATAAAATCAAGCGTCTCTTCAGCTATACTAAAGTCGTTTTGAATAGTGAGGATAAAAATTACAGGCTGGCTAATGTCAGACAGATCAATGCTTTCATCCAGGCATAGTTAAACCGTGTCATGCAGTTTTTTGGATACATATTGATTAATATGCTCCACCCGTCTTGCAATTGTTTGATGCGACACTGAGACTGTTTCGAATTTTTCGACAATTTTTGATTCATTGAATTGTTTCCCCATCCTGATTGCACAATTTTTAATAAGCACTCCATCACTAAAAGGTTTCTTCGCTTCGTTTGTTGTTTTAGTTTTTTCTTATAATCCGTAATGATAGCCTTCTTTGACTCCCCTGTATATTGCTGAAACGTTTTCTAATATATTGTTTGGGAACTGATAGTACTTGCATACAAACAATGCACTGAAGTTTATTATTGTTATTCGTGATTAAATAGTCTGATTCCCAACGGTCATTATAAACTCATCGATGTTCCTTCGTTATTTTTCTTTTCTGCGAAGACATATTTCACCGATTTTTTCACTTAACAAGGGTTAAGAATTGGTGCGTACCGCACACTAGAACAATTATTAACTAACTCTGCCCTCTGCCCGTCCCCACACACACAAGCGCGGTACTAAGCCGACCCTTCCGGGACGCAACCCTCTAAGAACCTTTCATCCACCCCCCATCTCATTCGATGGGTCCTCAGTCGTCGTTAGCGTTTGTCGCGTTGCCGCTCTTCCCTGGCCGAATGGCTGTTGGCCAGGGACGTGCTATCTTGTTTTCGCCGTGTAGCCTCTGGACTGTGGCTATATCTTCGGCGGTCTTTACACTTTGTGTGTCTTCTGTTGTGTGTGCTTTTCGCTGCCTCTATAAGGGGCAAATCCTTAGCTGACTTATTACGGCTAAAGACGACCATATAGAGTGGATCCACTTGTTTTTGATGACCTAGTTGAAACCTCGGCTCATCTTTTTATGGGTCGGGCAATATCCGGTTCATACTCTTGAAGAGTTTCGTCACGTTTCCGCCTTCGGGTTTTCAGCTGGAATCGTGACCGTATCGCATGTCCAACCTCTTCTTCAGCTGCTCGAAATCATCCGTTTCTTTCAGAGGTATCGTCTGAAGTACATCTAAGGCATCTCCCCGAAGCGCGATGGTTGAGTTTAATGCTTTCTCCCTATCGGACCAATTATTCACTATAGCGGCTGTTTCAAACTGTTTCACATAATTGGTCCACGATGTCTTTCCGTCGAACGTTGGAGCCTTGACTCGGGAAATACTGCCAATGTCTTCCAACTTAGGTTTCGTTTGCTCGGTCTTTTTTTCTTCCTCTGGCGTGCCTCGCGTTCTTGAATGGGCAATATTTCCCTCTAGCTCCTTGATTTTCTCGTCTATCGTTGTCATCTTATTTTCAATATTCGATTTTAGAGAGGAAATTTTATTTTGGACGTCAGCAGCAATGTCATTTTTCATTAATGATTTATCGGCAGAAAGTATGTCCATGCTAGCAGAAATATCGTTCTTCATATCAGAAAAATCGTTCTTTATAGCAGAAATATCGTTTTTCAAATTAGTTGAAATCTTTTTTTCCATGGCAGATATCTTCTCGTCCATGTTAGCAGAAATATTTGAGTCTTTCTACTAACTCATTCTTCTTTCGGGTCGTTTCCAACTCACGATTTTACAAGTCTGCCTTTAGCTCTGTCACTTTCAGGTCACTTAGTCCCTTGGCCATTTTTACCTAGCTATTTATTTATATTATCTTACTTTTGACACCAATGTAATGTTGCTCTTATTTATTTAAGCAGTAAACGGGTGGGATAAACTTTAAACACACTACTTACGAGTTTATTTAAACACTAAACTAATCACTAACACTTAATTTATATACACTCAATTATTCACTTACACTTAATTTATATACACAGAAACCTAATTATTAATTTATATCACCACTTCATTGTTCGCTATTTCGATGTATTCTTGTTTATTTCAAGAGATCACTTCTCCCGCTGGGCGGTCCTTTACTCGTATATATTAAGGCGCCTTTTTTTCTAGATAATTCTAGTTTGCGGCTTACACAAAAACAATCGCCTTTTGGGATGTTTCTCGAATGCCGGCTCAATCCTTAAAAGATCTTCGGAGAACATGTCTATAAAAAAACGATCACAAAAATAGCCCAATAAACCTGCTCAGAATTCGGCGCGCTCGCCATTTTTTAACACCGTTAACATAAGGTTACAGGACCGTACTTAGTATCTACTTCGGTGTGCGAGTTTGTAACAATACTAAATATATTTACTACTGCTGTCTTATTTTATACTACATGAAATTGACATCCGTCTATTATTTTTATCCATAACTACCATAAAACAAAATATATTGTTACAGGATGTCTTTGATACTTCGTCCTTGTAATGTAGCATCTACCGGTTCTAATATTCCCAAAATGTTTTTCATTAATATCAAAGTGGATCTGAAATCTGTCTTTAGCATGATCGACTTTATTTCAATACTTTTGGCGATGTCTTTTTCAGCAGAGGATTTCCTTTAAATGATCTCGTCGTACGTTTTATAATTACTCGATAATTAGCTAATATTACTGATATATCTCCCATGGGTCCATAGTTTTAAGATAGAAGTTAAGTAAGTTAGGAATTGTCATTGTCATATATATTTCATAGGAGTTGTCATACAAATTAAAACTAACGAATTACTATTCATCAACTAGTGTGTATATAATACATCAACTAGTTTGTATAATATAATTAATAATAATTACATTAATAATAACCAAATGACCGTAGATGGAAATTGGATAACTTTTATCATTTTCCTCTTCGATTTAGGTCACTGGTAGTAACAATCTACTCGAGAATTATATTTAATATCTTTGTTCCAGAAGGCGGACCATTGTCTTCCCTTTATAAATTGCTGAAACTTTTCCATGATGGAAAAATGTGTGAATCATCAAGCACTGGTCAAAAAATGCATCTCGTTGTTTTCAGAAACAATCTTGAGTACAAATAAATGGAACCTGTGGTTGTAACAATGAGTATAAGGAATATTTCTATGAATCTCTTTTTGCATAAGGACAGAAACTCCACCTTTCTTACAACTCATGACGTTGGCTGACTTAATATGAATGAATGCTGAATTTCATATTTATCAAAAATTGGAAGCGTTATATTTGTAAACATCTTGGCATCCATTTTGTTACTCATTTAAACACCAAGTAAGGATTCGTAAACCATCTCATCTTTTCATAACGAATCACTATCGACACATTCTCCCTGATATTTTTATCTCTGGTACCATCTTCTAATAATGTAACCATGAAACATCAGAATTTTTATATCATCCACTATGTTTTCACGTACTATTTCAGCTAATATCCCAATAATTTCATTTTGTATCTCAGAATGTGTTTAATAACTTCGACAAGAAGTTTTTTTTTTTTTTTATATATCAATCGCATCAACCACGTAGGGTTATTAGCGAGTTAAAATGATGGAAGTTCACTTATTGTAGCTTGGTTATAGTCACTATATTTTGCTACTTAATTTGCAGTCTTTTAGGTAGTTTAAAAGTTTTTTAGTTTCTTGCTTTTCTTGTAATAGTTTTTTTAGTGATAGGGGTAGTTGATTCTTTTTCCGTTCCTTGTCGTATTTCGCACATTCGATTACCAGGTGTTTCACGGTTAACTCACTGTTACACATTTCGCACATTGGTTTATTTTTTCCTGCTAGTAAGTAGTCGTGTGTGATGCGCGTATGACCGATTCGAATACGAGAAAGGATCACTTGGTCTCTTCTATTTATGTTTTTACAGTTCCAACCGTGAGAATTTGTAGTGACTTCATATGATTTGTGTTGGTTATGTCTTGCTTCTTCCTGCCATTTATCGCAGATTTTGCTCTTGTAGAACGCTTTCAAATCAGTATGTACGGTAAAATCGTTCCTTTCTGATTGTTGATTGGTGAATTCATTTTTTACTATTTGATCTACTCTCTCATTCCCTTCTATTCCAGTATGGGATGGGACCCACATGAATTTAATATGTATGCTGCTGTTTCTGCAATTATGTAGCTCTTTCTTGATCAGTATGGCTATAGGGTGATTAGAGTACAGTTGACGAAGTGCTGTTAGTGAACTTTGAGAGTCAGATATTAAAAGGACATTTTTATGCTTGATTTTCTGGATTTTCTTGAGTGCTTCTAAGATGGCGAATAATTCAGCTGAATGAATAGATGTGAAGGGTGGGAGTATGTAGGATTTCGAAAAGTCCTCGGAGTAGAAGGCAGCCCCAATTTCATCTTGGTTTTTTGAAGCATCTGTGTATACCTTATAAATGCTACCGTATTTATTTAAGGCACTTAGGAATTCTTGTTTTATTCTGGCTGTTGGAGTCTCTGATTTATTAAGGTAGGCGAGGCTTAGGTCTAGGATAGGGAGTGTTATTGTCCAAGGAGGAGGATAATTTATTGATGGGACGTCATAAATATTTGGGAAATGCGAATTTATTTTGTTTAAATATGTTTTGACTCTGTGATAGAAAGGAGGAGTAGTTGAGCTGGATAAAAATTTGGCTCTAAAACGATCAGATAAGACGTTGTGGGCTACTGGATTTCTTTTGTTTGATATTACAGAGACAGCATAAGAGATGCTTAGATATTCTCTTCGGTAAGAAAGCGGTAACTCTACAGTCTCCCAATGTAAGCTTTGGATAGGACTTGTACGATGGGCACCCAAACAGATGCGAAGAGCTGTGTTTTGTATAACTTCCACTGACTGAAGAAGGCTTTTGTTGGCAGAGTTATAGGCAATCGCTCCGTAGTCAAGTTTTGATCTGATCAATGATTTATAGATGTGCAGTAAACTTGAGTAGTCTGCGCCCCAGTTTTTGAAAGCTAGTGATCTGAGTAAATTAATTCCAGGTTGGCATTTTTTCTTCAATGTCAGAATGTGTGATTTCCATGTCAGCTTTTGGTCGAGTATCATTCCTAGAAAACTTATTTCTCTCACATATTCTATTTTCTGTCCATAAAGGTACAAGTTTTCAAGTTGTGGTTGAGTCCTTTTCGAGAAACATAAAGCTTTGGTTTTTGTCGTGTTGAAACGCAGTCCACTTGTTTTTGACCAATCCTCTATTGTAGCTATTGTTTGTTCGATGGTTTTATCTATTGTAGTCATATTTTTCCCTCTGCAATAGATAACCAGGTCATCTGCATATAGTCTGCATTTCACGGGTGATTTACAGTTTGCTATAATTGAATTTATTGCTATGAGGAATAATGTCGTTCTGAGATTTGACCCTTGTGGAATGTCATTTTCTTGGGTGTTCAGCTGTGAGTATACGCCATCTACTCGTACTTGGTACTGTCGTTGATCTACAAAGTTCGATATATATTTCAATATGTTACCCCGTATTGACCAGTCGTAAAGAGTTTTGATTATTGAGTTTTTCCAGACTGTATCGTAGGCTTTACGAATATCAAAAAATACTCCGATGCAGTGCTGCTTTATTGCAAAGGCTTCATGGATCTCAGATTCTAGATCGATAAGATTGTCTAACGTGGAGCGATTTTTACGAAAACCACACTGTTCGGGTATGATTAGTTTTTCTGATTCTAGGTGCCATAAAAGTCTGTTATTAATTATCTTCTCAAGAACTTTTCCCATGCTACAGGTGAGTGAAATTGGTCTATATGTTTCTGGATCTGATTTCGCTTTACTTGGCTTAGGAATGGGAATTATAATGGAAACTGTCCATGCTCTGGGATATACTTTCTTTGTTAAGATTAGGTTATATATCTTTAGTAAATGTTCTTTGGTTTGTTTACTTAGATTTCTTAGAAAAATGAGTGGAATATTATCAGGACCTGGGCTGGAGTTTTTAGAGTTTTGGAGTGAATTTTCAAGTTCGTCAATGGTTATTGCATAGTTCAAACTGTTCGTTTGCTGGTTATTATTATTATAGTCAATTTCTTGCTGCTCTGCTTTGTTTTTATGATTCAAAAAATCTGGTGTGTAGTTTGAGTTGCTTGAGTTTTTTTGATATTCACTTGATAAGATGTTTGTTATTTCATTTCGGTTTTTATAAATAGTGTTATTTATCTCCAGAAAGTTTATTGTATTGGATGGTTTTGGTTTGGATATCCTTTTGACTTTTTCCCATATAGTGGACATTGGAGTTGAGCTGTTTATTGTTGAAACATACTCTTTCCATGATTCCCGTTTCGCTTTTTTTATTGTGTATCTGGCTTTGGCTCTCAATCGTTTGAATTCAATTGAATTTTGTTCCGTCTTGCTTCTTTTGAATCTGTTAAAAGCTTCTTTCGATTTCTTCACAGCCTCTTTGCAGTCCAAGTTCCACCAGGGAACCGTTTGGTGTTTGTTGTTGTGTTCGTACCGTCCAATATGTTTATCTGCTGATTGCGTTATTAATTCTGTGATAAAGTGTACTTCTTGATCAATATCCGCATCTTCCTTTAACTCGTGGAGATTTTCTTGTATACATTCTTGGAATTCGTTCCAATTTGCTGATTTTATTTTCCATTTTGTTATTGGGTCCGGGGTATTTTCCGGTTCGCTGCTAATTATTATGGGATAGTGGTCACTATCATATAAATACGTTGATAGATCCCAATTAAGTATTTGTGAGAGAGATGGGTGACATATTGTTAGGTCGATTGCTGAATCTTCACCAGTTCTTATGTCATGTCTGGTTTTTTGGCCGTCATTTAGGAGGTTAAGATTGTACTTTTCTAATAGATTTTCAATTTTTCTTCCAAAAGGTGTCTGCTCAGTAGAGCCCCAGATATAGTTGTGGGCATTAAAGTCTCCCACTATTATCTGAGGAGCTGGAATTTGGCTCAGCAGCTCAGTGAGTTCTTCTGTAGTAGGTTCCTGATTTGGGGGAATGTATATGTTACACAATGAAAAGGTCATTGTATCTTTCACTCTAACGGCGACTGCTTCAATAGTAGTTTTTAGATGAATTGATGTTGCATCTATTGTATTTCTAATATATGTTGCTACACCTCCACTGGCTATTCTTGCATTTTCTCGATTTTTAGAGAAACAATTATAATTTTTTAGATTATGGATTCTATTGTTTTTGAAATTGGTTTCTTGTAGGCATATTAGCATGGGCTTGTATTTTGAAATTATTAATTGCAAGTTTTGTAGGTGGGTATAGTACCCATTTATATTCCACTGAATTAAGGAAGTGAAGGTAAACAAGATTAATAGGTTTCAATAGAGGTATCTGTGTCCAGTTCTGTTTGGTATTCAGGGTTTATCTGTTTGAGAATTTTATTTTTAATTCGAGTGCATCTCATCTTCATTTTTTTATCCTTTAAATAGGGGTATATTGTGGTAAGTAGGTCTGTGACTTCCGTTATTTCTTCGGTGTACATTTTCACGATACTGAGAGGATCTGTACACCCTTCACAATTTCCAAAAAAATCTATAAGTTCTTCATAGGTTAGAGGATAATTGATATCTGTATTCTTGAAAAGCGCTTTAGTGTGACTTAACATTTCTCCTATTGATTTTTTTGGTTTTTTGTTTTCGGTTTGTTTTATTTTCTTTTCACTATTTGTTGGTTTTACAAATGTAGGTAGGTGTTCAGTTGTTGTTGGTGATGGGGAACGTTCTGTTGATGTTCTTTTATTTTGTGGTTTGGTTGTTTCGATTTCATTTCTGTTGACAGTCGGTGTGTTGTCTTTACTATTTTCGGTGTGTTTAACTACTTGGGTATTCATTGTTTGAGGTTCGGAAATTTGTTCTGAGTTTTGGTTATTTGATTGATCCTGTTGATATTGTGAAATGTTGTTTGTTTCTTCTTCAGTTTGATTGTCGGCTGGATTTTCTGGTGATGATTCTGTTGATGGGTTAAAGTGAGTTGAAGTGATTGCTCTATTTGGGCAGTTTTTTGTTGTATGAGTAGTTTGTTTACATTGTAAGCATTCTTGATTATCAATGGACAAAAATATCCTATATGAGGTTTGTTCATATGTGATTAAAAATGAATCGGGAAGGGACTGGTTATTGAATGGAGATATAAATATTTGTCTTCTAAAACTTAGGATATGTTGAAATGCTGGGTCTGAGATTCCTATTCGCAAGAAAGATAAGGGTGAAAGAGGATTGATCCCTAGATTTTTAAGTTCATATTCAAGGACTGAGTGGGGGATAGAGGGACAAACATTGGATAATATTAATCTTTGACTAGGAGTGACTAGTCGACGTGCCTGTAGTATTTGTTGGTTTATTTGGATTTTACCGTGATTGTTGATGAATGTGTTCACTAAATTTTCATTTGCCAAATAAATACATATTCTGTTGTTTGATAGCTTTGAGCAAAAAATTATGTTATTTGGTTGGATTGTTTGGCATAGTGCCTTTAGGTAGTCTTCTAGCCTAGTGTTTTCGATTGCGTCGAATAGTATAGCTTGATTTCTGGATGGGAAATTGTTTATTCTGGTTTGTTGGTTTGCTACTGAGGAATATGTTTTGGGTTGTTGGGTTGTGTTATTAGTGGGTGTACACCCTATTTGAGATATGTTGTCATCCATTTTTAAGTATCATTTAGGTTTTCCTTAATACGGATCTGGAGAAGTATTTTCTGTTATTTATATCTGATATTAAATTCAGATTCACTTCTAGTTAATGTGTTGTTTTACTAATGTTTTAATAAAAAGTTAGCCTGATATTCTTACTTGCTTGTTTTGGTTCCCTTTGAAAATATTCACTAATTACTTTTTAACTACTTAATCGTTTCGGAGCGCACAACTGTACTGTACAAAGGTTTAACACCGAATAGACAAGAAGTTTGTTCTTTTTATATTTGTTCAGCACTTCGAATGTATACCTACCACAAATCGATTACTTGCTTTTGCAGTAATATTTCATCAACCAAAAATGTTTGATAATCGTATTTCAGCCGTGATAAGAAATCTAATATTTATTTATGAGTTTTGCATCGTGAAACTTTTCCAAGTGTATTGCTTTCTGTTTTCATGCGTCCGTAGGGAGTAGTTTTTGGCCATCAAAAGTAAGAGAAATCATTAGGTTAACCTCGTAAAATTTTTCGTTATTTTTATGTGTTCAGAAAACGATTTATGGATACTTTATTCAGTAGTAGGGATATCGGTTATAAATCTCAAGGGGGAATGATGGGAGTGTCTGTTGCTATGTTTTAATTTATATTCTCGATGTTTTAGTTGAAAAAATGAGTATTTAGTACTCCAAATTTTAGTTATTCAAGTATAATTGGCCCAAAACATATAGTGTAGCAATGTAATCGTATATCCCCTTTAAGTTATGTTGCGGAGCTAGACTCTGAAAGGTATTAATATTATGTTTACCAATACCTATATTGTATTTGATGTTCCGTAATTGCCGAAAGGGCGTTCGATTTAATCGGGATATCACACGTGAATGGAGCACTTTTTGCATACCATTCAATTTTTTATAAACAAAACAAAATTCTAGGAAAAAATAACAAATAAACTAAATTTTATAACAGTGAATACAATTCTTTAAAAATAAATCTATCTAACTCCTGTTTGTCACTACTATAGGGGAGAGTTGGACAAAACCGGGTAGCAGTACAAAAACTGACTACTTCTTCTGCTATGTTAGAGTAGCCAACGTTTGCTACAGATATAAATATTCTCAAATGACTTAAGGTTGATATACCAATGTCAATTTTTATAAATATTCTTAAATTTTTTATTTTTAAGAAAATATTGCAAAATACCCGGTTTTGTCCAACCGGTATGATAAAACCGGGTAGTAACTTAATTACCATGTAAAAAAACTGATAGGTAGAAGATAAAATATTTATTGAAAATATGTGAACAAAAATCGAAAATCTATCAACAGAAGTCGCGAATAAAAACTTCATCTACATCATCATAGGCACTACAGGCTTCATGAGCCCATTTGTCGCAAGACACGCATTTTATCCAGCCGAAGGCTTAGAGTTTGAATATAATTCATTGCAATACAGACACGCATCGTCATTATTATCTTCTTCTTCCGAACTATCAGAAACTGCAATCTTTAATTTCAGAACCAATTTTGGTTTTTGGTGCAGCCTTTTTTACTACATTTTTTCCTTTTTCGTCCGGTTCATTTAGCTTTAATTTTTTTACGACTGAAGATTTTTTAAAATTTGCCTCTAACTCAGACTTATCAGGAGATGATGTTATTACAGCAAACTTTCCTCTCCTCCAGTTATCGTTGGATGGCTTCCTGGTTGCCTTAGGGATCGAAAAAACCCCTTCTGGAGAGACTGAAAAATCACATATTGGTTTTGGTAATGTTGCTTGTAAACTATCAGCTTTAGTGGTGGCTTGTTTAGAATATGAAGAGATGTTAGTATGATTTGCAGTGTGAGAGTTTAAGGAGCTACAGCTTGGATGGGGAGAATCGATACGGTTACAGCTTGGTTGGGGAGAATCGATACGGCTACAGCTTGGTTGGGGAGAATCGATAGGTGGAGGTAACGGAGCTAATAATTGTGTAGCTGTCAGCTTTGTAGTTGAAGTAGAATCTTTATCGAGTTCTTTGCCTAAATCCTTGTTCAAATTGGGTGTCGTAGATTCATCTTCTTGTATATTTAGTTCTCGCTCTGTAGATTCTGAGGGAGCAAACATCCACTCAGGAAAAACTTCAGGATTAAGCGGATAAATTCCAGACCTCCTGAAACAATTGATTGCAGTTTGCATAACTGCCGATTTAACAAAAGCCTCACCAAAGAGTTCTCCCACTTCATAAATTGTAACACGTCTTCCAGGATGCTGGCGCATCCATTTTCTTACTTCTTCTCCATAATATGTGTTCAAGGGAGCCATAAATGACACGTCAAGTGGTTGTAACCGGTGCGTAGTATGCGGTGGAAAGCATATGATAATCACGTGATTTTCTCTGGCCAGATTTATCAACTCCAGGCTTTTTGTATGGGTAACGTGTCCATCAAGAAGCAATAGAACAGGATTTTCTGGTGTCGGGTGAGTAAACTCGATGAGCTTTTTAAACAACTTAATAAAAATATCTGTTTGGATCCATCCACTTGGGTGGAACTCAGCAAATGTTCCAGGAGGAGCGTGGTCTAGAAGCTGCGCATTTGGAAGCTTTCTAGGAAAAATCAGCATTGTAGGCATATAGGAACCACTTGCGCTCATACAGATTTCGGCGGTAACCAAGGTTCCTCTTTCAGCGGAAACCAGAGCACCAATTTGTCGTTTTCCTCTCATAGAAATAACTTTAGATTGCTTGTTGGGGACAGTTGTAATTCCCGTTTCATCAACATTCCATATGCGCTCAGGAGGAAACTTGTGTTGGTTATAAACTTGTGTTGACAGAGTGAAAAACTTTCTTACTGCTGCTCAGTTAAATTCTATAGCTCGTCGAATTGAAGTAGCTTCTGGAGTCCTTAATCGAAAATTTGGATGCCGTGACAAAAACGAATAAAGCCAACATTTACCAGCTATTTTCTTTTCTGTATTAAAATTGTGGTTGATGTTATTCTGCACGACTAGTTCGTAAGCAAGAATTCTTAGTTCAGATAAAGTAAATCCGAATAGTCTGCTTTCCAACACAGGCTTGTACCGACCCAGATCTAAAATTATTTTTATTTTAAATAGGAAAACAGAAATTAATTAGAGGTAATTCCTACCTTTCTTACTAGCTTCTTCAACAGAGTTACCATTTCTTACTTTTTTCACACGATCTTCTAAAATGGATTGAGGAACAATAAAACTTTGAGAGTCTCTTTTGTATCCCATCCTATGTCCTAGCACTACAACTATTGCATTTTGCATTCTTTCTTGATCCCATGACTGACGAGTAGTTTTTCTTTTATAATGCGACATGTTGTAGTTAACTAAAAGCAAAAGAACAGCTGTAGAAACTGGAAGTAACAAAAGGTCTGATAAAATCGGGTATCCGGTTTTGTCGATTTTCGGACTACCCGGTTTTGTCCAACTCGTAAACAAGACATTAAATATTATTTAGATTTTTAGGTTATGAAATTATATTCAAAATTCTTGGCCAAATTAAAGGTAATATATTAGGTTACATGTATTAAATTTTGAAATGGTCATTAGTTATTCAGTAGAGGAAAAAAAACTATATACTTACCTTAAAAATCGAGTTTGCTGCCCCAAAAAACAGGCGAGGTCTTACTGCTCCGGCACAGGCTACTCAAATGATGTAGAAATGGATACACACGACTGTTGGCGGTTGAGGGACACTAATTTTAACATTGTCTGATAGATGGCAGCAGTTAGTTAGATGAATTAAGGGGTACCCGGTTTTATCAACCTACCCGGTTTTGTCCAACTCTCCCCTATAAGTAACATGAAAATTATATTAAACTTAATTAATTTTCTTTACCCAAAAATTCTAATAATTCTTCTCCCATGCCATCTGCTTTGTATGATCGAGTATCATGGATCTCCATTTCGATAGCTCCTATGAGGAGAGTGAAGTTTAGGACCGTACAATTTACACCAAAATAGTGCTTGATTTCGGGTTTTAATTGGGAAGATGTAAAAATACAGTTTCTTCAAAGAAATGACCGGCAACGAAAAGAGATTCACTCACCTGAGGTTTTCTTTTCCCACTAACTCTTAGAAAACTTTTCTTCGGAGAGCTCTCTCCACTGCAGCTTCGTTCACCATGACACAAAACGTCTTTTGTAAATTTCAACGTAAAAAAAATAAATAGGAATTACCGCACACGAATCTTAATGTTCCTCACCACACAATGGTTAACTGAAGTCTTATTTAGGTTTTCGAAAAATTAAAATGAATCTCTAATTACCGCGAGCATGAAGGCAACCACGATTATAAACGTTTGTGGTTCGGTTTTTCTGCCTCGCAGGAAAATAATTATAATTCAAATCTAATGAAATCCAACAGCTTCACTATCACTATCGTCTTGTAAATCAATAATAAATGTATTTCCTCCATTAATATGGACTTGCCCAATAGTATTTATATTTTTTTATTATTAAAATTTGAAATTATGTTGTTCACTTTATATCTTATGTCACTTTAGATTTCTGCCGTACAGTATGTTTACTATTAGTAATTCTGTATGTGTATCATTTGTTCTGTAATTAAAATTTTGACCTAGACTAAGTGTCAACAAAACATTTTTTTTTATTTACAAACAAGTCGCATCTACCACTGGGGTAATTAGCGATACAAATATGGGTTGTTTATAGTTTAGTTAATATGTTAATGTAACTTGGACATTTAAAAAGGTTCTGTGTATTACAATTTTTGCCAAGAACTCGTTCCAAATTATTGCTGAGGTTGTTATCTTGTCTTGATTGTTGAAATTTTGAGAAATCGGTTATTAAATGATTGACAGTAAGCTGGATCTTGCATAATTCACATTTTGGGGATTCACTATTATTAATTAAGTAACTATGAATAAGTTTGGTGTGGTATATTCGTAACCTGGTCAGTTTAACTTGAAGCGATCTTTTGTTTATTGACTGCGCCCGAGGTTTCACTTCCGGATTCACGTCGCGTAGTTTCAATTGGGACGTTTGCCACTCGGTTTGCCACAATTTTAGCACTTTTAATTTAAGTAGCGGTTTTATGTCGTTATACACTACCGTTTGCACTTCCCTCACGGTTTCACTAATTGCTGCTTGTCGTGCTTTGTGGTCGGCTTCTTCGTTTCCTTGAAGTCCAGCATGAGAAGAAACCCAAAGTATTTCCACAAAGCTATTGGAATGTTGCAACTGCGATAATTTGGTGTGCTATTGGATGTGTGGGATAAAGTTGATTGATAATATGGATTGAGTTAGGAGAGTCTGTTATTATGAGGAATCTTGTAGTATTTTTTGTTTTTATGTGAGTAAGTGCTTGTAGAATGGCGTATAGTTCTCCAGTGTAGACGCTACTTATTTCGGGTAACTTAAATTGTAGTGTACTGTTTTGCATATCACTGCCGCGCCTACGCCATCAGAGGTTTTGGATGCGTCTGTATATGCGAGGTGAAATTGTGGATATTTGTCAAGTGTGTAGGCAAATGTTTTCCTAATTAGATAATGGGGAGTTTCTTATTTGTTAAATTTGCACAGTGAAATGTCGGTGGGGGGGATATTGATCGACCATGGAGGGGGAGTTTCAATTTTGTTGGAAAGAATGAGGGGACGTTTGATTTTGAGTTCTGTGAGAATTTGACTAGCTCTTGCATAGAATGGTGGGTCTGTTTTGATATTTGCCGAATGTAGAGTTTTGTAGTGATTGGTCAGTATGTTAATGTAGATTGGATTCTGCTGGTTTGTGTTGATGGATAGTGCGTATGAAGCGGCAAGGTATTTTCTCCGGAGTTGTAGAGAAGATTTCCCGGTTTCGCACTATAGGGTTTTTATTGGACTTAGACAGAATGCTCATGTTGCTATTCTTAGGGCTGTGTTTTGAGTGGTTTCGAGTTGGTTTAGAGTAGTTTTTTTAGCTGTCGCGTATACTATAGAGCCGTATCTTTGAGCGAATGAGTGTTTTATTATATGTGCATTAGACATGTATAGTCAGATCCCAGGATTTGCTTGAGAGTGTTTTAATAAGGTTTATGCCGTTATGGCATGATTTTTTAATATGTAGATGTGCTTCTTCTAGCTGAGTTTTTTGTCAACAATCATTCCAAGAAATCTGATGGTATCGACATACTTTAGGGAAATGTTATTAAGTTTAAGTTCAGGAGACACAAGATTGTGTTTTCTAAAAAATAATATGCATTTTGTCTTCTCTATTGAAAATTGCAGTCCCGTGAGTTTAGACCAGTTTTGAAGTTGGTTTAATGTTTCTTGGATGTGTTTCTGAATTGAGTCGATGTTCTTACCCTTTGAGAATATTACCAAATCGTCAGCATATAACCTGCCTTTGACTAGTTCGGAATGATGGTTTAATATGTCGTTGACCGCAATCAGGAAAAGTGTTGAACTAATGACTGATCCTTGGGGAGTCCCGTTAGTTTGTTGTTTCAGAGTTGAAGTTGTGTTATTGGTACGGACACGAAAGAAATGATTATTAAAAAAATTGTGTATAAATTTTAGGATATTTCCTTTGATGCCCCATGAATGATGCGTTTTGATAATGCCATGACGCCACGCTGTATCGAAGGCTTTTGTGATATCGATGAAAACTGCAAGGCAATCTTGTTTATTTGCGAAAGATTCGTGGATGCCGGAATTCAAAATCAATGAGATTGTCTAATGTTGACCTGTTCTGACGGAAACCGCTTTGTTCTTGTATTAAAAGGTTTCTGCCCTCTAATGTCCACAATAGTCTTTTATTTATGAGTTTTTCCATTATTTTGCTTAGTACGTTGATAAGAGATATTGGTCGGTATGAAGTTAACTTAGTTCTTGGGCTGTTTGCCTTTGGTATGGGTATGACGATTGCCTGTGACCACGTGGATGGGAAAATATTTTTTGTCCAGATTAGGTTGAATATTTGGAGGGAGTTTTTGGAGAAAGATTAATGGAATATTATCAGGTCCTAGGGCAGTACTTCTAGTTCTGTGTTAGGTGTCAATGAATGATTGGTGTCAAGTAGATGTCTGGCATAGTGGGATTTATCTGGTTATTTTAATCTATATGCTCGTAAGTGTTCACTGTATCGGATTTCAAAATTTCTAAGAATCTGACCCAAATGGACAGCATTAAATTCTGGACATAGGGCTAATAATATCTTAGCTTTAATATTTGGAATATCATATCTTCTTTTTTCTATTAACATATACTAAGTCAATCACAAGATAGGTCACTTTTTGGACTAGCCAAAAATAATTAAACATCAGGTAGGCATTAAATGAAATGTAACCTTTGTCATTCTGACGATGATATTTAGGTAATATCGAAACAATTGTCAATTTTTTAGAATTTTTAACATTTTTCAATAAACTGTGGAGTTAACTAGAAACAGTGAGTTTCATTTAAAACACTAATAACCAGGATTCGCGTACGAGTGCTGGAACGAGTAACATCGTCTGTATTTGTCTCTTCTATTCTCGTGATAAATACGTGAGTTTATTTTGTGCTTTGGTGCTATCAATTACATGTGTATGTATTATCAATAGTAGACTATTTTTTACTGAACAATTTATTTACATTGTTAATTACCTGGTTCAAGACTTCTTATAAAACAGAGCCGTAGGTGAGCAGATTTTTCGTTATGGATAATATATTATCCAACGGGTTCACATAAACTCACAATAAACATTATATACTGCTTTTGAGTACAAGGGCAGGGCATTTATCCAAAATGTCAGTTAAGACAGCGGCTAAACAATGATTTCCAAAAAAAGATCAAGCTATTGTGATACATGCAGAAGACAATTTAAAGTTATTCGACTACGTGCAAGGAATAGGTAATGTTATTGATCCAAAAAATATCTCGTTTGCCTCCAGAATTTCAAATAATCGAATTTCTATATATCTTGCTAACTCCGAACTTGTAGATAGCCTCCTCAAATCATACCATACAATAACAATAAATAACACTACCATAAGCATTCGTAGACTCGTCTATTCTACTAAAAGGATCATTATATCTAATATTTCCCCCTACATTCCTCATGAACAGGTCGAAAATGTAATCAAAAATCTTGGGATACAACTGGTATCTCCGATCTATTTTCTAAAGGCTGGAATACCAGGCGACGAATATGCCCTTATTCTCAGTTTCAGACGTCAAGCTCAAGTTTCCCCCCCCCCTTTTGACAACTTTGAACTCTAAACTTCCATAGTCATTTCATTTGATGCTAACGATAACAGAATTTTTCTATCAACCGACAATATGAATGGTTTGATCTGCAAGCAATCCGGACACATCGCCTCAAATTGCCCAAATCCACCACTCGACGTTATATCAAAGCATACACAGTCTACACCTGAAGCTACCAGTACCTCTACAGGAACAAGTGATTCTCCACTCCCATCAACCAGTCTCCCACCAATGATCGAAGTTCTGTCGAACAAAGATAAAACCCAATCCAACCCTGCTCCATTTATTGCAGAAAAACGTTGCTGTTCCGAAATCTCAAGTGACAAAGCCAGTTCTCCTGATGCTGACGATCAATACAACGAAATGCTTCCCCCCCTAAACCTCTCTCCGATATTCAGAAAAAAAAAAATAAGAAAGCAAGGTTGAGCTCCTCTGAAGAAGCTAATTTAACAGAGATAATAAAATCATATATTCAAAAAGCATACCAAGCTAATCCTGAGACCTATATCCTTCCAATAGACAATCTTGAAGCATACTTGGAAAACAGCTTTGGTAGTGGCAATCCTTACCAGGAAGCCTTAAAGTATACTAATGACATTAAGTCTCTTATCTCTAACCTAAATCTACTTTATCCAACTCTTACAGAGAGATCGATTAAAAACAGAATAACCCGAATAACAAGAAAATTAAAAGATCAGTTTCGATTAGATTCCAAGGAACATGAAAGTGAATTAAACGAAGAGGATTACAGTTCTGACGGTTCACATCAATCACAACACTCCGCAGACTCGCAAAATTCCACAATATCTCAGGTATCCTAAACATCGCAAAAATCCTCTTATTAATCACATAACTCCTAATATTCCATTTTCACCCTAATTCAATGGAATTGTAACGGGTTTTACCCCCGTTTAGAATATCTACAACAACTCATTAGTGATTACTCTCCTGGCCTTATCTGTTTACAAGAAACGAATTTCCGAAATTTTCATAATCTGTATCTCAAAAGTTACACTCTCTCACGCGCCAGTGGTGGAACCTCAGTTTTCATTAAGAACGATATATTTCACCAAGAATATTACCTGATCACTGAATTAGAAGCTATTGCTGTAACTGTTTGGTGCCCCTACAGAATTGTCATGAACCATAAACCTACCTTTTCTTGATACTACTCTAAGTCGCTACCACAAATTTGACACACCCAACGCAGTACTTGTGCAAGAATCCAGAAGAATTTTACTTTTTCATCTGTTTGATAAAGTTTTGTTTACCGATTCATCGAAAAACGCAGAGGGTGTCGGTTGTGTTGTAACTGATGAAAATTCTATAGTTGCCAGATACCGACTTTCAGACACTACCAGCGTCTATACAGCAGAGTTATTTGGAATAGTGAAAGCTTTGAACACTCCAACAAATAACAACTACACTATAGCAGTATACACAGATTCTCTCTCGTGGATACAATCAATGATAAACATTTATTCACTGCATCCAATAGTCCAACAAATTCACAATACCTGCCACCATCTCTATCATCTGGACACCATCACACGTGGGAATAACCGGGAATGAAATCGCAGACAAAGCAGCAAAACAAGCATGTTCCTCCGACTTAAAAATAGAAAATGTTTACCTCACCCAAGACATGAAACCCATCGTCACGCAACTCACACTCCAAAACTGGTAAAATCACTGGAACCAACTAGATACTAAACTCCATTCAATACAACTTCTGTCATTCTGACGATGATACTTAGGTAATATCGAAAAAATTGTCAATTTCTTAGAATTTTTAACATTTTTCAATAAACTGTGGAGTTAACTAGAAACAGTAAGTTTCATTTAAAACACTAATAACCAAGAGTGTTGAATGATTATCACGCTGCTGATAATAAAGTGTTGCCTCTGCGGTATATTGAACTCAGTTCTTGGCATTTTACTTTCCTATCGTTCCATCTGTTGTTTCTCCATTTTATTAAGTACCTATCCATGTTTTACAAGCATGGGTTGTCGTGGGTCTGATTACTGTATTGTATAATCTTACATTTGTCTTTCTCGAGACTCTTTTTGATCTCATTGTTTAGAAGTATAAAAAAGAAAAATAATACATCAAAATTAATCAATATCGTTTCAACAATTGAGAATTTACCATGAAAATTCATTTATAATTAATTTAATCAAGCTAAAATATTAGTGATCATCAAAATAGTCAAAAACTAGATGAAATCCTACGTCAAACTTTTTCAATAAAAAAGGAATAATATTTTATTTTAGATTTTGTAAAATCGAATTTGACGAACATATTACAAAAGCATACTTACGAATATTAATTATATTAATTTTCCTCGGTGAGGATAACAGCACGATGCAAAAAAACAATTTATAAGTATACACCACCTGAAAATCTGTCACCTCAACTACACATCACGCGATAAATGACACTCCTTCTTGAGTCAACAAATTTTCCACATGAGGCTACTTTAAATGTTATAAATTCTCTGATATTTTTAAAACAGAGTGATGCAAAAACAATAATTATATTAACATGCGACTCATTGTTCAAGTGGAGTTCGCTAGACGCAATGAAAATTTTCTTGATGATACTGTATTGACCTGTCCTTTTCCTCACCGAGGAGTCTGAGCTCGAACTCCAAAACATTGGATTATATTTATCAAAGTATTGATTGTTAAAACATCTTTAAAGAAACTTATTTTAAGCTAATGAACTATAATACGACCCTTAATTACACACAGTAAGGAGTTGTTAGATCTTTGTTTTCTGTCGCTTTAACCGCAAGCGGCTTTAATTATACGGTATTCTCAGAAAAGTTTTCTCCATTAATCACGCAAGTAGAAATAACAGTCGCTTTCTTCCTAAAATATCACATCCGAGTGAGGCGCGAAAGGTTCAGCGGAACATCTACGATTTTCGATTCTCTATTCTCAACTCGGCACTTTCTGACTTCTACTATTGTTTAATAAATATATTCAATGCTGTCACTCAATGTGCGAACTTATAATATAAGCATAGCACGTACTCTGGGGTTAGAAGGAAAACAATATATTTTATAATTGAAGATATGAGTTGATAAAGGTGCTATGTCCACTTTTTAAAGTTTGTGTAATTGAAGAAGCTTCGCAAGTTATATTTCCATATTCAATCTGCATCAATGATATATCGGTATGTTGTCTTGCTTTCGTTAATTCATTTACTAATTGCCATAATCGTTTTGAGTCTGCCCCTTCTTGTCCCACCTTGTTTTTGTAGTATTTCATTTTTGTGTCTTTTATTGCTTTCTCAAGTATTTTTCTGTGTGTATTGTATTCAGTTTTTAAAATTTCATTTTGTGGATTTTTCTTTAATATAGCATACATAGTATTGAAATTAACTGTCTCGAACCTTACTTGGTGGAATCTACTCATATTAGTGTTTTAAATGAAACTCACGGTTTCTAGTTAATTCCACAATATATTAAAAATTGTTGAAAATTCTAAAAAATTGACAATTGTTTCGATAAAACAATATCATCGTCAGAATGACAGAAGTTACATTTTTTTTGGTGCCTACCTGATGTTTAGTAGTTATTTTTGGCTAGACCAAGAAGTGACCTAACTTGTGATTGACTTAATTTATGTTAATAGAAAAAAGAAAAAGATGGGATATTACAAATATTGAAGCTAAGATATTATTAGCCCTATGGTGATATCCTGGATATAATTTTTCCAATTAAGATCAGTATAACTGTGCATTGATATAGAAAACCAGGAAAACTATATCTGCTGATTTTTACAAGTATCACTTAAGAAGACAGTTTATTAGTGGAGAACTCCCTAGATGTAACTGTTCATTGATAACTTCATATTGTGGGTTTCTTAAATGTCTTCTAATTTCCAATTCTTCAAGGAAATCCAGTTCTTGATTCTTTTTACAAATATGCAGCACTTCTAGTTTTGTGTTAGGTGTCAATGAATGATTGGTGTCAAGTAGATGTTTTGCGTAGTGGGATTTATCTGGTTGTTTTAATCTGTATGCTCGTAAGTGCTCACTGTATCGGATTTCAAAATTCCTTAGGGTCTGACCCAAATAGACAGCATTACATTCTGGACATTTAAGTTTATATATATACCTGATTTCTTCAATTGTGGTATTTTTGATTTTACATTTAACAATTTTGTACTAACGTTACTTTCTGTTTCAAAAGAAATTGTTGTATTCGTTGCTGAAGATATTATATTATTATATATAATTAACTAGAAGTGCTGCACATTTGTGAAAAGAAACAAGAACTGGATTTCCTTGAAGAATTGGAAATTAAAATACATTTAAGAAACCCACAATATGAAGTTGTCAATGAACAGTTAAATTTAGGGAGTTTTCCACTAATAAACTGTCTTCTTAAGTGATAATTGTTAAGATCAGCAGATATAGTTTTCCTGGTTTTCTATATCATTGCACAGTTATACTGATCTTAATTGGAAAAATGATATCCAGGATATCACCATAGGGCTAATAATATCTAAGCTTCAATATTTGTAATATCACATCTTTTTCTTTTTTCTATTAACATATATTAAGTCAATCACAAGTTAGGTCACTTCTTGGTCTAGCCAAAAATAACTACTAAACATCAGGTAGGCACCAAATGAAATGTAACTTCTGTCATTCTGACGGTGATATTGATTTATCGAAACAATTGTCAATTTTTTAGAATTTTCAACAATTTTTATTATATTGTGGAATTAACTAGAAACCGTGAGTTTCAATCAAAACACTAATACACAGTATTCTTCCTATTAATGGATTCCAGTAATGATCCAGTAACCCATGGTTTCCTCATTATATCTTTATTTTTAATTTTTATGAATTTCGAGGATCCATCTATTGCAGTTTGGACTAGTCTGACAAATTCAGTAACCGAGTTTTCCAAATAATTTATTTCAAAGAGATATTTCCAATCCGTACTTTTAATGATTTGTATCAATTTTTTTTCATTTATTTGTTTATAGAATTTCGAATTGGCTGTAGTTTCTTTTGCATGCTTATCGTTGAATATTATTTGCACCAGTATTGTGTAATGGTCGGTAATACAAGTCTCCACAGTCAGCGGAATGATAGATTCAAGGTTTCCCTTTTCCGACTGAAAATGTGGTCTATGCATGTATCTGACTGTGGTCTGGTGGTAGTATTTATTGTATTGAGTTATATCCATACTCTCCTAATGTGTCCAGGTAAATCTGTGAATCGTCTGTATTTTCATTCAAGTCGATATTTATATCTCCGATAAACACACTGTATATGAAGTTCTTTGGGTGATTTTTTAATATATTGTCCAGGTATTCATTAAACGGTTCGATTTGAGTATTACAAGGTGATCTGTAAAATGCATTAATAATAATAACTTCTTTGCCAATAGTCACCGTCAATTGGAGTAGACTTGTACCATTTATTTCAATTTCTTGGTGAGTTTACCAAAATTATATAGAGTTGTATAGCCTTCAACATTATATACTCCGGTGTCATCTGTAATTCTAGTGTCTGTAAGTACTATGCAGTCTATTGAGGAGTCTAATTCCTCTAGAAATATTATAAATTCATCCAGATTTTTAGCTATGCTTCGAATATTATTATGTATTATTTTGAAGTTGCAATGACAACTATTAACTTTTAGTACTTGTTTAGCTTGGTCTGCATTTTCTAACACAAAATTTCTTATTTTTTCCACTTTGAAATCTCTAATATATGGATTCATTTCAGAACGCTCACTTATACGAGGATGTATTGATATTTAGTTAGCCTAGACCAGTTCCATGCATAAACAACATATTGCGTTACTATAGCAACGAACAATAACTTATTAGAAGTGTCAGTGTAACGTTTGACGTCAAAAAAGTGAACCAAGGCTACGCAATAAATTAAAGGAAAAAAGATGTCCACCGAAATTGTGAAAATCGAAAAATTGGATTATCGAGCCATCATCAAATACCTGTATTTAAAAGGGCAGATTTACGAAGATATGCTTAATACCCTTGGTGAAAAATTGGACTGCAAGCTTCAAAAAAGGTAAATTTTCCATTGAAGATGATGACCGATCGGGAAGGCTAGTTTCTGTGCCAGTCCTCAAAAATATCGATGCAGTTCATGATATGATTTTATCAGACCGTAGAATTGGGCTAAAACGGATATTTGAAGCACTGAATATTTCATACAAACGCGTTCATCATATAGTTCACGTCAATTTGGACATGAGGAAAATTGCTGCAAAATGGATCCCCAAATGTTTGAATGTTGACCAGAAGCGTGCAAGATTAGAAGCATCGCGTTCGATCTGTGCTCGATTTGAAAATTATGTAGAATTCTTAAACCGAATTGTTACTATGGATGAGACTTGGGTACATTTCTACGATTCACAAACAAGGCCACAATCGATGGAATGGCGACGCTCTGGTTCTCCAAGACCTAAGAAGTTTCGTGTCCAAAAATCTGCTGGAAAAGTTCTTGCTTCACTTTTTTGGGATTGCCATGGAGTAATCATGATTGATTTTTTGGACAAGGGTAGAACAATAACTGGACATTACTATTCGACATTACTGACCACTCTACGGGAAGAAATTGAAGAGAAAAGACGCGGAAAGCTATCCAAAGGTGTTTTGTTTTTGCAGGACAACGCCCCTGCACACAAATCTCATGTTGTCATGCAAAAAATTCTTGATTTAGGGTTTGAATTACTAGAACACCCCCCTTATTCACCAGATTTGGCTCCGTTCGACTATAATCTGTTTTCTCAACTGGAAAAAAGTTTAAAAGGTCGTAAGTTTTCTTCCAACGAGGAGGTAATAAAAGCTGTGGAGGTCTGGTTTGCAGAGCAAGAAGAAACATTTTTTTGAAAGGTCTAGAGACGTTGCAGGTTCGCAGTAATAAATGTATCCAATTAAGAGGAGAATATGTTGAGTAATAAAATATTTTGACATTGAAATTTTGTTTGGTTCTATAGTAGGCTAAGAATTTTTCAATATATCCTCGTATATATATATAATATGCAATATTCAAGAAACATCAACAATGCATGGAATAGAATACTCATTCGCTGGCTTTCGAAATGTTCCTAGTTTTTCATCGATACATGTATTTCAATAAATATTAGTCCGAGCGTTTAACATGAGATTATTTGGCATTTATGCTTAAACAAAGGTACTATCATTGGAAAATATAATAACCTAGACTAACAATGGAAAATAAAGAATTATTTTAAAAGAATTATGATGGAGAAGTGATTTTATATTAGTAAATGTTAGTTAATGTTCTGCTATGTTAAGTTTATAATAATATCATTTACTACTTGCAGTCGAATTGTTCCTTGTAGCACGGCCAAATTTGGTTATGTATTTGGCTTGTATAATAGGTGTTGTTGGTTTCTTCTTTACTTCCACCGTTGTCTTCGTATTCTTGGGGGTCTCTTCTCTTGCTAATTCCTCTATGTTTCTCGGATTTTTCTCTGTATTTTCAATGGTATCTTTCTTGTAATCTTTTTTTTGACTAGTACTTGGAATTGGAGGTGCACTGTTCGCTTTGGGTAGTAATTAATCAGCTTCACATTATTTGTTGCCGCTCTCTAATTCTTCTGGAGTGTATGGAGTACCATTAACATATAATTTATGGTTCTTTATATGTGCTTAATAATTATTTACTCTGGCACCCTTTAGATGTTTGACCAAGATTTTATTTGTAGTTTGATCTTCAGGTCTTAAATCATGAGATATAGAAATACAGGTGCCTCGTAATTTCTTTATGTTTTGAAAAATTTTCAATTTTTGTAAATAAGAGATAAACTCTAAGATGATTGTACCTTTTTTTCCGATGAAGGTATATGTTGCTTACGTCTTTCTCAGATAGTTTGCAGTTAAATATCTCGTTCAACTTTCCAGTAGTAACTTCGAGTACATTATCTTTGTTTGCCTATATTCCAAAAATGACAATATTATTCCTTTTGTTGAACCGTTCTATTTCGATGATTTTGTGTTCTATATTATTGCATTTTTTTCCAAATTATTATATTATATCTACTTTAAAATATGAAGCTTGCAAATAAGTGAAACGAGTCGCCAATGTTCCAGCCCCGAATTATCAATATACTAAAACACTTTCCTATGAGTTAAGTTTAATATTTGAAGTTTCTAGTCTTGACACATGTCATTTACACTTGACTACTTACTTCATTGTAAAATTTAATCGAAAATTGGACACGTATTAAATATGAAGGAGATTTGTATAATAATCACCATCTAAACTGAATTGATTTTAGTTACACTATACTTTCTATACTTTTTATCTAGTTTCGTTAGAAATAAGATGAGCATATTACTTTTCTTTTAATAATTCACCCAAGACGTCTTTAATGTCGTAGAAATATATTATTATTTAAACTCGTTGAACAATATAATGAATTAGCGTTTCCCCATTCCACAAACATAACTCTGAGCAAGTTTAATTAATGAAACAAACATTACAGTCAACACTTTCCTAATTCACTTAACAAAAGCGTCTTCTAAGCAAGTGTGCATTTCGTGTGGCAAGACGACGTGGCATACCTTAATGACTGAATTATAAATGTTATTTTGTAGTTAGTATCCCCGAAAACGATAACACCAAACTTTAACGTTAAATTTACTTTATGTACAGGGTGTCTTTTTATAGACGCCTCCACATGTTTAATTAACTCTGAAAAACGTTGGGTAATGCTCGTCATGATCTATTAATACCGCTTTTAGAAGAGATCATGTACAAAGAATGCCCGCTTACTACGTCTAAGAAAGACTTCAAAGAAATCCACTTGCTAAGAATGTCCCTGCTCGAGATCCTGGGGTGAGCAGGTCATCTAATAGGTGGTCGTTCCTCTTCTTTCTTTGTTCTGTGCTTCTTGGTCTGTGATATTGGCGATTTCGACTACCGAAGGGGGCGCTGGCGTTCGTAAACAAACATGGTGGATAAGAAGTAATAATTTTGCCGGGTATATCTACTTAGTGAGGTTACTTGTGATTTAACATTCCATTTGGCTTGTGTCTTCGTAGTGTTCGCTGTGTTTTTATATATATTGACTCTATTGACTATTTTTGGTGTATCTCGCTTATTCTCGTTCTTCTCTCTTTTTATAATGGAGAACGACAAACTGTATTTAGGTTTGGCGTCAGTGTTTTCCTATCTACAGGCGAACGTTGAAAGCAGATGTTTTGTAGAAGGCGAAGCACTCTTAAATGCTAAACACATTATTCTGGTTGGCAAAACTGCAGTACATGAAATATCTGTAGAGATACTAGCATTCTGCCTTCACACCAGTGCAATTAAAAGTGCTCCTCATGAAATAAAGGGAAAGTTGGATATTCATGGGAATAAATTATCAGTTTCCCAATTTACATGCAGTTGCAAGGCTGGCCTTTCTGGAATATGTAAACATATTGCTGCTGTACTCTTAAAATGTACAAGGTAATAAATACTTATTTTTAATAATTATTTTATTCCGTGAAACAAAAACATTTTAATTTCTTTTCACTTACATTCTACTCTAATTATAGATCTAACATTTCTTCTCTGGAAAAGCTCTCTACTACAGATGTTAAATGTTACTGGAGTAGTAAAAAGAGGGAAGAGGGAACCGATTTTGGAAACATCTTGCTTTGAGTCCAAAGTTACTGAGACAAAGGAGTTGAATCATGATCAGCAGCAAGAATGCTTTCAACTGTTATCTTCAGTTTGTCAGGAGTCTAGCTTGACTTTGCATTTGTAAGTTGATTTCTTCATAGAATTGTAATGTTTAAGTTATTTCAAAATAGTATCATTAGTAGTAAGTATTATACATTGTTTTAGAAAAGGACGAGCTACAGCTCAAGATTTCAGCATGGAAGTAGAGGAAGTAACAATTCCGGAGGCTATCAATGTTATAGTTTCTCAGGCTGCAGAGTCTTTATTTTTGGAAAATCTTAATTTAGATATCAACAACTATTCTTTAAAACCATGCTGCACGTCATTAGCTAGTGATATACTGGATTTAACACCTTTTAATAATGTGTGCTCAAAAATCTACCACTTGGCATGAGATTAGGCAGTTACGAATCACAGGCACTTATTTATATTATTGAAAAACTATAAATCTATGAAATATAATAAAAGTATATTTTTTTAAACATAGGTACCTATGTAGTATTTCACATTTGGTGTTCTTTTAGGTTCGAGATGTTATTCAATTTACACCTACTCTAAAGATGATTGGAATACTAAAGCTACAAACTATTTTTGGCCAAAAAAGCTTCACAATAGATATGTTGAACATGGTTTGAAATATGAAAGTGAAGCCTTTTACAAGTATAAGCTGGTTAATAATTACACCGTTATTGAAATGGGGTTAATTATTTGTAGACAATATCCTTGCTTATTCCCCAGATGGCATAGTAATGGAAAATGGTTATCCAACAAGACTAGTTGAGATTAAATGCCCCTATGATGGTAAGTTTGTAATGAATTTAAACATACATATGGCAGATAGTTGGTTATCGCTGGACCTAGTTATGCAGGAACTGCCCAACCCACAAATATTTCAAAGTACCTAGATCATAATAGTTCTTATTATACCTACCTATTTTTTTTTGTTCAGAATCCTACAAGCCAATTATTTTCTTCGTATGTATCCCAAAATGAACTAAACTAAAAAGACATTAAAATGCTAAGATTTTCAGATGTATCTTAAAATATTACAATCTTAAAATAGGTAACACATTTATAACACGAACAAAAAATTGTTTATAGAGAAACAATTTATAATAATAGAATTTATTTAGTAAAAGTTTACTACTTCTTACTAGGTTCTGGATTTTTATGATTATGTAATAACTAGTAGACTAATTCGCCTTTGAGTTTATTCTATCCAATTTTGTTGATTTTACTTGAATAAATAAATATTTTTCTTTTCATTTTCCAGGTCTCGACAATGATGCAATTAATTTCGTCCACACCTGTTCAGTTTTGGAAGTCAGTGCTGACAGAGGTGTTGCACTAAAAAAAAGACATGCCTACTATGAACAAGTACAGTTGGGAATGGCGATATTAGGTTTAAAAATGTGTGACTTTATTTTATATTCAGCACATTCAAAAACATTTTTAAATATTGTAATGTTTTTCTAATTTATTTAAACAATAAACTGGTGGTATAAATTTTAAACACTCGGTATGGCTACTAACTATTTTATCTAAACGCATACTCACTAATCACTAACACTTAATTTATATATACAGTATATTCACTTAGACTAATTTATATAAACAGTTCACTAATTTATATGTTTATCTCACGATGTCTAATTATCAAGTAACTAACTCTTCCTGATCAGTCCCCTTATATACTAGTGCCTTTTGTACTAGAGAATTCCGGGCTGCGGCTTATACACACAAATAATTTTTCTGGCCTTTTCTAGATAACTCTGGTCACAAAAACCAGTTCTAGATAAGATAGTCTCAATCGTAAACAGTTTTTTATAACTGCGTATCCGCCATAATTTTAACTATTATACCTGGCTTAGACAGGGTCGGTTTTAGGGACTATACCAGTGTGTTGTTTCGTAACAATACCGTTGTGCATTTTGATGAGCAATTTGCTGCATAAATGATTCTGAACATCACGGCGAAATATTTTACCCACATGTTGCATGTAATATGTAAAAAAAGGGAAAATAAATCTGAAAGTAGTCAATAAAACAATTACATATGTGATTTGTTAATATAATTTATTACACTCTGTCTTTCTCTCCCTTTCACTCTCTCTTTCTCTCCCTTTCACTCTCGTTCTTTCTCTCTCTTTCTCTTTCTCTCCCTTGAAGCATTTATTCTTCAATAAAGAAATATATTATTAGTATTATGTATTTTTATTACAATACATGTATTATTCTGCCTTTTTGAAAATCCTTGTTTTAAGAAGACAGATTTCCTTAATTTTACTGTATAATAGTTTTATGAAAATGAGATGAAAATATTTTAAACTTTTTCTCAGAATCTATTTTCAGAAAGAATTGGAGCTTGTAGATTTACCATTGCACTAAGAATTATCTTTATATTATCAATTGAAGGTATAAAGCTGATTGGTAATGGGTTATTAATTATATTAAATATTCTTAGTCTTTGATTTACCCGCTTAATATGAACTCTGGCTCTGGATATTAAAATATTTTCTTTAGATTCTTCTTCAGTAAACTGTTGTTTCTTACGAAGGAAATATGGTCGAACTATTTTTAGAAAATTCTGCGCACAAGTGTGCGGAGATGGTGTGACAAAATGTGTCTAGGATGAAAGTGTTAATGTAGGAAACGAACCATGTATGGTTGCTGATACATACATTTATGCGTTGAGCTGGCTAGGTGTCAGAAGTTTGTGAAATTGAGTGCTATTTACTGAAGTTGAAGAATTTGAAATGTCTCCGGTATTTTAAGAGTGATACATTAGGAATATTGAAGATTTATAATTTTATTGGTTTTTTGGAGTTTTGTGAAAAAGTGTATGGGAGACATTTTTCAAAAGTGTATAGGATTAAATGATTTGTTGAAATTTGATGAAAAGTTGCGGTGACGTGCCTTCAGTGGTTTGGAACTATTTACGGTGGTCGGTAGAATAATAATAATAAAAAATCTAAAAATGCGGGTGCGTCGTTCTTCGGTCCATTTGTCTAGTGAATAAATTCACAGAGTATGCAGGAAAACCGCATAAAAACCTGCAACACCGACGTGGGTGGTGTGGGGGCGGCTGAGAGTATAGGGTTTGTCCAAAGTGTTGAACGATTAATAGTTTGGCATTGAGAGATTTTAGAATTGTTGGAAGTGTTTAAATTATGAATGATTTTGGACTTTGTTGCGGAAAGTTAAGGGAGTAGAGATTTATTAATATAGAATATGTATGGTAGTATAGTGAGATTTTTTGACGATTAACGGATGGAAATTGGGGAGCTGTCCAGGTAGTCAGTGTATTCGTGGGGGAGGTCGTCGTAGGCCGTGGTTAGCAAGCGTAGCGGAGGAAATGGGAGCTTCATCTTGGCAATTTTGCCGAGGGGTCGTCTGTTGGCGATCCACGGTGTAAGTAGGGTGTTTTTGGAAATTTCGCTGCCCGACTCGATAGTGCGACTGACGTATCGGGCTTGTAGATTATTTAGGCGAGATGGAATGGGTTCGATGTCGATATTGACATATACTGTATTAGTGGGAGAGTATGTACCCTTGTATTGGCAGTATCTGAGGATTGACTACTCGCAAGTTCGGTGTCTTTTGTCAAGATGGTTGGGGAGGGTGCAATAGACGTTTGCTCTATAGTCGATTATAGGACGGATATATGTTTTATACGTATGAAGTAAGGTGGTAGAGTGAGTGCGTCCAAAGCTGCCGCCGAGCACCTTAAGAAGATTAACTCTCCGTCGGACTTTATTTAAAGTGTCCATGAGGTCGGCCATCAAGTCGGCCAAATAGACGATTTCCCTGCGGATTCCGAGTTGATCTCACCAGAGCACGAGGCGGAAGTTTGTGGGTAGAAGTCGTTCGCTCATGGTATCAGGGTGTTCGAAAACGATGGCTTGGGTTTTTTGAGGGTTGAGAGTCACCCGCCATCTCCTGCGCCAATTTGAAAATTGAGTCAGTAGATTTTGGGATCGAATATTGAGAGAGCGAATGTCGGTGGCAGAAATGATTAGTGCGGTGTCGTCCGCGTATAGTTGGATGTTATCCCGGGGATGTCTTGGAATTGATGTATCATACGTATAAATAATATATAGTAGAGGAGCGAGTATTAAGTTCTGCGGAACGCCAGTTTGGGGTGTAAAAAGTCGGATATGCTATAACCAATTTTGACGCTGATCGATCGGTCGGTGAGAGAGGAGTATAATAATTTGACGATTTGGTTTGGCAATCGGATGCTCAGTAGCTTTTTCACTAGTCCGGCGTGCCAGACTTGATCGAAAGCTTTTTGAACGTCCATTAGGATGGCGGCGGAACAGCGTCGTTGATTTAAAGTTCGGATGACGATTGTTTGAAGGTTGGTGGTGGCGTTCTGACAAGAGTGGCCCGGCCTGAATCCGAATTGAAATTTTCAGTACAGAAGTCCCAGATTCTTTCTTCAACAAGCGTTCTAAGACTTTACCTAGGTCGCTGATTAATGAGATAGGGCGGTAAGATTCAGGCTTTGTAGGGTCTTTGCCGGGCTTGGGGATGAGAACTACGTTTGCTGATTTCCAACAACGAGGGAAGTATGAGAATGCCAGGCAGGCGTTCAGCAGGTAGCAGAGCGGAGGGAAAATCTCTTCTGGCAGGTTTTTAAGTGCCTGCCTCGAGATTCCGTCGTGTTCTGGGGTACTGTTACTCCCCGCTCGGCACGTCTGCTGAACTCCATCGATTGTAAAAGGTGTAAGAAGCGGAGAGTTCTCCTTTAGTGGGAGGTGAACGTGTGGGCTTCGAGTAATGTTTCGGGTCAGGAGGTCGGTTTCGATGGCAGTCCCTGAGAAATCGAGGGTTATCGGGTGGTGAAAAGACAGTTTGTAGGTTATTTTTGAAGGCGGTGGCTTTGTCTTCGGATGTGTAGATCTTCTGTCCTTGCACTTCGAGATGTGATTCTACCTTTCCAATGAGGCCGACGAGGCGGTAGAATTTTTGCCAAAACACGCGCTTTTGTCTGAAGTCCAGTCCGGCTGTTTCGGCCTTCCATCTTCTCTGCTTTTCAGCATTGATTTCGTTCAGAGCCTGGGCGTTGAGACGGTTCCATTGTGTTTTGACGGCGGATCTCGAGTGCGGACGTATAACCTGTATAACTATCTTTTCTGACGAATTTTGAGAAGAATTTGTTGTGGAAGGGCATGATAGTTGGTGTATACGGTGGTGAGGACGACGACGATGTCTTGTGCATCGATTAAGAGGGATTGGAATTCTTCTGCGTGATTGTCTATGCCATCAGTGCTCTAATGAATGACGGGTTGTGGTAAATTAGTAGAGACGTGATTTGCAAAGGAATTCCAATCGGCTTTTTTAAAATCGCGAAAAGTGAAATTTGTTGATGGTGGTGGTATTGGATTGTGTAACGCGGTTTTGACCAGAAGTGGAACGTGGTCTGATGTAATCGGGTCGCCTATAAAGCATTCGTCGTCGATGAGGGTGATTAATCTGTCTGTGCAGATTATATGATCGACTTTGGAGGAGCCGAGGTGACTTATTAGGGTTGGATTATTGTTTCTAATCCGTGAGATGGGAAGTGAGTTACCTGTGGTCTTCATGTCTATTAAATACTAAACAAGTTGGACGAACGCCCCAGTGCGGCGTAGATAGGCTTCTAGACAAACGCGTTTCACAAAAATTCAATAAATTTATTTTATAATTTATATATTGAATAACTGAAATTTATATACACTAATGTACAATAATATAAAAATAATTATTACAGTTATAATATAGGACTATTAAGTTTCAAAGTATGGATTAGAAATGGCATCTCCTAAATTTCCCATTACACAATACTTTGTAGTTGCATGATGTGCGTTCTTAATAATTGGTTTGAAACTATTAAGTTCGTCAAGTATAATGATTGGTAAGTTATCAGGTATCCATTGTGGTTTGAATAGCTGATTGACTTAATTTCCTCCATCTTCAAATGCTGATATAACAACTATAGTACGGTCGATTGCTGCTGCGATGAATGCTGCATCTCTTACATCCGCCCATTAGTTATTAGTCGATGTGCATTTTATACGGGGTCTTAAACCTGCACAAAATAGTATATTAAAGTATAAGTGGATGAAGAGGTCTTTCAAACACGCGCGAATTTCCGAGCACGACGGCGCAGCCGGAGTTCTCGAAATAGAGCAAGTGTTTGGAAGACCAGTTACCCACGAATACTTTACGCTATTTTTTTATTGGTGCACTTTGAAATCATAAAATATTATTATTATATTATTACTACAAAAAAATGGAAGTCCGTCCTCGATGCCCAGCCAAGTTTCATTTCATATTAGTGCATCCTCGATGCCCAGCCAAGTTTCGTGAAAGTCCATCCTAAATAGTATTTATTTTTCTTTGACGTTACGAGGTACTGAGGTCAGATCAATAATGAAAAAGTTTCTTTATTTATATTTAAAAGGATGCAATGTATACATAAATTTTGCAGAAAAAAACAAATAAGACATTGGTTCACAATGAAAATATACAATTTAAAAACTAATAAAAATTTGTCATTGATATTTACGTTTCTCGAGTTGTTGTTGTTACCATAGGGACTTTAAAAAACGCGCGTGTTTGAAAGTTCGATTTAAACACGCTGAGGCGTGCTTTAAATAGGTAATATGAGGCATCAATAAAAAGAAAAAATATTTAATTTTTATATTTCTATGACTCATAGTTACAAAGATCACGTGATATCACTTGATCGAAAGGTCAGAGTTCAAATTCCTTAAAACGGAAGAGGTTTTGGACCATGGTTAATCGAATGGTGTTGTCCATTTGTTTCTATCTATTACCGTTTGGCCGGTGAAACTCGCGACGGACGGACAGACAGTCAAAGCCAGATCATAAGACTGCGAAATTGAAAAAAATTAAGGAGTCTAAAACGGATCTACGTATTAATTCATAATATTTATGCTTGTTTAACTAAATTGTTATTGTTATTCTCATATCGACATGAGTGTTGACACAACTATTTTAGTACGTATAGTAAATATATATTAAATCGTCTGTTTCGAATATTATTCACGATTTTTGAAATAATTGCTATTTGATTTAACCTTAGTTTGCCGTGTAATAAAATTCTCTGAAGGTCCAATTCACTGAGGTTCAATATTTACTTCAAGTCTTTATTGCTAGACGCGATCCAGCTGTTATCTCGGCCGAAGATGCCTGGCGTAGTCTTCTCTGGTGTAATTCGTCAGCTCCCTCATCTGGATGTTGGGGTGGGTCTTCATCTCTTCGAATCTCCTCCTGATGGTTGTATCGTCTAAGATGTCCTGGATGTTGTGTTGATCCAACTCTCGGTAGATCTTCTAATTCTTGATGTACCAAGGGGCGTTCACTACTCACCTCAGGCTGATGTTTTGCTCAACTTAGTGGCGCTCTGCAGTTATCTCCACGCTGTACATGCGTACAGCATGATGAGGATGAGGATATCCCTGATAAGTTGGAGCTTGGTCTTCAGTTCCAGCTTGGATCTTCTTCCGATGGTTTCTCCCATTCGTCCTCTTGCCTTTTGCGTCTTGTCAACCAGGTAGTCAACGTCTTTTTTGAACGTCAGTCCTTAGTCTAGGATGACTCGTAGGTACTTCGCTTTGGGACCCCTGCTGACTCCTTTTCCCGCTTCACGTTATCTTTCGGTATCTTCCTGTTCTTTCTGAAGAACACGGCTTAGGTCTTCTCTGCGCTGAGACTTATCTTCCACGTCGTACACCAATCTAATATGATGTGTTGTAGTATGGCGATGTCCAGTACGTCTGCTTGTCCTCTGGCAGATATGCATGTTGGTCCTGGAGGTTCTACGATGTGCAGCTCTGATCGTCTGTCTGCGATATCTGTCAGCTTTCTTTTTGCTATGTTGAGGTATCTGCTGTTCCAGGCTCTAGATTTGGCGTTGATGTCTCCCATCAGGACTCCTTGGTTGCCGTCTGGAAGAAGAACTTCTACATCTTCTTCGTGCAGGTCCTCTGCAGGTCTCTTGTAAGCTAAAACTATCCGTATTTCGCCGAAACTTATTTGGACGGCAATTATGGTGGCTTCTTTTAGCGGGAATATCGGTGTGGTTATTCTGAGGTGGTCTCGTCTGGTCATCACTAGGATCGCTGTTCCTCCGCTTTTGGCGTTGTTGTCATCTCTGTTGATCTTGTAGTCCGACCATCTGATCTCATAGTTTTATCCTGGTTGCTTCGTTTCTTATAGGGTGAATACGTTTAGGTCTTCTTCTTCTTATATGGTTCCCATCAGGTTGATGTTGGCTCGTAGTCCTCCGTGTTCCAGGTTCCTGTCTTCAACTGATTTGGTCCGGGATTGTGTGAATCCATTAACGTTTCATCACGATGGCATAGATGTCCTGAATTTGCGGCATGTGCATCGAAAACAACTTCATTGCTTCAAAAACGTCTGGTACAAAGAATTCTTCTTCTTCTGCAATGGCGGTTTCGATTGCTACTTCTTCTTGAGCCCTTGTTGGATTTGTATCTGGTTGGCTGCTTTGTGCTGAGCCATTGGATCGCTTCTTTCATAGGCTTCTCGATCTGTCTTTGTTCTCGAGCAGTCTATGTATTTTCTCTTGTCTTGCTTATTTCCTAGATTCATCGAGGCTTTTCATGAATGTGTTGATTGTGGCCTAAGCTTCAGTGAGCTGATTCATCAACTCTTACCTTCAAGTTATGTATAACTTAACTATTGATTGGATATTCTTAGAAACATTCAATGACCCTGAAAACGCCTGTTCCTTTTTTAATTCTCATTCACCTGATATGGCATATTATATATCCATTTCCAAAGGTTGGAGCTACAGTGCAAATAAACCATTTATGGATGTTATCAGGTGAAACACTCTTAAAAAATTGAACACTCAGTAACGAAATTTAACATTTTATTATAAGGATACTGATGGGTCATAATTTTATTTATCAAAATTATGATTAATAAAAAATAAAACCAGATTAAAAAAATAAAAACAATAAACTTATGAAACGACAAGAAATATTGTAACAACTAATTTTATTAGAATGTAAGAATTACATTAAATGTTCAAAATGTCCTCCGTTTTGTTGTTATAATAATTAACACCTTTTTCTTACTGATCTAACACAATTGAGAATGTGCACTGGCTTTATTTTTCTAAATGCGGCATGAATATTTTATAATAAATCTTCCCTACTCTCCAAGTTAGTCTTTTGAATATTATTTTTAAAAAATCCCCAAATAAAAAAATCAGGAGGGTTTACTTCCGGAGAACGAGGGGACCACCCAACCGGTCCATAAATACCAATCGACAGATTAGGAAATTTTTCGTTTAAATAATCTCCAATGAATAGAGCATTATGGGCAGGTATGCTCCATCTTGTTGGAACCAAAATGTGTCCCTATCAGCCAACACTTCTTCCTCCAAAAGTTTGTGTAAGTTTATTTCCAAGATATCTATATATGCAGCAGCAGTGAGTTTATCATCAAATATATGATAAACTAATTTATTATGTTTGACAAAACAACTAACGTTAAAGCCGAATCTGCCTTGTTTCCTGATCCCCTGAACTAAGTGTGGATTTGAGTCATTCCAATATAGTTCATTATGTCTGTTAAATATTCCTGCACTGCTTATGCGAGCTTCATCGCTAAATATTACTTTTGAATAAAAATTTGGTTGTTCATTACATTTTCCTATATACCGCTGTGCAAATTGTGTTCTTCTCAAAAAATTGTTTGGGTAAAATTTTGAAAGACCTATTTCATTTTCAATTTGACGCAGAGAAGATTCATGATGTGCTTGGATATATCCCAACGTATTTACCTCTCTTTCTTCATGATTCTTTTCGTACTTACGCCGTGGTTTCACAAAATAACCATACTCGATTAAATTTGAATCGAGTTTTTTAAAAATTCTCTTGTCAGGTTGCCTTCTTTATGGATATCGTTGAAAATATAATTCAGACGCATCACTAACATTATTTCGACATTCAATATATGCCACATGCATATCATATTTTTCAAAATTCATGTTGTTGACAAGACTGCACGTCGTAAAATTAATTCTGACATGTAACACAGGTTTTGTTTTATTTTCCATGGTAAGAGGACTAAAGCCTACTTGATGAAATGAACATTCTTATAAGATATAACAATCATGTCAATTGAGGTAAGCAAACTGAAATATAACAACATATCGGGTTGAACATAATTAGAAATAAGAGTGAAATCGGTAAGAAAATACAGACGTCTTATTTCGTGATGTTATTTACCAAAAAATGGATTCAATAATTTCAAAATAATAATAATATAGGTACTTAAAATCAATAATCAGTAATATTTACCTACTTTGTTTTTAGATCACTGATTTTATTTTTGGTAATGCTGAATTGGTTGAAGCTTATTTAAACGAAAAAGTTTTTAATCGATGAAAACGGAGGACATTTTGAAAATTTAATGTAATTATTACATTCTAATAAAATTAGTTATAGGTAGATTAGTTGTTACAATATTTCTTGTTGTTTCATGAGTTTATTGTTTTTATTTTATCAATCTGGTTTTATCTTTTATTAATTATGATTTTGATAAATAAAATTGTCACCCATCAGTATCCTTATAATAAATTGTTAAATTTCGTTACACAGTGTTCAATTTTTAAGGGTGTTTTACCTGATAACATTCATAAATGGTTTATTTGCACTGTAGCTTCAACCATTGAAAATTAATAAATAATATGTCATATCAGGTGAATGAATTTAAAAAGGAAACGAAAAACGTCAAAATATACAGGGTGTCCATTTAAAACAATATAAGTTTGCATTATATTTCCTAGTGAGCCACTGAACTCATAACGTTTTTATGTTTTTCTTAATTAAGAAGTTATAGTACCTTGTAGTTTTCAATAATCGCCCTGTATCTTCCAACTGCAGGGAATTACTAAAGATTTAATTAGGCTATCGTTACTTTAACAAAAAAAGAAGACATAACATATTAACTGCTTTTCTTCTATCTCTTCTAGTTTACGAGATACCCTGCAGAACAAACCAATTTGGGACACCCTGTACATAACGGTAGTTATGTTGAGAAACACAACTTTCGTAAATATGAAATGTGTTCAGAAACGCAGCTTCGAAGGAAGTTCGCTTTAAAAATTTTTCTTTGTTCAGATACGTCTCTTCAAATCTAGATCCAATCACCAACCGAAGAGATGGAGAAAGATGATAAATCCATAAAAACCCTGTATCTAAATCATTCAACAACATTTACAACTTGATAGAAAGAATGAAACAACTTTTTTCCTTTTTGAAGCACACTGCTCAACAATAGTCTCGTTCAGAAGAATTTTTTTTACATATTCTAAAATAGCGTGTTGAATTTAGTAGTTCCACAAAGTGAATTATCAAATTTAAAACACACCACAAGCTTTAGTTTTGTTATGTATTTGATTGTATCTCTGGGGTTCAATATTTTATGAGCATAATAATGGAAGTACAACACAATAGAAAAACTATAAATATTGTATAGTTCCGGAATGTAAAACCACCACTATGACCAGGCCTGATAAAAAATGTATTTCCTTGTATACAAATGTTTCAATCTACTGTATTCAAAGTTTACCTATTTTCGACCAAAGAGGCATCTAAAATTGAGCCGCAACATGAATAATCTAAAAACTTTCATTCATTTTCACCAAACAATATATATTTTGATGTGCTAACCTTCTTTAAACAAAATTCCATCTATGATAAAACCAGAACAAATTAATCTAAAAAGTGAGAAAAATCATTTTTTTTGTCTATCTATGTTAATAAAACCCGATCTATCTCAAAGCGAACATTAAATTGAATTTATCGACGATATATTTCTTAGAGAATCGAGAGCCAGAGTTTCCTTAGCAAGAAGTAACAAGGCCATAGAGAAAATGTGGCCGATGACAAAGTGGCCTAGCGGTGGCGAAGGCAGACAGCGGACTATAAATTAATTCCAAATGATTCTGTTGATCAATTCACCACGAATTTCAGTCAATTTGTTGCAGACCGTTAGAGGACAGTCTCTTTCTATCATTTATTTCTATGAAGAATTATGCTCTGCTTGTGATATTTTTACACTGTAAAAATTTATTTTTGTATTTTTATGTTTTAAGTTTTTTTTAGCTTTTTATATCTTACAATAACATACATTAATTAGTGTTTTAAATGAAACTCACTGTTTCTAGCTAATTCCACAATATGATAAAAATTGTTGAAAATTCTAAAAAATTGACAATTGTTTCGATAAATCAATATCATCGTCGGAATGACAGAAGTTACATTTCATTTGATGCCTACATGATGTTTCGTAGTTATTTTTGGCTAGACCAAGAAGTGACCTAACTTGTGATTGACTTAATATATGTGAATAGAAAAAAGAAAAAGATGTGATATTACAAATATTGAAGCTTAGATATTATTAGCCCTATGGTGATATCCTGGATATCATTTTTCCAATTAAGATCAGTATATAACTGTGCAATGATATGGAAAACCAGGAAAACTATATCTGCTGATCTGAACTCCTTAGATTTATCTGTTCATTGACAACTTCATATTGTGGGTTTCTTAAATTCTTTTTCTCTAAAGTCTTCTAATTTCCAATTCTTCAAGGAAATTCAGTTCTTGTTACTTTTCACAAATATGCAGCAATTCTAGTTCTGTTTCTAGTTCTGTGTTAGGTGTCAATGAATGATTGGTGTCAAGTAGATGTTTTGCGTAGTGGGATTTATCTGGTTGTTTTAATTTGTATGTTCGTGAGTCTTCACTGTATCGGATTTCAAAATTTCTGAGGGTCTGACCCAAATAGACAGCATTACATTCTAGACATTTGAGTTTATATATACCTGATTTCTTTAATTTTGTACTAACGTTACTTTCTGTTTTAAAAGAAATTGTTGTATTCGTTGCTAAAGATATTATCTTTGAAATATTATTAGGAATATAACCTGTATATATCATGGTTTTATAAGTTTTTATTTCATCAGTTTGTTTAGGAAATATTAGTTGTAATGCCACTTTTTCCTCTTTTTTATAAATTTATTTATCATACGTAATTGATAACCATTGGATGTTGCTATTTATCTAATAGTATCAATCTCTCTATCAAAATTTCATATATTAATTAAATAATGCGGCTAAAATATTGAGCAGAATCTTAGATAATACACTTTTCGAGAAAACTTGGAGCTAACTCAGGAAGATACGCAATTTGGTAGTTTTAAGCCCAAGAGAAGTATCCATTATGCAATATTTATTGTAAAACATTATCGGAGAAAGCGATACATTAGAAAAGAAGCCTACAAATATGCTTCCTAGACACAGAAACTCTTCCTTTGTCTTTAGTGCATTTACTGTTTCTCCTTTCATCCATAAAATTTAGAATTTCTGACGTTATCCAGGGCTGATTCTTGGTTCTTTTGCTTGTTAGATGTTTTTTAGCTATTATGTCTAACCCTGTATATATTTGCTTCCACTTTTCATCCACACTGACTTTATTCGATACATTAATGTCCCTAATACATTCGTTGGGCTCCTTAACGCTGTCACAGATATCAGAATTCTTATGGAGTCTTGTAGTATATAGTTAGTTTACTTTTCACTTAGCCTTAAATTGTTACCTTGGATATTTTTTTAATGTTTAGTATAGTCGTCATGTTCAATTTTGTTTATTAAAACCTATCTAAAGGTCCCTAATTTTTATTACGTGAGTGAAGATGGATCCTTTGCTTCGTCCTGAGAAATTTAACATTAATCCTTACTCTCCCACAGCTTCCAAAGAATGAAAACATAGGATCCATAGGTTTCAAAAATTTTTGGCATCTGCTGTCACTTTGACAGACTGAGGAAGAATACGAGGCAAGTACTATAAAATTAAGTATTCTTATCAATTACATTGGTACCAATGTATACGAACACAAATCTGAGTGTACTTCTTATGAGGAGGCACTGAATATCCTGGGAGAAATGTATATTAAAGAAGTGAATCAAATATACTCGTAGAAACGTACTTGCCACTCGTAAGCAGCAGCATGGTTAAACTATTGATGTGTATGCCCAAGTTTTGAATTCTCTTAGTAAAGACTGTTCGTTTAAATCTGTTGCTTCCGACGAATATCGCAACGAGTGAATTCGAGATTCTTTTATTCGTGGCTTGATATCTCCACATATAAGACAAAGACTACTAGAAAATAGAACATTAACTTTGCATTAAACCCTCAATCAAGCAAAATCTTCAGAAGCGGCTCAGCTACACTCAAATGCCTACGAAGAACTAAATTGTCCACCTTTGTTAAATTCTTCTACGTCTAACCATCAAGAAATTGAGGACACTCAAGTACGTGCCTCACTAACTTGCTTCAAATCCGCTAATATGTGCTCCTTTTGTGGACATAAATGACATCCTCGACTTAAATGTCCTGCGAAAGACTCTGCTTGCTCTGCCTGTAGGAAAAAAGGATACTGGGTCTCCGTATGTCAATCATTTAAAATGAAATAGTCCAACAGAGATACTTTTACATCTGCTATAGGAAATCCAATTATAGCTGCTTTTCATGTTAGTCTATGTAAGTCTATAATTAAAATTTTACGTATCGAATCGTGCTAACAAACCGGAATTTCTCCGAAAGTAACCAAAAATGCAGTATATCTGTATTTATAGGACCCGTTGTACTCGCTATAGTCAGCTGAAAATCAGTAGGGTACATCTGTGAGACACCTTGAATGAAAGAACATGAGAAATATCCAATTATAAAATTGGCCACATGTATACACTCCGAAATCTGTATCGTACTAACAACTCAATTTTTTTCCAAAAAGGACAAAAAATGTAGCACTTCAGGTACCATAGCACCCGACGTACTAGCTCTGGTGAGCTAAAAATCAATAAGGTCCATCTATAAGACGCCCTGAATAATATTCAATCATAGAATAGGTCACTTGTATACACGTTGGAGGCTGTATCGTGCTAAAAAACTGATAATTCTCCAAAATTGACATTTGGCACCTCAAGTACCACAGCACTCGTTGTACTGGCTTTAATGAGTTGAATATCAATAGTGTTCACCTTTGAGACGACCTGTATAATATCCAGTCATAAAATTGGTCACTTGTATATACTCCGGAGGCTGTATCGTGCTAACAAACTGACATTTCTCCAAAAATAACATAAATGTCGTACTTAAAGTACTATAGCACCTGTCGTACTGACTGTTGTGAGCTGAAAATCAATAGGGTTCATCTGTGAGATATTCTGAATAATTTTCAATCTCAAAATTGGTGACTTTTTGCACTCCGGAGGCTGTATCGTGCTACCGAACTGAATATTTTCAAAAATTACAAAAATGTCGTACTTCAAAGACCATAGCAGCTGTTGTACTGGCTATTGTAAGCTGAAAACCAATAGAGTTCATCTGTAAGATTTCCTGAACAATATTCAATCATAAAATTGGTGACTTGTTGCACTCCGGAGGCTGTATCGAGCTAACAAGACATGTAACGAAAAATGGCCGACGACAACGGCGACGACATACACACAGGATTTTTTCGTGTTGTTTTTTGATGAAAAACGTAAAAATAACTAAAAACTTCTTTTTCAAAATTCCAACTTTTCTATGGGTAAACCAATACTTTTCTCGCATATAGATAGGTTGTGCGGAAAAGTAATAATATTGCTGATTTGGTCGTCATGGCGGTCAAACAACGAACGAAATTATTGATGCAAAAAAAAACTTAATATTAAGTTTTAGAGGCAAGGTTATTGTTTATTATTGTACTACTTTGTCAAAACTTGTAAGCGAAGCAACAAATCTTTTATTCAAAGTCAGAGCGGGTCCTTAGTAGAGTCAACAAAAAAAATGCATTTCCATTTGTCGCAATATATATTGTCGGTGTAATAAATATTATTATTAACAAAAAATTAAACGAAACATTTTTGTCAGTGTATATATATGAATTAGTTTAGACAAACTAATAGATTGTTCCATAAGTTTCCTGTTCGGAAGTTTTCCAATATCCACAAGCGAATTTTGTCGGGTGCCAAAAACGTGCCTGGCACTAAGGAATAGTTTCAAATACTACTTCAGTGTTTTTTGCTTGTTCGGAGGGGCGAAAAGTTATTGAATTCAAAGTTTCGTTGGTAGAGTAAATTGAATAATATATCTAAAAGAAAAGTTGATCATTAACAATATCATTATTGTCATAAAAAAATACCAGAGATGATTCAATGAAACTTAAAATACCGGGTGGGAAAGAGCAGCTTGATTATTTTGAAATTCGGTGAAAGAAAATAATTACAAAACATGTACAGTGCCCATCCCATTTTGAGCACTTTTGCGGAGTATCTCCCTTATCTTTAAAGATAGAGGATTACGGTTTTCGCGATAGTTTGCTACTTTTTTATGAAATTAAAAATGGCGCAAGCTAAATTTTGGCTTTTGAGACACAGGGTGGAAATGAAAAGTATCACTTTTCAGGCACCCCACGTATCTCATTTATCTTCAAACTTATCAAAGAAGTTGAAACTCCTGATTTATTCGTAAAATCCAATGACGTAACTAGTTTTTTCCTTACACTTTTAGTTTTTTAGTTATGAACCAAACCTTTTTTAAATGAATTATAATAATAATTTATTTAGACAAAAGTACACTACAGAAATACAATATAATAACAATTACACACATGCAGTATTCAATACAGTATTGGAAAATTAGCTCTCTGAATATGTTCCCATAAAGACAAAGCCTGTCCATGGGGTAGTGCATGGTGTATAGTAATAATAATGTTATGTGTAATGTAGTGACAATATATAATGCAATCAATATAGTTTTACAATGGAAAATACAAAAAATTTTTTACATTAAAATACATAAATTTACTGATCAGATTTTTAAAATTTAACACAATTTAAAATTTAAAAGTTACATCACAAATGAGTGAGAACTTACGGTACAATCAAATTAGGTACTTCTGTTTTACTGAGTGATAGCAAAAATATTTCAACACTTTTTTTAAATTTGTGAATTTGTTTTATCTGTCTTATTTCTAATGGCAAGAAATTATATAATCTGTTAGAGAGATAATTATAACCCCTTTGTCCAATTGTTTCATTGGCTTGAGTGGTTTTTAACAATAGATTGCATCTTTGTCGTGTGTTATAGTTGTGATCTAAATATATGTTTTTTGTTCCGTGTTTATATACTAATGACTTGTAAAACTATATCTAGCTCGTTAAATTCGCGATATAAAATATCGGTTGGGTAGAGTCTGGGTCTATATAAAATAATTTTTAAAAAACGCTTCTGTAAATTATCAAGCTTCCTCGAGTAAGTGTCTGCTTCTAACAAGAAATGTGATGTTATTTGCATCAGCGAGCCCAATATCAAAAAGTGTGAAACTGGGAATAGAAATGTATACGTAAACCCTACCAAAGACGCTTCAATTGTTAATGTAAATAGCTCCATGCCTGTTTTAAATGTGTTTAGTGGGAACTGTTTTGTGTGTGTCCAGTATACGAACTTGTTTGTAATGTCAGTGTATATCTCCCCAAACATCCCTTTTCAAAGCTTCCAAAACTGCTTAGGGGAGTTGCAGGATATAGTTCTGCGCCTTCGGCATGGGAATAAAAACACACCATTTGTGATAACTGGAGATTTTAACTCAAAGAATGAAGTCTGGGGGGGCAGAGTAACAAACCGTAGGGGCAGAGAATTCTTGTCCTGGTGCAATGCTACGAACTTAAATGTCATTAATGATGGACTTGTCCCCACGCTTGTTAGAGACACTGGGCAATTATACATCGATCTTACTGTGGTGTGTGACCGAATACAACGACAAGACCCTCAGTGGACGGTGCTTGTGGATCCTGACGTGACGGAGCACAGGTTTATTTTAACCGAACTCTCAACCGTGAAGCCTGTAGTCAAGAAAAGGAAAACAAGGTTTGGTGAACCGAATAAAGAATTACTAGTTCACATGTTTAGAAAAAGACCAGAGATATGCTGGATTCTACGAGTGTTTCTGATCTGGTGAGTCGCATCCGCAAGGCTTACCAAGAATGCACACCGAGGGTTTGCTGCAATGAGGACTATCGCTTGCCTTACTGGTGGAACGAGTCAATACAAGAGGCCATCTTAGATGTTCATCATAAGAGGCGTCTCTTTCAGAGAATAAAAAATTATCCAAACCGGCGTGAAGAAAAATATAGAGAATATAAGACTGCAAAAAATCTGCTAAAGACTGAAATCAAAACATTGAAAAGGCGAGCTTGGCAAAACCTTTGCAATGACCTCGAAGACGACATATTTGGCCAGGGATTCCAAATAACAAGAGCTCAATTGCAAAAAATGCCGGCTCGTGTTGAAATGTCAAGAGAGGAAAGGGAGAGACATTTTAAGGAGTTGTTTGTCACCAACTGCCCAAATAGAAAACAGCGACAAAAAGAACTAACTGTGATACAAGACTGTGATATGCTCAAACACCAGGAAATATTGGATGCCTGTGATAGTATCAAGGTTGGCAAAGCCCCAGGCCCAGATAATATACCATCTGTGATAATAAAAGCTGTGATTAATGGTAATGTCCAATTTTTTGTAAATTTTTATAATTCGTTTTTAACCAGGCAGTGTTTTCCAGGAGAATGGAAAAGAACCAAGCTATCGCTTATCGAGAAACCAAGAAAGTCACCTGACGACCCTGCAAAATATCGCCCAATTTGCTTAATAGATGAAATTGGAAAAGTCTACGAAAGACTCTTAAATACCCGGTTGATTGCGGAATTGCAAAACAAAATTAATGGCTTCCACGAAAACCAATTTGGATTCCGTAAAGGACGGTCTACTTCACATGCAATGGAAAAGATTCAAGACATGGTAGCAGCAAACAAAGGAAAACATTGTGCTATAATCTTGGTGGATGTTAAAAATGCGTTTAACACCGCATCCTGGACAGTCATCAGCGACCAGCTTAACAGAATAGGGGTGAGTGCATACCTTAAGAACATTTTAAATTCCTACATGGATGAAAGAGTAATTATCCTGAAGAGGGACCTTGAAAGACAAGTTTTTGGTGGTGTTCCACAGGGCTCGGTTCTCGGCCCTAGTATGTGGAATATTCTATATAACGAAGTGATGAACCTTCCAACGCCAAATGGAGTAGTAATATTGTGCTATGCCGACGATCTAGCGGTATTCGTAGCTTCTCGGACCTCCAACCAAATGATTGATAAGGCAAACCATACTCTTGATCTTGTATTTCAGTGGATGACTCAACATCATCTAGAGATTGCTCCTGAAAAAACCGAAGCTATTCTTCTTAGCTACAAAAGAAAGACCGATGCGATAAAATTTAAAATGCAGAGCCAAGAAATAAAACCCCAGGGAACAGTCAAATATTTGGGATTCCACCTAGACCGAAGGCTAAATATGACAAACCACATCCGAGAAACCTGTCTGAAGGCTGAGAAAACAATAAAGGCTCTAAATTGTCTTTTACCAAATATAGGAGGACCAACAGCACCGAAGCGGCGAATTCTGGCGATGGTGTGTCAAAGTGTAATCTTATATGGTGCGCCAATTTGGGCCCTTAAGACATATTTAGAAGTCAATAAAATGAGACTTATGAAGACACAGCGAAGCATTGCGCTTAGAGTCTGTTCTGCTTACTGCACCGTTTCAGGTGCATCTGCAATGGTTATTGCTGGTCTCATTCCGCTGCACCTTTTGGCGGAAGAGAGGAGGAGAATATTCCACATGGCTGGTGTAGCTTCTGTTATCCAGAAACAGATAGAGAGGGAGATGACTCTGCAGCAATGGCAAGAAGAGTGGCAGAGCGGCTCTGAAACTTGGACCAGACGCCTTATCCGGAATATTCGACCTTGGCACAATAGGAAATGGGGGACAGTATCCTACCATCTTACTCAGTTCCTCTCAGGCCACGGTACTTTCGGCACTTTTACTTTTAAAATTAAAAAAAAGAGAGACGAAAGTTGCATATGCTGCGGGGCAGCTGTAGATGACCCAAATCACACTGTCTTCGAATGTCCTCAATGGGCAGAGAAGCGCCAAGAACTGTGCTCAGATTTAGGGGAAATAAGTGCAAGCAACGTCATTGACAATATGCTTAAATGTGAAAATGGGTGGAATAAGGTAACATATTTCATAACCTATGTGATAAGCGCAAAAGAGAAAGTTGAGTTACGAGCCCAGGAAAATGCAGAATATTAGGCAATATTCCTTTCTTTCTTGAGGAGATGTCCTAACGGCGGGTCCAAGAAGGAAAGTGGAAGTTCTTAAAAGAGGAAAGGGTTTTAGTGGGTCGGGGGTCTGCTAGCAGATTTCCTAAACCTCTTTGAAAAAAAAAAAAAAAAAAAAAAAAAAAAAAAAAAAAAAAAAAAAAAAAAAAAAGAGTAAGTGTCTGCAAGACCCCCCCCCAACCTATAATTCCATATGACAGGCGGGATTCCACTAATGCAGAATAAACACGATTTTTAATTGGTGGAGGTCTAAGTATTTAAATCTATTAAGTAAACTCCTTAGTGTTGTTGCAACATTGTCGATATGTTTATTCCACCTTAGATGCCTATCTATTGTTATTCCCAAATATTTGATAGAGTCTTTTGAGAGTATCGTAATCTTTTCTTGATTATTTATTATTTGCAAGGAATCATAGGAAGGAAGAGTATCTGAGTAACAGCTGAAGATGATAAAATATGTTTTCTTATAATTTATAGTCAAATATCTTTGATCAAAATAGTCTATTATCTCCTTCACGTCTCCTTCTGCTTTTTCTTTTAATTCAATTTTGTGCTACTTATGTACATATTCGTGCTTGCTGCGAGGTTACACAGTCGCTGCCCATTGTTATTTGTTTTTATCGTGTATAGTTTCCTTTCCTGCTACGCATTTTATGTTGTCTTCTTTACATATTTGGGCATAACAATCTCCCAATATTATTATAGTATCCTCCTTTGGTATTATTTCTATTCCTTCTTCCACCTTTTCGTAAAATTTATCCTTTTCTTCATTGCTGTCCTTCTCTGTTGGAGCGTAAATATTTAATAGGGATATGTTGCATGGTTTTGCTTTCACTCTTAGGTATGCCATCCTTTCATCTATTGGTTTGAATTCAATAATTTTTTGTTTCATTGACTGGAATCCTATAAATCCCACTCGCCGGTTTCCTGGCTTTTTGTCTCCAGAATATCTAAAACTATACATGTTCTTATCAATTGCCCCTTGATCCTTCCATCTTATTTCTTGCAAATCCGCTATGTCTATATTGTATCTCATCAATTCATTTCCTACTTCTTGCATTTTCCCAAGTATCAACATTGTTCTTATATTCCAAGTTCCAATTTTTATTTCGTTTTTTCTCCTATTTTTTGGCTTCCTTATTTTTTTCGTTGTTTCTTTGTATAATCGTATGTCCTTTTTCATTCCGAGTCATCATCCTGTCCATTATTATCTCTTGTGAATCTATTAGGTTTTTTGCTTGCCGTTTTCCCAGCGTTTAATTATTTTTGTTCCATCTCCATTCTTCTCCTTCTATTACGATCCGATTGTATCTTATCTTCACATTTTTTCCCTTATTTTTTCTTGTGCCGCTATTACTTTCATTTGTTTACGTTTGTTCCTTTCTTGCTTCGTTATGTCCTTATTAATAAATATTTGATGTGAGAGGTTCCTAAGTTTCGATTTATTTTTCATAACTTTGTTCTTGTCTTCTTCATTTGCCATTTCAATTAGACATGTTTTAGAGGAAAGCTTTGCGGTACTTTTGATTTTGATGTCCACTTTTAAGTTTTTTGAAATAAAATTTTCTAATGTGGTTTTCATTGTCTCATTGTTAATTTTATCGACATCCAGTCCACTCATCACAACATTATTTTTCTTCTTATCTTTTTCCAACCACTCCATATTTTTCTTCAAGTCATTCAGATCTTGTTTTATAATCATATTCTCCTGTTTGATTATATTATTTTCTTCCCGTAGTAACTCATTTTCTTTTTTTATTAACATTATTTCATCACTAAACTTTTTTTGTTCCATTCTTAGTTGCTGCAGCTCATTTTTTATTAACGTTTGATCTTGTTTCATGTCTCTCATCATCGAAATCAATGTGTCCAGTTTATCTTCTTCCATTGTTTGTTTTTTCGTAGGGGTTCTGAGTGTTTTTCTACTTTTCTCAACTCGTCCTCCAAGGTTATCCTCTGCAGATCTTTTCTTACTTTCATCTGTCACATAATCGTCGCTGTCTGTGTACATTTTATTCCAAATTCCTTACACTAATATTTTATTTATTATTGCGAATATAATTGAATACTACCCTGTCCTTATTAACTTGTGAGCCGCGCAAAAAGACTGACCCCAGTCGACCCGTCGGAAGTCAGTCTCTTATCAGCAATACTAGTTTTTTGAGGGCCGCTTATTGAGTTCTGATATATCAATTTATTGTTATTGATCTTATTTTATTGTTTTTCAAATAATTATGCTCTCACCCAACTTATACTTACGGTATTTTTCACTGTAAAACTTGTTTTTCTAACTATTGTTTATTCATTTCTGTAAATAAAGCTTTTAATTGCAGATCGATACAACACACAACTCTATCTTCCATAATATTAATATTAAAATCACCGGCGAGTATATTAAAATCAGCGGAAAGTTGTGCCAAATATCGTTTAAAATATTTTATAAATGTTTTGGTTTCGATATCATGCGACCTGTATAAGGCAGAAATAATTATTTCACGGTTTTGGATTGAAGCAGATAATTTTAGAACATTACAGAGTCCTACTTTTACTATTTCATGTTTATACTCTAGACAATTTTTAATGTAATTCAGGACTCTATCACAAGTATTTACGTCTCCACTATTATATAATATATCGTAACCTGGAAGACTGAAATCACTTATATTTTCAATTTTTCTGGTTTCTGTCAGAATAACACAATCTATTTCCCTGCCAAATTCAGATAGATATATTTTCAACTCATTTAGATTTTTCCTAACGCTTCTTATATTCTGTTGTAAAACGGTGAATTTATTATTGTTCATTTTTAACATGTTATATTGACTAACAGAATCTAATTCTATAGTTTTAAAGGGAGTATATTCACAATCTCGAATGTAGGGGTTCATAGATGTTATATTTAACTAAAATTATTTTTTGACAGAACCAGAGCGGGTGTGAGGTTTATTTTTCACAATCTCTTTTTTATTGCTTGCAGTAGGTGGAGTTGGTAAACTAGTTGTTGTTGTAGGAGTGGTAGGTTCACTATTTGTTTTATTTTCTTCCACCAGAGAGTCTTCTTTCAATTGTCCAAGAGTATATGAATTTCCGTCCAATATTAATTTACTTCCCCGTATGTAGCACTTTGAAGGATCTCTTGATTTACGGAAGCGGATTAGAAATTGTTTAAGGATATTGTACTGTTCCCTTCCCTTCTTACTCAAGTCGTTAGAAATAGCCAATCCAGTACCTACCTTTTAATTTTTTGGTGTTTTTAAACACCTCTTTTTCCATTAAAAGAGAGGTGAATTCTACTTTTACTGGAGCAGTATCAGACTTTCCCAGAGAATAAATTATATTATATTATTTTCTATAGTCATTGAGCATGAAGTGGGCTTCCCAAAATTCAATTATTTTGAAAACAAGCTCAGAATTTAAGATTTTCTAAAATTTTATTTTGTGTCTAATGTTAACAATATTAGATATTATATATCCAGAAAAAAGGCAACCTTTCTCAGACATATTTGCCTGCCTCAAATCAAATTTAGTAGAATATGGATCATTTATCTAACCTCGTCCTAATGCATATACCAAACAATATAAAGAGAGAGAATAAATGAACGTATTGGGTTATGTAGAAGTGACGCCTTCATTTTCGTGCAAGCAAATAGAGAAAGCAACTGGTAAACCGAAGTCTGATGCTCCGAGAATTTTGCGGAAATATCAGTATCATCCCAATAAATTCCAAATAGTTCAACATTTACACCTTGGGGATGCCGAGTGCCGAATGATATTTTGCCAATGGTATTTACAACAGATCCGTAGCGATGAATCTTTTAGAAGACTTGTTATCTGGTCCCGGGGTGTTAGAGATGAAGAGCATAATAATGAAAATATCACATTCAGCAGCACTTAATAAAAACCTTAAAATGTTTATTGATACCCTTCAAAAAATAGTTATTCTATCAAACTACTCAAAAGGTTGACTTACAACACTCCCAGTGAACATACAGTCAGTAATATAAGAAGCAATCAAAATAAATAAGATTCGTATCTAAGTAACACACAGAGGGTAATTTTTATATTTAAAATCTATCAGAAAAAAGTATTAAAAAGAATCAAAGGAAATAATATAAAAATTGCTCAAAGAACAACCGAACCCTTACAGTTTCTTTTTACTAAATCAAAACAACCAGAGGACTCTCCGATGAAAACAAATGTAAAATATAGTATCCTTTGTAAAAACTGCAATGAAAAGTATGTAGGATCCTAACGACATCTCAAAATCTAAAATCGCTTTGTACAAAACACAAAAGCGATGCATGATTAAAAAAGCAAAAATGTGCATTATCCGAATATGTTAGAGATGAGTTTCACCATGTTGTGGAATTTGATAACGTAGAGATTCTTGATGTTGAGGGAACCTACAATAAAAGATATTTTTCTAGAAATATATCATATTAATATCAGTGAAGAACCAATTGATATAAAGTCTGACATTGAGTCATTTGTACATATTTATTACGCTTTATTAATGCCCATGCTACCAACGAGGAGATTGATTTCCAAATTATTGTTTTGAGTTGATGGTTAGCTGATGTAGCAGGTCAGTTGATTGTTGACAATACAAACTTTACTTGTAAGTTCAATTAAAACAATTTTTTCTGAAATCGTCAAGAAAGCTTGTCATGACAGAACTCAGGTTGGTCATGAAAGTGTACAAGACTGCCGTCACTTTACAAGACTCATCATTTTTATACTGCAATTGAATTAGAAATAGTCACTTATCTTATGAAACGTTTATTTAATATAATTAAAAACACTAACAATCAAATACAACAAATATTATTAATTGGTATTAGAACTATGAACATGAAAATTAATGTTAATGCTGCCGACACTAGTATTATGCAAATTAGAAAAGTTTATTCCAGGTATATAATTGAAAGCAATATTATTTCTGTTTTCTGTTGCGTTAGCTATGTTTGACAACACTACTTTTTCACAGTCTGATCAAATGCACTTGTTGAAGGAATTTCACTCGCGCTTTTTCCGTTCATGCATCTTGACCTTGCTGTATCTTTTTGGCAATTTTTCTTTTATTTTCTAATGATTCGGCTATATAGCCCTCCGCTACTCCTGTAGAAAACCATCCGCCGTTTCTTTTAAGGTCTTTTATGCCACTTCCAGCATCAATCAACAAAGTTGCTGATGTTCTCCTCAAGGCATGACCCGTATATTCCACTGCATTTTGTAAATGAAGAAAACTAGCTATTTTAGCAGGTATCTTTCCGAAGGTATGAATTCCTACAGCCGGAATACTGCATTTACCTTGTCTATATGAAACAAATAAACGCCAGTGTGGTGTATGAGCAGGGCGAAGTGCTAGATATTTTCTATATAAGGCAATATTTCCGGGTTCGCCAACATCGTCCAAAATTAAAAATCGTCTTCGTTTGTGAGTTTTCGAATCTGGAATGTTCACAATGAGAGTATCATTCTTGTCTTCAATGTCATCTAGAGTCATCTTCGTCAACTCATCGCAGCGGCGTGCACCGGCTAGTCCAAAAATTAATACAACCTGAAAATATATGCAGCCAATTTAGATTATATTATAATTTATTTATTAAAACTACTTACTTTTAACAATAGGAAGTCGTGATCGGGAGCTTTTTGAAAAAACTCGTTTATCTCATTTCTTGAGAATACTCGGGACTTTTTTGCTTCATATCCTACCGATTTTCTTTTCAGATATGATTTTAACTTTAAATAATTTGCGATATTGATGTTTTCTTTAATTAACAGCACGGCTCTAAGCATTGAATAAGTACTCCAGCGGCTTGTGAAGACTTGTAAATTTTACTTTCTTCAGCAAAAAAAGCCAGCATCACTTCTTCCGTAACTTGATTAACTTTTTTGTTATTACACCAGCTTTCGAACTTCGCATATTGTTTCTCATATCATTCTTTGGACTTATCCGGAAGCAATTCTTCCACTGCTGCAGCAGCAGCTTCTTCAATTATTCCAGTGCGAAGAGTGTTTTCCAAATTATAAAGCACTTTACAACACAAATTGTGACACTTTTGTTGTTGATTCATTGTCACTGTCAGTTAATTTTCTACAATAATGGTCCCTGTGATTTTTTTCGCAACAATAATATTTTCTGCAAAAAAATCGGGTTGAAAAACCGGAAATTTTGAGAATTGGGAAATATGCAAGTTTTGTACAAAATTTGAGCTGGGGGTGTTGGAAATCCATTATTTTCAATGTTTTGGATTGTGGAAACCAATTGTAGATGGCGCCACCAATTTTTGCAGATTGGGAAAATCCTCGGTGCCATCAATGAGAAACCCTGTAACCAGACACTTTTGATGGATATTTATGTTTCCGAGAGTCTTGTTTTCCTATCAGATGACGCCTCAAGATATACTCATTAGGAAAACAGGCTATAAGATTAATTACAGCAAGATGGACCTCACCAGTTGACCTGAATCTAGCAACAATCAGATTTGCACATGTGGCAAAATACTGAAGTTCATTAGGTTTTTGGTAGGGAAAACTGAAAATGCCTCAAGAGTGAAGAATATTTACCCATAATACTCAGCAACAATTTCTTGCAGATTCTCCGCAAATTTTTGCAAACTTTTTTGCAACCAGACTGATTGAGGTTTTTGGAATAAAGAGTTATAAACGTTCTTCATGTTTCATTTATTATAGAAAAATATATTTTTTTAATTATTTATTTATTTATCTACGGAAGAACCCAATATAATGATACAAGAATATTACATTATAGACTAAAATATCACATAGAAAATTTTTAACAAAAGTACAAGAGATTCACGGGTTAGTTGTCCGTGAATTGAGAAAAGTATATATTGTATAATTGTTGCACTGGAAGCTGCCATTTCTACATTTGACAATGTAGCGTCCCCTGCACTGTTTGTGCATTTGCAAAGACGTTTGTTTTTCCAAAAAAATATGATGTTTATCCTTCCTTTCCTTGCTAACATCAATCAAATTTTCTAAGCCCCGAGTTACGGTGGCAGCATCCGCAGAAACGGGTTCCTTACAAAGGAAACACACTGCTGTAGCAGAGTTGACCTCCATTTTTCTATAACAAGAAAGAACAGACCAAGATTTCACTTAGAATAGTTGCTTGTAAACAAATGTTCTTGAATAAAAACAACATGAACAAATTCTCACCTTTTGCTCCAATTTTACAAGATTTGAATCTTCACATTCTATGTTTTGGGTTGGCGATAAAAGTTAATTTTAACGAAAAACGTCAATATTTGTTCAATATTCTTCACTTTTATGACTTTTCCTTCTATAATTGACAATAATATTTATCAAAATAATGACAGAAAACAAACACACTTATGCCTCCTAGCGTGGCCGCCAAGCAGACGACAGGAGCGCCACGTAGAGCACACACGCGACGAACGACGGAGGAACGAAAGTAATAAATTATAGCGTGTACATTTAGATATACTGGTTTTTTCCCGGGGTATCAAAGGTATGACTTATATACATCGATTAAAAGGTGGAAATTCCCCCGTTACACTAATTAAGGTGTTAAAATATGAGAAATAAAGAGCAGGGAGAAAAAAACCACCAAAAAAGTGCGTTTTTTCCTTGAGCACGCGTTTTCTAATTTCATTGAAAAATGGACGACTTCATCAAAAAAAGTAATTGCACAATCGAAAAGTAGATTTTCTTAGCTTTCAAATGATATGAAATCATAGAGACCAATCGGATCATGTATACATTTTTAATTGATGGTTGTTCACAAAATTTCCCCGCGCTCCAAAAACAGCAAAAATTTGGCATTCAATAAACAACGATTAAATGAAAATTAAAAAAAATTAGGGTATACAAATTTCAGGGATGACAAAGAACCTTATCAGGACCCATAATCAAGAAAACTTAAATACTTAAATTAGTGGAATACAAAAAAATAGGAACAAATCCCTGGCGAGGTCAAAATTGCCCGGGAGCAGAAAGTTTGACCCGTGTTCCGATATGGCCAAAAGAGTCAAGCGTGACTTAATTCACAGGGTATGATAGCAGCAGAATTCCTCTTCCACAGGAACTTTGAATCATGACAAAATATGGTTTTTTCACAAAGTTATTGAATAATTTGTCCCCCCGCTGATGTGTAAATACACGGACTGTGCTCTCCGGCAAACATCACAGAAGCTCATTATTCGAGGTGCGCTTGGTGCCGTGTTTCTCGAAACCGGTCAAATTTTCGAGAAAAATCATAACGACTATTTTTGTAGAAAATTAACTGAACTTCAGTTTTTATCTTAACCGAAAATCTCTAACTGCCATATTTTAGGAGATATTGGTTGAAAACCTATTTTTCTGGTCTTTTGGGGCCATTTTCTCCTCCCTTGCACGCGTTTTCATGCAAAACTTTTTCTCATGTTTAATGAGCTACCAAATGCTACTTCCAAGCGGAAGATGAAAACAGGGCGTCATTAATGTTAACTTTGCCTTTTTTTCCTCCTTCATTTACTGGGCTATAATACAATTTTGAGTGTTACCACTACACCCCCACACAATCAAAATTTTAATAAAAAAATTTATTAATATTGCAACATAAGGTTTCTAAGCTTTTCAAATGTTACTTTATTAAAAGGTTTAGTTAGTATGTCTGCAATTTGTTCCCCACTTGGAATATACATTAATTGTATAGTATTCTCCGCAATTTTTTCTTTAACAAAATGGTACTTAAAATCTAAGTGTTTAATTCTTTTTAACTGTTCATTTGAACTACAGGAACGAACTGCAGACTGACTATCCTCATAGACTACAACTTTGAATTCTTCGACTAATGTTAACTCTAACAATAAATTTCTTAACCAACAAGCTTCACTAATACAAGAGCTTATGGCAATAATTTCAGATTCAGTGGTTGACATGGCGACAGTATTTTGATTTTTAGAATTCCATGACACAACATTGCCAAAAACAAACAGACAAAAACCAATAATTGATTTACGATCAGTAGTATCGCCACCCCAATCTGCAACTGCATATCCTACAATAATATCATTACTTCTTTTTGTATACAGTAGCTTAACTTCGAGAGTTCCTTTAATATATCTTAATACTCTTTTTAATGAGGTTAACAATTTTTCACTTGCATAATTTTGGTACCTTGATAACAGACTTATACTTGAACATAAGTCTGGCCTTGTTCCTAGCATTGCATACATACTACAGCCAATAATTTGTCTGCATTCAGTTTCAATATCAATACTATTAGATTCAACACTTTTTAAAATATCACTATCGAAGTTTCACTATCCGTTGGTGTATTTATGTGTTTACAGATCAGCATACCAAACCTTGAAAGAACATTCTCCAAATATTGTTTTTGACTTAATACAATAGCATTATTTTTTATATCTTGTTCTACAGAGATACCCAAAAAATAGCTTAATAACCCTAAATCCTTCTTTTTAAAACACTTACTTAAATTTGATTTTAAGTTTTCAATTTTCTCATCACAAGAACCACTAATGAAGATATCGTCTACAAAAATGATTGCATATATAATTATCTCTTCAGTCATTTTCATGTATGAACAATTGTCACACTTATTCTTAATAAAGCCCTCACTTGCCATAAAGTTGTCAAACTTTTGATACCAATACAGTCCATAGATCGCCTTTTTTATTTCACATACTTTACCATTTGTTTCACAACCTTTTAGCAGATACATATAGACATTTTCTTTGATTTTTCCATGCAAGAAGGCGTTACAGACGTCCATTTGATATATAGGCCAGCCTTTTTGAATTCACACAGCCAGAACTGCCCTTATTGTACTTTATCTCACTACAGGGCTATACACATTCTCATAAACAGTTTGTTTGAATCCCCTTGCCACTAGTCTACATTTAAACTTTTTATCTCTCCCTCCTTACCTCTTTTTATTTTAAAAACCCATTTGCATTGCATTATTTGACCTTTAACTGGCCTTTTTAGTAGTCTCCAAGTTTCATTCTCTGATAGGGCCTTCATTTCTTCATCAATTGCCTCCTTCCAACTACTTAAGTATTCGCTTTCCATTGCCTCCTTATAGGTCTTGGGTTCATCAACATCTAGACTAAAATAGCTTAATTCGTAATCACTGTACATATGTGACATTTTTAATAATTTAAACGGCCTTAATCTCCCATTTCTTTTTCTCGTAGATACTTGATCTGGTACTGTTTCCGTAATCTCTTCAGTTTCTGAATTTTGTTCATCTAAATATGATTCATGAGATAATCCCTTCATTGCGTTCATTACATCATTTTCTTCACCATTTTCTGAGCTGACTTCTATCATATCGGGGTCCAAGCAGATAAGCTTTTCTTATAGATTTTCATCCATGATAAAACTTATCTCTCTTTCTATAGCTACTTTATTTTCTTTTTCATAGTACACTCTGTATCCTTTAAAACATTTTCAGAATATCCAACGAAAATATTGTTTTTATTTTTCATATCTAGCTTCTTTCTTTTTTCTTTGGGTATATATGCCCAAACTTTGCTTCCAAATTCTGTACCATTATCACTCCTTATGACCTTAACCCTTTTCCCGATTGATTTTCAAAATATGTTAAAAATCCCTTTTCTTTTTCATACACATCAGACTTATTTTTAATGAAATAAACAAACTTATAACTGCTAAAGTTATCTTTTAACATAAAAATATGCAGGGAGTTGTTTATAGAAGGTTTCTCCATAGGACTACATAAATCTACATGTATTATTCCCCCAGGTTTATTCGCTCTACTTCCATTTACTTTGAAAGGTTCTCTACATTGTTTTGCTTGTACGCAAGAACTACACATTTGATTTGTTTTTTTTATTTCAATGTTATTACGTTTCAAAATATTACTTACATATCTGAAGTTCTGATGACATAAAACTTTATGCCTCCGTTTAATATCCTGATCACCTGTTACGAAATAACAATTTTCTTTATCAGAATTATTACTTTTAAAGTGTTGACATCTGTGCTCAGAGCTGGCCTCATCATCATTTTGAGAAGTTTGTCTGTGCGGATTGCCACTGCTATAGTGATGTTTTCTTTGTTTACGAACTGTGCATTTGTGGCATCTGAAATCAATGATAGGCCCTTGTCTAAAGCCTTCCCTTGTGAAAATAAATTAACTTTAAATTGTGGTACAAAGAGAACATCTTGTTATGTGACACAATGAAAGGTTTTACCATTATAAGCTAAAATACGAATGTTAGCTTGTCCTTCCGCTTGTAGTGCTGTACCATTACCGATTTTTACACATTTGTGTACTTCTAACTTCTTAAAACTGCAAAACATATCTTTCTCTTTACACATGTGCTGTGAAGCCCCACTGTCCGTGAACCATTCGATATTTACGTGGAACTGGCTATCACTTGAAACGACAAGTGCAAAGCCTTCACCTCTATTCTCACTGTTACTCGCTCTATTTCTTTCATTTGTGTCCCTTTCTTCTTTATTCTTCCTAACAAAACAATATTTTTATTAAATGTCCTTTTCTTCTACAATAATTGCACTCGATATTTCGGCATTGATTCTTCAAATAAAATATTTTTTCCTATTTCTATTTACATCTTGGTTTGACATTAACTTTGGTCTTGATACATGACTAGTCTCAGATGATCGAGATGCCATTAATGCCACAGATTCATCTTCTTCTCTTTTTAATCTATCTTTCTCAATTACAAGTCGGGTTGTTAAGTTATTTAGGGTTTGATTATGTGAGCCAACACTATCCCATGCTGAACGAATATGTCCAAATTTATCAGGAAGTGCCATTATGCTTTTACTTAAAACCATTTTCTCTGGAATATATTCTCCTAACTGCTTGAGTTTTGCTTGCCAATTGGTAACTTTTGATACTTCAGATTATAAAACTGTACATTCAAAAGATGTGTACTAACCTCAGATTTTCGCTCAAAAATGCTTTCTAATTTTTCCCACATTTTTTTTGAGGTTTCATACTGCATTACATATGAAATAATTTCAACTTCCATTCTCAAAACTAATACTCCTTGTGCACGAGCATCTTTTATTTTCACTTGGTAATTTTGTCTTCCTCGTCAACGGGTATAGATTCATCCCCACAGGTAATTTCAAATAGTCCCTTCGCCAACAACACAACTTTGAGCTGGAATCTCCAAATATTTCAATTTGAATTAAATAGTTTGTTAGCGATCGTCTCCATTTTCTTTTTACTATGGCGTGCAAGCCGAGATTGTAAGAAAAAACTACCACAATTCGAGACTTACACTGGGCTGATAACCTGTAGCGGAAGCTTATGGTGGTAGTAATAAAATATCTCCTTTAGAAAGAAAATGTTTACTTCGGTGATATTACAATATAACATAAAAATCTTTTTTTCATTTACGACATTTACGATATGACAACGATTCACTCAAAATACACACTAACTAGATATATGTCACTCAGCATTGCCAACCCATAATACAATTTTGAGTGTTACCACTACAAATAGTCGTGAACCTGTAAAAGTAAAACGGTCTCTTAGTTTTTAAATACAGAAGTGATACAATGTTCATTTACTGTTTACAATAAATAAGTTATAAGACATTCGAAAAAACTAAGCAAACTAATTAATTTCTTAACTTTTGTTTTTTATATTTATATGAAGGTTCAAAACAGACAGACGGACAAAATTAAAATTTACTTTCAATTACGTATATTTATATTAAAACATATGTGTAACAATATTGTCTTGACTACATATTTGTATTTTCGTTACAGGTAAGCTCGCTGATCAGATACATGTAAGTAAAATTGCTTTTTTTATTATATTCTACAGTTTTTCTATATTCCCCGTGATTTACATTAATGCCGATAGATATACCATTGGAAAACTATTTGCAAATTTATTATTTCAAAAATTACCTAATTTGATGTTTTTCCAACAAAATATAAAATAGTCATGTATTCTCATCAGTGGCAATATAATGAGAATTTGAAATGGAATACTGATTTTGAAAATCAAAATAATTACAAAAAAGTTGAATACTTAAACTGAGATTTTTGTTATTAATAATTTACTTGAGTAAAAAACAAATTATTAATCCTTCTTCCTGACTTTGATTTGTATCTAGATTGATTGGGGGTGGAATTCATATTAAAATTACTTGTTTTGTTCAAGTATCAATTTTCATCTAAAATCTGCGAAATGTATAATACTAACCGGCAGAAATTTATTTTAGTAATATAATTCATATTAAAATAAAATGTACCCCTTGGAATATGAAAATTATTATAAACAAATTGTACTGTATTGTTTCAATTTGGACATATAGTTTTATCACCTGGTAATGATTCTAAAATTGCTGGACCCCTATGTATATTAATATGTAATACACATACTTCTTCTCATTTCTTTTTACCCTTTCAGGTGTTGGATAGGAGTTCCGGACCCTCTTCCAATGTCCTCTATCTTTTGCCATCTTCCTCATTTCCTCCCAAGTTTTTTCTCTTTTTGCCCCCAGTTCTTTTATTTAGTCTAACCATTTCTTCCTTGGTCCCCCCTTCATTTCTTAATAGTATTTCCTGCATCCATTATTTTTCTTGTTAATCTGTCTCCCTTTATTCTTACGTTATGTCCATACTAATTCAGTTGTTTCCTGTTCATTTTTTTATTAATAGTTCTTGTTTTACTATTTTTCTAATGTCTTCGTTCTTCATCCTGTCCCACTTAGTTTTTTCCGCTATTCCTCTTAGGTGCTTCATTTCCATTGTATTTATTTTCGTCTCATCTTTCCCCCTAATTGTCCAATTTTTTGCTGCCTATGTTGTTGGTACTGCTATTGCGTTATATATTTTCAATTTCACATCAATATCAATATTTTTGTGTCCCCGTATTGTGTTATTTAGTGCATAGTTGATTTTTGTTGATTTATTTGCCCTTTTAGTTATCTCTGCATCTATTTTCCCGTCCTTTGTCAGCCTACTTCCAGGATATTCGTATGTCGTTACACTTTCTAAAGTATTCTTCTTATATGTTATTTCTTTATTTTAGACACGTTTTTATTATCATGATTTTGGTTTTATTTATGTTGACCTCCATTTTAATTTTTTCTATTTCCGCACACAAGACGATTATCAATTTTTGAATTCTATTTTTGGAATTCGCTATTAAAACCACATTATCGGCATATAGTAAGCTACTAATTTTTACGAGTTCCATATTTCTGTATCCAATTATTATAATCAGATATTCACCTTGTCTTTTTATGTTCTTAACTATCTTGTTCATAATAAGTATAAACAGTAACGGGCTTAAATTGTCACCTGGTTTTCTTCATCTGTCCATTATAAACTCGTCTGATGTCTGCCCTACAATTTGTATTTTAACCCTTACTATCTTATTTATGCTTTTTATAGCCTGTATTAATTCTATAGGTATTTTCATTTCCTCTATTATTGTCTATATCTATTTTCTAACAACTGTGTCAGATGCTGATTTCAAATCAATGAATACCAGGAACAGTTCTTCCCCTTTCTCAATTGTTCTCTTTATTAAGTTTCGTACAATGTATATATTACTACTGGTTTGTCTTTCCGGTCTGTTCTTCTTCTAGTTTTAGTTCTATGCAGTGCCTCAGTCTTATTTATAAAACTTTTCTATAGAGTTTGTAACTTGTTTGTGCCTAGCATATTGCTCTATAATTTTCACATTTAGTTTGTTCCCGTTTTTTATAGATAGGTATTATTATACTATTTTCCCATTCTCTCGGTATTTGTTTTTATCCCATGTTTCTTTGACCATTATCCACATCGAATCTATTCCTTGTTCTCCTATCCATTTGATACATTCTGGTACTATTCCATCTTCTCCGCTTGCTTTTCCTGTTTTAATGTTCTGTATGGCTTCTTCTACTTCTCTCGTAATTTCTTGCTGATCTATCTCTGTTTCTTCTACTTTTGTATCTTTGTTTTTTGGTATTGTATGGAATTTTTCTACATATTAGTCTCTTCATGCGTTTAGAATTTATTTTACCCCTGTTAGTAGTTGATTGTTTTTGTCTTTTATTGCTTTTATTTCCTTCTTTCTGCTTCCCCCAAATTTTTGTTATCTGTGTCCAAAATTTTCTGTTATTTATCCTATGTGATTATGTTATCTCCTCTGCAAGTTATCTCTAACTTTGTATTTTCATTTCTTTTATTTTTATTTTTACAGCGTTTCTCTTCTTCCTGTAGTCTTCTTTATCTTCCATTGTCTTTGTTTGGAGATATTTTTTCCATGCCGTTTTCTTTCCTTCCACAAGCTTTCTTATTTCTTCAGTCCACCATTTCGTTCTTTTTATATTCTTATTAAATTTTCTTCTTCCACACATTTTCTCTTCTGAGGATATCATATTCTCCATTTTTCTTCTAAAGTCCACTTTTCCATTTAATTTGCCCGTTTTTTAAATTCTTGATTTGTTACCTTTTTATATATCTCTGTTTTTTCATTCATTTTTAGTTCATGTATTGCTATGTTACTATATTCTATTTTCTGTTCATCGCTCCCAAGATTTAATTTCAATTGTGCTATCACTAATTTGTGATTGGTCTCCGCTTTTGCTTCTTTTCTTGTTTGTACTTTTTGTATCGTTTTTATTAAACTTTGGGTATATACAATATAGTCAATCAGACTTCTGGCGTTTCTTTCTTCTGCTGCAAAAGTGTATTTTTCATCAATTTGTTGGTACCACATCGTATTTCCGATTATCAAATCATTTCTTCTGCAGAAATCTATCATCTTTATACCGTTCCTGTTTATTGTTTCTCCGTAAACTCCCATGCATCCCATTTCATTTTATCATTACCTACTCTGCTGTTCCAATCTCCCATTATTATTGTTGATTCGTTTTCTGCTCTTGCCTCGTCTAGTTCTCTTTGTAGTTTTCTGTAAAATTCCAGTACATCTTCTTCAGATGCTCCTTCCACTGGACCATATATTTGTATTATTGTTTTAAATGAAACTAACTGTTTCTAGATAATTCCACAATATATTGATGGAGTGTTAAAAATTCTAAGTAATTTGATAATTATTTCGATATTAAATATCATCGTCAGAATGAAAGAAGTTACATTTCGTTTGATGCCTACCAGATATTTAATAATTATTTTTGGTTAGACCAAGAAAAAACCTACCTTGTGATTGACTTAATATATATTGTAACGTTAATGACAGTGATATTGTAATGGCAGTGACAGTGTTAGATATTCTTCTTTCCCTTGTTAATTATTTTAAGTTAGGTATTCTTCTTTCCCTGTTAAGTAGTGTAATAATAAACCTAAACTGAATTGAGGCTTTAATCAACTTTCAACTTGACAGTGACAATAAACAAATGACATAATAGCAAAGCTAACTATATAACATTCTTCCCCTCTTCAGTTTCTTATGAAATCTTCAAAATACTTTGAAGGGTTTCTATTTCGTTCTCAACGACGAGGCAAAATCTCTTTCACTTGATCAAATTGAACATTGGGATTGCTTTCTTCCTTGTCTGAGCCTTTCTCTAATATCACCGAACCATCAGTTGAACCTGAACCCAAATTTTCTTCATCCAGATTTGCCAGATGTCGAGTTGAAACAGTAGTTTCTCTACCATTAGAAAACTGTACGTGAGCGGAATCTGGATTTACTTCGACCAGTTCCACTCCTTCCACTGAAGGTTCGTATTTATTCGCTCTAACGTGTCTTCTTAAGAATACAGTGTCAGGAGTAGATAGCCATGTTGGAATTGATAATCCATTTTGCGATCTTCGTGGATGAATAAACATTCTCTCATGAGGAGAACAATTAGTTGCCGTACATAGAAGGCACCTTATTGAATGCAGAGCTTCTTGCAAAACTGAATCCCATTTATCTATCTTCAGGTTCTTAGATTTCAGTGCCAACTGAATGGTTTTCGATATTATACCATTATATCTCTCGCAATGTCCATTTCCTTGAAGATTATACGCAGTTGTACGACTTGAAGCAATACCGTTTGATTGCAAATATTCTTTCATCTAATGGGATATCAGCGAGGTTCCTTGGTCAGAATGTATATACGTAGGCATTACAAAGATTGCAAAAAGTTGTTTCAAGTACCAGATGACGGTTGCGGAAGTTGTGTCTGGACATACAAAAGCATAAGGGAACCGTGAATATTCATCAACAACAGTTAAAATATACTTGTTGTTAGTTGTTGATGGTAGGGGTCCTTTAAAATCTGGACATGTCGATTTTATTAGAGTTCTCTGGCTTTTATGAAATCTTGGATTGATTTCGGCGCAAACTGGACACAATGCGGTAATTTTTCGAATATCATCCAAGGAAAAGGTAGATTTTTACATCGAATCCAATGATACAACCGAGTCACTCCGGGATGACATGAGAAGGTATGTAAGTTATATAAAGTTTTATCACTTTGTTCTCTTGATATACCTGAAGTTATTCTTGAAAAAGTATCAGCTACTGTATTTTCTAGTCCAGGTCTATAAGCGATGTCGTAACTGAAACAGGATAATTCTAGGCGCCACTGCATAATCTTTTCATTTTTTATTTTACTTGAAACTTCATGATCAAACATAAAAGACACTGATCTCTGGTCTGTTATGAGTTTGAAATGTCGTCCAATTAGGAAGTGTCTCCACTTCTTGAGTGCTTCAACTATAGCGGATGCTTCTTTTTCCACAGATGAATGTCTTCTTTCAGTACTAGAGAGAGTCCTTGAGAAAAATGCTACAGGTTTCCCATCTTGGGAGAGCTGAGCTGCTATCGTATTCTCTGTGGCATCGGTTTCCACAGTGAACATAGCAGCGTCGTCAATTGATTTAACAGTTGCATTAGCGATGCTTTTCTTCAAAATTTCAAAGGCTGCTACAGCACTCTCAGACAAAGGAAAGGTTTTGCATTCTACTAATAGGTGAATCTTTTCAGAAAACTTGGGAGCCGATTTTGAGTAATGTGCAAACATTCCCATTATTCGACGGAGAGAGGACATGTTGTTTGGTATAGGTAGTTCCAGAAGTGGCTTCAGTCTATCAGGGTCAGGTTTGATTGTTTTATTCTCTATACAATAACCAAGAATTATTTTGTTCGAAGGAAACACACAATTTTCTTTATTTAAAGTTCGGTTATACTTCTCGGCAGCTTTAATGAAAAGATTAAGATTATGGTCATGATGTGCTTTATCGGATCCGCAAATCGTCACGTCGTCTAAATAGGCAAAAGTATCTTTCAAACCCTCTTTGTTGATGATGTTTTGAATTACCCTCTGAAAGCAGGCAACTCCATTGGTAACTCCGAACGGAATTCTAAGAAATTGATAAAGGTTACCACAAGCTTCGAAAGCGGTGAACTTCTGTTCTTCTCCTCTGATGGGGATCTGATGGTAGGCACTAGGAAGGTCTATGGAACTGAATATATCATACTTTGATACCTTTTCCACGATATCTTCAATCCGGGGTAGAGAGAAAGCATCAAGCATAGTAAATTTATTGATTGTCTGGGAATAATCAATGACCATTCGTTTTTTATGGTTATCGTTTGAAGTTATCAGAACTTGTGCACGCCAGGGTGAATCACTTGGTTCTATAATGTTCTCATTCAACAACCTTTCGACTTCTTTTTTTATGAACTCGAGATCGTCAGGACAATATTGACGTGATCTCACTGCAATAGGTTGACAGTCTATAGATAAATTTGAGAATAGAGGAATTGGGTCCAGATTAGCAATAGCTAAACTACATACTGTGAGTGGACACCTCGACCCACCAAAAGTTACTTTCACATCTGAGTGTTCTTTGAGTAAATTGTGACCAATAATTATATCTGCGCAGTTTGAAATCTCGAGAGATGTTATCCAGTATTCTTATAGAAACGATACAATATCCAATCACTTGTGATACTAACGATGCTATTGCTACATCACATGTATAACGGAATATCTTCAATTTTCTGGATCTTACAACTTTACTTGATATATAACTATCCGAACTTCTCGCATCGATCAATGCATATTTCATTGAGTTTCCTCGGGATTTGCAGACTTTTGGGAAATGACCTGTCTTGCCACATGCATGACAGTTGGAATTTTCAGCTGGACACGTACTACGAAGGTGATAATCATATCCACAGAAGTAGCATTTGGAAGAAGCAGCAGACGTTGTTGGCGAATCTAAATTTTCTGTAAATTTTTGAGATTGGTCTTCGTTTCTGTTAGCTGGAGCAGCAGCATTGAACGATCCAAATGGTGATACATACGCCTCAGAAGGAAATTGAGCCATTTCCAGTGCTCTCGCATTGTCAAAAGCAACCAAGGTTAGTGTATTATTTTCAAGTAGTCTTTGTCTAATTTGTGATGATAAAAGACCACTGATGAATGAATCTCGGATAAATTCATCCCTGTGCTCATCAGCAGATAATGCTTTGAAATTACACTCTTTACTCATTTGCTTCAAAACTTGAAAATATTGATCAATGGATTCACTAATTTGTTGTCGTCTCGTTGAAAGGGAGTGTCTGGCAAATATTTCATTCCTTGGTTTGGCATACATATTTTTCAAGATTTCGATCGCTTTTTCGTATGTACTACAATCGCTAATATATCCATAAATGTTAGGGCTAACATAGTGGATGAGAAGATTCAGTCGATCTTTTTCTTCCGTAGCTTTAGCAGTTTTGATGAAATATTCGAAAGAGCGAATCCAATGGGTCCACTGTTGAGGTGCATCGCTCGAACAGGGTTCGACTTCTAACTTTTCAGGTCTGAGTAGCTTATCCATTTGATGTTGTAGAAGAAAATAAAGTTGATTGAATTGTGATAATAAACCTAGACTGAATTGAGCCTTTAATCAACTTTCAACTTGACAGTGACAATAAACAAATAACATAATAGCAAAGTGATCATAACAAGTAGTTTTAGGTTGGGTATTCTTCTTTCCCTTTGTCCTATGTCAGGTTGAACAGGAATAGAATGTTCTAGATTGTTCGTTCTATGATACTGGTGAGTTCGAAATGTCATTCTGGAACATTGTGGAAAATTGAAAAGGAATATAAAAATAGGTACGAGACATTGTAAATTGTATTCCTTGTTTGTTGATAAACCAATTCAAGATATCCACTATCGTATTACAGTATTAATAGAATAAAGAAGAAGATACGGTATAACAAATATCAAAGCTTAGATATTATTAGACCTATGGGGATATCCTAGTTATATTTTTTCACATTTAAGATCAGTATTATTGTGCAATGCATGAAAACCAGGAAAACTATATCTGCTGATCTTTACAATTATCACTTTTAAACTTTACTAAGTGATAGTTGTAAAGATCAGCAAATATATTTTTCCTGGTTTTGTATACCATTGCACAGTTTGATATTTATAATATCATATCTTCTTTTTTCTATTAAAATATATTAAGTCAATCACAAGCCAAAAATAATTAAACATCAGGTAGGCATCAAATGAAATGTATCTTCTGTCATTCTGACGATTATATTTAGTATTGAAACAATTGTCAAATTTCTTAGAATTTTCAACGTTCTAAGTAAGGATCGAGACAGTGAATTTCATTTATTTGTATTATATTTATTATGACTCCTGTTTCGTTTATTTTTATCGATACTGTCATGATTCTTGAATCCACTGGTTCATGTCTTACTACGTTCTTGTTCAATTCTTCTGTAACAATTATTCCGACACACTCTTTTGCCCTTTGTTCCTGTAGTACTCCTGGGTAATATAATATGTGTTTGTTTCTATCTTCTTATATCCTTTTCCTTTTTTCTTGGTTTCGCTAATTCCCAAGACCTGTAATTTACTTTTTTCCATTTCTTCGCTTATTTCTATGTCTTTTCCTGTTAATGTATTTATATTCCATATCGCAACTGTTGTCTCCTTCTGTTCCTTTTCCATTATTAATTTTGTTGGAGCTATTCTTCTGTTTCTTATTTTCTTCTCTTTTGATCTATTTGATTTGTTGCTATGTTGTGTTTTATACTGCTCTCTCCTGTCTATTTTGAAAGTTTTTGTCACTGGTATCTTCGCTTTTATCTCGTTTATTACTTCATTTTCTTCATCATTATTATCCATTTGGTATCTGTCTTTTTGTTTAGCGTGTTTGTCCGTTGGCTGTTCATTCATCATATGTTCTATTTCTTTGTATAAAATCCTTCCTTTTTTATTGCCTTTTCCGTCTTCATTTCCGCGTCCTGTTCTATTCTCATCCATTAGTTTTTTGAGGAATGTGCCTGTTTAGTAATTTTCCGGATTTGCTCCAATTCTTTCTGCGTTTCAGGTAATAATCTATCGGTTACCCTCCCTTTCTACAATTTTTTCGGATTTCTGGTGATTTTGCTCTTCTTGTTTGAAGCTTTTCCTGTCATTCACATATCCGTTCATTATCGGTTTGTCCCATTTTTCCTATTAAGTTTTATGTGTGGTATTAGTGCTTTCCTATTGCTTAGTGTATCTCTTGAACAATTTTCCTTTATCCAGATATGCTGCCCTTCAATTTCTTTGTCACTTTCAATATTTCCATTTTCTTGTCCCATTTTATTAATTTCATCAGTATTTCTCTTTCTATTTCTTTGAAAGGATCCTATGTTCCTCACCTCCCCGGCATCATCATTTAATTCCACCTTTATTCCTGCTTTTCCCAATATAGGGGAAGTGTGCCTGAGATAGCATACTTTTATTTTGGGCACTATAATTTTTTAATTTCTGACCAAAAACATATTTTTATGTAGAAAATATATAAAAATGGAATAAATAAAGTAAGTTTTCACAAAACCTAAACGGTTTTTCTATTAACAAACGTAATAGTATATTTTGAAAAAGAAGCATGGTATGCCATCTCATGAAAGTAACTATTGATGAGATGGCATAGTATTAAAAAAAATATAAATTTAGGTACATATTTAACATTTGAACATTTTTGTCTTTCTGTCTAGTCCAGCACATTCTACATGGGCCCATTTCTTACAGTCCATGGAAACATAATTCTCTTGATAGAGACTATGAGAAAAGTTCATTGCAATAAATGCAAGGCGAGTCCTCCTCATCTAGGTCATCTCCTACGTCAAAACCCTCGGCTTGCTCATCTTCATTCTCATCCTCCATAACACATTTCTTATTCATAGTTCTCTCCGACTTTCTTATCATCCCTTATTTTTTTGTGCATCCTCGGCGAGTTTTGACGTTGGTGAAATTTTCTCAATTGATGGGTCAAGATTTAATCCTGGAAATATGTTTTGAGAATATGATGAAGGACCTGGCAAAACTAAAGTTTCATTGGTCTTTTCGTTAGAGACCTTGGAAACTTGGCACCGAGTTTGTCATGACGTTCACATTATTTAACTGACCCTCTTGCATTTGATTTTCGTCCCGATTGTCATCCTCTTCAGCGTTAGTTACTTCTGCGGCAGCAAACATCCAATCGGGGAAGATGTTGTCGTTGAATAGTGTTATGCCAGTCGCCTAAAATCCGCTTAGAGCAGTGGGAATGGTTGCTGTCTTGATGTATGCTGCGTTAAATAAAGAAGCTACTTGAAAATGAGTTACTATACGCCCTTGGTTATTTTTAAGCCAATTAGTTAGTTGTTGATTGTAGTAAGCATTAAGAGGACCAAAGAAGCTAACATCTAACGGTTGTACCCTATGGGTGCAATGTGGGGGGAAACAATAAAGAATTATGACATTTTCTTCAGCATATACAAGTGCATCTAAGCTTTTATGGCTAGTGTGTCCATCCAATAACAGCAAGACTTTATTTTGCTTTGATGGTTTGGCATATTTCGCAAAGTGCTTCAACCATTTAGGAAATATGTCACTATTCATGTACCCATTTTCTTGGGTAAATGCCACAGATCCAACTGGTGCTCCATCTATTAATTCAGTTTTCATGTTTTTTCTTGGAAATATGAGAGCAGGAGGGAGATATGTCCCTAAAAAAATACATAACGATTTTTATAGGTACCTAGGTACTTTAAAATCATAAACTTACCTGCTGCGTTCATACAACAAACGGTCGTTAGTCGCTGACCTCGTTCAGCACCACTTAAGACGCCTACTTGTTTTCTGCCTTTAGTGGCCTAAACTTTTGTTTTCTTCGAAGGAACGGTGGTAATACCCGATTCATCCATATTCCAAATATCATTCGGATGGAATTTATGTTGATCCAATATTCCAGAAAGCATCTGAAAGTATTTGTCAATTTGAACTTTGTTAAAAGCTCTAGATCGAGCTGCAGAAGTACTCTCAGGTGATCGTAAGGATATCGTAGGATTACGTTGCCTGAAATCATTCAGCCAGGTCCACCCAGCCATTTTAGATTCAGTAGAAAATCTATGAGGGATTTGTTTTGCTTCCGCAGTTTGAAATGCTAGTTTTCGGATGTAATCCGTTGTTAACCCAAAAAACATGGATTACATTTTTTGATATGTTGGACCAGTTCATTTTCTAGATATTCATGGAATGTGCTTTTGTGACCTCCTATGTAACCTTTTTTCCAGCCTTCCTCCTTAGTTGCCCTACGTCTTAAAGTCCTAAAAGGGACATTAAACGTTTTTGACGCTAAAAGCCACCCCATACGTTTTGCCTTCACAGCTAAGATGGCTTCCTGCATATTATTTTCATCCCATGACTCTCTATTTGACTTTCTTTTGTAGCGACCCATGTCTAAAAAAACATTGTTTCCAATTAATAATTGAGTTGCTGAGATGGCATACCATGCCATCTTATAAAAATTGTTGTATGCCATCTCATAAAATTAACGTTTATTTTTAAATAATACAATTTTTACTGAAACATATTTTAAACTAGGTATTTGATAACTTAGATATAATATTCAATAAATTATCTATCTGAAAGCTACAATAACATACCTTCAAGTCCCTTCCGTTACCCACCAAACTATCTGCGAACGACACTTAAAAATATTTTGAGTACACAAAAATATGACAAACATACTTTTCGACCACCAAAGATAACTGACCTACATCCGATTAACGCAATAGATTGTTTGAGCCGGTCGCTTAAAGGGGGCGCAATAAAAGGCGCGTAATTCAAAATGTATGTACATTAAATAGCGACTATGCCAACTCAGCAATTATGCCATTTCGGGCACAATTCCCCTACTTTCAATATTTGCGTTGATTTGGTCTGTGTTTTCATCTTCTTTGTCTTCTATCTCTTGAATTATGATATTATTTCTTTTTAGCTATCTTTGTATTATTGTTACAGGTAAGCTTGCTGATCAGATACATGTAAGTAAATGTTTTTTTTTTATATTTTCCAGTTTTTCTGTATATCCCGAGATTTACATGAAGTATATTAATATCGATAAATATACCATTGGAAAACTATTGGCAAAAATTACTTAATTTGATGTTTATACTACGAAGAAGTTTCCCAACAGAATATAAAATAATCGTGTAGTCTAATCAGTTGCAATATAATTAGAATGTTCAATAGAATAATTATTTTGAAAATTGAAATGATTACAAAAAAGTTGAATACCTAAACTGAGGTTTTTGTAATTAATTGTGTGCGGAATTGGAGGGTACCGTCGTGTTCCGACAGTTGGACTATTTTATTAGTCGTATTAGTGGACTGTATTATATACTTCGGCTGGTTTCCTACTCGTGGTCTTCAGATTCGTTGACGTTGAAGAAAACAGAATAAAAAAGATTCTCAGTTTGATTTATACAATAAATTATTCCCCTTGCACAACACCCGGTAACAATTTTCGTAAGAATAAACATAAATAAATTTGAATACGCATTTGCTAAGAAGCATTGACTACTTGATACATTTTTTTGACTAAATGTTAGCTGGTTGCTGTATAGCTGTAGTATCTAAAAAGATCTAAATATTGAAGATATTACGTAAGAAGCTATTCCTCAAATACACATTTTTCAAAAAGTGTGGCTTCATAAATGTTAGTATTGATTGGAGAAAATTCTTTTTCTCGGTTGATTATTAGCAAGCCGGTAAGTATATACAATAATTATATATTAACAATAATGAATATACAAAAAGATTGATATTTCAATGAATACATGATAAACTATTTACTGTTTAACAAGCAACAAAAAACATATTTTTGAGAAACGAATTTACTTAAAGGTTTCTACAATTTTATCAACAATCTGAAAAGGTATTTTAGAAAGAATTAATCCGCAAATATATCAATGTATTTTTCTTAAATATAATAATAGTAATAAAATAAAAGAATTTACATTCAAATTCAAACAATATTTCTATAATAACTTAGCGTCAAATAAGTCCTTACCGTCATTTAGTTTTCATCTTCCTGAAATAAACTTGTGTTAACCTTTTCCGCCATTTTTGTTTTTTCTTGTTTCTTTGGGCGTATATAGGGAGCTTGCAATTTTAGTCGGTGTTTTTTCTTGTATACGTACAGAGTTTGAGCAAGGCTTTCTCTAGTATATTTTCGGCATTTTCATTTTGTTCATTTAGAATGTTTTTTCTTCTTCCTTATAATATGTATTTCTTCAGCGTATGAGCCAAATAAGATTGAGAAAGGTAAATAAAATGTTGCAGAATGAATAGTTTGATTATAAATTAATACAGTGTTAGTAACAATATCGACTATAGGATCGTTTAGGTTTTGTTCTTTTAAAGTTCTAATTTTTTCGGAAAGTGTTGAGTGAAACCTTTCAACTGGAGAATTAGAAGAATAGTTATTTACTGTCGTATAATGAATTTCGATCTTATCCATTTCCTAGAATTCTTTGATTAAAAAGCAGTTGAATTCGGTACCACTGTCCGCTACAATTTTCTTGAAATAATTGTGATGTGTAAAGTAGTGTCGTAATTTACTTAATATTGAAATTTATATTTCGTCGGGTATTTTATAACATTGTCCATACTTTGAAAATGAATCAAAAATAGTCAAATACAATTTTTTGTTAAAATGGAATGAATATATAGGTATGTAAAATGTCAAAAAGTTTTTCATCAAGGAGGGGTCCTAATTGTGGAAGTTTATACGGGAGCTTTTCATATTTATTTGTCAAGCAAGTTTCGCATTTATTGATAAAATTAGATATAGTTGTCTGCATAGAGGGCCACTAAAATTGATGTCGCAAATGTTTGTAGGTTTCTAATATTCCGTTATGATTTTCAGAATTATTATGTCTTCACACTCTATTAATTTTTTTTTGTCTTCTATGTCTTGTAACATTGACGTGCAAAAATGAGTTTTAACTGTTAAGTCTAAATTTTGTCTAAAGTTATTACAAGTATAAGATCTAAATTCGTGATATATTTTTATTGCCAACTTTTGATTTGGTCGTCATATTTCTTTAAAAACATGTACTATTTCAGATTGCCAATTTTAAGTCAAATTTACCGTAATTTTTTTTGTAGATTAAATCATAATTTCCTGAATCTAAAAATATTTGGTTTATTGAAAAATTAATAGGTTCTTCGGGGGTTAGGATTCCCGTGATAGGATTCTGGGTTGCAGTATGTCAGATGATTTATTTTGATCAACTTGTTCTAAAAATTCATCAATGTCAAACATTTCTTCGGAGTCTGGAGGTTCTGCGCAGTTTGAACTGTTTGTATGTGCAAATATGTGTACTACAGAAAGAGAGTCGGTTACTTCATTTTCTTTCCCTACTTTATATTTCACCTCAAAATGATAATCCTCTAATTTTAGGCTCAAATGTATTAATCTAGAAGTGGGGTCTTTCATTTTATAAATCCAGACGAGAGGGTTATGATCTGTCTTAATTAGACATTTTTGGCCGTATAAAGAAGGACGGAAATGTTTGCAACAATCTACGATTGCCATTAGTTCTTTTTCTATAGAGGAATAATTTTGTTCGGTTGAATTTAAAGTTCGAGAATAATGGGCGATGACGTGAGGTGAGGTCTTGTGAAAGTACAGATCCGATAGCTATACACTGGTACAAACTTTGTTGGAGAACGCAACGAGATCAATGAATTATAGGTGTTGTTAAGCGACAGTGAAAAAATCAACGATTATTGTCATCAAAAGGAAAGTAAATGGCATTTCATCCTAGTACGAGCTCCAAATTTTGGTGCGCTTTGGGAAACCGATGTCAAATCCTTTAAACATCAACTTGTACGATTTAGTAGGTACGACTTTGGCAACTCTCCTCTACATGTTTTGGCCTTTCAATTAATTTAAAAATTATGTAAAGTCTCTTGTTTTCTGAAATAAAGAAGTTAAAAAAAGGTGAGAGCTGGGCAGCTATGGGGATGGTGGAGGCTACAATAGAATTTTTTTGAAAAACGTACAGTCGTATAAATGTCTACTTATAGTGTATTTAATACTTTGTTATGTTTGGTTCAGTAAAACATCGCATCTCAGTGAGAACTAACTTTATTTCCATGTCTAGTCTACTGGTTAAAGTTTATAACAAATAATACAGCCATAGGCGGCCGTTAATAAATATTATAATAATATGTTACATCTGTTACATCTCCCTTTCTGTAACAAAACAAAAACAAACATTTCAGGAAAATATAAAAATTGTTAATCGAATTTTTCGACAAAAAACAAAATTAAAAAGTTACACTTAAATAACAAAATGTAAGAAATGTAATTTCTTTAAAAAAAGTATCAAATAATTCATTCCACGGCAGAAAAAAGAATCTGGGACCTTAAATCGTTAGATACAATAATTTGATTTCCTTTAAATGAAAGACCATTGCTTTCCACAATCTCGTTTCTAAAACTGTAGTAATCTTTAATTGAATCTGGCACATTTCAGGCCAACCATTTTTAATAGATTTTTTCAATAAACACATTTTAGAATCTTCACCTGAAAGTTTTACAAATTCACAAAAATTTTTATCGCTGAATTTGCAATTATATTCTATAACACATACTTCTAATTTATCTTCGAAAGAAATTGAATTTTCATTAGTTTTAATGTTGGCTCTGGACAACGCATCAGATAAGAATAAATCTTTGCCAGGCTTATGAATTAATTTGAAGTCAAATTTTGGTAGTTGAAGCACCATGCACTGTAATCTCGTAGGACATTCAAATAGAGGTTTTTATAAACTTCTAACAAAGGATAGTGATTCGTTTCTACTGAAAAAGTACGGCCATATATAAATTCATAAAATTTTTGGCATACAAATAAAATAGTTTAAGTTAAAGCTTAGGAAGCATAAACCATTTGGAAGTAAACAACCACCGATTCCATTTTTTGATGCATCTACAGAAATAACAACTGGTTCGTTTAAATCAAAATAATGCAAAGCAGGTACTTCAGTTAACTTTCTTTTTAAATTTTGAAACTATTCTGTATGCAGGTCAGTCCTTTTTTATGAGCTCTCTTAATGAAGAATTTGAATTTGAAAAATTTGGTGTAAAACGTTCTGCTTATATAATCATCCCAAGAAACCTTTACACATCTTTTTTAGTCTTAGGTAGAGGCATGTTTCGTATGGCCTCTATTTTATCTATCAAAAGATATCTCCGTCATTAAAAATTTACATTTCTTCTTATTAGAAGTTAATCTGGCTATTTAAAAACTTCTTTTAAACGTGTATATGATCAGCTAGCGTTTTACCCCAAACAATAAGATCATCTATGTATATATCTACTTCTTCTTGTCGAATATATTTTTAAAATATTCCTGAAAAACTTTCTGTTTTAAAAGAAATTGTTGTACTTGTTGCCAAAGATCACGTCTGGGGAAAACGTGTTTACGCATAAGAAACTTGTCGCTTATTATATTATTTCTAAACTCTATTTTACAGTTCACAGAACATGTGTTAAAATGATTACTTATATAAACAACCCACAAAAGAATTTATCTAACCCAAGGTCAGAGAAGCAGGTACTAAAAAGATAAAATATTTCTCCTAAAATAGAATTTATAATAATAATAAAAGTTCAAACTAACATTCATTTTTGTTCAAATAATTCCACAAATTTGTTTTGATATTGTGTGCAGGTTAATAAAAAATTTAAATGTGTGCTGTTTTATTATTTATTACCGAAATTATTTGTCTCAAAATTGTTTATTATGATATAGTATTATAATTTTATTTTTTAAGACAAACTGTTAAATTAACCTACCCATAATCCAAACTACCTAAGCACCTTAGACCAATTATAAAGCTTTCAATTGTAAACGCTAGTTGAGTATCTTTGGCGCGCAGCGCTCGCGCCGCCTACCGGATTTTTTTTAAAATTCAGGGATTGTACGAGTAGGAACCAGTATGCAAGCAAATGATAAACATGACTTTTCTAATCGTTTTTTTCAACGAGTCGGGAGGGTTGTTTCCTATCAAAAATGGTTGTTACAATAAAAGTTGGGTTCCAATCGGCCAAAAAGCCTATGGAAAGGCAAAAAACTTTTAGAAAGCTTCCACGTAAGGAAGGTACATGAAAATATTGGGGAAAACAATTCTCGCGAAATTATTGGTGAAGTTTTACGAGAAACGCCTGGTGTTACGAGTACTAATAATGCTGAGAATGTTTATAAAGTTAAAATACAGGTAATTATATGGTTATATTATGTTATATATTATAAAAATAGAAAAAAGTATAAGCAAGCATTTGAATTCTTTAGTCTATTTCTTCAATTATTTTTCATCAGTGAGTTTTGTATTTTAATTGTAATATATTCATATTAATTACAATATTTACATTTTAGTTAAAACAAAACAGAACGATTGAAAACACGATATGCAACTGCAAAGGAGGCCTGGGGTACTGCAAGCACTCGGCAGCAGTTTGCATATACGTAAACACAGAGAATGCTTATTCCAAAACGAATGAACCTATGATTTTGAATAAGCATTTCGATAAACAGCTGGAAAACTATAAAAAAGGCTGCAGAGTTAAGACTCTTTTTTCACAAGTAGAACCATCCACACTTCCACAGTTTTATCGTAGTGTCCCATGAGTCTCGGATAAGCACTTGGCCAATATTTCTCTATTCACTGAAATGATAATTGCTGAGGAAAAGTATGAAGCTGAAAAGGAAGAAATAAACAAAATAAAATTACAAGAAGAACAGGAATTGATGAATTTACTAGATGTTTTATTCAATTTGCAAAATAGTCCGGAATTTAGACACTATAATAGTTACAAAATTGTAGAATGCACAGAACAAGGATTGAAGTTAAAAAAAGAAGTTTGCCCTGAAGAATATTCTGCGCAGTATTTATTGGTAAAGGTAAATAAAGAGAAGTGGACAGATATCTGCGTTAAATCTGTAGGACAGTCAGAATCTTCATCGTGGTTTAGAGAGAGAAAACTCAGAATAACTTGCAGTACCAAAGCTCATGAAATCAAAACGCGGAAAAAAAATCCTGAACAGTTAGCTGCAAGATTTATTAATGTCAAGAATAAAAGCAAGCCAACCAAAGAAATGTTGTACGGCATAAAAATGGAATCAGTTGCTGCTTCATTATTCGAAACAAAAACTGGAGCAAAAATTCATCATGTTGGCTTGATTGTTTCATATAAACAACCATTTTTGGCTTGTAGTTCAGATGGAATAATTAAAAATGATGAAAATTTTGAATTACTAGAAATAAAATGCCCTAGTTCATGTGAAGCTTCTGTTATTGTAGACTTTGAAAAGCAGGAAAGTCGTGTGAAATAATTGGTTTTTGAAAATGGAAATGTTACGTTGAAAAAAAACGATAAATATTTCACTCAAGTGCAAATTTCCATGTATATCTTAGGAATTAAACGATGCGCTACTTTGTTGTATATTCGAGTAAAGATTTTGTACATATACTCGTTGAAAGAGATGAAGAATTTTTATTGAACGTTATTCCAAAAATTGAAAGCTTTTATTACAACTATTCCATCAATATGTTACCAGCACCTGTATGATCCCTGAAAAAAATGATTGATACGGATATTTATAAAATGTACAGCAGCTTATATTAGTACAATTCTTTATTAGAAATAGTTATAAATTATAATAGTTGTACAAAAACTTATAAATAAAGATTGAAATACAAGTGCATTCTATACTCATTATTACTTCTTAATTAAAGGCTCTTTGTTGTTAGCAAGTAAGCAAATCATATACATGATATCATCAATGTTATTAAAAAGTTCAACGTTGATGCGGTGTAAAATTTTAAATGTTTTTACACTTTGTATTGCCCTTTCTATATGTATACGGACTGATGCTATAGAATATCCTTCGAGAACTTCCTCTCGAGTGAATTGAGGTTGTAGAGCAAATGGTGGCATAACAAGAGTACATTGTCGATTTAGTAGTTCAGATCTTATTTGCGGAAAACCTTTATCGGTCATTACTTCATCACCATGTTCTAAAAGGTTTAAAAATCCACAATCATTAGTGATAAAACTGTCTGTAGCTCGTCCACCATATCCTTTTGATATAAAAGTTATTAATCCTGATGGACTTATACAGATGAAATTTTTTATCGTAAATCCACCTTTGTACGTAGAATACATTAATATTCGCTGTTCAACTTTAGGACTATCGCATGCCATTTCAGTGCAATCAATGATTGCTCGACAATTTGGGTAATCTTTAAAAGTTACAGGCATGGTATCTTTGATGGCTTACTTCGAAGGCCAAAACAACCAATGTTTTGTATTCTTCAGCAAAGTTTCGAGTACACTAAAAAATATATTTGAGACTGGTGCTGTCGTTACTTGGAATATCTCACCTAATGCCTTAAAGCTTAAGCCAAGCTTAAGTTTCATTAAAAACAATAATAATCTGTTGTGTCTTGAAACTTTTTTAAAAAATTGTGGTTGTTCGTCTTTACCTGCTACAATAAACTCAAGTAAGATATCGTGAAATGACACTGATATTCCACACAAAGTTTTCATGGATTCATTGGAATGAACTGATTCAAAACCAGTAAAAAAAGTGTGCATCTCTGCGTCAGGGCCTGAAGATTTTGATACAGCTCTTTTGAAAATCCTCTGAATTTCATCAACGGAAACAGATCTTCTCACAACTTCTTTGCTTGCAGTGCTGGCTTGAGTGATTATTCTGATTGTAGTTTGCGTAGAAACATTATTGTTGTCCGTTGAACAAAATAAAATAGTCAAGTTCTCTCTTTCATTATGATCAAAAACTGGATCGGTCTGGATACCAATTTCCTTCGTTTTTTCATTTAAGCAAATTAATGGTTCTGAAAAAAAAATTGAATTACTGACGAGTGTAATTATTTTATTTTATTCAAACGTATTACTCAAAGTATGACTTACCGTCAACAAATTCATCATCAACATTCTCATCAGCTTTATTTATAACCGAAATACTTTCTTCTTTTTTCTTATTGCGAGCAATTAACCTTTCAGCTTTACTCGGGTTAATCACTTTTTGTCCATATATTTCTGGAAAGATTGTTGGGTTGTAGGACACTTTTCTTGGATCATTAGATTTTTCTCCTCCTTCAAAATGTGCACTACAAATTCTGCTCCAGTCCTTCGGCTCCCAAATCTTATTTTTATTTTTCTCACTAAAACACATACACTGAATTAATAAAGTTCTATTCAAGGTTGGAAAAATAATATGTAGGATCACTTAAGGATGAATTTTCAGACACAAAGATAACCTATAATTATTTGACACTAAAAAATGTAATTTTCATATTTATACTTGATAACATAATTTGTCATTTTAATCTGTACAATGATTTTATAAGTATATATACAAATGCATGTTAACTTACTGTACACGACGAGCAGCAATGATCCATTTGTTTTTTCGTTCTTTTTCATATGGCCGAGAAGGAAATTTATAAAACTGCAGCTCCGGATTAGCACGCTCTGAGTGTGAACACCCAACAACACAACAATAACGATTTGCACGTCTACTATTTTTAATAATCAATTCACTATTTGCCCAATCCATTTTGCTCGTACAGCATACATCGAGACAGCTGATACAATCCTGAAACCTAAATACTTCGCCACGAGGCGGCGCTCGCCGCGGTACTAAACTAGCGTATTCTATCTAATTTGATTTTGAGACGACAAATATCAATACTAGTGTCAAAGAAATTATTATATTTCCTACTAGTTAAAGTCGCATTGCAGCAATTTAAATTGTATCAATATCAAACGTTTGCAAATATACAACACGAAAATAAAGTGGATACATAAGTAACAATGATTTAAAAAAAATTACGCAATTATCGACACATTTGTCGGTAGTAAACGAGAGCGTGTACTCAAAGAATTGATTTTCCACAAGCACGATCATTTATTGACATAACTAAATGCATTTTCACTTTGTAACAGAATCTCAACGACTGAAATTATTTTGTGTTGACTGGAAATATCGTTTCGGATGCGGCTGTTAATTTGCAATTAAATCAATCGTTTCGAAATAGTCACAACGCAATCGATACTAGTTAATTGGTCATTAGTTCAAAGGTATTTTTTAATAATCAAACAAAACAAATAATTTCATCATATATGGGGCGAATGCAATTAAATGCGTATTTGTTTGTTTCATTCTGAGTGGAGATAGTTACCGAAAATATATTTATTTACATCCTGCTTGAAAGGTCCAATTTTTAGAAAATTGAGTAAGAAATCTGACAGGTCGAATTTCAAGAATGTTCAATTATGTGTCTCTCGAAAAATATTAACAATAACAACACGTTCAAAAAATGAAAAATCAACAAAATAAACTTAGTCTGAACCTACAACACTGGGAGCCATAAATCCTGAAAACTCTGTTGTTCTGTTCAAATGTGTATGTTTGTATTAGAAAGGGAATCTCCTATATTAAATTATTTTTTTCAAAATGTAATTTCAATCAAAGATTAACTCGTTTCGCGTGTTTTTTATATTGTTAATTCATGCATTTATCAATGGAAGCTTCAACTAAAAATAGCAGTCTTTATATAATCCTTGGTTTGATAGGTTATTTTCCACAATTATGTAAGCAAGCTTTCAAAACGGTTCTTCATACTTTCCAGACGAAAGTTCTTAATAAACTATTTTGAAATGAAACACAGCAAAAAAGGCTTACCTTTCAAAATATTTTACGTCGAGGAAAAATTGTATCGAGCAGTAGATTTCTGAAGAGTTTTCCTTCAAAGGTTAACCATCAATTCGCTCTCAGTATTCCGCGTTTGATGAAACATCAAGTGAAATTTTCCGGGAGTTGCACCTGCGGCGTCTGATACACTTTCGAAATTGGGAAATCCGCCTGAAAGAAAATCCTCCAACTCTTCTTTAAATTGATTGTCTGTCGCTAAAAAAAAGATGCATTATTCGATAAACATCCTTTTCACGAAAATGGCAAGAGAGAAACTGAATTTTATTCGGAAAACTAAAAGGATACGGAGTGGTTTGAAGAAAAACTTTGCCAGGAAGATGTCACAAATAAATTAAATGAAAGGAAAGGCTCATATCCTGAGATTTCATAAACGTTCTACAAAATTTGGTGAAATTAATAATTGAATTTTTCAGAAAAAGTGAGTTTTCGGAAAACTGCTTAAATTTTCCAGAAATATCCAGTTATTGATTGTTGAGAAATTGTTTGTATTTTTGAGAAAGATCAAAGAGTGACTTAACTTTGAAAATTTGTCCAGAATATGACAATACTTCAAAAAAAATAACACGAAGTAAGTATACAAAGTGAAAATATAATTCCATCATTTCTTTGAGAGCCGACAAAGAATAACTACTGAAATATTGGACATAGGTTAACCAAAAAAGAACAAAGAGAGAGACCAATAGATTGACTAGATGGAGAATATAGGAGGAAATATAGGAAAAACTCTGGAGGATATGAAAATTCTTGCCGGGGACTGAAAGGCATAGAAAATAGGACACAGCGACATAATCTGATTCCTGAAAAGGCAAAAAGATAAACCATGAAAAAGAAGAAAACTATTGTTGGGAGGAGTATAATTTTGTCGACAAAAAGAACACTTAACTTCCATATCAGAGGCGTTTCTAGCCCTTGTGGCGCCCGTGTGCAACTAGTAGCCTGATGCCCTCTAGTCTAGTAGGAGCGAGGTCAAAATGGAATAAATACTAACAGTTATACAGGGTGTTCACAAAGGTATGCACTTTTTTTAAAACTGTGACACCTACTCATGATAATACTGAACAACTTTCACCAAGGAACCCATGGTGAATTCTCAAAAAACATTTGGACTTAGTATAAAGATCGATCAGCTGATCGACCAAGTCTCCATACAAAGTCCAAATTTTTTTTGCGAATTGACCATGCATTCCTTGGAGAAAGTTGTTTCGTATCATGAGTAGAAGCCACAGTTTAAACAATGTGACCTTTGTTAAGACCCTATATTTTCAATCGGAAATTCGTATGCAAATGGTGCAATTTAAAATTATGCCGGGAAGGAAGGGGTTTTAGGATTGAAAAAAATCACAACTTTGTAGTTCTTTCAAAAATATTTATTTTAAAAACTATTTATAGTAACACAAGTATATATCTTAGACATAAATGTATTTACAAAAAAATTACTTTTCGAGCTTTTGCATTAGCTAAATCTTCAATAATGTCAAGTAATTTAAAATGTCCAACGGTGTAGTGGAATCATCAATAAACATCGGTAATAATTCGATTTCATTATAGACCTCGAACTGTTCCACATCTGAGGAGCCAGCATGGCTGAGTTTATTTTCTAAATTAGAGCAATGTGTTGTTTTTTTTTGTATCAAATCTTTCCAGTTTTCCAATTTTTGAAGAAATGAAAAAATTACATTATTTTCATTCAAAAGTTCGAACCGTTCGTCGAACTTAGTTATTGCGGTGTCTAACAAATAGTAGTAAAAATTTACTTTAAAATCTGTTTTCGCGTCTGTTATCGGTTCATCCTCCGCCTCATAATTGAAAAACCTTTTTGTCATTAATGAATTTGCCATATTTCTTGACTCTGCATCTTTGCTCCTATCGCAATAAATAGTAAACAAGGCATCATATACTTTTCCCAGTTCTAAACGTAGAGCTTTGACTGCTTCAACCCTGCTCTCCCATCGAGAATTTGAGTGGTTTTAGACTTAAAGTTGGCACTTCTTTTTTGCCAACGTGCTATTGACGCAGAAAAAAAAATTTCCTGCACGATTGAAAAGAAATTGACAATTTGTAATGAACTTTTAGCAGCGTCATTCACTACCAAATTGAGGCAGTGTGCAGCACAAAAGGTACATAAAATGCTCGCGGGTTTAAATCTAGAATTCGTTTTTTAGGCGTATATTTTTCCCTTTCATGTTTGCACCATTATCATAACCGTGACCACGCATATCTTGTATTCCAATTTCGTTTGCGATTAAAAAATCTAACAAAAATGAAGTTAAGCCTAGGCCAGTAGTGTCTGTAATAGGAAAAAAACCCAGAAAGTGTTCTTTTACTTCAGCCTTGTTGTTACTTGCATTTAAAAGAACGTAACGTACGACAACCGATACTTGTTCTTCGTGTGCTATATCTGGAATGCAATCTACAATAATGGAAAAATATTTTGATTGTTTCAATACCAAAACAATAGTTTTTTTATTCTTTCTCCCAATAATTGTATTATTTCATTCTGAATATTATGGCCAAGATAATGTAATGTAATCTATCTGTTTTATCACGGTAATGTAATCGAGTTGGAATTATCCCTGTCCGACACCAGTGTAATGTGGTCGGTAATCTTTCTGGTTCCCTTTTTCTCTCGTTGGTAGTGACCGGAAGGCCCCTACTGTACACTCCTATCCAAAGAACAAAATCGTTGCAGCGTGCTGTCACCAGTGCCTTGCGGCACAAAATTTAGAACCAGGAATCTCCCTGCGGGATTACCTCGGGGGAGGGGTTGTTCCTGGTTCGAGCGATCAAGGTCTTCGTGGAGCCTCTTGGGCTTATACAGTGTGCCAAGCCCGAGTTCGTAATGCAGGTCGAGTCGGCCCGTCCTATCGGCGGGTATGAGGGTGAGGGCTGAGGTTAAGGAAATAAACTGAAAGGTTAAATGTGTACAAGTATATATTACAAAATAAAAAAAATATAGTAGTAGTCATACGAAATTTCTCGTAATCGAGCTATCTCCGGTTTTTTTGGGTAGCCTACGTGATATATATATAAAGAAATAAAAAAAATAAAAAAATACCGAGCCAGATTTTTTTGGTACTCAACTGTATTAATTACGGTACCCTATGCGCTACAGTAAACCATATAATGACAGTAGTAAGATGAAGTAACAAGAAAAAAAACTAATATAACTTTGGCGATAATTATGGTGGATATCCTGCACAAAAATTAAGGCAATAAATAGGAATCAAACGAAACTTTATGAATTAGCACAAATACGATATCCTGTAAACCATATATCTATATCGCCAAAATTTCTGGGATTGGAAAAACATAATTATGAATCTCGTGAAATTTAGGTAACCAGTACAATATAAAAAAAGAAAATCTATATCCCCCACTTTGAATTCTAATTACGATTCTCGTAGAATTTGAATATGTAGAATAATATCTATATCAACAAAAATTCGGAAGATTAATTATGATGTCTCCGGTATGTGGATGTCCTGTAATATGACCGAAAGTATTATCGGTTGAAACTTTAAAATAGGAATAAATATGATCCCCTGTACAATATAAATATCCGTGCACAATTTCAAATAATCAGATATATCGGGAGATGAAGGGCGCAGATGTAAATGGTACAATAGATATGACCGAAAGAAAATGTGGGTTCCCTTACCTTTTTGGGACACCCGGTTGTCAATGAAAATATAATAAAGCAGATCAATACAATATATAAAAATTAATTGTACGTTAATTAATTGTACGTTAAAAACTTACGTTTTGGGAATATCACTAGTCACAAACTGCACAATATTACTGTTGAGAGTGAAGGGACCGTCCGTACTAAGACTGGCCACTTCGGGGAGATTTACTGTCTCTCTCCCTTTGATTCAAAATTTCTTGGTATTTATTCTAAAATTTACCTTGTCTATGCCCTTGTGTGAAGGTTAGTTTTCTGTATCATTATTTTAATTTGTAACGTATTGGTAAACAAAGCATGACACAATCGTCAGCTGTGATGTTTTATTAACCTTGCAATAACACACTTTGTATCAATTCCTTTCGTTGAGGTCAACAATTATTAATTATTTCGAATTAAGAAAAATTTGTCTATATAGGGCGTTCTTAAAATTTTCTATGTCATATCTCGTGTTTATTACAATAATGAGTTACGCTTGACTCAGATTTTTGAATAAGGGCAATGTGTTCCGCAAGCACATAATCAAAGTTAGAGGTATATTCAACCAGTTTTAAAAAATTACCATTATCAGAATCGTAAATTTTTTGAGATCTTCCGCGAAAAGCCAGACATTGCCTCGCTAAAAAATAAATTATGTTGATTATTCGTTCCAGCACTGCAACCCAACGTTTTTTCCCGATCAATTTCATTTTGGTGCAAGAAATCTACCGACTTTTCTTTTAAAATAACAGTTTTCAATGAAATTTGTTTCCTCGAAGCTCTTTTCATGACGTTCTAAAGCAGTAGACAAATGCTGCCAATCTTTGTAACCTATTTCACCATTAAACTGAGTCGGACTCGCATCAGCATGAAAAAGTTTACAGTAAAAACAATAAACAGAATCAGTTGACTTAGAGTAAACCAGCCACTTTCGTAAAACGGTTTCATTATTTAACATCTTTTTAGTATAATAAGCATCTCAAAAAGATCTGTTCGAAATATTCGAATAAGGATATGAACCCATTTTTACCTGCACTGGCCCACGCTCCATCAAAAATATTATCTGTTTATCGGATAACACCTGTGACCATAACGCGAGATCATTCATTATATCTTCTCGAAGAATATTCTTCGGGGACGATTCGGCACTAGGAGGTTCTTCGTCTTCTTCGACTACCGACGACAAAGACATCTTAGACATCAGCGGCGGCGGTGGTGACGTAGAAGTGACGAGTTCTGCTGTAGAATTATCTTGGTTTTCATAGGTCTCTGTCTCCAGGTGTTCGTCCGAGGATGGACCGGGTCGACAAAAAACTTTTTAATAGAACTAGTATTCTTTATCAGAAACACTTCCTTCTCCAGCTTTCTTTTTTGATTCTGTGCACCAAAAAGTTCCTTTTTTTCCATCCCCATCAGACATCTAAAATAAATAATAAACTAAGTATACTTAGACACCTAATACATGAAAGAACTAAGTAGTATCTATGGAAATATTATAGACCCAGAGAAATAGTTGCAACTTGGACTAATTATACCCAAATACCAAGTATACTAGTAGGTCATATTAAAGCACTTTAACTTACCGTTGTTTGTTCTGCACTGCAGTAGGATAAACAAATGAAAAATCCTAGGTCGTACCCATAGGAACGAGTAAACTTCGATATTACTTTGTTTTTGTATTTCACTAGCTATTTTTGATGACCTCCGACCTCGAGGAACGTCGCAATAATTGTGGAAGCAAAAAACCGAATATTCCCTTTTATATATTTTCTATCAAAAGAAAAGCCGATTCACTTCATATTTACATGTTTACTCAAAAAATGATACTTAATCCAATAGCATCAAGGCTTATTTCGCAAAACTACGGTATAGCGGTAAAACAAAAGTGCGGCACGCGCACACAAGCCTTTGAAAATACCGCCGCACGTCCCCGGGAATTTCAATTTAAACTTTATAGCATTCTAATACAGTTAGAAATTATTGTCGGCGTGGTGTGAAATGAATCAAAACAAACAGGTGCCGATGCCGGTTCGCGCCTTTGGTAGCGATGCGACATTACGCCAATTTAATCTTTAATAATCTGTTTTAAGACTGATTTCACGTTGAAACTAAAGTTATTGTGTATATTAAAATGGAGTAGGTAGGAAAAGGAGTGAGTAGCCTTGCTTTGCTACCGTGCGCCCGACGTCGGCAAGGGCGCAATGGTGTCAAGGCGCTCGACGCTCGGCGCCCCCTTAGACCCGGTGCCCGTGTGCGCCGAACACACTGCACTATAGGTAAAGACGTCTCTGTTCCATATCTCTGAACTGATTTCCATTAAATTGAATTCATAAGAGATGGTTATAGGTAACGCTTTCTTGATATTCTTGTAGGCTCTAGTACTGTTTTCAAAAGACGACACAGATTGATAACATTTTATTTCTATTTTTTTACTGACATTGACAATCAGATTGAATTTCAGAAAAGCGAAACTTAAAAACGTAGTGGTAAGTTTTTCTACCCCAACTTGACGTAAACACGTAATTCTAACTGAGTATCCTGATTGTTTAAATATGTAAGTTGTTTCAAATTGAATTTAAATAGCATTTCAGAGAAAAATAACAATACGTTTCATCGTATAACTAAAATCCATAGAGGAGTTTGTAACACCTAAACCTATTTATCATGTTCCTGAGAAATTTCAGTAGCAAACAGATGAAATAAAGGCAAATACCATCATTTATTAACCTGTCAAGACCGCAAATCTATGTGCAATATGCAATATTTATCACGTTACATACAAACGTGATAACAGCCGGCCTGTAATAGCGACTAATAAAGGTATCTTATTGGAAATTCAGTAAAATCCGAAAACTTCACTTAATAAACTGACTTTTAATTATGAATTACAGAGGAATCTGCTCATTAAGGGTTTAATAAACAATGTAGAGAGTCCTAATTGAATTAAAAATCGAAAAGAATCGATAAAAGCTTAATTCGAACCATAGAATACCAATATATTATAAATAGGCGATAGAAATATAATTTTTCATTTATGCATTTTTTTGGTTTTAACATGAAATTAAGCAATTTTAAGAATATAAGAAAACAACAAAAAACTTGTAATTTGATTTTAAATGGAATGTTACAAAACATTTATAAATCAAGATGAAAACAGAAATCTGAACATATATTAAATAATAATGTTGTCTTCAACTGGAATAGAATTGTAAAATCCGATTGGTTAGATATTTGATTTAATGTTAATAGATATATTTTTCTTGAAGTGCCTTCTCCATTCAATGAAGATCTGCAACAATTCTGGAAATTTCATCTCTGTCTTGGGCTCTTCTTAGCAGGGAGTTTGAATCTAAGCCTGTCCAATCGCTTATGTTTTTTCAGCCAAGAGCACTGTCTATGTCCAGGACCACGTTTTCCCTCAATCTTGCTCTCCATAATCAGTTGTAGGAATCAGTACTTGTCATGTCTGATGACATGGTCAGGGTAAGCAGTCTTTCGCTTTGTTATAGTCTCGAGAATTATTCTGTTCTTGTTGACTCTATGTAAGACCTCTTGATTCTTGATTGGTGATATGTGAAGGGTTCCCTTGCAGTCAGTTCCTTATGGTTCTGAACGGACAAAGAACTTCGCTCGAAAATATATGATTTTTTAGAAAAATACACTGTTCTCATTTGATTAATTTTTATTACTCCCAACAAGAAATGTCACATACATTTTTCATACAATACCATGGCAATAAAAAATGCCACACAACTGGCTGGACTTTATTAAAGCACGTAGGCCGTCCAAAGGTACTACATATGGACTGTATTTTTCAATAATGGAAATAATAACGCGAAACTGAGCTATATGGTCGGTCCATGGAAGGCGCAACATCCTGCAATATACCCACATCTCAAATCCTTCCAGCTTGTTTATACTGCTGACTTTTAGCGTCCAGGCCTCGACTCCACACAGTAACGTGGAATACACATAACATCTAACGAAGTTAAATCTTATGTTTAAATTGAGTGTTCTGTCAGTTAACAGGTTCCGCATTTTGATAAAATTGGCTCTAGCTTGCCCCATACGGGATCTAATTTCTATCTCAGGATTCAGATCCTCGCTGATCCAACTTCCTAGGTATTAAATTGTGTGAATTGCTCTATTGGTATACCGTATATATTTATGTTGAAGTAGTTATTCGGATTGCGACTTACTTACATGATCTTTGTTTTTGAGTCCCATTTCGTCACCGGAAGTCGATATGCTGTTGAATAGCCGTTGCAGCCCTTCAGGACTGTCTGCGATTATCACCATCTCATCGGCATATCATAAGTTGCTTATGACTTCCCATTGCCTTTCAGAGAGTTCAGAGTGTTTCGGAAAATAACTTCTGAATACATATTAAAGAGCATAGGGCTAAGTACAGACCCTTGTCTGACTCCACACCTTATAGTTACGGCGTTTGTTTCAGTGTTTTGCAGTTTGATGGATGCTACTTGTTGTTCATAAATATTCTGTACGATTTTTACATCTTGGGCGTCGACACCTTTTCTTTGCAGCAGTTCTAACAGTGCGGTGTGATTGATACAGTCAAAAGCCCTTGTATAATCTACGAAACACTGATATACTTCCTTCCGTTGAACTCTGCATTTTTGCAACAGGACGGACAGTGCGAATAAAGCCTCCCTGGTTCCTATTCCTTCACGAAAACCCTACGGAAACCTAATAGATATAATTTAATTAAATCGTCAAGCATGCGCAGTACAGCTCTATTGTCAACAGAGAAGAGATGTGACAAGATGGCGATTTTGAAGCGACTTAACATACACTCAAAGACACCCTTGCATTAAACACGGTTTAAATTACAATAAATATGATTAAAACCATACAGTCCATTCAACTATTTACAATACCCAACAAAACACCGAGGAATTTATAAATTTTATTTATTAATTGTTGTGTTTTGAAAATTTTTAAATATAATCTTTAGAACCAAACAGTTCATACCTTTGCAGAAACACAAGATTAACATTAACATTAAGTAATCAGAGGATGAAGAGATTTAATTATTGATTTTTTTTGGAATTTAATTTTTATTTAAACAATACTTATCAAACTGGATAAAATACTTTTTCACAAAAATAAACATCAGTTATATACTATGTATAATATCGATACTGGCTTTTAATTTTTATAGTAAAAATATACGTCCTTTAAGGAAATATTAGGTAAGTAAATTATTTTTAAAAATCACATCCCCAACAAGTCATTCATTAAATCGTATTTGTTTATAAGCCAACATGAAAAATATGCTATCGTTCTTAAAAGAGGGAGACGCATATAGGCTGTTGGCATAACATGGCTAACTCGCTGTGTGACTTTGTTTTGGGAAATGTAAGTTCGGGGTGCAAATAATCGGTTTTTATACACAATGCACTGCTGAATCAGAATAATTATTCTAATAAAATGTTTTTTAACAATAGGTTTATATTTAAACACAAAAAAACACTCTTAGCCTAAAAAATATCCACGTAAACAAATCAACTCAAAAAAAAAGATGAATAATCTATGCGATTTATAACTTTGTAACAATCGTCCTAACCAAGATGTCGGTAGTCCGTCATGCGCGGTAATTTTGAAAATACAACTTGTGGTCCATCATATTAGGCGGGGGTCCATCATGGGCACATTTCCCCTACTGTCCACTATCTTAATTACTTATACATCTGAACAACATTTCTCTATATATTTAAATAAATGCTAACTCTGCATTTCTTATTTTGTTTACTGTAATATATTATTATAAAATGATGGTTTTGAGTTTATTTCTTCCAATTCAATGTCGTCTGTCTTGCTTCTTCTTTTGTTTCTTCGGAGTTTTCCTACTAACCAAAATATTATTATACTTATACAAATAATTATAATTATTGAGAATAATCCAATTGTTGTGTGCTGGAATTTTTATTTCTTGAATAGGTTTTATATTCTTCGAAATTTTGTTGATTCCATATAATTCTTCATAATCTATTTTAGTTAAGTTTGGCGAATTATATGTTTGGACTTTTAAAAATTTTAAATCTAATTTCGGCAAAATTATTGAATTTCCTTTTCTAATTTGGATATTGGTTGAAAATATCTCTTCCCCAACTTGTATCTTGCAATCTTCTAGAATTCGGATAATTGATGGATAATTAATTTCTAAATATTGATCAGAAGTACATTTTATCAATATTTGGAATAAATAAACTTCGTTATTAGTTACTTGTTCTATTATAGTTTCTTGAAGATGAGCATCGTTAGCATAGGAGTTCGTAGGAGAATGGCCGTTCAATAATTTTATAGTCCAGTTGTCTCTCGACCTCATCTCTCGCTGACAGTAGTATTTTTCTTCTTACATCGGCACTCTTCTTTTATTGAAATGATTTCTTCTGGAGTTTTTGCCAAGTAAGTTTGTAATGGGGTAAATATTTTTTGGTTTTGGATAATGGGGTATAAGTGGTAAAATTCTGCAGTTTTGGATTTGAGGCTGAAATTTTCGATGTTATCAATCAACGTAATCAAATTTTGAAAATTCAGGTTACTCTATGAAATCGTGCTATAAAAGGTGATAAAATTATTTGATCAAATCTCGTTGTCGAAGAATTGAAGAATTGTTCCATGCTACAAGAGACGTATTCAGAAATGTCGCCAAACTATGAGAAGACTGTATGAAAAAGAGATTATTCCCATTTCGTGGTAATGTGAATAATTTATTGTCATGATGTAATAATTTATGGAATATAATTATTGTCAAAAAAGAAGTTCATCACATCACGATATTACAAAAACACACCAACATTGTGTAACCTAGTTTGAGAATTAGATCAGATACTTACTGTCAAGGGATTCGTTAGCATTTTGAATAATTTACTTTGCAAAATAACAGTAGGGTCCATAAAATATTCATTAATTATACTTGTTATAGATTCGACTACATCAAATGACTAATTTTACTGTTTTTAATGATTATGCTTAATTAGAGAAAAAGCTAATAATTGTAAGCTTAATATGGATATAAATGAACGTAGAAAAATTACCATCAACCCATAAAATGATAATTTATTCTGTATTTAACACATTATAGTATAGTGTAATTAAAAGCAATTGAAGATTCTTAGAAATATCGTGTATTGATTTTTGTTCAACCCCCTACAGGCAAGAATTACCCCTTTGATATGACTCAATTTTTTTATACGAGGGCAATTCAGAAACTAACCTCCAGTTGATTGAAAAAAATACACCAAGTTAAGTAAAAATATTTTAATATATACATCTTACAACTACATCTTTGCACTATTTTTCGACATAGTCTCCATAACGATTGAGGCACTTATCGTATCTCTTCACAAGCTTTGAAATTCCTTCTGCATAAAAATCACCCGCTTGTGCCTTGAGCCAGCCTGTGACCGCATCTTTGAGCTCTTCGTCGTCATCAAACCGCTGGGACCCGAGCCATTTCTTTATATGCATGAAGAGGTGATAATCGCTTGGCGCCAGATCTGGGCTGTAAGGTGGATGGTTGAAAACGTCCCACTTGAAGGACTCAAGAAGTGCTGTTGTTCTGCGAGCAGAGTGAGGACGGGCGTTATCGTGCAAAAAAACGATACCGGAAGTCAGCATACCACGGCGTTTGTTCTGTATAGCCCGTCGTAATGTTTTTAGTGTTTCACAGTACACGTCTTGATAATTGGTCGTCCCACGTTCCATGAATTCAACCAACAACACCCCTTTGGCATCCCAAAACACCGTTGCCATCAGTTTTCTGGCAGAAAAATCTTGCCGGGCTTTTTTTGGTTTGGTAGGCGAATCTGAATGTGCCCACATCTTTGATTGTTCTTTTGTCTCAGGGTTCACGTACTTAATCCAGGTTTCGTCACCGGTCACGATTCTGTTTAACAATGGTTCTCCTTCGTCCTCATAACGTGACAGAAAGTCTAATGCAGAGGCCATTCTTTGACTTTTGTGGTGGTCGGTAAGAATTTTGGGCACCCATCGTGCACAGAACTTACGGTAACCCAATCTTGCTGTCACTATCTCGTACAAAAGAGTCTTAGAAATCTGTGGAAAATCAGTAGACAACTCCGCCATTGTGAAACGTCGATTTTCACGAACTTTTGCATCAACTGTCTGAACGAGTTCGTCAGTCACCAAGGATGGTCTGCCACTCCTCTCTTCATCATGAACGTTTTCTCGTCCACTTTTAAATAAACGTACCCATTCACGGACAACTCCTTCACTCATAACTTTTGGTCCGTACACGGCACAAAGCTCACGATGAATAGCTGCTGCAGAGTATCCTTTGGCTGTAAAAAACCTTATAACAGCACGCACTTCACATTTGGCGGGATTTTCTATTGCAGCACACATTTCAAACTGCCACAAAAACTAAACTAGCGCAGGTACCATGTTCACTCGACTACGGCTTGATGCCGACTGACCTGCTGAGCGTGTGAATGCACAGATGGCGCGCTACTCCCCCCACTACCCGCACTGTGACCAATCGGAGGTTAGTTTCTGAATTGCCCTCGTATATACAGTTAGTAACGCCACAGAACGAAATTAAATTGGGAGTTCTCAACACTATTTACAATAATAGTAGTCTCCCCCTAAGGGGTAAAAGACACTTTTAGTGATCCATTGTTTCCTTTTATTTTTGAAAGCAACTGTTCCTGCAGAACTTGCTACGCTTTTAGCGGACTTTTTAATATGAATTTGGTAGTAAAATTTAGGAGAAAGTGGGGATTGAAGAGTTGTTTAAAAAATTTTACAAAATTGACAATTGTTTCGAAACAATTGTCAATTTTTTAGAATTTTCAACAATTTTTATTATATTGTGGTATTAACTAGAAACCGTGTGTTTCATTTAAAACAATAAGATCAAGATATAATTAATTCCATCTATTCGTTGAATATTTTATTGTAATGCCGGAAATTGTTCTAGTTTTCAGTTTGAAAGCTAACCTTTACTTTCTTTAGATTTGGCAACGTGAAATTGGTCTCGAAACGTATGCTGTGTTTCGAATGTCTTAGTAAAAAAAATTTGGTATCTTTATCATTTGTATGCAAATGAGAACGAATTCTCTGTGTAAACACACACACTACAAATTAAAAAAAAACGAAAATACAAATAAAATCGTATTCTAATGAAAATGCCTAGAATTTTCAAATAAAAGTGATATTATGATATGTAATAAATTAAAAAATAAAACTTCTTAATTCTTCAATGAGCTTAAATCAAATGTTCGAATAAATCCCCGTTTTGAGCTAAGCAGTAACCGAGACGGTTATAAAATTCTTGACGAACACGTAGTATGAGCATTTCAGGTGTTATTTGCATACAAATTGGTAGAATTGGTTCCTTTACCATTTTTACTTTTCCGCCCAACCTATCTATATGCGAGAAAAGTATTGGTCTACCCCAAACAAAGTTGGAATTTTGAAAAAAAATTTGAGTTATTTTTACGTTTTCCGTCAACAACAACACGAAAAAACGGTTTCTAGAAAAAAAATCCTGTGTGTATGTCGTCGTCGTTGTCGTCGGCCACTTTTCCTTACATGTCTTGTTAGCACGATACAGCCTCCGGAGTGCAATAAGTCACCAGTTTTATGATTGAATGTTGTTAAGGACATGCCACAGATGAACCCTATTGATTTTCAGCTCACCAGAGCCAGTACAACGGGTGTTATGGTACTTGAAGTACGACATTTTGTCATTTTTTGAGAAATTTCAGTTTGTTAGCACGATACAGCCTCCGGAGCTCAACAAGTCACCAATTTTATGATTGAATATTATTGAGGACATCTCACTGATGAACCCTATTGATTTTCAGCTCACTGGAGCCAATACAACGGGTGGTACAGTACTTTAAGTACGATATTTTTGTCATTTTTGGAGAACTTTCAGTTTGTAATCACGATACAGTATAGAGTATATACAAGTGACCAATTTTCTGATTGGATATTATTCAGAGCATCTCAAAGGTAAACCCTATTGATATTCAGCTCACTAAAGCCAGTACAACGGGTCCTATGGTACTTGAAGTACCAAATTTTTATTCTTTTTGGAGAATATTCAGTTTGTTAGCACGATACAGTCTCCAGAGAGTATACGATTGATCAATTTTATGATTTTATATTGTCCAAGGTGTCTCACAGATGTACCCTATTGATTTTCAGTTGACGAGCGAGTACAGCGGGTCCTATAAATCCGGTTATACTAAATTTTTGGTTATTTCTGGATACATTTCGGTTTGTAAGCACGATATATCCCCCGAAGTGTATACAAGTAACAATTTTATGATAGAATATTGTTCAGGGCTACAGACGCGGAAAAGTTAGTTTTATTCATTAAAACCGTTTATTTTTTAATACAGTCCGAATCGTTTTGGGATCAACATCAAAATCCTTTGCTAAATGAGTGGACGATTGTAGGGGATTATTTTCCACACTGGCACAAATTAAAATATCTCTTTCTTCTTTTTCGGGTTGGGTTTGACGATTTTGTGTAGTAGGATTGACACATCCATGTTCTTCAAAAATTTTTATAACCGTTCTCACTTGTTTTTTGCTAATTGGTTGGGCATTTTCGAATGCCATAATAAACAAATTTTCTGCTATTTCTCGATATGAATGACCCTGGTAGTACCATTTTACAATTTGCACTTTATGGTGTATTTGCATACTCATTTTAATAAGATTTGCAAAAGATCGTTACTCATTCGCAAACAAACGTTTAGTGAAGTACCCAGATTGTACAGTTAAACATCTTCAAGAGGCGCACGCGCGATTCGTATTCGTCCGGTATAATAATCTACGCTGGCTTTTAATTCTCTGTCTCATCAAATTATGAGATGCAAACGAAATCGTTTTATCAGGAGCGTAGGAAACAGGCGGTTTACATTGAGATATTTTTAAAACCAGAATACAGTTGAACAAATATTAGCATAAGACTTATTACTGATTTTATGATATCCTGTTAAAGAAAATGGTGATACACTGAATACACATGTTTTATTACAACATATTGTCGCTGTTGGACTCTGTATTGTTGCCATAGATTATCCCTTATAATGTTTATTAAAATTATTATGCTTATATTCATTAATTGTACCCTCAATATCGACGAATGTAATTTTCACTTTTCCGCCCAACCTTTCTATATGCGAGAAAAGTATTGGTTTACCCCAAAAAAAGTTGGAAATTTGAAATTGTTTTTTGAGTTATTTTTACGTTTTTCATCAACAACAACACGAAAAAACGGTTTTCAGAAAACAATCCTGTGTGTATGTCGTCGTCGTCGTTGTCGTCGGCCACTTTTCCTTACATGTCTTGTTAGCACGATACAGCCTCCGGAGTCCAACAAGTCACCAATTTTATGATGTAATATTGTTAAGGACATGTCACAGATTAACCCTATTGATTTTCAGGTCACCAGAGCCAGTACAACGGGTGCTATGGTAATTGAAGTATGACATTTTGTAATTTTTTGAGAAATTTCAGTTTGTTAGCACGATACAGCCTCCGGAGCTCAACAAGTCACCAATTTTATGTTTGAATATTATTCAGGACATCTCACTGATGAACCCTATTGATTTTAAGCTCACCAGAGCCAATACAACAGGTGCTACAGTAGTTTAAGTACGATATTTTTGTCATTTTTGGAGAAGTTTCAGTTTGTTAACACGATACAGCCTCCGGTGTATATACAAGTGACCAATTTTATGATTGGATATTATTCAGAGCGTCTCAAAGATGAACCCTATTGATATTCAGCTAACTAAAGCAAGTACAACGGGTCCTATGGTACTTGAAGTACCAAATTTTTCTCATTTTTGGAGAATTTTCAGTTTGTTAGTACGATACAGCCTCCAGAGAGTATACGATTGATCAATTTTATGATTGAATTTTGTTCAAGGTGTCTCACAGATGTACCCTATTGATTTTCAGTTGACTAGAGCGAGTACAGCGGGTCCTCTAAATCCAGATATACTAAATTTTTGGTTATTTTTGGAGAAATTTCGGTTTGTTAGCACGATACATCCCCGAAGTATATACAACTAACAATTTTATGATAGAATACTGTTCAGGGCCACAGATGCGGAAAAGTTAGTTTTAATCTTTAAAACCGTTTATTTTAGCTATCTTCCAGTGCTTTTTTAGTGGTACTTATTTCAAATACCTACTAGGTAGGTTTTAATTTATTGTTCAAATCATATTAGCGTGTACTACCCGAACTGATATAGTGAATTAGTTTATTACTACTGAATTATTTCTTTGTAAATTAATCATGAAGGGATAAACGGAAGTAATGTTGATTTTTTTATTGTTCATTGCATTAAGCTATCAGTATAGTACAATCTTATTATTTCTCAATTAATAAACTAAACTGTTCACATTACACATCTGTATTTCTAACATTAACAACATTGTGCTGTGGTTAAGTGACTAGTAATAGCCTGAATGCATTTCTAATTTGTTTATTTAAAACTGTAAGTAAAAGCCAGACATAAGAGCTACTGTACGCTTCTCAAAGGCGGTGCCTGCCAGACACCCCATTACACAGTTATTTCGTTTCTCACTTTATGATGCCCTGTTAGCGAAGAGGGGTAATACACTGAATTTATATGTATTTTGTCGCTTTCTGACACATTGACGGTGAAACGTATGTTCCCTCGTAATGCTCCCAACATTGATCCTATACAATATAAAAGTAAAAAATTGACAAATCATTGATGAATAAACGTTATTGTATCTTATTTATCAATATTTTTAATATATAATTTATTCAAATGTACCTTTAAGACCATTTAATATAATAATTTGCTAGCTAAAACAACGCTAAACCATTTTATTTATAATTTGTTTCAAGGTTAAAGTCAAATGTCAAATATAACTACGTACAATAACCAACTGTACAGTAAAAATTACTAAAAAAGTGTTCAAAGAACTTCAATGTGACACTGTAAACAATGTTATAATGAAGCCTTTTTTATACGCGAATTATAAAAATATCTATTATCGTCTACAAAATGAGATATTAACAATCAAATTGTGTGCATAATTAAAATTCTCCATATCTGTCACATGTGTAAGCATCTCGAAAACGGTTCTTACGATATTTTTTAAAAAGTAATGCAATGTAAATCAAAGTATTAGACAGTTTTTTTTAAAAAACAATGAATGTTTGGACCGTTTATCAAAACTAACAAACTATAACAATATCTATAGAAAAGAGAATTACTTATTTTTGGACGGGGATTATTATTATTTAAACAACTTGTGGAATGATTGTTTACAAAAACAGTCAACTACAAAATGAATGTTTTTGTATTGGATATGATACTGTTAACCCTTCTAATTAACTACTAACTAACGCTTCTAATTAAATATATTTTAATTCCACTTTTATATTAGTTATATAATTATATTTGTTTATTTATTTTTGTTTCTTGTTTTTACAAACAGATCGCAATTATGATATTTAGATAACACCTTAATCTAATTAACATCTCCATATAAATATATATCATATTATGCCCCAAAGCATACCATATAATTAAATTACGCAGTCATATCCACCCCTAATAACGTGAAAAAGAACACTCCCTAATCAGCGGAAATCCAAATGGGAATTACAACGTTAACAACCTTTACATTCAATTCCATAAACGACGCCAAAGGTACTAGACAAAAGGGTCATTTTTGCAAAGAAATTTTTATAAGTTAGCGACCAAAAATACCCAAAACAGAACCAATACTAAATATATTTCGCTTTAAGAACAAAATATACAAGAAAATTTAAGAATTTGTATAATGTTCATAATAATTTAGAAAAGTATTGATACTATAATAATAATAGTAATAACGATCAAAATATCATCCCTAACACGTGATTGTTTTGATTTAAAATGGAACGGCAAAAAAATAATAACTTTTACTTTTCCGCCCAACCTTTCTATATGCGAGAAAAGTATTGGTTTACCCCAAAAAAAGTTGGAATTTTGAAATTTTTTTTTGAGTTATTTTTACGTTTTCAATCAACAACAACACGAAAAAACGGTTTTTAGAAAAAAAATCCTGTGTGTATGTCGTCGTCGTCGTCGTTGTCGTCGGCCACTTTTCCTTGCATGTCTTGTTAGCACGATACAGCCTCCGGAGTGCAATAAGTCAGCAATTTTATGATTGAATATTGTCACATGTCACAAATAATCCCTATTGATTTTCAGTTCACCAGAGCCAGTACAACGGGTGCTATGGTACTTGAAGTACGACATTTTGTAATTTTTTGAGAAATTTCAGTTTGTTAGCACGATACAGCCTCCGGAGTTATTCAGGGCATCTCACTGATGAACCCTATTGATTTTCAGCTCACCAGAGCCAATACAACAGGTGCTACAGTACTTTAAGTACGATATTTTTGTCATTTTTGGAGAAAATTCAGTTTGTTAGCACGATACAGCCACCGGAGTATATACAACTGACCAATTTTATGATTGGATATTAATCAGAGCGTCTCAAAGATGAACCCTATTGATATTCAACTCATTAAAGCCAGTACAACGGGTGCTATGGTACTTGAAGTACCAAATTTTCGTCTTTTTTGGAGAATTTTCAGATTGTTAGCACGATACAGCATCCAGAGAGTATACGATTGATCAATTTTATGATTGAGTATTGTACAAGGTGTCTCACAGATGTACCCTATTGATTTTCAGTTGACTAGAGCGAGTACAGCGGGTCCTATAAATCCAGATATACTGAATTTTTGGTTATTTTTGGAGAAGTTTCGGTTTGTTAGCACGATACATCCCCCGAAGTGTATTCAAGTAACAATTTTATGATAGAATATTGTTCAGGGCCACAGATGCGGAAAAGTTAGTTTTAATCCTTAAAACCGTTTATTTTAAATTTATTTCAAAACTATCCATTTTGCGAGATATCTCATGATGATTTCTGACTTGGATTTACACGGAATTGCCTGTCTAAATGTGGTATCTTGTTTTTTTCTTAAAGATTCAATTGAGTAAAACAATAAAATTGTTGAAATTGTCAGTATATATCTGTATGGAATCAGAATAATTTTCTAATATGGAGTTTAAAATCGTAAGACTTATCATAGGATTTACAAGATATCTAGGTTGAATAACATTGAACATATGAAAAAAGTATTCAAAATCATCTAAAGTCATATTGTTTTCTGATCTAATTACACATAGATTGTTGTTAGTTCGGAAAGCATCACAGAGAGGCGGTGAATTTTTACGGTTCCAGTAGTTGTTAGTTAAGTCAAATTCGTTTAGTTTACGTATATTGTGATATAAAGATTCGTTAGAAGACATAATTTTTATGAGGAATTTATGGCTAAGATAATTTCTTTTATATTTTAAGGAAGGTTCTAAAGCTTCCACGTGAAGCGGTTCAATGGAAGTAGATCTCATAACACCCATACAAATACGTAAGGCTTTGTTTTGAAATACGTCAATTTTTTGTTAATTATTCTCAATTGCGGATCCATAATCTATTATGGATCTAATGTAAGATCTTTAATAAAATAGCGAATTCAACACATCAGCTCCCCACCAAAGTTTTAAAAATCGATTTAAAAAAATGCATACCTCTGTTAAATCTATTGAATATATGTTCGATATGGGGTTTCCAGGTTAACTTCCTATCAACTATCATTCCCAAGTATTTTATTGATTTACAAAAACGAAACGCTTGTGTATTCAAGTGAATCGTATCGATATTAGGGATGTTACGTATGGAAAAAAATGCAAACTGATGATTTCGTGGAAGATACTTCAAAACCATTTTCAAAGAATTTATAAGCCGATCCATATATTTTATCTAACGCCTCTACACCATCATTATATTTTTGGGCCTCGGAATTTAAGCAAAAATCATCCGCATACTGAATTATTTTTGAGGCAATATTTTCAACGTAAATACTATGAAAGTCAGCCCTATACAAATTGAAAAGCAGAGGACTCAATACTGAACCCTGAGGTAGTCCTGAAATATTATAACGAGGTCCTATGAGGTGATTATTAGGAGTTCTTATATACAATTTTCTATGAGAATAAAAGTTAATGATTGCATCAGTTAATCGACTCGGTATTAGGGAGTTATTAATCATGTTTTCTCTCAGAATGGTAAGCAGACGCTATCATAAGCACCTTTTATATCTACGCAAAGTGTAGGTAAATATCTATTGGTGGAATAAGTATTTTGAATATCGCTAACGAGAGTTGTTAGAGCGTCAATTGTACCACAACCCCACAACCTTTTCTGTAGCTAAACTGGGTTCTTGGAAGGAGGTTTTTCTGTAATAACCACCATTCAAGTCTGTGCTTAATGGTACGTTCTAAAGTTTTCAACATACAAGATATAAGTGATATAGGACGATAAGATTCAGCATGATTGGGATCTTTACCTGGCTTGAGAATAGGAATAATGATGGATAGATTATTCAGTATGTCATTAAATATATCAATCAACATGCATTTAGTAATAACAGGAAGGTTATCAATCATAGGATATTTAATTTCATAAGTCCTGGACTAGTACTGATGCGATTTTTAAGAACTCTGTTAAAGTTATGGATTTTGAAAGAAAAGGGTTTTGATTACTAGATGAAGTTACAACAGGAAATAACATTGCAGCGAAGAGACGAGAAATTTTGTCAAAAAATTCTGCCATCCAGATATCATCTAAAGACTTGACGTTGGAGATTGGTTTTCTATAAATCTTTCCAGCTTGTTTCCAAAGAGAAGAAGACGAAACAGATTTATTAAGAGAAGAAACTACTCAATCCAGTTTTGTTTAGTTATCGCTTCAATTTTTTTTTGTTCTTACCATCATTTCTTGACAAAGGAAAAAGGTTTGGAAATTCGAAGTTTTTTCATAAGTCGAAAAAGCCAAACGTCTATCTTCCAAAACCTTTTCGCAATCTGAATTCCACCAAGGTGGGAGGTAACGTTTTATGTTTTTAATAGTTTTGAATTGTGGTATCGCAATGTGTGCAGCATGATTCATACTGCTGATTAAGATTTGATATTTTTCTGATGTGGAGTTTAATTAGAAATCTCCTTGAACTATATTTTCAATTGTCCCAGTATACAACGGCCAGTTAGCTTTTTTATTTATTTATTTTTAAGGGGTATTTCATTGATAACATGGTCAATTGGTAGCTCCATAAGAATAAAAAAATGATTCGATCCTAATGTATCATCTAATACTGACCAATTAATTCTATTAGCAAGTTCAGGAGAACAAAAGGTGATATCTATCGCAGAAACATTTTGATAAGGACGAGTTGTCCACTATTCATTACTGTTAGATTAAGATCATCTGCAACTTTGATTAGCTGTATACCAACTGTGTCATTATGATGTGGACCCCACAACCAACGAATGATGTGCATTGAAATCACCGCCCACGGTTATAGGATTTTTTGCTTGTGAAAAAAGTGTAAGCCCATCATTAACAGAACATTTAATTTTAGGCGGTTTATAAACAGAAAAAAGGCTTAGTTCCGATTTACCATATTTAATTTTTATGCCACACATTTCCACGCCTCTACACACTTATTGAATGATGAACTAAAATAGCAACACCACCGTAGCCATCATGTCGGTCTTTACGGATCATATTATAACCATTATAACAATATTGTATATTTTTTTTAACAAAGTTCCAGTAATAATTGCCACATCTATTATTCTAGAATTTAAAAAGTGTTTCAAACTGTTTTTATTTGCCACAGTCGATCTAGCATTCCACTGCATAATGTTAAGTGAAACTTTCTGAGCCATCAATATTTATTTTATTAACTGTGAGAGTATCATCCAGTACTTGTTTTATGCTACTGATTATTGAACTTTTTTTAATTGATTGCAAGTCTTCTACTGAGCTAATATTATCCAATAAATTGAATACACAATTGGAGACAATGTCAGGAATATTCTGTTTTTTACTTTCAATACTATTAAAATTGGATTTATAGGAGTTAGCAGGTAATGGTTGACTAGGACAAAAAGTAAAAGGAAACATAGGCGAGCAAGAAGGAGACTGATTGGACGGAGAGTCTGATTTTCTTTTCTTTTTCATTGGAACTGGGTAGTTTTTTGTGCCACTTGTACTTGGTAGCGACGAAATTAACCTATTGCTTTCCCTAGTATTTTTTATCATAGTTTGTGTGGTGTTATTATTAACTTGATTAGTAAGATTGGGGAAATCTTTATTATAATTTGATAAGCCTAAAAAAGACTTACAAAAGAAGAAATAGAGTTTCCACAGTATTTTCTGGCTTCCAGAAATGACGTTTTTTGTTCAACCATAATAGTTTTAATTTTTTTCTGTTTCTCTTATTGAGGGCATTTTTTAGATATATATATATATATATATATATATATATATATATATATATATATATATATATATATATAAATTTATGATAATAAATACTTATTTACTTATTTTTGATTATGAATAATTTAAGATGTAGATGTTTATTATTTAGTATTTTTGTTTAGTTTGGCTAGCTCAGTTGGTTATTGTTATTTTGTTTAGTAATTTATTTTAATTTGATTGTTCGGGAGCATGAAATCCTTTTTCTCTTTGAGTCCTGGCATTTTATATTATTGTAATTGTTTAAATAAAAAGAAAACACATTATTTTGAAATCAATTTAATTTTAAATTTAATATTTTATATATTTGATAAAAATAATATGAGACGCCACTGGTTGTATTGTATCTACTTATTTATTTTAATCATTTTATCAATACGCATGCGTGAAAAAACTAGTCATGCGCTTTAGCATAAAACGAACAATTCTTATACATACGAAGCATCTATTCATATTATACCAAGTTTGTTGAAGATGCAGACAAGTAAATGGTTCAAACACATAAAAGAATTTATATATAAATCATACATATATATGATACAAATTGCTGTGGGAAGAAAATAGTTATATACATAGATAGAAATATAGGAATTATATACAGATGGGCATAGTTATTACATTATGAAATTTCAATCACCAGATTTATGCAATTACAAAATGGCCTAAGTACATATTTTAATTTATTTAAAATTCGGCCTTTTATTAATTTTAACGATTTATGCAATGAATTCACTATATAAAGTCTGTTTCTTTCTTTTTTAGATCGATCATATGTGCAAAAGTTTATCAATTTATGAAATTAAGTACTTATTTGAGTATTTTGAGTTTTTACTCTGATTATTGGCCAATAATGATTTAAAAACACTGACCTGTTGCTCTTGAATTGGGATGAAAGTCTCTGGATCCCAGGAACACTCCGCTGAAGCTCCAAAAAACCAAAATTGATGAAAATTTCATAAATTCTTGCCGAAAAACTTGATACAATTGACTGTGAGTATTACTATGATTGTATTTAATAGTACTTTATAGGTTTAAATGTGTTAAACCGGGAATTTCTTGAAATTTCAGGAACACTATCACACACACTCCTCGCTTCCTGACACCAGCTTTCCTTCTTTTTTAAGCGTCCCCTCGATTCTCTACTTTTTTCAACAAACAGTCTTTTGTTCTTTTTCAGGTCACTATTTCAAAGTTTATTTGTTGATTCACAATTTGTTCTGTCATATTTTATAACCAATAAAATATTGTCTTTTGCAATCAGATTAATTGAAACTTCTTTCACTTATTAAAAACTTCATACATACACTCTTTTACATTATTAGTTCATTTATAGAGTTCCTATGAGTTTTTTCATCATACAAATAAATTAAAATTGGTTATACATAGATACATTTACATGGTACAACATTCAATATTGTTATTGATAGTATATCCTTGTTACACTCATATTAATTATAAATATAAATTCTCTTATGTTATTTGTCTAAACTCTTTGCATTATATTATTTATAATAAACTTTAACAAATTACTATTTATTGATTCAATGTTTATTTTATTTACCATATATCATTTATCTATATGTCATTATTTGTTTATCTATGAAAATCTATTGAATTCTATTCTATTCAATATTTGTATTTGTTTTTATTCTTAAATTAATGATTATAATGAATTATCTATAATAATATTTGTATTCTAATGTAACTACTTATATCTAAATTCTCTTGACTTGACTATATAATTATATCTTTTTAGGTGAACAGCTGGTTATTGTATGGAAATTATTCTTCGTCTTAGGCAACTTTATTTACATCATTACATTGGTTAGGCAATCTCTATATTTTGTATTATTATTGAGGTAATTCCTTTTTTTATTATATTGTTATAGGCTATTATTTGATATATCTTTATTTGATATGTTGTTTAAATTAAGAAAAGTGTTTCCTTTTTACCTGTTTTCTTAAATTATTAAATTATATTATTTTCATATATTTTAATACTAGCAACATATTTTTATAATACTAATTCTCTTATTATCTAAGATATCTGGTTCAATATATATATATATATATATATATATATATATATATATATATATATATATATATATATAGATGATCGTTAGATTTACAATGAATACAATAAATTTTGTCCTTATTGCAACTGTGTTCCTCTGTTTTTCTTTCGCCGCATTGTATACGTTCTTGGGTGTATTTACACTGTTTAGAAACATGTCCATACTTCAAACAACGATAACATTGAACTACTCTACCTATAAATTGTTCTACCTGACAATATACTTTATTAAATGCAACATATTTTGGAATAATATTACCTTCAAAAATAATAATATTGGTTTTTTTTGGTACATAATCAATTGTGTTATTCTCTCTTTGGATTTTACGTTTAGTACGATAAATATTTATTACCGGAGAGGTAGACTCTACATTCTCTTATAAATAGTTTTCATCATATTTAGTGTCAACGTCCCTAATGATACCCTTTGATTCAAGTACATGATTTGGAATATAAGCTACCAAGTTATGATTTTCCAACAAAGGATTTTTAACTAATTGATTATCCCCAAGAAACGATTTTAATAAAACTTTATTCGATTTCTACCTATACTAATAATTTCTAATATATTAGTTAGCTTTAATTGTTTAAAAAGTATGTGACCAACAGTGATCGGATGTAGCCTTCCTAAATTACCACTTTTAATATTTTCAATGTATACCCAAATAGTAGATAAATTCTACATATCTGACAATAGGTTGAAATTTTTTGGATCTGGTTTTACTGCAGGAACCTCGTTGCTGTTTTGAGGGTTATTAATAGGTATCATTTGATCATCATCGCAAAACATAATTGACTCCACTTGCGTCGAGAATGACGTCCTTTTTTTATCCCCCATGACGGGGGAAAAATTATTTAGTTAAAAACTCTAATAGCAATATTTTAAAACACGTGTAAGAAAAAAAAGTTCGCACTGATAAAAACTATCGACCGGTTTTGTTAATTGCTTCGCACAACCTATTTGTACAAAGGTAAAATCAACACTGCACTTTACTCTTTATTTTTACTTTTAATGTGAAAATAGTATATTGTAAAACTCGTATCACAATGACTCATTTTGTAGTACGAGGTGAAATTCGCAAAGCACGAATACCATAAAAAGTTCAAATAAAATATAAATTTCTTTTTGTCTCTAATAAACGTGATTGTAGAAAAAATATTGTGTACAACTCAAAGGACTTTTCCCGCTCGCTGAATTTGCGGCACTCGCCTTATAAACTTCAGCGCTCTTCGGAAAAGTACATTTTTGCGCACTTGTACAAACTACTAATTCTTTCTCTGTCAGACCTTTTTTTCGCTATATCTCACATAGCCATTAACAGATTATTGTTTTTAAATCCACAGAGAAATAATATGTATTGTTGTCACTACAGAACAACCCGATTGTCACTCAACAGAAAATATTTTGGAATCAACTTAAGATTAAACAAATAATTTTCCTTTTTTACTTTTAATTCGACTGATCTCAACCTCCTATGGTATTTCTAATCAATTTGGCACCCTAACATAACGCATAAAATTATACCACACTCCTACCACTGACATTAGGTAGTTACAGGTAGGTGTGGTATGTCTGCTTGTCCCTACATGACCCTTACTTGTGTTTACACGTACGGTTATTAAGTTTGCTCGTTTACGGATTTGAGGGGTGTTTTTATCGGTAATTGCCGACCGAACATTATATAATTTCCCGAATCATCGCTGTATTTGTTAATAACTTTTTGACAAATAGCTTTTAGGGCGTATTTGGAAACACGTTTTAATTGGTAAATGATCTCTATTTATATGTTAATATGTTGAGTGTAATTAAAGAATTAGTTGATTCAATAAATTTAGTTTTTAAAATCGTACCATCTACGGATGTCAATAAAATGTTGCGCCATGTACACTGCCCGTCATATAAAACTGGTACAACTATGATAATTGAAAAAAATGTTTTTGTAGTTGTGAAAATTGATATTTTAAAATGTGTCAATGCTAAACCAATTGTTACGGTTGGCCAGATGAACATAAATGTTAGTAGATGTAATGATAAAATTGAATTTTGTAAAGCAATAAAACGAAATTGAAAAAATTAAAAATTTATTATCTCATTTATACACAAACAGAAACTAGCTTAAATTTAGAAATAGTGTGATATTGTATTACATTGTTACTGGTTCGAATATTTTTTTAAATAGAAGTTGGTTGGTTTATTAGATGACCGACTTAAAAAAAGGTAAGACAAATATCAAACAGTTGTAGGAAAACCAGTTTTAACTAGAGTTGTGCTATACTAAGCTTTAACAGATTATTTATAGGAGAATCCCTTTAATACGACAAGACATGCAACCAATGCAGAAAACGTTAATGCTTCAGTAACAACAGCATTAAGAAAAATTAGAAAACCTGATTTAAAGAATTGTGCATTTGTAGCCATAAAATTTCAAAAATAGTAACAAAATTTCAATAGAAAAGAAGAAAGTTTACAGTTTACAGATTTGGAGAAGAGATCCTCGTCATTAGAAATTATAACATTTCAAGCAAATGAACTAACAAATAGATTATATTGAGTGAATGAAAATGACGAGTACTCAGTGTGTATATTTTTATTAATATGCTGCTAAGCGCTTTCGGCCTTTAGGCCATTATCAAAGCTGTCCTGTAAAGTTACAATGTTTGTAAAATTTTTAAAAAAACAATTTAAAAAGTTGAACTTACGTCATAAAAAAGATCCAAAAACAGGTGTCAAAAAACATGCAGCTGATAAAAACGAAACAATGTATGAAGTTACGTCATTGTTACAATGATATCATTAAAAAACATTAAAATAACCATTTAAGAGAGTGTACAATTATATTTACATGATGGAAATTACCATCCAGAAGTGTGCAAACCAAAGATTGGTGCAAACTAAATGGTATCCGATGACAAGCTTGACGTTAAAAATACGGTGGCTAATAAGCCAGAGTGCCGTAAAACAACAAGTGTATGACAATACAACATATTTGTGTGATGAACATTGAATCAAATGTATGATTGAAAAGATGAATAAATTCATATAGCGAACTGTAAATTGAAGGAAACTCTATATATTACTTTTATTTTAAACTCAAAAATGAAGCTAAAGATGTGATAAAAAAAATTGAAAAATATCCATTCAAATTCCCAACATTCATCTAATTTAGATGAATAGGAAAATCCCCTTCCACCCTTGGTTGTATACTGAAAATTGACTGAGGGGTTGGATCCATTCCCCAGCCAGTCAGGAACAAGCGTAGTAAACCTAAATGTGTAAAATGCTAGATAACATAAAATTGAAACACATACATCCATGGAGGAGTTTACATAATCTAGTGACGAAGGTGGGAAAGTACGCTGGCAAGGTGAACCCAACAGCTGATGGCCTACCATATGAATTAGATGTAAATGGTAAAGTGGTTGTGAACTGATGACCCAAACTATGTCCCATACACAGCCCGACGTCAAGAACACAATGTGATTATTGAATTTAGGTTAGTTGTTACACACCTAGACCCATACTAGGCATGTACAATAAGAGAAGAGTTCATAGGAGTATGTTAATAGATTATAGACCGTGGTAGAATGGTAGCCATGAAAATTTACATTCAATAATTAATATTAATAACGTGTCATGGCTCCATTATTATTGATAAGTTCTTGTAATCTTGTAGACATTGAATCTATTAATTTGTTATCCTCTGTCAAGCTTTCCCTGGTTTCTTGTATTAGGATCCATAAATGTTCTTAATTTCGTGGAATTGTATTTAAATTCTCTATTGGATTAAGGTCTGGACTTTTAGCGACCTTTAAAAGCGTTTCAATATTATTTTCAGCAATATGATTGCGTACACAGCGAGCAGTGTGCACTGAGCAATTGTCATGATGAAAAATAAAATTATCGTTGGGGAATATTTCGGGTCCGGTGAACTATACGGAGACACAAATTTTTGACTGATTTTGCGAAAAATCGATAGTACTCACATATTTTAAAGATTATCCGTCGAAAAATTTGCGGGTTATACAGAATTTACAGTGAAAAATTCAAAAAAAGATTTTTTTCGCCACTTAAACCATCACTTTTGGACTAAATAATTCATACAAAAAACAGTTTAAATGTATCGCACTGTACAGGAAAGTTATCAACAATATGTATTCTCACAAATTATAATAAAATTTCAGTCAGTTTGCTGATAATATTATTTTTCTTGAAGCGTATAATAATATCTATATTCTTTTCGGCAACACAGATGGTAGAAATAACCTATTCTTTAACTAGTAACATAATGAACGCTCTCATTATTGTACTAGTAACAAAATAATGAGAAACGATACCGCAACGTCTTATTATGGGCGTTGTAACCAAGTAGGCAGGAACTGTCATTTAATTTTTATTTAATTTGATGTTTGTCAGTTTTGAAAAGTGTATTGTAAAAATGTCTCAAGAAGAAGAATTTCAATGTACTCCTCCGGAATTAGTCGAAATAGCTAATTCCACTATTGAAACACTAATTCCGACGAAGTCACGAAAAGTATATGATTTTGCTTATGAAAAATTTATAAAATGGTACAAAGAAAATAGTGTACGAAGATACACAGAAAATGTTATGCTTGCGTATTTTACGTATTTGTCAAGAAAATTTAAAAGTTCGACACTATGAGCACAATATTCAATGATTGAAGCTCAATTAAACATCAAACATAATGTAAAAATGGAAAATTATACCAAATTAGCTGCATTTTTAAAGCGACAAGGAGAAAATTATACCCCGAAAAAATCAAAAGTATTATCAAAAGACCAATTTGATAAATTTCTTCAGGATGCACCGAATAATGTTTATTTAGCAACAAAAGTACGTACTTTCTTATTTGTTTAATATTATTTCACTTATTAAATCGTTGGCAATGATATCCTTTAGAAGATTAATATTCAAATTGACAATAATTAACGTAAATCGAACTTAAAACATATATACCTCGATAGTTCAACGGTAGAGGTTTTATGTTGCATCTCGGAGGTCTGCGGCTCGAATCTCAACGGCGGCGAATTTTTTTTTACTCATTTCAATGTTTGTTTTTAGGTTATTTTAATATTTGGAATCACAGGAGCCTGTATAGATGCCATGAACTCGTTCATTTGAAGTACAGCGAAATCCAAGATATAGGAAATTTAATTTTAGTAAATATCACAAACACAAAAAACAACGATAATTTACTATACTTGGCGATTTTTATTTGAGCTTGGTCAGACAGTATACGGCACTTCGTTCGGATGATACGGATCTGCAGCGATTTTTTATTAAATATCAAAACTGTAAATGTCACCGTGTGGTAATGGGTATACATAAAATTTCAAACGGTCCAAAAGACGTTGCTATGTTTTTGAAATTAACAAATCCTCATGAATATATGGGACATTGCCTTCGTAGGACTTCAGCAACTATTTTAGTTTACAACGGAGGGGACATTACCGCTTTAAAACGACATGGTGGATGGAAATCCACGAGTGTTGCTGAAGGGTACTTAGAAGATTCTGTTTCCAGCAAGAAACAAACTGCACAAAAAATACTTCATTGGGAAGAACAACCAAGTACGAGTTATGGAATCAAGAGAGATTCACATTCAGAAAACCTTTCAAATGACAATATTTCTAACATAATAAGTATAGACAAACATCCTACTAATCATAACATGTACACCAATGACAAGATTGTGAATGTCGAAACCGAAAGCGACGGCCTAAATTTAAATAACTGCAGTATACAAAACTGCACCTTCAATATTACACTTAATAAATAGGTAATGCTTATGCAAGCCATAACTGTTTTTTTTTCATATTTGTATTGACAAATAGTTGAGATATAAACAATGTATTCAATTTTTTTCTACTTATGAATTGCATTATCTTTACACTTGAAGAAAAAATAGTATATGTCACTCGGAGCAGAAGACCCATTATATGTTTCGCCAAGTTTGCACAGCCTCGGCTAACGCCTCGGCAGTGCAAGAATCTAGGCTCAACAATAATGGTAGCCTTCTACTCCTAGTAACATAATGTACTATTGAATTACCACTGTTGTAAATATATAATTGAAAGGCTGTAAATTTGCATGAAATCAATTAATTCAAATGACAAATGACAGGCAAACTCTAGTATAAGCAGTCGTCTGTAACGCCCGTAAAAATTCGGAGACAACCACAAATATACACCAAATTTGTAGTAAATATATTTCTTTCATTTACTGTTTTGTAAGTTTGATTTCGAACAGGATATGTTGGTCGCACTGCTTGAGTGCAAAGCCAACTACTTATTTGTGAATTGTTTTGTGATACAAAAGTTTATAAATTATATATTTTAGTATGAACCCAAATAAAAGGGAAATCGCCGTAGCATTTAATGAAGAGGTGGATATTTTATATTGCGCGCCACCTGGAATGGCCAAAATGTTGAGAGAAAAAAACATCATTTTATAGAGACCGAGTTTATATAGGAGCATTTGGATATGCTAATGGAATAGATCCGGAGTTACTAAGAACAGCTCTTCATATATAAAAATAAAACGACAAGGAAGATAAATAAACTGCTGGACCTTTATAAGTATTTTTTAATGGAGAGAGACTGTGATAATCCCGAAAAAGACAGTATTGGAAAAAAGACATTTTCATAGAAAAAGATTAAATTGTGTAGATTATATTTTCCAATATTAATAGTGGGCATCGATCTGATTAAGGTCAGGCGAACACCCAGAACTCACGTTTCTATTAAATGTAAATATCGCGTTCACATACGCGGAAGGTCGTACCTCCGGGTGACTGACTTGCATGTTTCCTATAAAAACAAAGTGTAAACTAACCAATGATTCATTCATTAATATTATTTTGAATAAGTTAAAATGTATAAGATATTGTAATCTGTGTTAATTCTAAATATACTAAATCCCAGTGAGTTTTATAAATGATGTCGTTTATTCAACCCTCGAAGATCAGTTACTAGGTAAGTGCTTTCTCAAAGATATAATACTTTTATGGTAGACGTAGTTTATACGAAGAGCACTTACTAAGTAACCACCACAAGACTTTTTGGTGAAGATTATGAAAAACTATTATTAGAAAGACGAAGTAGTTATTACACTTACTATAATTACAGATGAAAAGCCATTGATTTAAATAGAAATAATTATCAATTCAGAAGATTACGCATATAAAAATGCATATATACATATAATTCAATAAATAAAAACTTTAAAATACATATTGTTTTGATATATGCAATGTTATATTGGAATGCATTCATCCTTCCCCTTCTTAAAAAATATCCAATACTTTGTAACGCACATTAAGTTATTCAAGAAGGGGAAGAGAATATAACAATTGTATTCACCCTTCCCCTTCTTGAATAACCTGATGTGCGACTTACAAAGTATTGGATATTTTTCAAGGAGGAGAAGGGTGATTTGGGATTTGGGAATAAACTTGATAATGAGAAAAATAGAAAGTTAAACGTGAAGAGTGGAGTAAAAGGAAAGAGGAAGATGCATCTGACACTTCATCTGATGACAGCAGTGATACTGAATGTTTGTATTATTAGAATAAGTTTTCTAACGATCAGCATGGAGAAGGTTGGGTCCGATGCATCATGTGTACGAAATAGGATCATGCAGAGTGTGCTGGGATTGGAAGTGATGACGCTGATGATTATACCTGTGAGTTTTGTCGTGATATTCGCATAAAAAATGTACGCAAAAATTTAAGACTTGACTAAAAGATAAGTTACCAATGTCTATAGTGTTCATATAAACGTTATTTTTTATTAAAGGAATAATATATTTTGTTTTTATAATTTTTTAGAATAATAGTTAATTTAAATCAGGATTAAATAAATCTGTTTTTTATCCTACACTGTAAGAAAGTTGTATTTTACCGGATTTACGGAGACGAGAAAGTTGCCCTTTCCACGGCTAGCCGAGAAAATTAATTTCAAATTTTCACGCTAGGTGGCGACCCAATTGACGTAAATCAAATAAACATTGCCAATTTGATTGATACCCCAATTAAAATAGCATAACCGATTTCAATCACATTAAATAGTCTAAAGAAATAAACTGAAATTGCTTAAAATAAACAATGCCACTAAACGTCAGTATAAAAATAAATTATTGTTAACAGTTGTCAACGTCTACAAATTCATTCAATCATGAGTTGTCATATTTGATTTTTATTTGAAGTTAACTTGTCAGTTAACCAGCGTAGCGATAGGCAACGATAAAGATTGTTTAAATAATAAAATATATGTCACTAAAAAACTGTTTAATGCTAACGGCATGGCCGCATCTTCTACTATGACTAACACACCTAATGAATCTACATCTACTAAAACTGCTGAAATGATTCCTTTAATAAAAAATATAATAGATACAGGAGCAACAACTTCAACTATTTACTTCCTTTTTTGAGCAATTTCACTTATCAAATTTACCTAAGCAAGGTATCTCTTTTGTTAACTGTACTATACGTAATGCAATTTTCATTATCACTGTGAAAAATAATGACTCACAGTATTGAATTTTATATTATGAACTAAAATTTTTGTACAAAAAATATTACCAACAATTATTGTGTAGGATAAATAATTATGTGTAAAACATGGCAGTAAAGTACCTTTTCAGGCCTCAAGAAGTGGCCTCTTTCGGACTGAAAAATACCACTTTACCGCCTTGGTGGGTAAAATGAACCTTTTGTAACATTTTGTATTATTTTTCTTCACCTACTGCCATTTTGCAATAAAAAATTCACTACATTAGTAAGTAAATGTTTATGAGGGTTACTAGTTAAACGACAAAGGAATTTTATATTGAACTGATATTTATGAGTTGTTTGCTGAATTTTCGTTAAGGGGATCGTTTTGTACACATTTCTTCTACTTCTAGTTCTGTGGTGTCAATGAATGTTTGGTGTCAAGTAGATGTTTTGCGTAGTGGGATTTAGCTGGTTGTTTTTATCTGTATCTGATTTCAAAATTTCTAAAGGTTTGACCCAAATAGACAGCATTACATTATTTTTTTATTTTATTGCCTGTATTTTATTCTATTCATTATATTAATCAAAGACGTAAACATTAGTATTTAGGTGGACTCATTGAAAATTTCTGTGGCTAATGGACTTGCTTCCTAGCCATTTTCTTTCACACACACACACACACACACACACACACACACACACACACACACACACACACACACACACATTCATGTAACTGTGATATATGGAATATACCTTTTATTTTTTTCAACTTAAACTTATGCATATATCCTTCAGCTACTCTATTCCCTTTATATACAATTTTTGTGTATTCATTTCATATTTCTTTTATTTCATCCAGCCTTTTTTTCTGGACATTCAAATTATATTACTTTTTCGTTTCTTCTATCATCCTTTCTTTTACACAAATCACTATTTTTACTTTGAGTCTCATTTTCGTTTCTTTCTTCAAAATTAATCTCTGTTCCTTGTATCTCCACTGTTCTTTTTTCATAATTTATTTGGTTTTATGTTTCTCTAATTTATCTTACCCCATAATTATAAAGCAATTCCATTTTAGGTACAATAAGTAATTACATATTTATTTTGTCTACTTCCGCTACTAAAATCGCACTTTGAACACGGGTTTGACATGCACAAAACGACTCTTTAAACACTAGTGTTTAAAATGCGAGTCACATCTCGTTCATCTTTTGTTTTTTAAACATCAAATCAAGTGTATCTTTTGTATGTTAAATTTCCATGCTCCTTGATAATTTTGTTATTCTGCGTCATTTGAGTTATCAGTCAGCTAGCTGTCAGTCATTGTCCGTCATGTAATCAATATAATTCAAATATAATATAATGTTTTCCTTCTCGCAGGCGAAGAAAAAGTATAGTAAGCACCCCTTGTTAAAAACGTCTTTAGTCACTCGTTTCACAAGGAACTCGTTCCGCTTCGCTTCACTCGTGCCTAGTAAAACTCGTCACTAAAGTAACCGTTTTGACACTTGGTACTTAATATACTATTATTTCCGTCTATTCTTAATTCATTATTACTTTTCCGTCCAACCTTTCTATATGCGAGATAAGTATTGGTTTACCCCAAAAAAAACTGGAATTTTGAAATTTTTTTAGAGTTATTTCTACGTTTTCCGTCAACAACAACACGAAAAAATGGTTTTTAGAAAAAAATCCTGTGTGTACGTCGTCGTCGTCGTCCTCGTCGTCGTTGTCGTCTGCCACTTTTCCTTACATGTCTTGTTAGCACGATACAGCCTCCGGAGTGCAATAAGTCAGCAATTTTACGATTGAATATTGTTAATAACATGTCACAGATGATCACTATTGATTTTCAGTTCACCAGAGCCAGTACCACGAGTGCTGCTGGTACTTGAAGTACGGCATTTTGTATTTTATTGAGAAATTGCAGTTTGTTAGCACGATACAGCCTCCGGAGTATACACAAGTGACCAATTTCCTGATTGGATATTATTCAGAGCGTCTCAAAGATGAACCCTATTGATATTCAACTCAGTAAAGCCAGTACCACGGGTGCTATGGTACTCGAAGTACCAAATTTTTGTCGTTTTTGGAGAATCTTCAGTTTGTTAGCACGATACAGCCTCCAGAAAGTATACGATTGATCAATTTTATAATTGAATATTATTCAAGGTGTCTCACAGATGTACCCTATTGATTTTCAGTTGACTAGAGCGAGTACAGGGGGTCCTATAAATCCAGATATAGTGAATTTTTGGTTATTTTTGGAGAAATTCCGGTTTGTTAGAACGATACATCCCCCGAAGTGTATACAATTAACAATTTTATGATATGAAATTGACTGTCTCGACCATTACTTCGTGGAATATGCTCATATTAGTGTTTTTAAATGAAACTCAAGGTCTCTAGTTAATTCCACAATATAATACAAGTTATTGAAAATTCTAAAAAATTGACAATTGTTTCGATAAATCAATATCATCGTCAGAATGACAGAAGTTACATTTCATTTTATGCCTACCTGATGTTTAGTAGTTATTTTTGGCTAGACCAAGGAGTAACCTAACTTGTGATTGGCTTAATTCTGACAATATGTATCAGTTTTTTCAAACTTACGAAATGTAATTCACAAAATTTTTAGTGACCGCATTGATGATGGCTTAATGCTGAAAGCGCTCTGCGAAAATTTTTATTTCAAGAAGATTGCACAACAATACATTGTTTCTCTCAGGGGAAAAAAAAGGAAAATTTGGAATTTCATAATTGTTTGTGATATCCCAAAATAATGTAATTTTTCTAATAATACGTCGTAATTCACGCGATCGAAGGCTTTTGCAAAATCGGTTTAAATTACCTCCACTTGTTTTTTATTTTCTATATATAACAGCGGTATCTGATTCAGTAAATAGTAACAAATTTGTGTTAACCGATTTTCCCGACATAAAATCATGTTGTTGATCTACTACTACATTCCTAACGTAATTATATATACGGGGTTGGGATAAAATATTGAACCAAGAAAATATCTTTTAAACGAAAAGAACGATATTTATGAAAATTTGCAGGTAAGTACAATGGAACAAAATGCATCTGATGTACATTTTTTGTTAATAATATACTTCCGGTTTAACTGGAAATGCCATCAAATTTGAATGGGACACCCTATATACTTTTACAAATTTTGAAAGAGCTTGTTATTTTGAATTCATACATAGTTTAGTGTAAAAAAATTTGTAAAAACGAGGAATATAGCACTTTAATCAACCTCCTTTGAGTTTTGTGCATTAGAGCAAAAAACTATTTAGATAAACTAATTGATGTTGTTTGTATGCATAGTAATAAATAAACGAGTACTGTTTAGTACGTCTTTAGTTCTCCAAGTGTCAAATTCTAATTGACGGAAATAAATTTTACAATTTAGAATGGTTCAATTAAGTGAAAAAGAGCGTGTTGAAATTTTAATGATGAGTGTCATATTTTTAATGATTTGCATCCGGAGAAAAATTCTATATCACGCTCTACAGTAACTAAAACATTACAACGTTTAAATACAACTGGGATGGTAAAAAATTGGCTAAAACCTGGAAGACCGCGGACTGCAACGAACGAAACTGTTAAACAAAATATTGCAATCGATTTAGAAGAATCACCTGAAACTTCCACCACAAATGTAACACTAAACTATGGTATCAGTCGACGTTCTGTAGGAAAGATATTAAAAAGTGAAAAGTATCATCCGTTTAAGGTACAGGCAAATTTTTGTTTATTTTGTTTAAATGGAACAGTTAATCGCCATATCTCAAGGTATTGGTCAAATGAGAATCCTCATTGGATTCATGAAGCAAATACCCAGCATCCACAGGAGTTAAATGTTTGGATGGGAATTGTCGAAAATAGGCTTATAGGCCCTTTTTTATCGACGGAAACTTGAATGGTGACAAGCAATTACCATAAAATGTTTGGTTTCAACAAGATGGAGCACCTCCCCACTATGATAGACGGGTTAGGGATTTTCTGGATGCGAATTTTCCAAATCGATGGATTGGACGTAGAGGATTCATAGAGTCACCTGCCCGTTATCTAAAATCACGTGTTTACGTTAGACGACCAACAAATTTACAGGAATTGAGACCAAGAATTATTGATGAATGTGAAGTAATACGTGGACAAGTCTTGGAAATAGTGATTGGTGTTAATAGGATTGGCATATTGTCAGCGGCGAGCATTTTGAACATTTGAAGTAATTTTGTTTCTCATTATTCTAAAATAATGAAATGTACACCTATTGTACAGTCAACAGTGAGTTATTCCTCGTTTTTACAAATTATTTAACACTAAACTCAGTATGTATGAGCTCAAAATAACAAGCTCTTTCAAAATCTGTATAAATATATAAAGTGTCCCATTTATATTAGAGAAGTTGATGGCATTTCCTGTTAAACCGGAAGTATATTATTAACAAAAAAATTTACATCAGATGCATTTTGTTCCATTGCAAGTTTTCATAAATATCGTTCTTTTCGTTTAAAAGATATCTACTTGGTTCCATACTTTATCCCAACACCGTATATATAATTACGTTAAGAATGTAGTACTGGATCAACAACATGGTTTTATGTCGGAGAAATCGGTTAACATAAATTTGTTACTATTTACTGAATCAGCTACCGCTGTTATAGAAAGTAAATCACAAGTGGATGTAATTTTGTTCAAATAACTTGGACATTATTGCGACACCCCTGTAGTTTTCTATATCGGTTTTATTGCCTGCTTTATACAGAGTGGCCCAAAAGTCTTGAAACGGCCAATTATCTCGTAAATTGCTAGTCCTCATTGTACAAAATTTGGGGTACACCTATTTTGGGATACGGAGATTCCAAATTTGATTTTTGCAATGTTGCCAGATTTGCCGTTTCTCTTATATTATTACTCACTTTGGTTTTTCAAATTCATCCCCCTGTATATTCAATTATTTTTGGAATCTCGTATTCAATACGAGTTCAACCATATGTAACATTTATGATTTTATGTAGTCTGGAAGGTCTTAATTACATAAAACAGAAGTCTGGCAACGCCTAATTGTCTCATTAAATGTTTTAATACAAACTATTTTCAACTTCATTAAAATGTAACAATTGAAGGATTGCAACATTTTTAACTCAATGGTTACTTCATTAAGTGTTCAAAATGTGCTTCCATTTGTGAGTTGACAGTACCCTAATCGATGGTAGAATGCGTCTACCACATTTCTCCATGATTGTCTAGAAATTAATCGAGATTCATCGATAATTCGTTGCCTTAGATCTGCAAGACGTGCTGGTTTAGTTTTGTAAACTGAATTTTTCAAGTATCCCCAATAAAAATAATCTTTAGGATTGAAATCAGGTGAACGTGGAGGCCATTCAATTCTACCTCGTCTACCAATTCATCGTCCGGGAAATATCCCCTCTAAATAACGCCGGACATTTACACCAAAATGAGCTGGAGCTCCATCTTGCTGAAACCATATCTGATTAAAATTGGCTCCAAACAAGTTTCTCAGTGTAGGTACAATTTTTATTTCTAAGTAGAAGTTCATATTTATCTGCCGTTAAATTTCCATGGATAAAGAATGGCCCAATTAACTGAGTACCTACTATACATGACCATACATTTAATTTTTGTGGTCTTTGAGTATGGTTCTCACGCATCCAGTGTGGATTTACGTCACTCCAGTACCTTAAATTGTGTCGATTTACACTCCCACAAAGTGTAAAGGTTGCTTCATCTGAAAAACATATTTTGTTAACAAAATTTTCATTATTCTCATTATTACCTCAGTAAACTCTAATCTACGATCGAAGTCATCTTCACTTAATTCTTGCAATAACTGAATTCTGTATGGTTTAAATTTAGTCTTATGTAGTATACGTAAGACTGAAGAACGACCTACATAATGTACTTGTGCAACCCTGCGTGAGAATGTATGTGGATCTTCAACAAAACTCTGCATTATATCTAAAGTTTTGTTGTCATTCATAACTGTTTTCGGTCTACCTGATCGGTATCTGTCTTTTACTCCTCCAGATTCCTCAAATCGCTTTACAATTTTTTGTACCGTCGCCTTATGAATAGGAGAACGGTTTGGGAAAGTATCGTTGAACGAATTGGCTACTTCACAATAAGATCTTTTTCTGTCGCCGTACCCTCTCATCATTAGAATAGTAATTCGTTCTTTTTCGTTAAGAGCCATTTCAGAGAAGCAATTTACCTTGCAGAACTTTTCAGAACACATCAAACTACTGACAATTTCAGTTAATAATGTAAATGGTGAACAAATGTCAAAATCACAGCATTCTACATTTGAATTCCTTCAAATCTACATATTTTTTACTGTTTTATGTATTTAAGACTTTCCAGACTACATAAAATCATAAGTGTTACATATGGTTGAACTCGTATTGAATGGGAGATTCCAAAAATGACTGAATATACAGGGTGATGAATTTGAAAAACCAAAGTTACTAATAATATAAGAGTAACGGCAAGTCTGGCAACATTGCAAATATCAAATCTGGAATCATCGTATCCCAAAATAGGTGTACCCCAAATTTTGTACAGTTAGGACTAGCAGTTTACGCGATAATTGGCCGTTTCCAGACTTTTGGGCCACTCTGTATATGGGAGTATAAGCAGGTATCTTCCATTTAGATGGAAATATTGTAAATTTAATTATTCAATTGTATATATGCAGTGACGGTCTTCTTAGACATTCCTGACAAGCTTTAACAACGTAGGGAGGGATTCCATCGATCCCAGCTGCTTTTTTGGGCTTTATAGACTGTTCATAATCTTTTACAGTTATCTCAATTAATGTAAAATTATAATTGTTAGTAAATGTTTGTAAGAAATTTGAACTATAACTGGATTTATACAATCACAGTGCCAAAAAGGTACTCTTGGTAAAGCGATGTTGTGAACAATTTTCGGAATATTTTTATTTGGAAATGATGCAGTAATAACTTCGAATAGGTTTCTGCGATTAGAAATATGAGATTAACCAAGTTCATGGATAGAACCGCGTTTAGAATTTGGGACTCTACGTTTCGACTTGCAGATTGAAGCCATTTTCAAGAGGTTTTCTGACAACGAGACCTCAATTTGCCTGCTCCTCGTGTCAGCGTCTTATGAGGTGTCAGAGCCTCAATTTATCAACTCCCTGATCTCAAAAGGCTGGTCTTAGAAGGTGCAAAGTTTCAATCTGCCTACACAATGATCTTAAAAGACGAATTAACTGTTGGTGGTTTCGCATATTAATATCCTGTTCTGTGGCGAGATGAGGACACGGTTTTCGGCTACTGATTGGTTCAGGCGGGATGGGCTCATTGGGCGCGGCATTTGATGATGGCGGGTCCTATTGCGTGATGATAGGAAGATGCGGTTTCCAGATAGAATTCAATTTTCTACTGTCATCTCTGATGATGTCGTAAGAAAGACCAGAAATTGAGAAGAATAAACATACCTTGCGTTATCGAGAGAAGCGCGTACCTAGATGAGATGAATATATACATGAGAGAACTAAATGAATCTATGTCTACTTCCTGGCAAAATTTTCTTGAAGAGAACCTAGCAAATGACCCATGCGGGACAGCCTACAAGATAGCCGCAGATAAAATTAAATTTAGCAATATTCAGCACAGTCTAATTAAAACAGATGGGAGCATAACCCGAACACAAGAAGATACACTTGCAGAAATTGTGCAAAAACTAATACCAGACGATAACATTGAAATTGAAACGGCTGAGCACAGGGCCATTCGCAGTAGGGCGGTTGATGCGGTTGGGAATCAGGACCATAGGTTTCAGCTAAATAATGAAGCGTTAGACTCTGCGGTTATGGCAATTAAACCTTATACAGCTCCGGGAATAGACGGAGTACATGGTAGGATCATTGTATTAACATACTCAATTTTGAAAGACACTATATTGAGACTCTATCAGGCATGTATAATATTGAATTATTTTCCTGAAGATTGGAAAACGGGCAAGCTGGTTACGATACTAAAAAACAGAGACCCGTCGGACCCGAAAGCGCTCAGACTCTATTACCTGAATTAGGCAAAATTTTCGAAAGACTAATTTTGGTACAAATGTATCTTGAGGTACCAGAACAAAATTTTTTGAGCGATAACCAAATTGGCTTCCATAAGGGGAAGTCGACTATAGCCGCACTGTCAGCCCTGGCTACGCATATTAGATGTTCACAGGACCACAACTTGGTATTGTTCGTCGATATATCCGGCACGTTTGATAACGTCTGGTGGCCAATATTGATAACGGAGCTGGCCCAAAGGGGACTTTTCAGTGATACCATAGGCATAATTAAAAGTTACTTGACAAATCGCAAAATTGAATATTCAACAAACTATTCCAAAATTGTCAAAGAAGTTACTAAAGGTTGTCCCCGCAGGGGTCAGTTCTGAGACCAATCTTCTGGAATATTGTGATAGACCCTCTTTTAAAGTCAAGATGGCGCGAAGGAATTGAGGTCGTGGGATACGCTGATGACTTCTCTATCGGCATAAGAGGGAGCAGCAGAACCGAACTGGAGGCTAAAGCAGATGCATGTATGGCGTTAGTAGCATCATGGGCTAGGACAAACAAGCTCAGCATATCCGAATCCAAAACAAAATATGTGGTCTTCTCAAACTTATCCTTTAAGAGAAACCCAGTAATCAGATACCAAGGAAGGCCGATACAGAGAGTACAATCGATTAAATGCCTGGGATTGATATTAGATAGTAAACTTACATACACAGAACACATAAGGTACATCATTAGAAAATGCAAAACGATCTTCCAATCAATTAGAAGGCCTGTCAGAAGAAACTGGGGAAAAATAAGCAGTTATTTTACAGCACTCAAAGAAATATACTTACGAGCGATTATCCCAATACTGGCATATGGTGTCGAACTATGGGGGCACAGACTGAACAGAGTAATCACTAAGGGACTATTGAGATCGACCCAAGCAATGTGCCTCAGAACAATGCTAGGAGCCTACCGATCGACGCCGAACGAATCACTTTGCATACTAGCTAAACTACCACCATTACATTTGCATCTAGATCTCATAAGAGGAATAATTGACCTTAAACGGACGGGCCAAACTTCCCTACTAGGAAACAACATAGTAGCCGAAGAGTACAGGTATTGGGTAGTGGTTAAAAGATGGACGCAGCACATTATTGTCACAATATGGCAATTAGAATGGGATGATTCAAATAAAGGCAGGCATCTACACACATCAATCCCTGACGTACATCCGTGGTTTGATTCGCAGACGGAAATCCTAAAGAGGGAGGTAATCCAGGTACTATCTGGTCATGGTAACAATATGGCGCATTTGCATCGGATAGGCAAGTGCCTAATGTGCGAGGTAGAAGATTCACCGACACATCGGATCTTCTACTGCGAAGCCTTTTCGGAAGAACGAAGAACAGCCCAAATCCAGGTGGACGACATGCAGCCGCATTATCCAGCAGCCCTGTTCAGAAAACTATGGGTCAACTTGAACTCACTGTCAGCGTTTGAACCTTGCGAGTTCCCTTAACTTGGGAAGCCAGAGTAATTAGAGTAATTAGGTAAATAGAAGATAGTTGAATATAACAATAGTATATTAGTACAACTTGGATAATGTTTTAAGTATTATTTTAGTGGGAATTATTTAAGTAAACAATTGGGTCAAAGTAGTCTAACTATAGTATAAATTGAGCCAGAGTTATGATTTCAGTTGGGCATGTACGACATGGTCATATATGAACAGCAGCATACGGGGGTAAAATTTTAAGGGACCCTGCGTTCCGTTGAAGCGTTTCTTCAAGTTGGCCTCTCTTCACACATAACAAGTATTGTACAGGAAATAAAGAATGTAGCCTACTCCTTACCTACCTTTCCTTTAAGTGAGGCTGGCGATGGTAGCCAGGGGCGTGTGGTGGGATCCTCCAACCTCTCCTTTTTTTGTGATCTCTGATGTTCAATGAGTGTGGTCGTTTATCTATTTCGACAGCTTCTTTTATGAACCTGGAGGTTTGTGTACGAACTGGGGCAATGGTTTTATCAATAGCTATGGAATGGCCGCTTTGAATATGGTGCTGAGCTAGTGCGGAACTAGGGTCCCGATTTCAAACTAAACGCTGCTATGCTCTGAAATCCACTTGCTTGGAAGTTTCCCCGACGTAGAAGCGAGGGCAATAAGATCAAGGGATTTCCGAAACGCCGTGGTTTTCGTCGCGAATATTGTCCTTTGTGGATCTAATGAGTTGGGAAAGTGTATGCTCAGTTGTGAAAACGGTTTGTATTTGGGCAGCTTTGAAAATTCGGCTGATTTTATCAGTTATGCCTTCAATGTAAGGGAGAAAAACTTTTGAAGATGTTTCGGTTTATAGTTGAGGTGGATTTTGTAAAGATGTTTTCGAATGTTCCTATTTATGTGGTTAGAGGAGTAGCCATTTTGAAGAAGAGCTTGTTTGCCAATTTGTAGTTCGGAATGTATGTTGTGATGATCCGATAACGGCATAGAGTGGAATATCAGTGTAGCTACTACTGAATTGAGTTGGGAAGGGTGATGATATGAATATGCGTTGTGGTAACGATTTGTGTGGCTGGGGTTTCTGTATACAGTATAGGCAATACCTGGATGAAGAGTTTTGCTGAAACTTCCAAGCAAATTCATTTCTGAGCATAGCAGCATTCACTTTCAGTTAGAAATAGGGACATTAGTTCCGCACTAGCTCTGCACCATATTCAAACCGGCCATTCCATAGCTTTTGATAAAACCATCTCCCCAGTTTTATTGAATTATGGGTCAATATGAAGCTCATATTTTTCTATCTGCTTGTATTTTCTAATTTGCCAAATTCCTGGAGGAAAATATGTAGTGTGGCTATTTGCCAAAGCAATTCGAAAAAAGCCAAAGAAACTGAGGAAGACATCATGTTTTTTCGTTTCCAATGGATCCAGAAGTTACAAAAGAATGAATCCGAAAATGTTACAGAACAGACAGCCTTTCTGTTGAAAGTAGAAGAGTATGCAGCACACATTTCAAATCAAACGACTTTGAAGACGAGATGAAAGCCAGATGGACATTCAAGCTCAAAAGGTAATACTTACAGATTAACTCAATTTAAGAATGCTGAATGCATATCTGTTTGTTTTTTTCAATTCATTCATTGTTACTGCTACCTCAGGTCAGCTTTCACATAAAACCTTCGTTGTCTAAACGATCTGCAAGAGGAGAAAATAAGGAAAGACAAGCCTGAGTGGAAAGTTTAATTGGCGAAACAAGCAAAGTTGAAGAGCATTGTAAGAATTGCAAGTTTTGAAATTGAATATTATTTGTTATATTAACTTTAATTGTGTAGAGGTAGAGTTACTGGAACCAAAGGTACAACAGCCACAAGAGAGGGAAGTAAAAACTCTGAGCAGTTACACATCCTACAACAAGAACATTTTCAGGTACGGGGTAAATATCAGCAGTACGAGTGTCTGTTAAGTCATTTTGTCCATTGTACTTCAACTACAGTACCTAAACGAGAAAAGGGAAAAAGTCCTGTAAAAGGAAATGATTTCCTACACGATCTTAGCGATATATCTCAAAAAAAGATAATTGTAGATTAATAATAAAATTAGATAAACCCGAGTATTAGTTTTTTAATTGCTGAAATAATCCGTTCAGCTAGCAATTCAGGGGGCTAATTAACATTACGAATACTCGCTAATATCGTTCTTGCCACAGAAATATATTGAATATTGTATGCGGTTTGGTTCATTGTGATAATAGCGAGTACTCATTAAGTTACGATGGGTCAAAAATTAGCCCTCAGCCTTTTTTTTCAGGAAGAATAATTTTTGATTTTTTGGTGAGGTTTCAGTAACAAAACCACTGAGCAGTTTGAATTGGGCATGCATTATGACGTATTCTCGCCCATTTTTATTGCCACTAGTACGGCGAGCAAACGTTTATTTTTGTATCCGTGAATATTCTTAATTTCTCAAGGAATTAAATATATTTAATTAACGAAATCTATATAAACCAACGCAGTAATATAGTAGCAATTAACAGTGCTAAATTTATTTCTAAAAGTTGAAGTGTAAGTATACCGTGAGTACAAAACTTTAATTTTAAGAATTTAGTATCGATCAACCCAACAAAAAGTAGACCATGCCTACGTTATTATTTTGTGCTAATTGTTCGAAATTGGTAGGTGCTGCCGACTGTACTCCAAAGATAACGCAATTTCGTCAATAATTCTCATTCTTCAAACTTTAATGACCTGACCCTGACCCTGACCGCCAAATTCAATGAATTATTATTCACTGTGCAATTGTTAAAACCACATATTATTATGATATCGGAAAGCTGGCTTAAACCACCCATACTCGACTCTATAATCCATATAAATGGATACACATTATTTCGTAAAGATACAGTACACCGTGTAGGTGGAGGTGTGTGCTTGTACTTGGTTGATGGCATTACTTATTAATTCTCAGTCACGGTGGGTGACTTTGATATTCCAGGTATAGATGTCATCCATCAGTGCATTGCTAAAAACTTATTTTCAATTAATCTCGATTGCTTATATCGACCACCAGACACCCACCGTGAAAATGACGTCTTGTTAATCGATAAACTGTGGGAAATGTCGGAGCTTGATAATCTTATACTAGTCGGTGACTTCAACTTTCCTGAAATTGTCTGGAAACGATATCTCTATCTGATGGTGTTAGTTCGCATAATCCTTTTCAAAATTTTATTTTAAACTCCAACCTATCCCAACTTATAAAAGAAACCACCAGATTTAGAATCAACAACCAACCGTCTACTCTGGACCTTATTCTTACCAATGATGACAATCTACTAACAACTCCCGAAATTAGTTCCCCAATAGGTAAATCTGATCACGCAGTCATAACCACTCACATTCAGTTTAATTTAAACTCCTCTCCAACTTTTAGTAATAACTCACTTACAATTATACTGACTTTAACAAAGTTAACGATAATTATCCCAGCTCGATTGGCATTCTGTGTTGAATATGTCTATTGACCCAGTAAAACAAATAGTGAGAATTCAACCCAACGTAAAATTTCTAAAAGTAACCTAAAACATTGGATAAATATCCAGGTAATACATTTAATCAGACACAAGCGACACCTTTGGCGAAAATATAAATAAACAGGGCTTACTTTAGATTTCAATAACCATCGCAGTTTTTCTAATCGGGTCAAAGTACTACTTGATAATCTCAGGTACAACTTTGAAGAATCAATTATAGCCAGAGGAAACTCAAAAAAGGTTTTTAAATAGATACGTTCCTCACTATCATCTAAAGTCGCTATTCCTCTGCTTCTAAAAGGTGACCGTAGCCTTTGCTCGTCAAATAAAGAGACTTCCGAAACACTCTCACAGACATTCTCAAAAGTTTTTACAAAAGAACTTCCTAATAACAGTATGCCTGACATCATATCTCCCCGTATCTTCGCCACTCATGACAATATTCTGTTCACAAATGCATTTGCTAAACCTGCGTACTAACGCCTCACCTGGCTTAGATGGTCTGACACCCTACTTTCTTAAAAGATGTTTCGACGCACTCGCTACTCCGCTATGCTTAATAATGCAATCGTCCTTCACAAACAGCTCTCTGCCCTCTAGTTGGAAACGAGCTTCTGTTACCCCCATTTTTAAAAAGGGCAATAAGCTCGATAGCCACAATTATCGCCCAATAAGTTCATTACCCGTCGTCAGTAAAGTAATGGAATTCATTATTTCCGAGACTATGATGGATTTCCTACAATTATCGCCCAATAAGTTTATTACCCATCGTCAGTAAAGTAATGGAATTCATTATTTCCGAGACTATGATGGATTTCCTCCTCGAACAACATATTATTCCAAAACAACAACACGGATTTATTCCAGGGCGGTCAACACTTACCAACTTAATTCATTGTGTGAATGACTGGACATCATTCTTGAATAATGGAGAACCCATTGATATAATGTATTTAGATTTTTCCAAGGCTTTCGACCGGGTTCCCAAGCGAAGACTTCTGTACAAGTTAGAACATTTCGGTATTAGAGGACACTTAAAACTATGGATTGAAAATTTTTTGACGGATCGTTTCTACAAGATTCGAGTTGGTGACTCCTTTTCTCATAAGAGACCAGTTAAAAGTGGAGTTCCGCAGGGCTCAGTTGTGGGACCACTTTTGTTTACAGTGTACACTAGCGATTTACCGTATCACGTTTCCAGCAAAATATCGCAATATGCCGACGACTCAAAAATATATGACAATCCCATCACAAGTCATCTATCTATTCAAAACGACCTTTTGTCAATACATTAGTGGTCTTCGGAATGGTTACTTCCATTGAACACTGAAAAATGTGTGGTGCTTCACGTCGGTAAAAACAGCTCATTTTGAATATTTTATTGACGGTTAAATTATAATCACAGTGACCTCTCATAATGATCTGGGTGTTATCGTGAATAGTGAGCTATTGTGGTCCGATCATGTGCTCTCCGTATCCAAACGTGCAAATACCAGACTTTATCTTATTAGGAAATGCTTCTCAAAAGTATCCTTTCAGAGCTTCTGCAAATTATATGCTCCCTACGTTAGACCTATCCTTGAATACGCCGACTCAGTTTGGTACCCGGACTCAGCTCGTGATAGAACGTTGCTGGAAAGTGTACAGCTGAAGGTTACCAGAGTTGCTTTTGGACCTGTAAGATCTTCATATGAAGAAAGATTATCCATGGCAAATCTTACCACGTTTGAGCTACGTAGGTTACGAGGAGATCTTATTGTAGCCTTTCGAATTCTTAAATATAATTTTGGTGATCTAAATACAGCGTTCTCCCTAAATACGGACACGAGACTTCGAGAACACCAGTTCGAGTTAAAAAAGGAAAAACTTGCGGTTAGATCGAGACAAAACTTTATACCAAACAGAATTTTCAATATTTGGAATGATTTGGACAGGAGTTGAGTGCCATACTCGATACGATATAGACGTTATATCTGTGTTCGAATATAAACCGGTACTTTTAATATTAATAAAATACTTCTGCATAAGTAAACAATAATATATTCTAATAGTCATGTGCTCCGATTATTTTAACATTCAGTGTGGATAATTCAAATTGTTTTAATAAATTGGTTGGATTCCGTAGAAACTGTAAGTGATAAAGTTTTACTTACTTCTGATTATCAACTGTACAGCCGAATACAACTAAATATTCCATTATCATAAGTAAACAAACCTTACTTATAGCAGATTCAAGTGCCTGGCTTATCGGACTGCTAAGGCCGTACTTAATTATTTTATCACTTCGTGTTTTGTGAAAATTTCAAAATGTATACCAACAACTAGTCTCAATCACTGACCTTATCTCAAGACCAATCTCGTACCCCCAATACCTACGCTTCAGCAGTATCAAAACAACAATTTCCCTCAAAAGAACAGGCAAAAGTTCTCAGTACTTTAGAAAACACTCAATTACAAGATTATCTAATTCCTCTAGGAACCATAATCCAACCGAAAAATATCATTTTTTCCTCTCGATTGTCCCATAATCGTATATTTATGTACATATCTAGTAAACAGATGGTGGATAACTTCATGCATAATCATGGATACATAAAAGTACAGGGAGAAATAGTTAGGGCCAGAAGACTAATAACACCTGCTGAAAGACTCATTCTGTCGAACGTATGTCCTACAATACCGCATAATCTATTAATAGACGAATTAATAAACATCGGACTAAATTCTGTTTCTCACCTGCCATGTTTAAGAATCAGTTCCTCTCTACCTGAGTACAGCCATATTCTTAGTTTTCGGAGGCAAATCTACGTCAGTCCTCACAATTTATCGCTACCAGAATCGTTTACAGTATACTTTGAAAATACGACATACCGCATACATCTCAAGATGTCATGGTATGTTACAATTGTAAAAAACCTGGTCACATAGTATCTCAATGTACTGAACCTAAAACATCTCTAAAACCTACAGGCCGCTCCAACTTACCAATTAGCGCAAATACATCTAATTATGTTCCGACAAACACCGTGGTCACGCAAAATGTAATATCAGCTTCCCCAGTGGACTCAAATACAACCACAAAAGATGCGGCAACCTCTAACGCCACGCCGGTTGCATCTACTCACAGGGATGCACCAGAAGAAGTCAACAACAGCTCCAACAAAACAAAGCGCAAAAACGAAGTAATTACACCTGAAGCAGACACAGCTGGAAACGATCACAACTCATTTCCTTTACCGAGAAACAAACAAAAATTAAAGAAAAAGGAAACCATTCTGACAACACCCAGTCTTACATCAGATATCACAATACAGTTACTTGAACCGGCCAAAAATTTTATTGATAATCAATCTCCTCCATTCGTTATCGATTATGATCAACTTGCGTTACTCATAACCAATGTTAGTGGCTCTACAGATCCCATCAGTATGATCGAAGAATATACAACAGATTACCTAGCCCTGGCCCATATGCTCTCTCAAATTCACCCCCACTTAAAAGATAGATCTATAAAGACTCGATTTACTAACTTAAAAAAGAAAACTTTCAAGTTCCTGGGTAACGATACTTCAGAGTGGGATAGTGACATATCCCAAAGTAGTCAGCAAATTATATAATGTCAATACTTCAGTGGAACATCGACGGATTTTTCCATCGCATTGCTATGCTACAAATCCTGATTGGGGAGCACTCCCCCGATATTATATGCCTACAAGAAACTAATCTTAAACATCAAAATACTTATAATTCAAAGCTATTCGACTGTTTTCGCAAAGACCGAATAAGTGATATTAGTTTCACTTCCGGCGGAGTAGCTACTCTGGTCAATAAGGCATTGGAGGCAAAACCATTTCCTGTCACTAGCAACTTAGAAGCTGTCGTTGTCAAGATCAACTCACCTAGCACATATTTCATATGCAACATTTATTTACCCTCAAGTTATCCAGCCTCCTATAACGACATAAGAGATCTACTCATGCAAATACCACATCCACGCATAATTATGGGCGATTTTAATGGCCATAACATAATATGGGGCTCGCTACATACAGACACAATAGGCAAAATTGTGGAAAAAGTAATCTCGAATCTTCAACTGAATTTTCTCAATGATGGAACCCAACTAGATTCAACATTAACACCGGGGACTCAACTGCAATCGATCTAACCCTTTGCGATCCTTCGTTAACACCTCGCCTATCCTGGGAAGTCCTGAACTTTACCTATGGTAGTGACCACCACCCTATAATAATAAATCGTTGTACTCATTAATCTCCGGATCTTTTTCTGCCAAAATGGAAAATCGACTCTGCTAACTGGTCCGATTTTGCTGAGCATATTCAAGTCGCTATCTCAAACTATAAACTATCTGAAAACATCGATGAATCATTATCAAATTTTAACAATATAATTCTGAGCAGTGCTGAACTATTTATAGGCAAAACAAACAGGACAAAATTGAATCACTTTCCTGTACCTTGGTGGAATACAGAATGTGAAGCAGCAATTAGTGCAAGCAAAGCAGCAATTAGTGCAAGCAAAGCAGCTTTGAATAAATATAAAAGACACAAGACAGTTGAAAACAAGATAGATTTCAAGAAACATAAAGCCAAGGCTCACCTCACAACGAAACTCGCAAAGAAAAACTCCTGGCTTCAATATATCTCAAAAATAAATAGTTCTACTCCTATCAGTGAAGTGTGAACAAGAATAAGGAAAATTTCGGGCTTCAATTATAAGCCAGTAATAACTAGTCTAAAATTCAACAACACAGTCACAACCTCTGCAAGTGAAATGGCTAGCATATTAGCCAGTATTTACAAGCAAATGTCCTCGAACGAAAACTACAACATCACTTTTCTTGATAATAAATTAGCTGCAGAAAACTCGAATCTGTCACTGGATGGAAATGAACATACTGCTTTAAACATGAGCTTCACAAAGGCTGAATTGGATAACGCCCTTAATAATTCAAAAAATTCCAGTCCAGGACCAGATGATATCCCAGTCGTATTTTTGAAACATCTTCCCGATATAGCAAAAACAACGCTCCTGATACTGATTAACTGCATTTGGAAACAACACCAGTTTCCATCAATCTGGTCCAAATCCATTGTCCTTACGCTCCTTAAACACCAAAAATCTCGCACTGAACTTTCATCTTACCGACCTATAAGTTTAACATGCTCAACCAGCAAACTGATGGAGAAAATGGTCAATGGCAGGCTTTAGAAAAGGCAAACCATTTAATAACCGAGCAAAATGGTTTCAGACAAAATCGTTCAGGGGTTGACAACATCCTGGATTTAGAAAGTGACATTTATGAAGCTCTATCGACAAAACAAACCTGTATTGCTATATTTTTCGATCTTAAAAAAGCTTTCAATACTTGCTGGAAACTTAATATTCTAAAGCAACTGCACATGTGGAACATTCGGGGAAGTTATTTTTGAAATTCATCAGTAATTTTATGAAGAACCGACCTTTTCGTGTAAGAGTCCATAGCTCTTACTCTGCAGATCAGATAGAAGATAATGGGACACCACAAGGATGCATTCTCAGCCCCACATTATTCCTAGTGGCCATAAACAATATCATCAAGGGCTTGTCGAAACTCTTGAAAGCACGCGTGTATGCAGATGATCTTGTATATATTAAAGGAAAAAATACTTCCCTCATGACGAATATTTTGCAAAAATTTTTAACGCAACTCGAACAATGGTCCTTGAATACAGGTTTTGAATCCTCCTCATCAAAAACAACCGCCATGTTCTTTTCAAAAAAAAGTCTAGACGTTTATCCAACATTACAATTATATGGTAAAAATTTATCGTTCAGATCGTCGGTAAAATTCCTGGGAATGTGATTCGACGAAAAGCTTACGTGGATGGAACATATTAAACAAACGGCCCGTTTTTGTAACAAGCGACTAAATCTAATGAAGACATTCGCTAATAAATGTTGGGGATCTGATTACAATACACTACTTACTATTTATAAAACAGTAATCAGGTCAAAAATAGACTACGGTTACACTGCATACGCTTCGGCTTCCAATACAACTCTAAAGTTACTGGACACTGTGTACAACAATGGCCTCCGAATTGCACTAGGAGCTTTCAGAACAACTCCCGTTGAAGCTATATATTGCGAAACTGGTGAGCCACCTCTGCATTACAGAAGAATGTTCTTAACTCTCTCACACGCCACATCTATAGCCTCGAATAGAAACAAACCTCTCTACACCAAAGCCTTCACCAAAAAATATACTAACTACTTCAACAACAAACCGCATACACCTAAACCTTATTATGAGAGAATACGTACATATCTCCAGTATTTACACATCCAATTTCCAGAATTATTTCCAATAGATCTAGATCACCCTCCTCCCTGGACCATCAACGTCCCCACCATTAACACTAGTTTGAGCAGATTTAATAAACAGGAAGTATGCCCAGCCGTCTCTAAAACTAACTTTAAATTAATATTGGAAGAATATCAGGACTTTATCAAAATATACACAGACGCATCTAAATGTGAAATGGGAGTCGGAGCAGCAATTGTAACAACCAATCTTAGTCTGCAATTTAAACTTACTCCGAATCTGAGTATTTTCTCAGCCGAAGTTTTTGCGCTCTATAAAGCCCTCCAACACATAAATTCTTGCAACATTCCAAAAGCGTTAATTATTACTGACTCTCTCAGTTCTTTGTTAAACTTAAAACAGATCTATCCCCAAAACCCTATTGAGAAAATGATAAAATCAGAACTGCTACAGGCTCAAGAAAACTCCAGATGCGTCAACTTCATATGGATCCCATCCCACATCGGCATCGAAGGCAACGAAAAAGCAGACATTTGTGCCCGTAGTGCTATTTCTAATGACGAACCAGAATCGGAGTGTCGGATTGTTGCTAGTGATCTCAAGGTATTTATTAAAAATAAAGTTTTGTGTAAGTGGAACCGGGACTGGGAAAGTTTTCAGTCGAAATTACGGCAAATCAAAAGTGACGTTTCTCCATGTCAGTTTAAAAGTAGCGATCGACGTACGCAAGTGATTCTTACACGCCTACGATTGGGCCATACCAGGTATACCCACTCCTACCTTTTTTCAAGCGGCGACCCACCAAAATGCACTGTGTGCAATGTAATAGATAGTGTAAAACATTTCCTGGTCGAATGTCCTAGATTTCATAATCAACGTAGCATGCACAACATTCCTACCGATTTGAAGAAACTCATTGGAAATTTCTGCGATCACCGGCTCGTAATTGACTATCTAAAATCAATTATTATGTTTTATAAAATATAAAATTTTCGATTGTACCGTCGCTAATAACCTTCGGGTGGATGCGACTTTTCTAAATAAAAAAAAATGATTTGGACATTGAAATTGTCTCAGCAAAAAGTGTCAACATATTCAAAAATAGACTAGATCAGTGTTACTTATTTAATAACTTTTAGAGCTTAATCGTAATTGCTTCTTCCTCTTATTTGTTTGTTCACTACTAAGGTATTTCTTTTGAAATATATTTTTTTGGGGCATAATAGGAGCCAGCTCCTCTGCCCTCATCAATTTGTGATAATAATAATAATTTTAATCGAGCTTCTGATTTGCTGAAAGTAGGCTTTAGGAGCCTTGGCCGTTACTTACGTTGCTTCTTTTGCAGTGATCTACCTATCCTAGTACCTATTTTTGAAGCACCCTGTAAATCGCTTTAAGGTTTGGCAATAACGGCGTTTTCATATTTTGTAATCAAATATTAATTTTTCATTTTGTATAGAGAGACATTTTGGGGGATTTGTGTTTTGTATCGGATTTCTCGTGAGTGGCGTTTTTACGTTGAATCGTTTTATGTTTGCTAAAAGAAAACAAAGAGAGCTGCTTAAATATGGATATTAATGGACCACGAATGAATATTTGGAGTTTCAATCGAGAGGAAAAAGGTTATAGAAAAAAGATAGTAATTTGTAAAAATTTTATTTTAGAAACAAACAATAATTTGTTTTTTTATAACATATTTATAACAAACTCTTTTAATATTAAAAACGAAAGTTTTTATTTAGACCTGTAAATATTCACTTCAGCCAGCGCATATATGAATATTCAGTATTTTCGTAGAGATACTTTCAATGAAGTTTTTGAAGTTGTTCAAGCGAGTGTTCTGCCAGAGAGAACGAACTAACGAACTACTAATTTATAAAGAAACTCCGGTTATACTAACTTGAAATTATTTAACAATGGAAATTGCATGACGCTGTAATGCAAGTGAAATAATGATACATTTTACTCTCCTCTCATTAGTAGTCTTTTCTTCAGTTAATTATATCTTATTCGTAATGATAACGTAACGTTATTGTTGAAATTCAAAAATAAAGATATTTATATTCTAATTTCCATTTCTTAGTAAGGAAAAAAAAGGATAGTGAGCAATAATCTATTCACTCTAGACTTCTAAATAAGACTATATTCTGGCTTCTTTTGTTCGTCCGTCTGTTCGTCCATTTTAAGGTTCAGCAGAGAAACGGTAAAAGCTAGAGCTTAGGTATTAACTGATTCAGAATCAACGTGAACTGAATGTCTGAAACCCATAAACATATTCGGAATAAATATATCACAATTTACAAATAACACGATGTATATGGAAAGTAAAAATAAGTTTCGGTCTATATCTGTCATGAATAACCCAATATATTTTTATATTCATTACAAGACGAAGTTTTTACTGAAATATTGTGGAATTTAAACATTTCTATGCACCAATGAAATGAATACCTTTCAGGTCTATGTTTAAAAACACAGTTAGATAATCACCTTCACATTCATTGAATTAACTTAAAGCTAATAATAAAATATTGACAATAACCACCATATGTAATTTGAGTCGACGTAAAGTTGTGGTTGAATCATTGTACGCACTAACTGAAAAATAAAATTAGAAACATGATAAGTAAATGTTTTAAACTCCAAGAAAGTCAAATAATTTGCTCCACAAAAGTTAGGGAAGTTCATAAATATTGGATTCATCAGGAAACTCAGTGTATCGCACACCGAAACGGCCCCAACTACGAAGAAGTCCATCAAAGAGAATTGGCACAAAAATACTTAGTCCAGGAGGAATCGGCGCATGAGTACCGAAAACTATTCCACCTCAATTTTTTATGCGATCCTCTTTTAATTGCCCAACTGATGATATAAATGCATGTTGCCATGTGGCAACCTAGTGCCATATTGTTTAAACCGAAATTGTTTAAACAATTGGAAGAAATCGTTATTTTTCAACCGGACAATTTTTTGATATTCTTGATTGAAATACAAATAAAAAAGGTCCTATGACTTTTCACGATAAAGTTAATATATGAATTTCTAAAGGTTCGAAAAATCTCAAATTTGGGTACTTTTAAATTCTTTATACAATAGTTAATAATATTCTTAATAGAGATTTAAGAAAATTTCATTGTTCATACTTGTTTTTTAATTGTTAATTTCGCGCGCTCACAAGAATGCGTCGCCACCTTTAAGTATCGCCGTCTCTCTCTGACTCATACGCTGCATACGGTCTCTCTGTGTCCTGAATCATTATTAATCATTTATCTAAAAAGCCATTAACTTTATCAAGATTGTTAAAGAGAGCAATGTTATTAATAAATAAATTGTCTATAATTTGTTTTCATCAAAACTAATTTAAGTATGAATCGGAACATGTAATTAAAATTACTTTTTTGTTATTATCATAGTGATTTATGCATTTTTATCAACAATAATAAGATATAATAGTATTTGAAAAATTTTTGGAATCACAATTATATACAAATAATAAGCTTTTGCGCAAACATACATTTGGAAAAATGCATTGAATCCGGAATATAAAACATTAGATTTTGATCAGTTGGAAATGGGCTTTTGTTTATAAATAAAGATATTAGCAAAGTATCATTCTCTAGTTTGTATCCGAAATTCGTAAAATCTTATGTTTTATATTCCGGATTCAATGCATTTATCCAAATGTATGTTTTGAGCAAAAGCTTATTATTTATATATAATTGTGATTCCAAAAATTTGTTGTTGATAAAAATGCATAAATTACTATGATAATAACAAAAAAGTAATTTTAATTACATGTTCCGATTCATACTTAAATTACTTTTGTTAAAAACAAATTGTAGACAATTTAATTATTAATAACATTGCTCTCTTTACCAATCTTGATGAAGTTAATGGTTTCTTAGATAAATTATAAATAATGATTCAGGATACAGAGAGGTCGATGCAGCGCATGAGTCAGAGAGAGACGGCGATACTTAAAGGTAGCGACGCATACTTGTGAGCGCGCGAAATTAACAATTAAAAAACAGGTATAAACAATGAAATTTTCTTAAATCTCTATTAAGAATATTAATAACTATTGTATAAAGAATTTAAAAAAATTATTATTTATATTTAATTTTATTTTTTTAATATATTTTTCATGGGTCAAAGGTACTCAAATTTGAGATTTTTCGAACCTTTCAAAATTCATATCTCTAAAAATATTAACTTTATTGTGAAAAGTCATAGGACCTTTTTTATTTGTATTTCAGTAAGGATTATAAAAACAATTTGTCCGGTTGAAAAATAACAATTTCTTCCAATTGTTTAAACAATTTCGGTTTAAACAATATGGCACTAGGTTGCCCCATGGCAACAAGCATTTATATCATCAGTAGGGCAATTCAAAGAGGATCGCATAAAAAAAATTGAGGTGGAATAGTTTTCGGTACTCATGCGCCGATTCCTCCTGGACTAACTCCAATTTTGGAAAAAATATTCATCTGAGGGAAACAAAATATTGTACAGCCGGACTATAAGTATCTCCATAGAAATGCTTGAAATATTTCTTCTGTTGTTACTGTGAGTATATTAATTCTCATGTCAGAACTTGACAGTGTATCAAAGTTTAAAAATAGTACCTTCAACTGACTCACAAAGGACACCGCACTCCTCTTACGGAAAAGGGAGCAGCGTTAAATTTTCTGAATTTTTTATTTGTACTGGTATTTCACGTCGTGATCAAAAGTCTCCAAGAGCCCACCTTATTCTATGGCTGGATTTTGAGATACAGGGGGTTGAAGTTCAAAATCTCGACTATTTTAAAACGGTCCCCAAAAAGTCCCTCTTAAATATGTTTTGATGTTAGTGCCAAATATATCAAGACAAAATATGTACCTATTAGCGAGAATAAAATATCTGTTGTTTACACGGTGATTCGTGCTTTCACAGACGTGTTTTTGTTAAATTACGTATTTTTACAATGGAAAAAAACATCAAATATAATTTAAAAAATCACCGTCAAAGTTTCTGAATATTGATGTAGTGTAGATCTCGATGTCCTCGTTAAAAGTTCTTATTGATAGAATTAGATCTTTTGGCTACTTTTCGAAATATTAAACGCTTAGTCTGTGAAATATAATTTTTTAGTACTACAACATAAATACAAAATAAAAGAAATATTGTAAACTAAATTTTTCACACACTGTGTAAGATTATATTGCAACGTTGTATTATTGGGTTGTAGGCTCCAAAAATGCATACCTACAGGGTGATCTGACTTGAGCTTGTAAGATGACACAATCAAGAAATCCAAAAGAGCCGCCAAACAATAGAAACAATTTTGCTATTACTTTTTCGCGCTTTGCATCTAAATGAAGTGTGATTTAATTTAGTTTTTAACCTTCATGGGACGGACATCAAAATTTTACGAAAAGGACTAACTGGGGTCCGAGAAAACCCCATGCGTAAAATTGCAGAAATTCTGTATTTTTCTTTTAAATTAAATATATAGAATAGAAGTTTTATTAAAATTTTACTATTAACCATTCATTAGTCAAAAATCATGACGAAAAAATACAAAATACCCTAATCACTAATACTACTAGCTACATATCATTTTAACATTTTTTACAAACTATCTCCGATTTTGAATGTTCTAGGCACACAAAGTTATTACACCTAATACATATTTTTCAGGATTTTCTGTATTTTCCTCTTTGACACATATGGCAGCGTCCCCTGGTACTGTTTTGTTGTTCAACTCTATGTTCTGTTGCATCCAGTAGTTCGGGAAAAACGTCTGTCATATGCCGTTTTCTATTCGTCTGAATGTATTTATTAATATATCGCCGAAAAACGTTTTTCTTTATGAGTTCTTTTCCTAGTCCCACAATATACATTTTACGTTTATCCAAACTGTTTTTTCGTCAATCCGGGTTTTGCAGTAACCACAATTTATAAGCATTTATTCCTGCGATATCTATAAGATGCGAAAATATTACCATTGGCCAACGGTTTGACTTTCTCTGCAATGTATATTCTTTGGCCAACTTATCTGAAGTGTCGACAGCACCTTTTGTTTTGTTGTAATGAAGAATAATTTCTGGTTTATAGTGCTGTTCTTCTCCAGCTACTTCAATATCAGTATGCTCACTTGAAAGTAAGATGACAGCATGTTTTTGATTTGGAACATAGGATACTAGCGTTCTTTGATTTCTAAAAGCAAACATACTTGAAAACTCTTTCTTGTACCATGCCGGTAGAAGTTCCCTGGGAATAAATGTTTTATTTTTCCGGAGGGTTCCACATAAAGTAATATTTTTTTTCCACAACTTGTCAGCAAGTTCTAAACTTGTAAAAAAGTTATCGGTCGTTATTCCAAATCCGCCTTCCAAATGGTCTGTCGAATCTTGGACAACCCTTTGACCTTGACCCTTTTCCGCCTTACCTTGTTTTCCTAAAAATTAATAGATACATAGGAATATAACGTTTGCCTATATTGCTTTTCAAATAACTTTCCCAAATAAACTTGCATGTTTGCAATATAAGAAGTGGTGCAGTCCACAAGAGCCCATATTTTGATTCCATACTTATCAGGTTTACTCTTCATATAGACTTGGAATGGTGCCTTATCCCTAAATGGTACAAGCTGCTCATCTACACATAGATGGTCGCCAGGATTAAGTGATTTTTTACAATTTTGAAGTGAAAATATCGAATATATCTCTTATCGGAGCTAGCTTATCTACTAATTTTCGTTCTTGTCTTGTTTGAAAATTCTCAAAGCGTAAAAATGAAGTAATTTGTTTGAATCTGTCTCTTGACATTGCAGCAGAAATTATAGGACGACAGTAAGAAATATCTTGACACCAGAGCATATCGATAGCCTCTTTCGATCCGTGAAGTGCGCCAAGAATAAGCAACAGTCCAATATAAGCTTCAATCTCTGTAGAATCAACAGGTACAAAAACTTTAATTTTATTCGAATTTTCTATATTCCATTTATCATATGTTTGTGCCTTTCTGTTTGTTTCGGTTACTATTATGTTCAGAATATCCGGAGATAGGAAAAGAAGAAAAGCGTCTTTTATACTTGAGATATCAGAACTGTAATTTGTAAGGCCTAGAGCATGTCTCCGAATATTAGCTTTTGAACGTCTTACTTTTGTGTTTCCTGGAATTTTTGACCACTCAGTTCCATCTTTAGATTTATATACTGAAATGCCCTGGCTGTTACTAACTGTTGGTTCCTCTGGGTTCGTTTTCTCTATACTTTGATCAACAACTATTACATCATTTTCTTCCTCTACTTCTGTGACAATGTCTTCATCTTCTAAGTCACTCGATGTTTCCTCATTGATAACACTATCAAACTCTGGATCATCACTTTCAAGTATACGTAACATCTCATCGTCAGTAAACCCCTTGCGATTGTTTGTAAATAAAAACTGGCTCATTTTCAAAACGATGTACCCCACTCGCAATATCACAAGAGACTAACCCGAATATTCAAGTCTAAAAATTATATCGCAGTGCGGGGAATCCTCCATTTGAACTGGTAATTTACATTTTACAATTATATGGGTAAATTCCCTGTGAGTAAACAAACGTTAAATGTATGGGATTCCCCGATTTTACTAACAGTTACCGGGATTATTTTATCGGACGTAAAAGGCTGACCGGGGTCTGAAGAGACCCCTGGAATATAAAACTTTTTTTTATTTATACCAGCCAATAAAAACTACTAAATACATCATATTTTATCAAAATAATTCATAAACTGCAGCTAGATGAAAGATCAATGTTTACAAATTTGCGTTTGCAAAGATACAGCAAAAACATACGTCATGGGGTACAAACGGACCCCGGCCAGTCCTATGAAGGTTAAGATCGTTCACACACCCGTGAGGTAGAGTCTTAGACGCATTTCGTTTTAAGTGGTATACTCTGTATAGGCATATTCTACTTATATTGTTGTATAATCATTAGATGTTTATTTATTTTATGACTATTCATCGGGTCTGTAGGATAATAAGAAACAGATTTTCCACTATGCCGACGTTTCGGATTTATTTCAATCCTTTATCATGGCTACAAAGATATACATGCAAATGGTGATTATGACTATTAAATACTCAATAAAAACATTAAAACTTCAAAAACTTTCATAAAATTTTAAAACCTTAAAAAACGTATACTGGTGTAAAAATTTAAAAAATTCAAAAATTTTAAAATAATTCCAAAAAATTAAAAACTTAAAAATCTCACATTTTTGTCTCTAAGAAACATCATCAAATGAAATAAAATCTAAATTGCTGACAATTTAAAATTTCTCAAGATGTCACTCTTACCTAGTGAGGCTTTTTCCGTCGAGCAGAAATGATTTATTTCCTTGTCAAATTAAAAAATAGACGAGAAAATAAGAAAATATTTCAGAATGTTCTGGCACGTCATATAAAAACAAAGTAATGCACAATCTTCAAACATTGGTAATAACTTATTTTCCTTTTTACTGAGATTCTATAAACAAACTGTACCTTAATATTTGGCGTTGAAAGTAAATTATACGTATTCATTGATAAACGAACAACAAAAATTGCAAAGAAACTACTAATTATGTAATTAGTGTTTTAAATGAAACTCAGGGTTTCTAGTGAATTCCACAATATAATAAAAGTTATTGAAAATTCTGAAAAATTGACAATTGTTTCGATAAATCAATATCATCGTCAGAATGACAGAAGTTACCTGATGTTTAGTAGTTATTTTTGGCTAGACCAAGAAGTGACCTAACTTGTGATTGACTTAATATATGTTAATAGAAAAAAGAAGAAGATGTGATATTACAAATATTGAAGCTTAGATATTATTAGCCCTATGGTGATATCCTGGATATCATTTTTCCAATTAGGATCAGTATAACTGTGCAATGTTATAGAAAACCAGGAAAACTATATCTGCTGATCTTTACAATTATCACTTAAGAAGACAGTTTATTAGTGGAGAACTCCCTAGATTCAACTGTTCATTGACAACTTCATATTGTGGGTTTCTTAAATATCTTCTAATTTTCAATTCTTCAAGGAAATCCAGTTCTTGTTTCTTTTCACAAATATGCAGCACTTCTAGTTTTGTGTTAGGTGTCAATGAATGATTGGTGTCAAGTAGATGTTTTACGTAGTTGGATTTATCTGGTTGTTTTAATATGTATGCTCGTAAGTGTTCACTGTATCGGATTTCAAAATTCCTAAGGCTCTGACCCAAATAGACAGCATTACATTCTGGACATTTGAGTTTATATATACCTGACTTCTTTAATAGTGGTATTTCTGTTTTTACATTTAACAATGTTGTACTAAAGTTACTTTCTGTTTTAAAAGAAATTGATGTATTCGTTGCTGAAGATATTATCTTTGAAATATTATTAGAAATATTTCCTGCATATGTGATGGTTTTATGAGTTTTAATTTCATCAGCTTGTTTAGGAAATATTAGTTGTAATGCCACTTTTTCTTCTTTTTTACTAATTAGCTTATTTATCATATCTAATGGATAACCGTTGGATGTTGCTATTTGTGTAATTGTATTAATCTCTCTATCAAAATTACATTAGTTCATAGGAACTGAAAAGGCTCTATTTATCATTGAATTATATGCCGCTACTCTGTGTGACATAGGGTGATTGGAATTGAATGGAATTGTCACATCAGTCTGGGTTGGTTTTAGGTAAATTGAATAATCAAGTACATTATTAACTCTTTGAATTTTTGAGTCAAGAAAATTGATTGAGCTATTTTCTTCAATTTCTAATGAAAATTTAATTTTTGGGTGTAAATTATTGATGTGGTTGAAAAATACATCTAATTGTCGTTCACTACACATAAAACAAGCTAATATGTCATCTACATATCTATACCAAAATAAAACATTTTTCAAAATATTACTTTCAAACATCTTTCTTTCTAAATTGTCCATAAAAATGTTTGCTGAAATAGGTGATATAGGGCTTCCCATTGGTAAACCTTCATTTTGAATATATATCTAATTGTCAAAAGTGAAATAATTCTGATTAATGCATACATCAAATAAATTAAGTATATCTGATTTTTGAGTCAGACCCTTAGGAATTTTGAAATCCGATACAGTGAACGAGCATAGAGATTAAAACCACCAGATAAATCCCACTACGCAAAACATCTACTTGACACCAATCATTTATTGACACCTAACACAAAACTAGAAGTGCTGCATATTTGTGAAAAGAAACAAGAACTGGATATCCTTGCAGAATTGGAAATTAGAAGACATTCAAGAAACCCACAATATGAAGTTGTCAATGAACAGTTAAATCTATGGAGTTCTCCACTAATAAACTGTCTTCTTAAGTGATAATTGTAAAGATTAGCAGATATAGTTTTCCTGGTTTTCTATATCATTGCACAGTTATACTGATCTTAATTGGAAAAATGATATCCAGGATATCACCATAGGGCTAATAATATCTAAGCTTCAATATTTGTAATATCACATCTTCTTCTTTTTTCTATTAACATATATTAAGTCAATCACAAGTTAGGTCACTTCTTAGTCTAGCCAAAAATAACTACTAAACATCAGGTAGGCATCAAATGAAATGTAACTTCTGTCATTCTGACGATAATATTGATTTATAGAAACAATTGTCAATTTTTTAGAATTTTCAATAACTTTTATTATATTGTGGAATTAACTAGAAACCGTGTGCTTCATTTAAAACACTAATATGAGCAGACTCCACGAAGTGAGGGTCGAGACAGTTAATTTAATTATGTAATTAACTCTCTCGGCCCTTACTTCGTGGAATCTACTCATATGAATTTTTTAGAATTTTCAACAATTTTTATTTAAAACACTACTAATTATGTTTTGCACTGTTACAGTAATCAATCAAGATATTTGTTTGGTGGGTTTTTTTAACCGGATTTTGTAGAAAATTTGTCAGAACATGAAATTCCTGTTTTCAATTCAATAAAAGATGTAGAATTTTCTATACAAAGTGAAGTTAACGATCGTACATTTTTTTTTATTAAAATTAACGTGTCTCGGCATCTAGCGGCCACTGACACGGGATCTGTCATACATTTAGTTACAAATACAAATCAAATTAAATTAAATAATTGGCAGTCTTAGAGGAACTGAATCACAGCACTAAACTGGTTAGGTTGTCCGAGAATGTTTTTGAGAGTTCCACTGAGCTTGTGTTTGCGACGAGTTGGGCTGTAGTGTTTGCAATCTGTAAGTATATGCTCTATTGTAAGTCTTACATTATCACAGGTTTCACAGATAGGGGGATTTTCTGTAGACATCAGGTAACCATGGGTTAGCCGTGAGTGACCTATTCTGAGTCTTCTTATGACACTTTTGTCTTTTCTTGTCATGGGAGGCATCTTCTGGGCGGTAACTGTTGGTTGTATTGTACGGAGTTTTATGTTACATGTATTCCAATGTGTTTGCCATGTTTGAGTCATAATATGTCGAGGTGCTGATTTTAAATCTTGATGAAGTTGAATTTTCTCTACTGGCAAATCGGTTGAACAAGTTTGTTTCGCTGCTTGGTCTGCACGTTCGTTGCCTGTGATTCCTACACGAGAAGGGATCCATATGATACCTCTAGTGTGATGGTCGTGGCAGGTGTCGAGTATATCATGGACTAAGGGATGTTGTGAACGGTTGTGTTTGATGGAGTATAATGATGAAAGGGAGTCTGTACATATGGCAAGTTTGCTGTTATCCTGTGTTGGAGTCCTCAAGGCTTGTAGTATTCCATATAGTTGGACTGTATGTATACTACATACGTCAGGAAGTTTGTATGTGGCAGTTGTTGTATCTACTGTAGTAACAGCACATCCGGTACCATTGACTTCTTTGGAGGCATCAGTGTATAGGATTTTGTCGAACTGCTGGTTATTTATCAACTCACTGAATATTTGTCTAAGGACTATGTTAGGCGTTTCGTACTTGTTGTAGTTGTTTAGGCTTGTATTCAGTAGTGGCGGTTGTTTGGTCCATGGAGGAGTATTCGAAAATTTTATGGGAGTTGTATCTCTAAGATTAATGTTTCTTGAAATAGGGTATAGCATTTGTGGAGATGAGAGCGATGTTTTGGGTTTGTTTTCAGGAGCTGGTTTTATAGAATCAATCAACTCAAGCACTGGGTTTTGTGGGTAGGCGGATATTCTGGAAAAATAAGATAATAGTTGGCATTCTCGTCGTATGAAAAGAGGTGGCTCAGAAGATTCAATGTAGATGCTTTTGGTGGGACTGGACCCAAAAGCGCCTAGACATATTCGTAATGCTGAGGTTTGGATAGTGTCAAGAGATTTGAGATACGATTTGCAGGCGCTCATGTAGAGGATACTTCCATAATCTAGTTTGGAGCGGACCAGTGATCTGTAAATCCTTATTAGTATTTCATCTTCTGCTCCCCATTGGTGATGTGCTAATGATTTTAAGATGTTAATCCTATTTAGACAATTGGCTTTAGTTTCTTGGATATGTTGCCTCCATGTGATCTTTTTGTCAAATGTTACTCCTAGGAATTTATGTTGATCAACCACTTGTAGCAAGTCGCCATTGAATTTTAGTTGTGGAGGAAGAGGATTTAGTCTTTTGCTGGACTGGATTACTTCGGATTGGTTTGTTGAAAAGTGAGAACCAGATTTGAGAGACCAATTGTGGATGTTATCTAGAGCCTTTTGAAGTAAAGTACAAGTACTAGTAGTCACTTTACCGTGGCAGTAGAGAATGAGGTCGTCGGCATATAGTACATATTTGACAGGTGGAGTTATTGGGGAGCAGATATCGTTGATACTCATCAGAAATAGAGTGGAGCTAAGAACCGAGCCTTGTGGTACTCCATTTTCTGGCGCGTACGAAGTAGACTTTTGCCCATTTGTAACGACTTTGAACGATCTGTTGGTTAAGAAGTTTTGTAGAAAGGAGAGAATATTTCCAGTTAAATTAAAGTCTGTGAATTTCTTAAAAATGGAAGTTTTACGGATTGTGTCGAAGGCGCTGTCAATATCTAGACTCACGGCGATTATATCTTTTTTACTTTCAATGGCTTGTGAAATGTCTGTGTGTAGAGTAACCAGATTATCCAATGTGCATCTGTTTGATATCAAACCTGCCTGCGCTGTAGATAATAGGTTGTGCGATTGTAGGTACCAGTGTAGGCGTCTGTTAATTAATTTCTCGAGAATTTTTCACAATGTACAGGTAAGAGAGATTGGCCTAAAGGAGATTGGAAAATTAGTATTCGAGTCGTTCTTTTTGATTGGTATAATAATTGATTTTTCCCATTGAGCCGGAAATTGTTGACTGCACTTTATTTTGTTGTAAAGTTCGAGCAATTTGTTTTTTGTTGCTGAATGTAGGTGTTTTAGAAAGATCATAGGGATATCGTCAGGTCCTGCAGCTGTGTTTTTCAGTGAAGGTAGGACTGAATTTAGTTCAGAAAGGGTGAAAAGAAAGTTGAGTGGGTGACAGTTGTAAGAGATTTGTTCAGGGTGTGAGTTATTTGGTGAGTTTGGAGGTTCGGGGTTGGATTTGGTTTTATTTAGAAAGTATTGTGCAAGGATATTAGCAATTTGTTGGTCATTGGTGATGACTTCACCCTCATGGGTTAAGCCAGGTATTTTAAAACTAGTGTTTTTTCCTTTCATCTGTCTTATCTTGGTCCAGATTTGAGATGGAGAGGTTTCAAAGGTTAGAGTGCTTGTGTTTTTATTCCACGACTCTCGTTTACTTTGTTTAAGAACCCTTTTGGATTTCGCTCTCATTCTTTTGAGGATTATCAAGTCTGAATCATTTCGGTTCTTCGGTATTTATTAAGCGCCTTTTTGCACTCCTTTACTGCATTGTTACAGGATTCATTCCACCAGGAAACGGTTCGTTTTGGAGGGTTGACGGAGTACTTTCCTATACATTTATTGGCTGCAGGAATTATGAAGTTAGTCAATTGGTCAACAGCTTCGTCTACATCATTAGAATAATTGATATTGTCTGTATTTTCCTTCAGTGTTTGGCTGTAAAGTTCCCAGTCTGCTATTGCGATTTTCCACTTTCCTTTAATGTTAACTTGTTTTGGTTCTTTGTCTGAAATTAGGATAGGAAAGTGATTGCTATCGTAGAGGCTCTCAAGGGTTTGCCACGTTAGTAAGGGTGCTGTTCCTGGGTCAGACATGCTGAGGTCTGTTGAGGAGAAGGATTCGGATTGTACATGAAAATATGTGCTGCTGCCAGTATTTAGTAGATTAATGTTACTATTGTTAATTACGGTTTCAATCATTTTGCCACGGGCAAACGTACGTTCTGAACCCCACATTGTGTTGTGAGCATTAAAGTCACCTACTAAGATAAATGGTATAGGTAATTGACTTATGAGATCCATTATATATGTGTCTCTTACAGTGTAGTTTGGAGGGACATATACACTACACATTGCAATTTTATTAGGGCACCATGCGCTGATGGCAACTGCTTCTAAGTTTGGAATTCTATTTGATTTTTGGTGAAATATATCATTAGAGACAAAGACTGAGGATCCACCACTAGCACGTAAATGAGTAGTTCTTATAAAATGATAACCAACGTCACTTTTTAAGTGAGGGTTGTGAGACTTGGTAAAATTCGTTTCTTGTAAACAAAGGAAGTTTGGCGAGTAATCAGTTAAAAGCTGTTGTAATCGTTCCAAACGAGGGTAAAAACCGTCGCAGTTCCACTGTATTAAGGAGAGGGGCATGGTAATAAGAAATTTAGTATGACGATTTATGCGACTGCTGTGAGCCCTCGGAACTATATTCTTCATCACTTGGTTCATTAGACATATCCAAACTCTCAGTTTCTTCAGTGTCAGATTTAAGCTTTTTTTTCAACCTGTTCGTTATACGGGTAATTCTGTTCTTTATGGACCTATTTGTGAGATCCGGGTAAATTAGGTAAAGGTTTGAGACTAGACCGATGATGTTCTCTGTGTGTTTTAGGGCTTCCGAGTATGGATCAGAGTTACCAAAAGTATTTTTTAAGAAGTCATAAAGGTTTTCTATGGGAAATATGAAGGCATCTGGCGTTTTCTGGTAGGTTTTTGCTATACAATCTTTTATGGATGTAGAAAGGTTTGATTCAGTAGATACACTCACCTTGTGCTTCTTCTTTACTGGTTAATGAACTGCTGTGGAGAGTGGAGGAGAGAATGGAGGTGGAGGCATATCGTCCGTGTTTACTTCTGCTTCTGCAGGCACACTTGAGTTTTCACTATGTGATGAAAGCTGGGAATATCCGCGTTTTTGGACTGGAGGCAGAGCGGCAGCCTGGTTTTCTTGTGGGGTTATCGGGTCTTCGTTTGAACTCACTTCGTTGCTTCCTATTGGGTTTACAGAGTCTGTTTTTGAGGATACCTGTTCAGTTTGTTCAGTCAGAGTGGATTGCGACATTATATCGTTGGTTGAGGGATTTGGGCAATTTGTAGCGATGTGTCCGGGTTGCTTGCAAATGAAGCACTCCATTTTGTCCGTAGATAGAAAGATTCTGTTTTCGTTGCCGTCAAAAGGGATGATTAATGAGGTCTGCAATTCGAAGTCGTCTGATGGGGAAAGAACGTAGGCTTGTCGTCTAAAACTTAATATATGAGAATATTCGTCGCCTGGGATACCAGCTCGCAGAAACGAGACAGGGGAGGTTAATTGTAAACCAAGGCTTTTTATTGCATTTGCAACAAGATCATGGGGTATGTAAGGAGATATGTTCGAGATGATTATCGAAGATACGAGTCTGCGGATGTTTACGACATTATTGTTGATGGTTACGGATGGATGGGATTTAAACAGATCGTCAACAAGATTAGAATTGGTTAGATATATGCAAATTATGTTATTCGAGATCCTCGAAGCAAAAGAAATATGTTTGGGTCCTACAATATCGCCTATTGCCTTAACATAGTCAAATAATTTTAGGTTGTCTTTGGCGTGCATCACTATGGCTTGATCCTTTTTTGGGAAAGATGGTTTAGGTGCTGACTTAACAGCTGATACATAACTGTTGCTAGTCGTTGGGTTGTTGATATTAAAATTGTGCGACATTTTGGTTTCTGTGGGATGAGGAAAACCCGTTTGATTTATTCCAGCCCTTGTACTCAAAAGCAATTTGTTAGGATAGCTTAGTTAATTACAACTTTATGTTTTTATTTTAGTGTTCAGCCATATATCCATAATAAAATGTTGCCTACGCCTCTGGTAATGAGGGGCAGGCAAAAACTGAATTTATCGAAACTCGGTTGATGAGTTGGCTATTATCAGTTTATTTAACGAAAATAAACGAAAAAATGTAAACAATCAATCAGCGCAATGACAAAAACTCAATTGAAGATACTTAAAAATGTTCAATACATACGTCGGTTTTTGTAACACTGATTAACTGTAAATTTAACTTGGTAGATCACTTTTAATAGAAATAACTGAGGAGCAAAAATTCAAACGATGTTGACTCGTTCAAGCACACGCATCGACTCCGATGGTACATTTAATATTAATAGTGTTAGAAGTGAAGCAACAAATGTTCTGAGAAATTTTCTACAAAATCCCGTTTAAAAACCCACCAAACAAATATCTTGGTTGATTACTGTAACAGTACAAAACGTTTGTTAAAAGAACATCCCAGATCAGATAAAGGAAACAGGACAGTGGTAATGTTTAAAAATGAATATATGCAAAAAATTAGTGACTTTGAAGGCTCTAAACTTGATAGATCAAGAGATATACAAAGTCTTAAAGACCTACAACTCACAACCACCAAGAATTTATGGTTTAGTAAAAACATAAAAATAATTCTTTGAGGCCAGTAGTACCTTGCATTGAATCTCCATCCTATACACTATCAAGGTTTTTAGTAAACATTTTAGGGAATTTATAGCCAGTTTTCTCTTTCAATTTTAATAATTCTGAAGAACTTATGAACTTAATTCAAAATTTGGAATTACCTAAAGATTATGATCTGATTAGTTTGGATGTAATAAGTTTGTTTACAAATATCCCAAAACAAAGTATTCCAGAGATTATTTCAAAAAGGTGGGATAAAATTAAGGAATTAACTAATCTTTCATTGGAAATTTTTTTAAATAATATCAAGGTTATATTTGATACCAGTTATTTTGGTTTTGATAATATTTTTTATAAACAGAAGGACGGGTCAGCAATGAGAAACCCAGTAAGCCCCATATTAGCAGCCCTATTAATGGAAGATTTTATTTCTACGGTAGTTTCAAGGTTAGATTATGAAATACCATTGGTTAAAGTATATGTTGACGAAAATATTTTAGCTGTTCCGAAATCAAAAATAAATTCTATACTAATGGCTTTCAACCCCCGTCATTCGGACTTACAGTTCACAATAGAAACAGAAAATAATAACTGCATTCCATTTTTGGATGTGTTATTGATTAAAACTGAAGATCAAATAATTAAATTTAACCATTATGAAAAACTTGTTAGTTCTAGGAGAGTTTAAAAGTATTATTCACAACATCATTTTGCTCAAAAATTAAATATTGTGACTGCCGTCAAAAATAAAATTATTAAACACAGTAACCCTGAATATTTAGATCAAAATATGGTTAAGAAAAATTGCTGTTGAATGATTATCCCTTAATGTTTGTAATATTATAATTAATAAAAATATTGAGTTTAACACCAGTATTGACTGGAGATCTATATAGAGATTTTAAGATTCCTTATGTTAAGGGTTTTTCGGAAAAATTGAAACACATACTATAAACAGGAAGAACAAAAATCGTACTTCACCATACAAAAACGGTAAATTGTTTTTATTCCTCTATGAAGCACAAATTACGGAGTGACTATGAATCAAACCTTATTTACAAAATAAATTGTTTGGAATGCGATAGATGTTATATTGGTCAAACCAAGCAAAGGTTAAAAACAGAATATATACCCACAAGAACTCATGTGATGAAAAACATCGGGACAAATCAGAAAAAACAGCATTAGCAACCCATGCATTTGAAAAAAATCACAAATTTGACTTTGAAACCGTCAACATCTTAGATAAAGAGACTAACTACCACAAACGTCTTTTAAGCGAAATAATATTTATTGAATTGAGTGAGAATACAGTGAACAAAAAATCAGATACTGACAACTTAAATAAAATTTACAAACACATAATTACCAGTTATATAAAATTAAAAGACAATCGATACTAGGTCAATAAATAATATCTATAATAGATAATTTTTGGTTCTTTAACAATTACTAAAAATTTATCGAGAACACACTGTATTCAAAAAGCTGTCCCAGCCCAACATAACTAGTAGTTTTTTTGCAATTTTTGTTTTTCGTTTATCAATGAATACGTATAATTTACTTTCAACCCCAAATATTAAGGTACGGTTTGTTTATAAAATCTCAATAAAAAGGAGAATAAGTTATTACCAATGTTTGAAGATTGTGCATTACTTTGTTTTTATATGAATTGCCAGAACACTCTGAAATATTTTCATGTTTTCTCGTCTATTTTTTAATTTGACAAGGAAATAAATCATTTCAGCTCGACGGAAAAAGCCTCACTAGGTAAGAGTGACATCTTGAGAAATTTTAAATTGTCGGCAATTCAGATTTTCTTCTATTTGATGATGTTTACTTAGAGAAAAAAAGTGTGAGAGATTTTTGAGTTTTTAGTTTTTTGGATTTTTATTGCAATTTTTGAATTTTTTAAATTTTTACATGAGTATACGTTTTTTAAGGTTTTAAAGTTTTATGAAAGTTTTTGAAGTTTATTGAGAATTTAATAGTCATAATCACCATTTGCATGTATATCTTTGTAGCCTTGATAAAGGATTCAAATAACTCCGAAACGTCGGCATAGTGGAAAATCTAAATATACCATAAGTTTGAAACTATTTTTGTTCTGTAACGTTAATTGTATTTCGATAATTTTTTTCACGTTATACAGCGTATCCACGGATACGGGGGTATCCTATAGGTGAAAACTGTTTAAATATTTGTTTTAGTGAAAAATGTCATTCATGATAAAAAGTTTTGCACGTTCTGAAACCCCATAAAATAAAATCAAATTCAAGTTTTTCAAAATCCATCTCATTTTATAGCCAGTTTTATGAAAACCGTATGAATTTTTGCACTGAGTTCGTAAATAATGTATTAATCTAGCGAGTGACGATTACGATGTACCAAGTAACTGTCAACTTTTATAAATAATATTCAAATTGTCATTCTTTAAGAAATATTTGGCAACAATGTTAACTATTCAAGAATTATAATCACTATCAAAAATAACAATGTAAGAAACAAAAAACATCGATTCAATATATCCTCCCCCAGCTTCAAAACATCTCTCAATTCTCTTTCTAAATTCCTTGTAAGTATTTTGCAGCATTTCTGTGGTAATTTCGTTAACGGTATCAAGTCTTCAATATTATGGTTTAAATTATTTGGTTAAAATTTTTGTTTTAAGAAGTCCCCCATAAAAAAAATCTAAAATAGTTAAATTGGGGGATCGGGGCGGAAAAAATATTGGTCCATAACATCCCGTCCATCGCCCAGAGAAATATTCATCCAGCCATCCTCTAATTAGCAAAGTCTAATGTGACGAACATCCATCATGTACATTTCACGTCTTTACTCCAAGGGATATATTTTTTAATTCAGGTATTAAGAAGTTGTCCACCAAATACAAATATACTCCCTGATTTATTGTATCTTCCAGAAAATACGGTCCGATTATTCGATCCCGTAAAACCGCACACCAAACATTAACTTTTTTAGCAAATTGACTATTACAGTTAATCCTGTAGCTTGGGTTTTCACTAGCGATAATTTTGAGAAGAAACGACTCCGTTTGTTGTAAAGGTTGCTTCATCGGAAAACAAAATATTATTGTGAAAGGATCGGTCATGCATAAGCTATTCACCAATCATCGCACAAAAGTCTAACCTTGTGTCATAATTATAATCTTGTAAGGTATGAATAAATTTCGGTTTGAATGGATTTGTTTTGCTTAAATATTTTCTGTAAGTTACTCTTGCAAAAACCAACCTCCATTGCTCTTTTTCGCCTTTTTTAATTTCTTTTTGTCTTGAACAGATCCTGTCTTATCAAACTTCTTTATTAATTTTTTAAATCCACACCGTGTAATGGGTACATTTGGATATTTTTCGTGAAATTTCACAATTGCATACTGGTACGAAACTTCCCCAATACCATACCACTAAAACTAATATTTAAAGACTTTTCACCTATAGGATACCCCATTCAAGGACAAGCTGTAGGTCCATTCCTAAAGAATTACTGTACCAATATTTTCTGAAAAATGTTCGTTTCACCCGTATACGGGGTGTAAAATAAGTTGTTTTTTCATCTTATTTTGCAAAATCCTGTGGAATTAACCAGAACCAAACGCAACATCTTATTAATATTACCAAAGAGCTTATTTTTTTCCACATTTTCGTGAAAAAATCATCTCTATTATCAAAGAAGAAAAGAACGCTCAAAGCATATTAAGATGGCTATTAGTTTAACCATAGATCTGTATGGAATGATTAATTCGGTTTTGAGCGATATTGAAAATTCGATTACATTTGCCAAACTTCAAGTGATGCACACAATCATAATTAAAACTTATGATTTATTCAAATAATTAAAGAATTTTGAAAAAATATTTACTAAAAACGAACTGCTATTAGAAATGGAATTCGATATAATTTTACTGCATGAAAAATTGATATAATAACAAAATTACATATATTTTAATTATTCTTATAAAATATCCCAAAGTTTTTCTTTACTATAATTTATGTTCGGCTCCAATATTGGAAATCAATCAGTTTAAGGTGATAATACCTCAACGTATTGTATTACCGATGGTGTCAACTTCGCATGTTCAAGCAAACCATGCAAGGATATTCTCCCTCGGCAGTATATCTGCAGGAAATTCAACAAGTAAGGTCTTGTGAAATAGATTTGCTACAAATTAAACGCACTTCCACCTACGAGATAACAAAATTTCAATTGTTAAAACAACTTCTAAAACAATTAAACGATTTTCATTGGTTATACATAATTTCATCTCAAGATACAGCAAGTTTTAAACTCCCAATCAAGAAGAAAACCAAATATTTCACAACTGATACTTATATCTTAGAAATGTGTAATATGCGAATCAGCTTGTTACGTTTTTCGTCTTATTGTTTATTTAATATTGTCGAAGTAATGGCTCATTAACCACTGCCAAATTAAAAAAACTAGTCCCCTTCCGAAACTTGTGTGTTTAACAGCGTCTCACGATACGAAATTTTCTCATTTCCTTTCCATATTCGAACCTAATAAGCAAAATGTTATTCTTAATTATTGTTTTTGCTTCTGTGCAGCAGCTGGAAGACCTACACGACATCCTTTCGATACAAAACCCCTAGAGCATCACCTGGGACACGGCTACGAGAGAGCGCGATCACCAAATCTACACACTCTGGGAACTAGTTGAGAGCTGATCATTCCAGAACCCTTCCAAAGTTAAGTCTCTCTGAGTCGCTGTTCCAAGGAGTAAGACGAATACCTAGTTATCAGTATAAAGATAATATATAAAATTACTTCTTTAGAAATTGAAATACCAGTTACTAGATTTCATCGAATCGAAGAGCAGTGCAAGTTCATCCGTTCAGACGTCGTACAGTTGCTGTTTGGAAAGACATTTGTTTTATTGGGCGTACAGAATTGTTAGTCCTCGGTGGCAACATAACTGCACAAATTAATAATGTTATAGATTTGTTTCATGCTGCTATTGGATCACTTTCTTCTTTTTAAACGATAATGCTCGACCGCATCGTACACCTATTCGTCTTTGGCATAAGAGACGAGGAAATGGGATTCCTAGAAAAACGATCAATGAGGCTGAGCTACGCGTTCACCTCATTGATTGTTAAAACAAAGAAACTCGACCCGGAACGGAGGAGATCGAGCACGCATCCCCCTCTCCCATCCGAGGAACTCCAAGGAGCTGTTGCTTCTGCGGAGACTGTCGCACCACCCCCCAATATGGCGACCGACAGTCACCTGGCAGAACTAACAGCTCTAAGCCAGGATACAGGCGACGTCAACCCACCCCCAAGTGAGGAAGTGGAGATGGCCTAACAGAAATACCCATCTCACCACCATCAAGCAGAGATGGACAATGAAAAGGTAAGATTTATACAGTGTAACCTACAACACAAAAACGTGTCTTCGGCAACACTATGTCGCTACCTGGATGTGATACAGGACACAATAGCACTTATCCAAGCACCCTGGATAAGACAAACCAAAATCGTGGGTCTAAATAATCCAAAATGTTTAATTTTCAGCTTCCCAAGCAATCAACAACCTAGGACAGCCATATTTGTCCCTATAAATTTTAAGACCTACCCACTGACGCATTTTTCGTCCTCCGGCCTAACGGTAGTGAAGGTTAAGTATGCACAGAAAGGTGAAAAGAAAGTGTTTATACTGGCATCCGCATACCCCCCCTTAGACGCAGCTAAACCACCACCAACTAAGGAGTTGGAGGACCGTGTAGAACGCTGTCTCACCCAGAAGCTTGAACTGGTAATAGGCTGTGATTCAAACTCCCACCACGTAAGCTGGGGCAGCAAAGATATTAACACTAGAGATAAGTCTTTTTATGATTATATAACTAACAAGAATCTCCGTATTGTAAATAGAGGTACTGAACCAACTTTTATTAACTCTCGTAGTCAAACGCGAATAGATATTACCCTATCTACTATTAATACTTCGGATATAATCTCCGGCTGGCATGTATCCGACGTTATTTCAATGTCGGACCACCGCTGGATAAAATTCGAAATAAAACTGGCGCTCACAACCTCTACAATGACTCGCGACCCCAGGAAAACGGACAGGACAAAATTTGTCCACTGTTTGAAAGGGGATCTGCGAGGAGTCGAGAATGTGTTGCCCAACAATAAAGAAGATTTGGAAAGTTATTATGAAACAATTCAAAACTCCATTATTAATGCATACAATATGTCTTGCCCACTCAGGCGGGTCGATCTCGATGGAGCCTCCACTTCGTGGTGGTGCCATGAGATTGACCAGCTCAGGGGGACGGCGAGGAAATCTTTTAATAAGGCTAAAAGAACCAGACTCAAAGAGGATTGGAACTCGTACAAGTTTCACCTCAAGGTGTATAAAAAAGTCATAAGACAAAAACAAAGAGAAACATGGAGAATCTATTGCGAGGAAATCGGGGATTTCCCCCAAGCAGCTATATCAGCATATCGGTATACTAACCAGAGAGGATGGCACAAAAGCTGCCAACCTAAAGGAAAGCCTTCAATTATTGATGTCAACTCACTTCCCTGACTCCAGAACCACAAATACGGTGGCCTGGGAGGATGAGGAGAATCACTACCCGTCAGACGACGACTGGCGTATAGCACGACAGATCGTCGACGCGGTCAGACTGAGGTGGGCCATCTCAGGCTTCTCCTCCTTTCAATCCCCATGAACGGACTGCATTTATCCAGCCCTACTTCAGTGGGGCCTGGATGACCTAATGCCGCACCTGGTAGGAATCCTCACTGGCACTGATGTATGTTCCAAAAGGTTGGCAAGAAGTCAAAGTCGTGTTCATACCAAAACCAGGAAGAATGGACCATTCCATCCCAAAACCATATCGACCCATTAGCCTCACATCGTTTTCAATGAAGACTTTAGAGAGGCTGTGCGAACGATACATAAGAGATGTGGTGATAACACGAAATCCACTGCATCCAAATCAACATGCATACACTCCAGGGAGATCCACCGATTCGGCTCTTCATTTCGTAACGGGCCGCATCGAGAGATCGTTGGAAAATACGGAGTACACCCTGGGTGTATTCATAGATATAGAAGGCGCATTTGATAGAACCACTTTTCCTACAATAACAAATTCACTTTCCAACGAGAATATCCCCCAAACCATGAATGACTGGATATATAACATGCTCTCAAAAAGAGCAATAAAAATCAGTGTGGATGATGTAACCATCAGAGGCTTGGTTGTAAAAGGTTGTCCACAGGGAGGGGTGCTCTCGCCACTACTGCGGAACATGGTCTTAGACTCCTTGGTCAGCCACCTCAACGATAGCAACTTCTACACAATAGCATACGCAGATGACCTGGTGATTCTGCTAACAGGAAGATTCGAGGAGACAGTCTGCGCTTTAATGCAGGAGGCCCTCAATATCATAGAACAATGGTGCAGAGACCAATCGCTGTCAATAAATCCAAAAAAGACGGAGATGGTTCTTTTCATGAGAAAAATGAAGCTGCAAAACATCAAGCCCCAACGCTCCTAGATACAAAACTTAATTTCTCTTCAGAAGTGAAATATTTAGAGGTCACCTTTGACAGTAAGTTAACGTAGAACTCTCACTTAGAAAACGAAGTTAAAAAAGCATATATTTCTTATGAGCAGTGTCGTAAAACCATCGGCCGCACCTGGGGAATGCCACCTAGGGTTGCTGCCTGGATCTACACTGCTATCATCAGACCTATGCTAACGTACGGTGCGATTGCCTGGGGAGCGAAAGCAAACCAGCTGACAGTCATCCGTGAATTGGACCAAATCCAAAGAACAGCATGCCTCAACACGACAGGAGGCATGAAACTACACCAACAAGAGCTATGGATGTAATCATCGGTCTCACTCCCCTTGACATATACATCAAGGAGATTGTTTTGATGACCATGACACGTCTACGCTCTACTGGTATACAACCTTCTGTAGGATCCGGTAAACTGAGACGTAACTTGTGGCATGAGGCCCTTAGGGAAGTCCCGCTGCTGCAGGCTAATACGGACCCGATTCCACCGCGATATGCCGGCAACAGGCCCTACAAGGTAATTGTTAAAAACAACGCACAAGAGACCTAGTGGAAGAAGGCGCAATTCGCATTTTCACTGATGGGTCTAAATCCAATGTGGGCTCAGGATATGAAATTTTTTCCAGATCCCTGAATCAAAACATAAAATGGGCAATCGGCTGCAATGCAAGTGTTGCTCAAACAGAGCTCACTACTATCTGCATCGCTGCAAAAGAGATTACCAAATGAAAAACCACAGGTAATAATATATACGCCTACGAAAACACCTCCACAGACTGGGTCTGTCTAACATTCCACTCTGTAGAGGATGTGAACAAGAAGATGAGACTGTCGAACATATTCTATGAGGGAACTTAATTCAGGCGATGTTATCGCCTACTTCAAATAAGTAGGCTGGATGACGAGCTAGAAGGAAGTTTTGAACTTCAGAAGGATGCACAATGGGCCAATTGTGGCCTAAGTGCTGTGTGGTCACTCACCCTTCAAAGTTTTACAGATACAGATCGTACAAGAGTAGTCGAAGACGCTTCAGACTTCCATGGTATCCATGGCATTTGGTACTGCCCCTTCTATCGCCCGACCTCAATCCCATCGAGCACGCTTGGGACCGCCTACAAAGAGCCTTGAAATCATATCAACCACCCCCGCAAACACTTCAAGAGCTTAAACAGATTTTACCCAGATTTTGTAGACAAATCGATCAAGGCTACTTCAACGGCCTTATTATATATACAGAGGCGTAATTTGACTGAAATTGATATTAGAGGAAAGCATACACGTTAAAAAAGTATGTACTTTAATTTTTAATAAAATCAGAATGGTACACATCATCAAATTGCAACTGCAATCGTATTGGGGATACAAAAACGCTTATATAAAAGAAAAAACATTCATTTTATAACATAAAAACATTCAACAAATATTTGTGACCATAAATCATAATTTGTTAAAACACAATCGCAAAATGTATGAACTTCCTTAACTTTTGTGCAGCAGTTTATATTATTGTGTGATTTATACTCTCGGTTTCAAAAGATTTGTTTAAATAAATTCTACTCAATATAGAATTTCAATTAACTTTTAAGCGATTTTTTTACAAAATCAGTTACTAATTTGTCTTGAAGAATTAGTGTATAACACAAGTAAACATAACTTTTGAATAAAAGTTCTTTCTCTATATCTGATTTTGATACGTATAACTTATCGTCACACTATCGACTATTATTATGCTATTAAATGCTATATGCGTTTATTTTTATTTTTATTTTTTAAAACATAATTTTGTCATGTTGAGTCGATTGGAGTTTCATTGACAGACAGATCCGCCTAGAGGGTGAATCGTGGGGATGACGTTAAGTGATTATACTGTCAAACCAAGTGTCGGCACTGGACGCTTTTGGAGTATCTAATTGTGTTACTATTAAACTGTTACATGTTTAACAATAACAATGATTATTGTCAAGATGAAATTAGTGCTTTGGGAGGATTTGAGAAATTACTGTTTCCCAGTTTAACTAAAAACAGAATAAAGAAGAGTCTGTGTTGTTAATATTGCTTCATACAAATCAGGTCAAATAATTTTTCCAGTTAGGTCATTAAAAAAATGACAATTTGCAGTTCGAGAGAGACTTATTTGGCAGTTTCCATTTAAAGTTTGAGCTGTGCTTATTAAAAGTCAACTCCGCTTCGTATATTTGGACAGAGCATACGTACAAAAATTACGCAAATAGACTGAAAGAACTTTTTTTTAAACAACAGTAGATTAACTCTGCTGAATTATGACGCAATTAATTGTATGAGTTATAATACTGTTTATCAATTTCTCTTCTTTTGTGTGTCATGGTTATTTTCAAGCGTTGGCTATTAGCTTGGTCAGTAGCTACATAGCTACCCTCATTCGGCTTGTCAAATGTCTAATATTACGAAGCCAAGAAAGTTGTTCTCTTCAATCGCTTTCCCCCTCATAATATGTCCAATGTATTGTACCTTTTGTAATTTAACAGTGCTCGCTTTTTATGTAGAGATTCTAATAAATCTTTATTAGACGCGGACGCTGTCCTTGAAACTTTTAGCAGCGCTGGTAGCGACACAGCTCAAATGCTTCTAATTTGTTTATATCTTTGACTTTCAGTCTCCAGGTTTCACATCAATAGATCAAAACAAACCAAATGTAGTAGACTCATGCTCAACGAGAAACTTCTATTAAATAGTGGAGAACGCCAGCTATAGAATCTTATATTATAATCGTATCGAGATTTCTTCATTGCTCTGAACTCTAGAATCAATCCAGCTACCCAAATACATGAAACCTTCCTCCCAGTCCAATATTTTACCATCTAATTTTAATTTGAGATATTCGACATTAATTTTTCCCACTATTATGCATTTCGTTTCCTTTGCATTTCCGAATACGGGTGTGACGATCCCAGTGCCCCAGTCTCGTCTTATATTTGTTTCGTTATGTTATGCGTTTGTTCAATATGCTTCGTGGTAATCCTAAAGACACCGTGCTGCTAGGATGCATGACTCAACCAAATGTGAATCGCAAACAGTTCCCTCCAATCACCGGGTACAATATAGTTTGTAATTGTGCCTTGTCATGGTATCCAGATTCTACCATGATCGACGGAATATTTTCTAAAATACTAATATGTAAAGTTCTTTACATTTATCTCCCTTTCCCCCCAAGGGAGCCAGAGTTGAGCCTCATATAATTATATCTAACTTCTACGGGTACTTTTAGATTGTTCTTTAGCACGCACACTCTTCCTACTAAATTATTTGCTGGGTTTCACTCCTTTCGAGTAAGACAACACATCCCCAATCCTTTAAGATGCTTCTCCTGTAATAAGTTTGGCCACACAGCTTCTAAATGCAAAAATAAACCTACCTGCCCTTCTTGTGGTCATCTCATACATGATGGTCTTCAATTTCCAACTCCTATTAAATGTCTAAACTGTGAAGAAAATCATTCCCCTCCGTACAAAGGATGCACAACTTTGTTTGAAATTCAAAAAGATAAAGATAATATCTCATATTTTGATGCAAAAAGAAAATACATCGCTCTCAACCCATCGTTTATATCTAAATAAAGCTCTATTGCCTCCTCAAACTTCTCAGTTCCCCCAATTTCCATTTCCAAAGTAGCTATTTCTATTGAATGCAACTTGTCAAAACATAAACCATAACCTGAAGCCAAAAACTCTCCCCCGCCCCCTGATCCTTTAGATCGTATAACTCCCCCTCTCTCTTAACCACCAACCCCAATTCCTTTACCCTCTCAAAAGAACCATCCCTCCTTCTCTAAAAATAACCCCATTTCATGTTAGAAAAAACCTCTTTTGCCCAAACCTCCAAATCCAATATCTCAAAGGACACATCTTTTAAGATTCACAAACACAGAACAGCCTCTAAAGATTCTTCTACTTCCTCTCTATTCGACATACACAAGAATCATCAAACTGCCCCTCATTCTCGAAACCCCTATTTATATCAATGAACTTCCCCAAGAATATAAGTCTAATCCTAGCCTAACCTTATCTAATCCATACTTACAACATTTAACACCCTCCTCCCAATATTGCAATGGAATATTAATGGTTTTCAACCCAGACAAAAGGAGCAAAAACTGATACTAAAAATCTACTACCCTTTCATAATATGCATCCAAGAGACTAACTTCAAAAATACGTTCTCAGGTGAAATAAAACATTTTAACGTCCACTTTACTAATAGACCTGAAGGAAATCGTGCAGCTGTTACAGTGGCTACATGCGTCAACAAATCTTTAGATTTCGAAATAATAAACGTTATCTCCAACCTAGAAGTGTGTTTCATTAAAACCTTTATTCTTGAGCTTATAATCATATGCAAAATATCTCTCTGGAAGATCTTACCTCCTTACTATCCCAACGTCCCCGCCCTTTCATTCTACTAGGAGATCTGAATGCTCATAATTTAACCTGGGGCTCCAATCACATTTCCCACAGAGACCATGTCATCAACAATCTAATCTCACTTTTCTCTCTATCATTATCAAACAACAATTCTCCTACCTTTCTATACAACTCTACTGGCACGTTTTCCATTCTTGATCTTACACTTTGAACCTCCTCTAACACCCCACTTTTCCAATGGAAAATTTTTGAAGAAACCTATGGAAGCAATCACTTTCCAATTCTAATTAGGAACCAACTAGACATTTCGACAACTACAAAAGTTCAGAAAAGATGGAATTTCAAAAAAGCCGACTGGCCCTTATATCAAATCCAGCCTCTCTTCACTTCCCCTCTTTGATTTCTCTCACCCTGAATATTTTCTTCAATCACTTTACTCACGCATATTACAAGCTTCATCTTTATCAATACCAGAAATTATATATTCCGAATACAAAATCCCTGTTCCTTGGTGGAACAATGAGTGCTCCATAGCAATTGAGAAAAGGAAAAAATCTCTTTTGATTTTTATAAGACACCCCACAGAAACTAATTTCATAAACTTCAAAAAGCGCGACATGCCGATTCAAACTTCCATTCTTCCCCTATAGTCATTTGGTATGGCATCAAAAAAATGAAAGCTATCCCCTCTCGATACATCCCAAACATACATCATAACGGTAAATGGATAACAAACCCATGGAAAATAAACAATCTCTTTGCAAATCATTCGATGCATCGTACAACACAGATTTCCTCAAATTAAAAACAAAATGTGAAAAAATCTCTATCAACTTCACACCCTCTCCTGAACCTTACACCATCTCCTTTCTCACTACGCGAATTCCAACATGCCTTTCTTAAAACAAGAAATTCCGCTCCCGCACCAGACGTTATCCTAATCCCAATATACCACTATCGATTAGCCACAAAATAATAAGCTAATCACTTATGAAGAAACTATATTTTCCCCGTATCTGGGAATGACTCAATTATAGTCCCAATCCATAAACCCAACAAACCCAAAACCTCCTAGAAAATTTTCGCTCAATATCACTTACAAATCATCTGTGCAAATTACTGGAAAAATCCGACTATTCAGGTTCATAGAATCGAAAGGTATCTTATACACCAATCAAAATGGATTCAGATCCAAACGTTCCACAATAGACTTGAAATGGATAGACAATCTTCCTTTCCAAAGCAACATCACCTTATTGCATCTTCTCTCTATCTCTCAAACGCCCATGACACATCTTGGAGATATAACATTATTTCTCAGCCCAACAAACACTTTGGATTCAACGGAAACCTCCCTATATTAATATCTAATCTCTTCTTCTTTTTCGTAAGAATCAACAATCACGAATCAACCCCCTCAAAACGGGAATCCTTCAAGGTTCTATCCTCAGCTCTACACTCTTTATCATATCCGTCAATTCAATTTCAAAACATATCCCAGCGCAGACGATCTACCAATAAATATTACCATTCCTCCCCTACCTCTAAAGCATAAAAAAACAAATACAAATATGCATCATTAACCTATATAAATGGGCACTATCCATAGACTATTCGTTCTCTTCCACAAAACCTTCCATTATCCATTTCTGTGGAAAGAGAAGTTGTTCCAAACTCAACTCACACTCAATCAAAAATCATTATTCCCATCAAAGATAATATAAAAATACTAGGACTAACCTGAACTGGAAATCTCATATAAGTTACATGAAATTAACAATTTATCTCACCCTCAATATCCTCAAATTCCTAGTTTATTACATTTGGCGTTCAGATTATGCTACTCTCATCAAAATATATCGGTTGGAAATCCTTCCTAAATGAATGTATGGCTGTTTCATCTCCGATTCTGCAAGACCAACCTATAAAAATTGGCCCAACCCAATTCAGAACCAAGCACCAAGGATTTCAACAGGAGCGTTTCGTACCTCTTCTATAGAATGCATGCAAAGTATCGCAAACTCGTCTTAGTGTTTTTAAATGAAACTCAAGGTCTCTAGTATCACAAACTCGTCTTTACTAAATACAATCAGACAAACCCAACTAATTATTACTCTATCATTGTGAAACAAAGACTACTAATATACTAGCCCCAGCCCATCTTCTAGCTAGAAATACTTATACCCTTGGGTCAAATGACCGTTTATTCCTCGTCCTCAATAACATAAATCATCACACCAATAAACTTCAATATATTCCACCCTTGGACACTTTCTTTTCTTTCTTTCTTTCTTTCTTTTCCTGGCCCTACAACTCTGGGTGAGTCTTGGCCGCATCCACTATCGCCCTCCACATTCCTCGATCTTGTGCTTCAATTTCCCACTGTTTGACTCCCATTCTAGACACATCTGCTGCGACGGCATCTTTCCATCTTTTCCTGGGTTGGCCTATTGATCTTCTATCATCTGGTCACTCAAGGAATACTATTCGATTAGCCTTTATGTGTTTGACTATGTTCTCACTGCCATGCAGCGCTGATAACTCAGCATTGTGGCGTATTCTCCAGTGTCCTGTTGCCTCATTTTGTTGAACACTTTCGATACCCATTAACGTATTACTCCTTTCATTGGACCACTCTTCCCTACCTAACTCATTTTTCAAATCCCACCTGGCACAGCTCATCAACTCAAAATCCAATCAACACTACCTCATATTCACAGACGGCTCTAAATTTTAAATTGAAGTCGTATCTGCTTTATTTTCTAATAACTTCTCTACAAAATTCAAACTCCATCAATCCCCTCTGTTAAACTTTTTGCTATACGAGAAGCCATTAAACACGTCCTAAAAAACAAACTCCCTCTTTCCCCTCATAATTTCATATTCTCTCAGCGCACTACAACACATACAAAAACTTATTCCTTACCACCATATCGCTACTCAAATACAGGATCTCTACCATATTTCCAAATTAAGAAACCTAGAAATCCATTTCATATGGGTTCCCAGCCATGAAAGTATACCTGGAAACGAAAGAGCTAATATAATAGCGAAACAAGCAATTTCAGATGATTCACCTCTCCCCCATCAAACGACCCATAATCAAAAGTCATTGGTCAACATTAGATAGCAGAAAAAACCTATTCGAGATAAAAACAACTTCTTCAATACTTACGATTTTCCTGAACTAACACAAAAAGACAACATCAAATTAAAAAGAATTGCTATTGGTCACTCCAATGTTACTCAATCATTCCTGTTTAAAAACGATTCATCTCCAAACTACCTCTGCTACGCTTCTTCAATTTCAATAATACACTTAATGGCAGACTGTATACATCTTCAAGGTAAAAGAATTTATATACTAAACTCAAACTCCTTCAAAGAGAGTATGTCTCCAAATTTAACCTCAGCCAAAAAACGAATTCAATACAAGGAAATTGGCTTAATTAACAAACTCTAAAACGCCCTTAATGAAAATTACGCACAGATAGGTGCTACATGACAACGATGTCGATGCACCCTGTCCTCATAACATTTCCTTCCTTATTTACTGCATCAACAACGTTTGAAGGTCTTCGAGACTCTCTATCTATCATGTTAATGACTAATCTTAACACTTTCTTCGAAGACGTTAAAAAGTATTGGTGATATAACACATTCCGTTTAATATGAACTTATCAATTTATGACATAATTTACCTCTTTCTGGGACGGGATCACGTACGCTTCCTAATTTGAGCACAGCCTCTTCGTGATAAACAGTTTCGATATTAGCAACGCACCGAAGTATCAACCTTCCATCGTTAAAATGTTGTTCCTCCAACTGGATTTCTAAAGGAAGATCGCTCCACGCAGATTCGTGGTACTGATGGGGTTGTAACGGTTCACTTTTAGCTACCTGAAACAAGTTAATTTCCTATATAATTCGTTTTCAAAACAACCAATGCTAATGTTTTCATTAAAGGGGTAAGAAAGAACGTACACTAGAAATCGATTAAATAATTTATACATGTTGAACAAGACACCTGGAACAGAAGAAGAAGACGAAAGTGGTTGTTCGATAAGATTTGTTGAGCTCTAGCCTAGAAATAATGTTAGTCTTATATCTTTTAGATTCAAACAACAATTTTCAGTACCCGTTTCCTTCAATTTGGTGATGTTCACTTGAATATGTTAATGGGTGGTCATAGCAGATCTTCCACCAAATTTCAATAGTTTTTTAATGCACTCACACATTAGTGTTTTTCTAAAATCGATCAACAGTAACCCTTATGTAAAATTTTCCATTTGTAATGGACATATTTTTTGTTTCATCAATTATAGTAATTACAAAACACACTAGAGACGAGCTCACAAAACGGAGTATTGAAAACAGATTAATGACAGATAGATCACCAAAGTGTCAAGTTTTTTTTTGAGCGGAATTGAGAAGGATTGTAGAAAATAGGGCAGATTCGAATCCTTCATCCTGTATTGGATCGATAATGATGACAAATATAGATAACAAGTTAATAATTCATTTTAATTGCATCAATATTCTTGAATTATTCGTTAAATATGTAGAATAACCGACTTACCGTTTGATTATTAAGTAGAAATGTCAATTCTGTTCTCGGACGTGAGGGTGAACAGGAGCAATTAGCCCTTAATATATCCCCGTAGTCTAATGGTTCACCAGACACGCTAATTGTTGGAGAAAACTCGGGTATTTCTGAAACAAAAGCGACTAATTAGTAAAGCTAAAAATAGAAAATCAAATATATTTTGAGGGATGTAGCGAAATTTAGCAGAAAAACAGCTGAGGCAGAAATTCGACTTTGTTTATGAGCTTGTGTTGTTTGATTCAAAACTAAGTTACATCGTTACAGTTATATTTAAATTAAATTTATTTATATATTTCATTCAATCGATATTGTAATGTGGTATAAGTATATTTTAATTTATATTATTAACATCCAGTTGATTTCAGTTATATTGTTAACTATATAATTAAATTAACTGTCTCGACACTTACTTCGTGGAATCTACTCATATTAGTGTTTTAAATGAAACTTACGGTTTCTAGTTAATACCACAATATAATAAAAATTGTTGAAACTTCTAAAAAATTGACAATTGTTTCGATGATATTGATTTATCCAAACAATTGTCAATTTTTTAGAATTTTCAACAATTTCTATTATTTAGTGGTATTAACTAGAAACCGTGAGTTTCATTTAAAACACTAACTATATAATTACTAGTCTTACAACGTTAACTCTACTTTCACCTTGATTAATATTGCCGTTATTATCAGTTTGAATTCATAGTCTAATCTTATGATTGTTACACTTTTTCTTATCTACATCCTTAGTATCAACACTTAAAATTACTAAAGTTTCATTCTTCATCATTTCCTTTTTCTATATCTTCTTTATTTCCCTTTTTCTTCTCTTCTAGGTTTTATTGCAGAGGGATTTCCTTATCTTCGATGGTGTTGTTACTCCGTCGCTTACTCTCTCAGAACCATTACATTGTTTATAGAATTTCTGATGCTGGCTTAAGGCTTGAACTTTGTTGTCTTTCAAATTAGTTTCCTGGAGACATATTATTTCGAAATTATATTGGTCTAATACGTGTTACATTGGGAAAGGGCTGTAATAAATACGAATACCAAATAGAAAAATTTAAATTAGTAACTTTCAGAACACACGGTAAAACATATTTTTCTACTTCCGCTACTAAAACCGCACTTTGAACATGGGTTTGACATGCACAAAACGAATCTTTGAACACTAGTGTTTAAAATGCGAAAAGTCACATCTCGTTTATCTTTTGTTCTTTAAACGTCAAATCAAGTGTATCTTTTGTATGTTAAATTTCATATTCCGTGATAATTTTGTTATTCTGCGTCATTTGATTTGTCACTCAGCTGTCAGCCATCGTCCGTCTTGTAATGAATATAATTCAAATATAATATAATTTTTTCCTCCCTGCGGGCGAAGAAAAAGTATAGTAAGCACCTCGTGTTAAAAATGTCTTTAGTCACTCGTTTCACAAGGAACTCGTTCCGCTTCGCTCCACTCGTGCCTAGTAAAACTCGTGACTAAAGTAACATTTTTGACACTTGGTACTTAATATACTATTATTTAAAATAGAACTAAAAGTAGAATGCGACCCACATTTTGTTTAGAAAAATGATACAAAACCATAACAGCTTTGAAACAAATGAAACATTTTACTAGGTCAAAATGAAATAATTGTTTTGTACACCACCAGTTAATAACGTAAAATTGAGGCCGCTTCGAAACAAAAAAAAATGGATTTTCCAATTCAACAAAAAAAACCCAAACCTAATTCGGGGGGATAGTAAAAACCAAGTACAGAGCATTAAGAGCGACAGTGTCGGGACGAATACGCGAAGGTGAAAGTCCTTTCCCTGTCACGGTAACGGGCATCAGTTTTTTTGGTGTTTCAGAGGAAGAAGTTTCGCTCCGTTGTGTCAGGGCGTGAAAGGGATACTTAGCTATCCTTGACGGTGAACACTGTCCCCCTTCGTGGCACAAAACGGGAAGACTCGCCCTCTACGCTAAGTTTTCATCATAGCCCGATACCGGTTACTGGCACTACCCGCGGTTGCTAAAAAGATAGTGAAGATAGGCAGTAGCAAGGCCGGAGAAAGGGAGTTTTCCAACGCAGTAAATTTTTAAACAAGTTGAGAGTTAGATTTTGTTTTTTTGATGAGACATTTATTCGTTTTATTATTTTGCTCTGGTTCTAAACTTGGTATTTATAAATTCACTGTTTTACATAGGGAGAAGCTATAACAATATATTTATTTTATTGTCTGTTCTTTCACGGGGATTGGACAAGTTGGCCGTTTTCAGTTAAATATTGAATGTCCATGCTCACAATTTGGGCACAGCTCGTTCTGTAGGATATAAATTTATCGTGTGTGATGATATAATAAGATTTCACAGGGTACCGCCAACCTGACAAGAGTTAGGTTTCTATTAACTTAATTATTGTTTTGTTGCGCCACATAATTCGCTTCCACCTCGTAGGTAAAATGTGAATAAGAGTTAAAACAAGGTTAATTTGTACTTAGTATCAAAGGGCCGGAGCGTATGATTTTTTTCCTCTTGTTCCCAGCGAACTTGTGCTACGATAAATAATTTTAAATTGTTTCTTTTTTGTTCAGACGTGATTAGGAATTTCTTTCATATTAAGTGAAATAAATAAACATTATAGGTTATTCAAAGACCTGCAAATTTTGCAACTCGAAACTTACGCATTGAAACGGGAGTGTCGATAAACAATTATTGTTCATAGATCAGCAGAATTAGTTTACGACTCTACTTTCACTTTTTGTTGATATCAAGTGCAATGACACGAAACCACAGTAGTCGCGTATAGTATTGCGTTTAAGAGTAAATAAATATAATCTTTTTTTTTGCGCCCCGAGACAGGTTAATATCGAACTAAGGGTTAAATCATATGCCCCTCACGCACGTTGAAATACTAAAACGATAAGGGGTTAATTTCTTTGTTATATCTCAGGGCGAGGGTTATATTATAATTGTTTTATTGATAGTCATATGTTATACAGGAAAAGACTTGGGATGTACAATTTATGGATAAGTGTATAGGTTATTTTTATACCGGGGGAATTTAATAATTTATGTTGATATTGGACTTTTGATTTATGTATATATAGATACAGAGAAAGATTTATTATATTTTTTGATATAACTTTGTGGCTTTCCCATACTTTATTTATCATCCCTACCCGAATTATTTTCCCTAGAGTGTGTATCAACATTGGATACGAGACCGAACCCAGAGAACAATCCTGTCCTGGCGAAGGAAATCAAACCGTTTTAAGCGCAGGCGTTCCCAGCTTCAATCGGACTGAAGGTTGCCTTACCACGCTCGGCTACAAATACAAAGGTAAAAAGGTATTGGTTAAAGAAAAGGCATTGGAGTGGTAACAGCGGACCCGGTATAGCAGAGTCAAACCTATTACATTTGGGGGCAAGGTATTACGTTAGGGTCTAGCATTCATTACAGGGCCTAACTTTAACTATAGATGGGGATCACTTTGGTGCTTCCAAAAACCTATATTCAATATGTCTTCTGCTTCTTATAACCGAGATACAGGGTATTTTATAAATTTATCCTATTTCTTTCTAACCTCATAACTTCCGAGCTACCCTGTATATTATTTTGAAATTGGGTACACGTAATAACAATAACGTTTACCTAGGAACTCCATCAAAAGCAACTTCAAAAAGATAATACAGGTCCGGCTTAACAAAAAATTTCAAAACTCGTCTTCTAAAAACAACACCCTGAATATAGATTTTTTTAAAATTGCTCTTTATAATTAGAGAGAGTATAAAAAATCGAATCTACTTGTTTTCTTTGTATTTTTTCGCACACAATTTTACTACCAAAAATTTACCGTCAAAGTTATAATTAATGCACGTTTTGGGGGTTAAAAATGGTATCGGAGAAGTTTTTTTTTATTTTTTAACTTAAAATGAAATCTATTTAATGCATCTAGAAAAGTATCGTGGAAATTCAATTGAGTTTGTATGTTTACGAGTACAGCCCCGAAAAAAATGTGGTTACAGTGCCGTACTTAGGACGTACTCATTCAATATGTTTCGAATATTTCGGACACCCTGTATAAGGATATGTATCTGGAAACGATGCACTTCTACATTTAGAATAACAAGAGTAAAATACAAGAAATAAATTTATCCTCCAAAATCGGAGATATTTTTATTAATTTTATTAATTGACATGAAAAGAAAATAAGAAATTCTAACAACATTGTCCAAACGAAGCAAGTCTAACCTACAAAAATTGCTCAAAATGACCTCCATTCTGCTCTATGCACTTTCTTGTCCTTTTTGTAATATTGCGAACGGACCTTCCGATCATATCTGGATTATTTCTGATTTCTCCGCAGGCATTCTCTATTCTTCGAAGAAGTTCTTCCCTGCTATTGATGTCGGTAGCATATACTTTTGATTTTAGATATCCCCAAATATGGTAATCGACAGGATTGAAGTCAGGTGACCTTGAAGGCCAGATTTTGGGACCACCTCTGCCTATCCACGAATTAGGAAAATTTTCATTTAAAAAATTTCTTACTATGACTGTGTAATGCACCGAAGCACCGTCAAGCTGATAATACATTCCTGCTACATTTAATTCTGCATCATCTAATAGCACTGGTAAAATAATCTCCAAATAGACTTCGCCAGTCAGTCTATGTGGAAAGATGTGTGGTCCTATCAATTTATCATCAATGACACCGCATAAAACGTTAACAGAAAATATGCATGGCGAATGGGCCTCTCATGTAGCAAATGGATGTTCTTCTGCCCAAATGTGCGAGTTCCGTTAATTACAAACGCCGTCTCTTGTAAATTGAGCTCCATCCGTGAATAGAACTCTACTTAAAATTCTTTCATTTCGAATTATTCAATTGCTAAAATTCGTTCGTGGAATTTTGTCCCCTGCTTGAAGTCGCTGTAATTCTTGTATATGAAATGGATAAAGATTATGTAACATGAGGTACATTTGTAGCATGTCCAATTCTTCTTGTACTAATCTCCGGATTATTATTAACAATATTCAAAATATTTTGTTCCATATTTAAATGCCTTCTTTCCTGATGCTCATCTAATGTTTAAAAACACGAATAAATGGTTTACGGTTTGGTAACCTTCGATAAGGGAACCTCCTTCCGTATTCAGTTTTTGCAGCTGTACCATTACCTTTACAAAATTTATAAATAAATAAAATATCTGCGTATTCTCGGTTGGAAAATTGATGAAGCATAATGCTTTAATACTCACTAGGCAAAAAGAAAATACTGTAGGAAGTTCAAAACATCAAACACTGACAGAAACTAGATACAAATGACACATAATTCAATGCTGTGTCTATTCCATAGCCTACTTGAAGTATTATCTAGTTTATACGAGTACTTTTAACGTTTTTTGAAGTATAAATTTATTTCTCGTATTTTACTCTTGTTATACTAAATATAGAAGTGCATAGTTTCCAGATACATATCCTTATACAGAGTGTTCGATATATTCAAAACATATTGAATGAGTATGTCCTAAGTACGGCACTGTAATCACATTTTTTGTGGTCTATACTCGTAAACATACAAACTCAATTGAATTTCTAGGATACTTTGTGACGCGTTTTCCTCCAAGGCGGTGGTGGTGCGCTGCGTTGATATATCGGTAGCGGCATCTTGATCTACCTCTTAACGCATCGGAACGTCACTTCTGACACCTTTGAAACCTTACACTTTCTCGGACGCCAGATTTTTAACGTGGTTTCTCCACGGCCCCTCGACTTCACTCGTCGAGAGTTCCAGGTAGCCTCAGATGGAGGTAGGGTAAATTCCGTGGGTATATTGTCGTCAAAATTCGGCAGGTTATTGCTAAATATAAAAAAACGTTCTCGCTAGTCCTGAAATAAATATTATCATCCTGATCCACACTACGGAGAAGCTAAAATTCGTGCAGCCAAACAACTACTCTACCATAAGGAAGGCTAGTCTCTAATAGGTCAATAAAACACAACACAGGTTTATTTCAGTTTTATTACAATTTTACTCTCTACCAAGCCGTTATATATAAAAATAAATAATACTCATACGGGGAGACAATATCCGTGTATCCCAAAAGCACATATGTATATTTGATATGCAGTAATTAGCAACGAAGCAGGCAGGACATAAGCGAGAGTGGTTTATTATCATAAAATAGCGTACATGCAAAGAAAAGAAGCGGTAAAAGCAAACAAAAACTATTCAAAGTTTGGTGGTCTTTTCATTCAAATGCTTGATAAACTCTCATGAAACGGGCGGGTTAGGCGTTACTCCAAAAAAAACTATCACATCGGGAAAAAATACTAAAGATCGGGGACTCTAGATTTAAAATATCAGGAAGCCCTAGCGTTTATGTATGCATGTATGCCTGGCGCTCCCGGAGATTTCAATCAGGATTCTCCATATCAAATCGGAAAACACAATGCTAGGGTCGGGGCTCTAGACTTAAATTGTCAGGAATCTCACTAAAATTTAAACAAAATCGGGAAAGGTACCAAAGCTGGGGATTCAGGATTTAAAATATCAGGAAGCCCTAGCGTTTATGTATGCCTGGCGCTACCGGAGATTTCAATCAAGATTCTCCCTAAAAATCGAAAAAGGTATCAAAGAACGGAACTAATATCAAGAAAACCCATTAAAAGAAAAGTCGGGAAAGGTATTGAAACTGGGGATTCTAGATTTAAAATATCAGGAAGCCCTAGTGTTTATGTATGCCTGGCGCAACCGGAGATTTCAATCAAAATTCTCCCTTAAATTGGAAAAATTCTTAAAGAACGGGAACTCTAGATTTAAAATATCAAATGCTAGGGTTTATGTATGCCTGGCGTAACCGGAGATTTCAATCAAGTGTTTTCCCTACAAATCGAAAAAGGTATTAAAGAACGGAACTAATATCAACAAAACTCACTAAAAGAAAATTCGGGAAAGTAATGAAACTGGGGATTCTAGATTTAAAATATCCGGAAGCCCTAGCGTTTATGTATGCCTGGCGCAGCCGGAGATTTCAATCAAGATTCTCCCTAAAATCGGAAAAGTTATCAAAGTATGGGAATTCTAGATTTAAAATATCAGGAAGCCCTAGCGTTTATGTATGCCTGGCGCAACCGGAGATTTCTATCAAAAATTTTCCCTACAAATCGAAAAAGGTGTTAAAGAACGGACCGAATATCAACAAAACCCACTAAAAGAAAATTCGGGAAAGTCTTGAAACTGGGGATTCTAGATTTAAAATATCCGGAAGCCCTAGCGTTTACGTATGCCTGGCGCAACCGGAGATTTCAATCAAGATTCTCCTTAGAATCGGAAAAGTTATCAAAGAAGGGGAATTCTAGATTTAAAATATCAGGAAGCCCTAGCGTTTATGTATGCCTGGCGCAACCGGAGATTTCAATCAAGAATTTTCCCTACAAATCGAAAAAAAGTGTTAAGGAACGGGACTAATACCAACTAAACCCACCAAAAGAAAATTCGGGAAAGGTATTGAAACTGGGAATTCTAGATTTAAAATATCCGGAAGCCCTAGCGTTTATGTATGCCTGGCGCAACCGGAGATTTCAATCAAGATTCTCCCTAAAATCGGAAAAGTTATCAAAGAATGGGAATTCTGGATTTAAAATATCAGGAAGCCCTAGCGTTTATGTATGCCTGGCGCAACCGGAGATTTCAATCAAGAATTTTCCCTACAAATCGAAAAAGGTGTTAAATACCGGGACTGATAGCAACAAAACCCACTAAAAGAAAATTCGAGAAAGTATTGAAACTGGGGATTCAAGATTTAAAATTTCCGCTATCCCTAGCGTTTATGTATGCCTGGCGCAACCGGAGATTTCAATCAAGATTGTCCCTAAAATCGGAAAAGTTATTAAAGAATGGGAATTCTAGATTTAAAATATCCGGAAGCCCTAGCGTTTATGTATGCCTGGCGCAACCGGAGATTTCAATCAAGAATTTTCCCTACAAATCGAAAAAGGTAATGAAGAACGGAACTAATATCAGGAAACCTACGAAAAAGGAAAATCGGGAAAGGTAATAAATCAGATGCGATATATAAATGGTTTATCACACTCCAATGTACAAGATATTCCAACTTATTTTAAAATGAAAATCAACTGCATAAATATTTTAAATTGATAATTGAAAAGACCACATATTTTCGGATTTTTATTACTAAAAGCTCTTACCTTTACAGCAACGAAATTATCGAGAATTTTAAAATAAAAATCAACTGCGTGAATATTCTAAATTTATATATGAAAAGACCATTTAGTTTTCGGAATTTTATGACTAAAAAGCTCTTACCTTTACAGCAACGAAGTTATTGAGAAATTTTTTTAAAGTGCGGAAAAAAACTCAACAAGAAATTTACGGTTAACGAGAAAACAAAGACAAACAACTTTCGGCGGACGATGCACAATTTCTCGCTTCTGCTTCGGTCAGCTAGCACTTCGGTACTCGCTGTTCGATTTTAAAATCTACCTGCCTTCCAGCCTCACTGTTCCACCTCTCTCGATTAGTTCGACCTGCGCGCTTCTACCAATATCTACCTCGTTGCCCTAAAATCCCATAAATCCTAACCACAGTTTTTCATAGGTAATTGAAATTCCCCCCTCGATTGAGTGATATACAAAAAAATATATTTACAATATATATATATATATATATATATATATATATGTATGCACAGACTTCAGTTTGAGGACGAGTATATCTTATACTGAGTATAACTTATACTGTATAAGTTGTCCTCGAAGTGTACTCTCGGATCTAGCATACTAACATATTTGATAAAAAAATTTTTCACGGGAATGTATTGATGAATGATTATTTTTCATTTAACCCTAAATAGGTCATCCCTCACACCCACCCCCTAAAGGCGGGGGTGGGGGTGACTTTGTAAAATAGTCGTAAAAATAAATGTTTTAATTTAGAATCAAATTACACGTAATTTTTTACATATACTACTAAAATTTCATTTTCATAATTTTTTTTTATAAAGTTATGCAAAAAAAATGTTATCAAAAAATTGATTATTCAATGGTGTGGGACTCCCGGATCTAGCATACTTCCAAATTTGATAGAAAAAAATTTTCACGGGAATGTATTGATGAATGATTATTTCTCATATTAACCTAATTCAATCATCCCTCACCCACACCGTAAAGGTGGGGGTGGGGGTTACTTTGTAAAATTGTCGTAAAAATAAATGTTTTAATTTAGAATCAAATTACACGTAATTTTTTACGTATACTACTGAAATTTCATTTTGATAACTTTTTATTATAAAGTTATGCAAAAAAAATGTTATCAAAAAATTGATTATTCAATGGTGTGGGACTCCCGGATCTAGCATACTTCCATATTTGATAGAAAAAAACTTTCACGGGAATGTATTGATGAATGATTATTTTTCATATTAACCTAATTCAGTCATCCCTCACCCAGCCCGTAAAGGTGGGGGTGGGGGTTACTTTGTAAAATTGTCGTAAAAATACATGTTTTAATTTAGAATCAAATTACACGTAATTGTTTACGTATACTACTGAAATTTCATTTTGATAACTTTTTATTATAAAGTTATGCAAAAAAAATGTTATCAAAAAATTGATTATTCAATGGTGTGGGACTCTCGGATCTAGCATACTTCCATATCTGATAGAAAAAAAATTTCACGGGAATGTATTGATGAATGATTATTTTTCATATTAACCTAATTCAGTCATCCCTCACCCACCCCGTAAAGGTGGGAGTGGGGGTGACTTTGTGAAATAGTCGTAAAAATAAATGTTTTGATTTAGAATCAAATTACACGTAATTTTTTACGTATACTACTGAAATTTCATTTTGATAACTTTTTTTTATAAAGTTATGCAAAAAAAATGTTATCAAAAAATTGATTATTCAATGGTGTGGGACTCTCGGATCTAGCATACTTCCATATTTGATAGAAAAAAATTTTTCACGGGAATGTATTGATGAATGATTATTTTTCATATTAACCTAATTCAGTCATCCCTCACCCACCCCGTAAAGGTGGGGGTGGGGGTGACTTTGTAAAATAGTCGTAAAAATAAATGTTTTAATTTAGAATCAAATTACACGTAATTTTTTACGTATACTACTGAAATTTCATTTTGATAACTTTTTTTTATAAAGTAATGCAAAAAAAATGTTATCAAAAAATTGATTATTCAATGGTGTAGGACTCTCGGGTCTAGCATAGTTCCATATTTGATAGAAAAAATTTTTTCACGGGAAAGTATTGATGGATGATTATTTCTCATTTTAACCTAAATCAGTCGGAGCTCACCCATCCCCTAAAGGCGGGGGTGAGGGTGACTTGGTAAAATTGTCGTAAAAATAAATGTTTTAATTTAGAATCAAATTACACGTAATTTTTTAAGTATACTACTAAAATTTCATTTTGATAACTTTTTTTATAAAGTTATGCAAAGAAATGTTATAAAAAAATTGATTATTCAATGGTGTAGGACTCCCGGGACTAGCATAGTTCCATATTTGATAGAAAAAAATTTTTCACGGGAAAGTATTGATGGATGATTATTTCTCATTTTAACCTAAATCAGTCAGAGCTCACCCATCCCCTAAAGGCGGGGGTGGGGGTGACTTTGTGAAATAGTCGTAAAAAATGTCTTAATTTGGAATCAAATTACACGTAATTGTTTACTTATACACCTAAAATTTCATATTGATAACTTTTTTTTATAAATTTATGCACAAAAAATGTTATCAAAAAATTGATTATTCAATGGTGTAGGAGTCTCGGGTATAGCATACTTCCATATTTGGTAAAAAAAAATTTAACGGGAATGTATTGATGAATGATTATTTTTCATTTCAACCTTAATCAGTCATCTCCCACCCACCCCCATAAGGCGGGGTTGGGGGTGACTTTGTAAAATAGTCGTAAAAATGAATTTTTTTAATTTGGAATCAAATTTCACGTAATTTTTTACGTATACTCCTAAAATTTCATTTTTGTAACTATTTTTTTTATAAAGTTATGCAAGAAAAATGGGGTCTAGCATACTTCCATATTTGATAAAATAAATTCACGGGAATGTTTTGATGAATGAATTACCTCCATTTTAACCTAACTCAGTCATCCCCCGCCCACCCGCAAAGGGCGGGGGTGTAAAATAGTCGTAAAAATTACTTTGTAAATTTGGAATCAAATTATACGTAATGTTTCACGTATACAGCTAAAATATCATTTTTATAACTTTTCTTTATAAAGTTATGCAAATAATATGTTATTAAAAAATTGATTATTCAATGGTGCACCACTATCGGGTCTAGCATACTTCCATATTTACTAAACAAAATTTTTCACGGGAATGTGTTAATGAATGATTATTTTTCATTTTATCCCAAATCAGTCATCCCCCACCCATCCCCTAAGGGCGGGGGCGAGGGTGACTTTGTTAAATGGTGGTAAAAATAAATTTTTGAATTTGGAATCAAATTTCACGTAATATTTTATGTATACACCTAAAATTTCATTTCGATTACTTTTTTTTATGAAGTTATGCAAAAAAAATGTAATAAAAAAATTGATTTTTTAATGGAAATAAAAATCGCTATTGCGGCTTTACGAATAAGAATTAAAATTTACTACTTGGCATATGTATATTTAATAAAATAAAATTCAAATTAAAAAATGATTACACGCTTATTTCATACCATAAGGGTAGAGGGGGCGGGTGTTTGGGAAATATTAGGGTTGGGGTGATTTTGAGTGTGTCATCGAATCATAAACCCTTTTTTGAGTATGTATACCAATTTTCATATTTTTTCTTCATTATTGCCAAAGATATTCAATAAAACGTGTCACCATCCCAGGCCCTTAGGGGTTGGGGGGGGGGGGGGTATGACTGATTTACGTTAAAATGAAGGATAATCATTCATCAATACATTTCCGTGAAACATTTTGACTGATTTGGGATAAAATGAAAAATAATCATTCATCAATACATTCCCGTGAAAAAAATGTTTTTATCAAATATATACTTCCCGAGAGTCCTGCACCATTGGATAATCAATTTTTTGATAACATTTTATTTGCATAACTTAATAAAAAATAGTTACCAATATGAAATTTCAGGTGTATACGTAATATATTACGTGGAATTTGATTCCAATTCTAATTTATTTTTACAACTATTTTACAAAGTCACCCCCAACCCCACCTTTAGGGGGTTGGGTGGGGGATAACTGATTTAAGTTAAAATAAAGGATAATCATTCATCAATACATTCCCGTGAAAAATTGTTTTCTATCAAATATGGAAGTATGCTAGACCCGAGAGTCCTACACCATTGTATAATCAATTTTTTGCATAACATTATAAAAAAAAGATTTCAAAGTGAAATTTTAGGTGTATACGTAAAAAATTACGTAGAATTTGATTCCAAATTTAAAAAATTTTTTTTACGATTATTTTACAAAGTCACTCCCACCCCCGCCCTTAAGGGGTAGGTGGGGGATGACTGATTTAGATTAAAATGAAAAATAATCATTCATCAATACATTCCCGTGAAAAATTTTTTTTCATCAAATATGGAAGTATGTTAGTTTGATGTTAATAAAATAAAAATGCATCCATGTGTAGAATATGAAAAAAGTGGGAACAATGTAATACTTAATTCAAAAAAGTATAATACTTAACATCAATCATAATCATATTCTAAAACTAATTTTAAAAACCATAGACAGTTTTTATTACTAACAGGTTCACAGTTTGAATAAGAAAAGCATGTGCAAGTTTATTAAAATCAGATCATACAATTTCATTTTTCCGTGATTCAAAATCGTCCTTTGTCGCAAAAACAAAGTTTTCAGTAGACGTTTCAATGTCGTGGTTCTCCTTAAAGTGACTGTGTAATTGTATTTTAGCCGAATTTTTGAAACTACAGAGAGGGCACTTCTTTGCATTTTTTGGAGATGATTCTGAGGAATCTACTGATAAAATGCCATGAGTCTTTTTATGGAGATGATTCTTGTGGTTGAAATTTTTCTTGTAGATATCACAACTGAAGTTGTAAGTCTTCATACACTTTTTAAGTGGAGCTAGATCATCAAGTCTTCCCTCATGAAATATTTTTACTTGTTTCCGCAACCCATATATTCGCTTGAAAGATGACTTGCACTCAGTACACACTGATTTCTCATTCATTTTGAAAAAAACTTTTAAACTTAACGTTATTTTGTTTGATTTTGATATAAACACAGCTGTTTGAAGCAAAGAAATTATTCCATGGTATAAAGTTTGACGTACCGAATGCAAGACCATTAGACCAAGTATGCAACCCAAATAATATAAGTTTGGGGATTGACTATCTCGTAATATCTGATGCACAAACGACGAAAATGAAAACGAACCGCCTCTTATAACAGGGCCATCGTCCATAAATTCCAATTGGAATTTATGGACGATGACAGGGCTGACGGCATTGAACAACAACAAAACATCGTTTTTCGTATATTGTTATATTTTTGTAGTTGCTTTTATGCTGTATTTCTGAACATTATCGTAAAAATGTCTTTTTAAAGGCTCTGATAGCAAGTTCTAGCTGTAATGTGAGTAGAATATAGAATCTCGAGAAAAATAAATTGATTAAACAATATTGTCAATTTCAGGTTAGCAATATTGTAATTTTTTTTTAAATTGTATTCACAAATCAGACACAAGAACTGGATTTCCATGAAGAATTGGAAATTAGAAGACACTTAAGAAACCCATAATATCAAGTTGTCAATGAACAGATAAATCTAGGGAGTTCTCCACTTTTAAACTGTCTTCTTAAGTGATAATTTTGAAAATCAGCAGATATAGTTTTCCTGGTTTTCTATATCATTGCACAGTTATACTTATCTTAATTGGGAAAAAAGATATCCAGGATATCCCCATAGGGCTAATAATATCTACGCTTTAATAATTGTAATATCATATATTCTTCTTTTTTCTATTAACATATATTAAGTCTAGCCAAAAATAATTATTAATCATCAGGTAGGCATCAAATGGAATGTATATTCTGTCATTCTGACGATGACATTTAATATCGAAACAATTGTCAAATTTCTTAAAATTTCTAACATTTTTTCAATATATTGTGGAATTATCTAGAAACAGTAAGCTTCATTTAAAACAGTAATATGGGTAGATTCCACGAAGTATGGGTCGAGATAGTAAATACTTTGTAATAGTTATTAATAATGAATCATATAACGATCTGTGGAACGTAACCCAACGTCTACTTGGAAAAAGGCAGATATGCAAATATGGTTACGGGAAAGAAGTATTCATTTTGATTATACTGATATTAAGCCGGAACTTTACAGGAAAATACAGCTAAATAAACCAATATTTAAAAATTATGTTGTTTATAAGTTGTTAGCTGAACACGGTCCTTCCGTGTTACGTTTGCCACTACCTGATCCAAAATTGAATCCAATAGAAAAGATGTGGGCTATTATAAAATGAAGTTGGAGTGCGTAATACAACTTTTAAGGTAGGTGACGTGTTAAAGTTGACAGATGACACATTTGCTAGAGTCACACCAGAAACATGGAAGAATGTTTGCATTCATGTAATCAGAATGGCTTTAATGGTATGTTATTGTAATAAATTTTCTAATTAACCCATTAGTCCCCAACGTTGCGTAAATGAAACATTTTGGAATTTTTTTTAAATATATCATTGAATGTCATTGACTTTTATGTCGCTACAATTTATTCCAAATATAATAACAATTATGTTTCTATGTAATACTGCGATATAATCAAAAAATTCATTTTTTGCAAATTTATGAAATATGCGGAAATTGGGGATTTCATTTATCATATTTTCGTCGATCGTCGTTTTTTGGATCTATTATCAAACGATGGGAGCTTTCGTCTTCTTTTACTGGGGAATCAGAAATTACTTAACCCTACATGTTGGTCAGGAAGTATTCAATCAATTATGGCAATAAAAATTCGATTGTTCGATATTCTAAAAGCTCTTCAGATATTGAATCGAAATCGCAGAAAAAGGAAGCAACCATGGAAGCTAAAAATCTGAAAAAGAAAATGGCCAACTTTGAATTTGTTTTTATTAATATTTTTATCTTCAAAACTTTATCTCAAGTAAACCACGTATCAAGATTTTTACAAAGAATTGATATTTATATCGGCGGCGCAACAGTCTTAAGAAATACATTGACCTACATTTCTGCTTTAAGAGCTCAAGAAGCGTATAATGATTGAATATCTGAACCAATAACTCTTGCAATTAAATGCAATATAGAGCTAGTATTTCAATTTAAAAGGCAACGAAAAGTACCAAAACAAATTGTTGAGCTTGCTTTGGAATAGCAATTTGATAATAGAGAAGATTATTTCAAAGTCCGGGTATATTACTATTCAATTGATACCAATACCAATCAAATTGAATAGAGGTTTTCTGCTATGCAATCAATCAAATGAATATTATTTGTTGCAACAATACTAATTTCGAAAACATCGGGAAATTTTTACTAACGGTGTTGTCAATCAATATTGATATGTTACTTGAACTAGTTAAAGAGATGACTTCAAAAAAGATATGAAGAGGAAACTTTTCCAAATAGTATTCGTATATGAAACTTGATTTTCCTGAAGTTTATGTTATGTTTCTTCTATTTTTTACCCTACCTGTGCGTAACTGTTGCGCAATTGGAAAGATCCTTTAGTAAATTGAAAATGTTAAGAAATTGCATTAGGTCAACAATGATCGTGATCAATCTATTTTAAATGTAGAATATAATATCGCAGCGAAGTTAGATTTAAAAGATCTCATAGATTACTTTGCCAATACTAAAGTCAGAAAAAGAACGTAGTTCTAGATTTTAGTTTATTATTAGTTTTTATATTTTATATAAAGTATTTCATTTATTTCCTTTCAATGTAATACGGAAAATACCAATCTAGATATTGGTTTGGAATTAAGTAGCTGAATAAAACATATTTTTGTTTTGACACTTTTTATGATACAAAAAAATTTAAGTTTTCGTTTTGTATTAGTTTTTGTCCTGAATGGAAAACGTTTTAATTTTCTTACTTTTTACGTGTTACTCAGTGTACCTGTAAGAAATGTCCTGAGGCCCACTCGCCCCTAGATCCGCCACTGAGCCAGGCCCGTCGCTAAGACAACTGATTCTAAATAGTGCATAGGTATTAGATAATATTAATATTGCTCCTGTACAAACATAGGTACAGCAAATATGACACATCTTTCTCAGTCCAGAATACATTTCTGATGATTTCTGTAATCTATCAGAGTGTGCTCTGAAAATTCGGTAGTGAAATGGCAAAGTGTACACTATCTGCTATTTTTTTAAAATACGTTTTATTGCATTAAATGATTATAAATAACGTATCTATATAATTCAATATTCCAAGAGAAAAATGTAAAAAACAAGAATTTTTTACATTTTGCTCCACCATCACAATTCAATTCAATATATTATTTTCAAGGTATATTGCATTTATGTGGTTTCTATAGAAAATGATCTATATGTATAAATATTTTTAACCCAACAACTGCATGTTGGAAATAATAAAAAAAACTATAAGAACGCCGCTATTAGCAAAAACATTAAGGCGGCGATTCCACAGCAGACATTATAAAAACATACTTAGATAACATATTTTAGTCTTTCATAAAATCTGAAATAGAAACGGTCTTACATGGTTGCCGGTTTTACTATATTTTCAGGAGATCTACTGATTTGCATATTGATGAAAAAAATTATGACACTTGTTTATTATTATTATTAATTTTTAATTAATCATATCTCGCATGATATTTCCAAACGCTCTGTTTAAATTAATTTAAGAGATTTCTCTTATTACCTACCTATCTAATGAAAACTAACGAAAGAAACAAACTAGCCACAACTAGTATGTGAGACATCTACACACACAAAATTATGTATTTGCAGTCGAGAAAAGCAAATTGTACTAATGCTAACTTTACAAAAGAAGTAATACATTTACATACTAATGATATGTATATACCAAAAAAGGATAATACTTTATCAGATTCAGATTTAAAACGATTTTTCATATACCTATAACAGTTATTTCCTTACATTTGTTTTTTTATTTGTTTTGTATTTTTGTTGTTCATTACTATTCGTTCTATTTTTTTATATACTCGTACCTGATGAGTATCTACGTAACTTTATTTTGTGATTACTATTTTTAAAATGAAGCAGTAGGTAGGTATAATATATCGTATCCCCCTTAATGTTCGCTACATATGGCAAACATTTTTAGTTGTAGGATATAGGAAAATTTAATGTATGCCATCGATCCTGCATGGTCGCTAATCTGAAAAGACATTCTGACGTCACTCACGATGCCACTGTGATGGAGGCAAAATATCGAAAAAGTTGTTTGGAAAAAGTGATTAGAATGATATTTTAGGGCCATTTATGAAATTTCGAGCAAAAAAAACAAAAAAATAAAAAAATCCGTACTTTTCGCCATGTTTAATGTGTGAGGGTAAAACAATTCAGAAATATTGATTGAGGTCATTCATATATAATAAAATGAAAATATTCGTTGAACGCGTGAAATTTTTTTGTATCTTGTCAGTTTGTGCAGTTTCAAACAATTTAATTGTGATATTACAATTGAAAAGGGCCGATATTAATTTTTTTTATGTAATATTTCATCAAAGTTCCAGAACATGACAACTTACATTAATAATTATTATTTAATAAGCGTAATGATTCATGTTTGGACAATATTTATAAAAAAACAATGCGATAATATGAATACAAGATAATTTATTATCTTTGAAAGGTCTGCATACATTTCACAACGATTCCTAGTATTATACTTTCATCATCCTTGAACCCATTTTTCTCAAATACTTTGCCGCAATACAAAGTTTTAAATTAACTAAGTGGGCTTTAAAATCATAAACGAATACTCGTTTAACATCATTGTTGCATTTGATCCGTAATTCTCCGTTTTCGTTAAGTTTACTTCTATTTACACATTCTGCAAAGATATTTTCATATCTATCTATCTATCTATAACTAAAAATGCCTTCTATACTGTCACGTGAAGAAAAAATAGAGTTGGTTCTAATTTGCGGAGAAAATTATCAATGTTCAAGAGAAGCTGCTAATATTTTTAACCAAAAATATCCTGGCAAAAACGTCCATTTTAGAAATGTAGCAAAATTATTAAAGAAGTTTAAGGTAACTACAAGTAGAAACGCTAAGTCTTTTCCATCACATGACTGATACGACATTAACTATATGCATCTTAATCAAAACAATGCGACAAACAAACTTCACCCGTGCAAGCCTAAATTTATTCAAGTTCTGAAGAAAAATATTTTGACGTCCGGTTTGGTTTTTGAATTATAGAAGATAATCCAAATTTCACAGAAAATGTTTTATTTTCCGACGAATCTACTTTCACATCAAATGGAACAGTAAGCTCACAAAACTGTCGTTGATGGGCAGACACAAACTCCCACTCAAGGTTAATGTATGGTGCGGAATTTGGAATTGTCAAATTATTGGTTCATTTTTCTTTAGAGAAAACCTGAATGCCAGGCGTTATTCAACTTTGTTGGAAAATGAATTAACCAAATTTTTGGATGGTATCCCACTGGCTAAGCGAGCCAATCTTCATTTCCAACAAGACGGTCCCCGGACCTATGCCCTCTGGACATTTTATTATGGGGCTATTCAAATAACAAAATTTATCGAGTAACACCCTTCAGAGACGTCGCACATTTAGAACAATGCATATGGGATTGCGTATATGCTATTAACCAAGGTACGCTCCGAAATATTCAAAGAGAAACGAATTCCGGGACGGTGAAATGTATGGAACGAGATGGAGGACATTTTGAATTTGTGTTTTGAAATATTAAGTTATTTATTAGTAATGAGTTAGTGGGTAATCTGTTGAATATTGTTCCAAAAAATAGTAATAACTAAATGAAATTAACTGTCTCGACCCTTACTTCGCGGAATCTACTCATATTAGTGTTTTAAATGAAACTCACGGTTGACAATTGACAATTTTTTAGAATTTTCAACAATTTTTATTATATTGTGGTATTAACTAGAAACCGTGAGTTTCATTTAAAACACTAATAGTAATACGTTGGTAAACTAATTCAATTTATTATTATGACTAGTTAATGAGTTTTAATAATTTAATGAAATATTTATTGAAAATATCAAAAACGGTTCTTTTCAATTGTGGTATCAGTACTAAATTATTTTAAACTTCACAAACTGACAACATTGGACAAGGTATTGTTACAGGAAAGTTTCAAATGCTCAACTAATATTTCCATTTAATTCTCTAGGAATGATTTTAATGACCAATTTTGAATAGTTTTACGTTTATAAATTACATACGGTGCTAATGGAACTCTTTCAAAAAAGAAATTGAGGCAATATTTCAGAAGACCGTAATGGAGAAAAATAAGAAAATTCTTATTTTTTGTTGTTTTTGCTTCAAATTTTGTACGTACTCCTAAAATATCATTTTAATCACTTTTTCTAAATAACAATTTTCGGTATTTTGGCATCTAACCTCACTTTTCGCATTTCCACGTCGAATTTTTCCAATTTGTGGCCATGAAGTGTTCATGTAACTGATGTCAAGATGTAATTTTGGATTATCGACCATGCAGAATCGATCGTATATATTAAATTTTCCTATATACAACAACTAAAAATTGTTCCCATATGTAGCGAACATGGTGGACACTGTATGTTTACTTTATTTGTTTTTAAATGAAAAGTTTGTTTTCAAATAATACATATTTTTTCGAGGTCATAAGTTTAATTCATTATACTTTTTTGAAATTTCTATAGCATATAATAAATCTATTGAAATTACTCAATTTTTGACAAGATTTTTACTGATGAAATGAAAATCTAACTGGCAGCCCTGCGGTCTAATCCAAATAAACTTTTCATGAGGATATAAATTTTAATCAACCAACATCATAACCCTTAATTCATTTAAAAAAAATAACAGATAGCTCTCCCTTTGACCTTTTGCCATTCATTCCACTACCTACCGAATTGTTAAAGTTTGATTGATTTCAGAAATCGTTAATAGTACAACTGCGGGAAAAAATATAACAAAAGTTTCGGTATACCGCGAGAGGGCGTAATTGGATAAAAACATTAAAAAGCCAACTTTCATAAAATTAACTCAATTAAAGGGCATAACAAAAACAATCATCGCATTCTTCAAAAAATTCTGCGTATATTTGATATTAAACTTTCAGTCTATGTACTCAAATAATGTGTACGGGGAGATTGATATGAGAAAACGCCCTTAACTCGGATTCAACTTAACCGATTGTTGCAAATTTAGTCTTCTTGAAAACATCTGTTTTCCATCAACATAAGTTTAATAATTTCGACATAACCTAATGAGTAGCATGCACACTAGAGGGCGCTATTGACTTTGTTTTTTAAATCTAGTTATCTTTGGAAAATATTAAATAGGAGTATACAATTTTAATCGAGAATTGTAAAAGTAGACTTAATTAGTAACAGAATACCGATTACCGCATGTCGATATCTTTTTCCTATCCCGACATATCGTAAAAAACGTATACATTTTGATTATTTTCCTTTAAATATAGATTACCTACTGTGGCTATAGGTTCCGAACATATTTTAATAATTTGGAACGAATTAAAGTTGATTGATGGTAATTTCAATTAATATTTCGATGTTATTGGGAAACGGCGATCAGGAAGTTAAAGTGGAAATATATAAAAAGAAGTAGTGGGCCATGGAAAAAAACATACATATATTTCTACTTTAACTTCCTTAACGCCGTTTCACAGTCAGATTAAAAGTAATATTGAAATTATTATTATTAGGGCAAGGAATGTCAATTGTAATTATTTCAAAATTGTTAAAATCCTTTCCGTACTACCCCATAGTAGGTAATCTATATTCATAGGTGAATGCTTAAAATTTACGCTTTATGAAGTGAAACAATTTATGGGACACTACAGGATTTTTGGCGTAAAAGTAAACTCGTAAAACTAACAAATTTGTTAAACTCCTTGTCCTTATCTAATTATTATTTAATTAAGCTCAGTGAGAGAGACGCAATGCTGTTCTCCCCTTCTGTTACATCAGTAGACTCCATGATATTACTAAGCGAAATAGACTCGTCGGCAGAGCGTTAGACTGAAAACCTAAAGGTCGTTGGTTGGATACCTGGTTTCGTCAGTAAACTATTTAATTTTTCTTTCATCTATAAATCCATTCTGCTAATGTATTCAACAATGTCGGTAATGTTGAACAGAAGTATATCTGATTATTTCTAAAATATTCATGCATTTACTCGAAGCAATGGAATTAAAATAAAGTTTGGATCAAGATTGTGGTTTGTTTGAACATTTAATAAAATAATTTCTTAAAAAGAATATTTACTTTTGTTTGTCTTTTATTGTAAATAGTTTTTGTACACTCATTCACAGTTTTTGCGTAATATAATAAGTTTCACTTCTAAAGCTGTTAGTTTTCAACTGACTCATAAATTTTTAAGATATGTCGGGACCGGAAAAGATATCAGCATGCGGTATTCGCCATTATGTTACAAATTAAGCCTACTTTTATAATCCCGAGTAAAATTGCATGCTCCTATTTAATAATTTCCAAAGATAACTTGATTTTAATAAAATTAGCGCCCCTCGCTTGAAAGTTACTCATTAGGTTATGTCCAAATTTTCACTCTTATGTTAGTCGAAAAGAGCTGTTTTCAAGATGACTAAGTTTCCAATAATCGGTTAAGAACCGGAGTTATGGCTGTTTTTTTCATAACAGTTCCCATTCTCCCCCACATCTTATTTAAGTAGATAGACTGAAACTTTAAATATCAAGTACATATATGCAGAATTTTTTGAAGAATGCAATGATTGCTTTTGTTATGCCGCCATTTGAAAAATTTGGCTTCTCAAGTTTTTTATCTCTTTTGTTACATTTTTTGTACTCGCAGCTGTACCATGAACGGTTTCTGATATATGGCCGAAAGCCATTCTTATTGGGGCACCCGTTACATATTTCATATTTAATTAGTCATTGATAATTAAGAATACGGACGCCTTTTTGAAGACCTTTCAAAGTAATACTAATAAACTACCAACGATAAACATGAAACAGAGTATAGGTATCAATAAGCGATTACATCAAGCCGTTATAATGTGGCATCTGTGTATTGTATCTTTTTTGGTACGGCTTTTGTTCATTGCACTATATGAAGCTATTACAAAAAAAATTATCAATTCTTAGAAAATTAGGGCATAATTTGAGATCCCTTTTGGTGAAGTACCTATGTAAGGTCCGTGGAAAATAATATTTACAAAATCGTTTAGATATGGTATAAGTTACAGGAATAAAAGAACATTACTAGGTATCAGTAATAATGTTTCCAGGATTATTCAGTCCTAACAAGTTGTTCAGAGTAATAATTTATTATTCTTTAAAGTACTGTTTGTTGTATTTTCAGTAAACTGTGCCATTATTATTAAAAGTGGAAACTCAATAATATTTTAAAATCAGAATGCTGAAGACTAGAAAAAACTGACAAATAACAATTTAACGCGAGTCTAGTTTCGAGAAGACACACAAAAACACGTCCATCAAATTTCAAATTGTATATTATATTATCATCTTCGGTCATATAGATTTGTACTCTTGTTTTTCTGAAACGTAAATTAAATATAAATCTTCTTAATTGTCGTGAGTAAATACTGTTACCTCTATCAATAAACATTACTAACCATAAATTTTAAGGGCATTCCCAAGAGTGCTTAACCTATTAAAAGTGTATCTTAATATAAATAACAATAACTGAATAAGGTTGAGATTCACTGAAAAATAAAAACTTCTTCGAAATTGGATTACTGATGACCTACATTTTTTTCAAAGAATATAATGTACGACGTTTCTTATATTTATTAAGATTAAATATTAATTAATTAATATTTAACACGTTGAGTGCTACCGTGGAAGCGGAGAATTCATTCCATTTTTCATGTGTATGGCCCACTAACCCACTAACTGAAAAAATGGTGTCCTGAAAAAACTAAGGATAAAATATACAGGCCAAATAAGGTTTTGGGTATGCCAGGCCGTAGTGCGATAGTCCCCATAGAGATATATGCAAGGCATGCAGCGAACGTCGATACATGCGGCTGAAATAACAGAAATAGTTGTGTATCAGCCGCGGATACATGCGATGGAAGCACCGTATCTCGTGTATCCGTGTTGGATACATACGGCACTCAACGTGTTGATTTATTAAAAAAAGAACTTTTTACGTTTTTAATTTTTTTAATTAAACAAATACCGCTTGTCATAGTTTTTTTATATACAGGTGTCCCACGAGGTTCTGGCCAGTATATATCTCGAAAACTGTTTGAACTACAATATTGAAATTTGGCAGTTATAAACTGTGGGTAGTATTACACATTTTAAGCAATCAGCTACTTTGCTACAATGTCACGTTTCGGGTCACGTGGTATAATTTTTAGAAAAGTTAATGACACACCCTGTATATTGTTCCACTGCTGTATAGGTCTCTCTTATACTAATTCGGCGACACCTATTTTTTTTGTGTTAGGTATATACAAACGACAAACAAATGTTCATAAAGTTTTTTATTTGAAAAACAAAAAGAATTGGAAAACAATAACACTTTTACTACAGTTTATGCTCAAATTTATGTCCACCTTCATTAATGCAGCATTCAAATCTAAGTAAATTTCTTGTGCATGCTGCTTCAATACTTTCTGGTGTAAGAGATTGGCAAGCTGCTCTGATTCTGTTTTTTAAATTATCTACATCGGTAGGAGCTGTAACAGAAATGAATCCTTTTAAATATCCCCAAAGAAAAAAATCTAACAGGGTTATATGTGGTGAACGAGCCGGCCAATGTATTGTATCATTTCTCCCAATCAAGCTGTCTTGGAAATACACATTCAGATGTGACGTTACTCGCTGAGCAAAATGAGGAGTTGCACCATCCTGTTGCCACCACATAGTCGCTCTCTCTTTTAGTGGATTGTTCTCAAGCAAATGTTGAAGAATATTCTGGAGAAAATCTAAATATCTTTCGCCTGTCAAATTCCCCTCATAAAAATACGGCCCAATCAAGCGTCCATTAAACAAACCGCACCAAACATTTATTCCCAAAATAGTTTGGAAATACGTTTCTCGCGTCCAGCTGGGATTTTCAGCCGACCAGTAGTGACAATTATATCTATTAACGATACCTACACCGTTATTGTGAAAACGGCTTTCGTCGCTCCACAATATTTTATTTGAGAAAAAAGGGTCCTCTACGATTTTAATTGACACTTCTTTCTGGATCTGCAGGAGTTAGACCTTGCGTTAAATGTATTTTTAAAAGATGATATTTGTATTGCTTGAACACCCTCTGAATAGTAGATTTACTTATTCCTAATTCGTATTGCAGACATCGAGTTGAAATTTGGGGATTGACTTGGATATAAGCAAGAATGTTAATAATATTATCTTCCGTAAGAATAGGCTAACGTGGAGAATTTTGATGTTTTCCGGTTGGAAATGAACCGTGTCTTAATTTTTGTTCTACATAAGTAAAATTATTTTTTCCTGGAGTTGTTCGGTCGGGGAAACGATTTCTATATAAATCTCTAGCTCGTCTAGTATTTTTTCCACATTCTTCATAGATCATCAGCATATCGACATACTCGTCATAAGTGAAACGTAAAGGCATGGTAAGTTTCAAGTCACAAAACTTTTAACAACAATAATACAGTGACCGATTGTTCACTGACGCTAACAGCTTTTGACAACTAGAATAGCTGTTACTAGAATATGTTTTTTGTTTCTCAGCTCTCTTTGTTTTTCAAATAAAAAACCTTATAAAAATTTGTTTTTCGTTTCTAAGTACCTGACACACAAAAATAGGTATCGCCGAATTAGTATGAGAGATACCTTTACAGCAGTGGAACAATATTCAGGTTGTCTCATTAAGTTTTTTAAAAATGATACCACGTGACCCGAAACATGACGTTGCAGCAAAGTAACTGCTTGCTTGAAATGTGTAATACTACGGTTTATAACTGCCTAATTTTAATTTTCTACTTCAAATAGTTTTCGAGTTATATACTGACCAAAACCTCGCGGGAATTGTTATACTCTTCATTAATGATTTCCAGTTTTTTAAGACAATTTTAAGAAAATTGCTGCTGTTATCTAATAAGAAACGATCGCTTCAATGTTGGCCACAATAGGATCACATGTTATATACAATCTTTAACAGTCTATTTAGTGCTGCAAGAAATGAAAAAAATCTACATTTAGAGGACACTTTTAAGTAACTATGTGTAGTTAAACTTTCTGAGAGAGTCTAAGAAAACTTATTTTTTCTTCAAACGTCAGTAAATCTGTCAGTTTTCGACTGTGTAGGCGTTTCATTTTTCTTCGGCCGGAGCTTTAGTTTTCACTTTCCCGCCAGCGGAGGGAAAAGTGTTATCATAGCAACATAGATAGAAAAGCAGCCGTAGACGCAATAATTGTAAAAAATAAATTAATATTGTTGACAGTGTCCACTGACAGCTTTATGTTACATCACTATAGCAACAACCTGTTCCTACTCACCGACACCGGTCTAAACCGCCTTGCGAACCCAATTATGTTGAAAAATTATTACTATCAAAAAGAGACGTTTTTGCATTAATTTGTCGACATTTGAAGAAAAAACAGCATATTTTATTTGGGGGAAAAGCTACTTTTCATGAGTTGCTCTCTATTACCAGCCTCACTCCGTTCGACTGTTGAACACGAGCGCGTCATGAAAAGTATCACTTTTCCTCCATATAAAATAATATACTATTATTGGGATCGTCCAGTTATCTCACAGATATAATTATTACAAACCGATACTGATCTGCTGGTTTCCTTAGCGGAATATTTAAAATAATCCTAGCATTATCTATAAGAACAAGAGTACTTTCACAGGAGCTTCAACAGTCGATTGATAATTTTAGAATAGAGCGATTCCAATCTAATCATTTATAACTTTTAACATTCTACACCCAAGTCATATTATTATTGTATATAGCTGAAGATTCGTAATTCTAAGAAATTTGACAATTGTTAGAATTTTTAACATTTTTTCAATATATTGTGGAATTATCTAGAAACAGAAGTTTCATTTAAAACAGTAATATGAGTAGATTCCACGAAGTAAGAGTCAAGACAGTTAATTGAATTTAATTATTAATTTCAATAGTATTCAAAATTCTAAGTTAGTTAACGTAAATAGTAAACAAACACGATTTTAAACTTTGGCAAGGCCCTCTTCATCTATAGTAAATGCATACCTACATACTAGGAACTTTTTTATAATAGATAAGCACAGTATTCAGTAAAGTCAACATTCTCAAATGTGAGATCGAATTTTCTATAAAATAAACAGTTGTTCAGCAATTTTTAATCGAAATCCATAAATAGTGTTATTTCAAAACAGCTTGAATAGATTCCAGAAAGTATAGGTTGAAACTGTTGGAACAGTGCTCGATTATAAAATATCACCTATTTCAAAACTCCTTATCATGCTATGTAGCTTTATTATACACTGTTTTTGTATAACAGTTCCAGCTGATTCTTATACATCCCAAATAGTTTGGAGACTAATTTTTAGCATTTATATAACGCAACGTCGGGCACTAACTACTGTTTGATTTAATATAGGAAAAATACTGAATTAATAAACTAAAAACTACAGTGTATTTGTGTACACAAACGAATTATACATTAATAACTAGAAACATCTTCATGCTTGAAAACTAAACTTTTTTTCTCTAACAAAAAGCACCCTTTTTTGCGAGACTTTAGAAGGTCGAGAATCGTACAGATAAGAGAATTTTAGTAACATACCGAGCAGGTCCGGCCTCATTCATAGCGACCCGTTGTTTTAAAAGAAATATCGAGTAATAATTGGGATAAACCAGATGTAAAAGTATAGGTCGGAATCTGAACTGATTATTTTAGCAAAGAAAATTTCTCAAACATTAAGTTTTAATTTGAGAAAATGAAATTCGAATTGTGTGGTACAAAATTTGGAGGGTAGTTCTTCTATCAATCTGGGATCGTTTTTATTGAAAATGATAGTTCTAAAACATTGAGAATATTCTGGAATACAATAGGAGAAGACCTTGAGTATGTAGTTACCCGTGATAAACATAATTAAGATATTTTCACTAAAACACAAATATTAGGTTTGATTTCTAAAATTTTTGACTCGCTTGGCATTGTTATAACTCGACCAAAAATCATAATCTATCGATGATGGCAAGAAATAATTGGGTGGGATGATCTGTACCTTCAGAAATAATGTTTATGTGGCGTGGAGTTGAACAACAAATTTTAATTGACTTTTTTAGAAAAATACTTATACCTCTTCCAAAGTCAGTATAAAAAATATCATTTTACCAGGGCACTGCGATATTTCGTTAATAAGCGCTTTAAGTAGATACTAAGTAATACCGATAAATTTATCAATACATATCGGTGGTCAGTTTTTACAAGCTACGGAAAGCTCATCTTACTTTTGAATATCAACGTAGCTAAAAAGCATTCTTCAAATCGCCGGTCGTCGGCAGAGGTGTTGGAGTATAGGTCGTAATTACTTTATGAAAAAGAAGATAACATTTTTTTTAAAGAGCAACAGCGCGCGCCGTTTTCAGATTAATATCTCAATATTCTTCAGGAGATTTTTATTGAATGCGGTTTAATTATTTTATATACAGTTGTCTTTGATTTGTTTTGTGCAATGGTTTTCTGGAGACCTTTTGGGGTAATTCACATTAACAATGAAATTCCTGCTAATAATGTAATTCAAAGTTATGATATTATCCAAGTTAATGATGAAATACATCTTAGTAATGCAATTCTAATTAATAACAATGAGACACAATTTCGGGAATTTGAAAATCGAGATTTGCATATTCATTTTCAACAAGTAATTTTAAATATGTAATCAAGCTTAAAAGCTAAGTATGTCAATTCAACTCAAGATGAAATAATTAAAAGAATAAGCAAGTTAACGAAAATTACTTATTCCACAATTTATTTAGTAATTAAACGAGGTGTTGTGACTGAACACGATATAAAACGAAAGCTTATCGTCAGTCGTCGGGTAGACAGTTCATCTAAAGATGTGATTCAACGAACGGTTTACAATACGTACAAAGAAAATCAAGTCTCAACATTAAAAATTATTTTTAATAAAATGCAAGAGTTTTGAATATTTTAAATATACATCATTAGAAACACTTCGACCAATTTTAATAGAGCGTGGTTTTACGATAAGTATAAAAAATTAGATAGTCGATTGCGTGTTATGGAATCGCCCCGTATTGTGGTACTTCGTCATGTCATAATTGTTTCAGTCAGATTTTAAATTATAGGGAAAGTAATAGAAATATGTTTATTTAGATGAACCGTGGTCCGACACTCACGATGTCGTTTAATGCGGTTAGGCCGACAATTAACTGAATTGTGTCTTATAAATGCGCTGTGCTCGAGAGGAAAACAAGTAATTATTTTGCTTACTGGGAATCAAAACGGCTTTGTATAAAATGCCTTATTTCCTTTAGCAAAAAATATTAACAAAGCTCTGCTTGATACATAAATAATTTGTGAAAATATATCTGATTTAACACGTTGAGTACCACCAATGCTTAAGCCAGTTCCTTACTGATATACCGCAATTGGGCTAATACTGGATTAAATAAACAAAAGGGGTTACACTAAATATATTTGAAGAACTTAAAACAAATAAATGGTAGACATTAGAAATGTTTTATTTCTTACACATGTTTATCTTTCAAATATCGTCGGTCCAATGCCAAAACCATGAATGTGCAAAATTGGCCGTTTTGACCTAAGTGCACCATAAGTCTTAAAATGAACCATATTATCCATGACAAACTCACAATTTTGCGTTATTGGCTTTGCGAACAATTATTCAAAATATCTGAATGTACCACTTTCGCGTGTCTGACGTTGCAAACAATTATTTAGATGCTTGCGAATTTGTCGGTATCGCGATTATCTTTTTCGATGAACTTTATAAATAATCGTGAATGTAACTTTTTCGCGCTTTTGTAACTGCAAATTATTTCATAAATGCCAGAAAACATTGCACTGTCCTGTATTCCACGTTGCAAGATCAGTGTTGTCTTGTGATTAGAGCAAAAAACAATGATAGAAATTGAAATAATAAAAGGAGAAAAAAAAATGTCGAGAATATTTAGAAAGAAAACCATTAGCTCGAAAGTCCAGGATGACGACAAAAAAATTGTAAAGGAAAATACGGAAGTTTTATCTTCAAATTTCGATCTACAGGCAGTTGTTACAACACCCAAAGATCCAGCAGTTTAAAACCTTTATTTGAGCATATGAACCATCTACAATTTTTCAGTTTACAGCTTTGCAAACCAAGATATTCTCTGTTGTTTGCGAGGAAACTCAAGGAAAAAGAGGATCAGTTGAAATATCTTCCTATATTCACAGTTACATTCTAGCACATCAAAATATTAAAGAGGTTCGAATGATGTCCGATGGGCGAGGTGGCCAACAAAAAATTCCATTTTCGCTGCTATGTGCCTTCAAATTGTCTCAAGTTATCCCACTCTAAGCCAAATAGATCATAAGTTTTATAAAACTGGTCTAACGGAAATGGAGTGCGACTCAATGCATTCGAAAATCGAAGTAAAAGCGAAATGCGCTTCCGTGTATTCTGCAGAAGGTTGGACGCAAGAACAAGGCCACGACTTTTTGTAGTCCAAAATTTAACATGACAAGTGGCCGTTTTTTATTTGGTTAATCAGTCCCTTATAAGCCAATTTAAGTATAAAATGTTTAATAAAGTGTGTGTAATGTCAGGAAATAAATGAGTATGCAGAGTGTGGAAATTCGAGAAATATCATAGCAAATCTAGTACTTCACCGATTTCTTTCTTAAAATTTTGGTAGTCGTACAAAAATAAAGTCAGGGACAAAAAATTGTGGTAATATTTTTTAATTTATCCCACGATTTATTCTAATTTGTAGTTGGTTTATACCTACTATGAATATAATATCTTAATGTACCTATATAATTTCGTATATAATTTAACTTTGAATTGAAGCGAAGATTATGCAATTTTACGATTATTGTTTTCTGTGAGAAGGGTTTACATTATTGATTGATATACAAAACAATTTGACTTGGCTGTATTGTATACAATAATTATATAGTATTCCATTTTTTCTTTAGTTTATCCTGTTGATATTTTAAATGTTACATCATAATATTAAATCTATATTGTTTCATAATTTTATTTTTATTTACAAGCATTACAATTAAGAAGTTAAATGACACATTTTGTTTAATTTCACTATTTTTGAAGTTAGCGATTTTTTGATTTTTGTAATAGTGTTTCTAGAAAATCTTATTCAGGGACATTTGAAAAATTTATTCTTAGCACTCTAAACAGCAATTTCCCATAAAGCATTTAGATAAACTCTTATATATACAACTTTGCAGGTTGGAGTAGGGCTCTTGGGTCTAGCATACTTCCATATTTGATAAAAAAAGTCACGGCAATGTATTGATGGATGATTATCTTCCATTTTAACCTAAATCAGTCATCCCCCACCCAATCCCTAAGGGCGGGGGTGGGGGTGAATATGTAAAATAGTCGTAAAATTTTTTTACGTATAGACCTAAAATTTCATCTTGTTATGCAAAGTTATGCAAAAAAATTTTATCAAAAAATTGAATATTCAATGGTGTAGAGCTCTCGGGTCTAGCAAATTTCCTAAATGAGTTATCCTCGACCCACCCCCTAAGGGCGAGGGTGGGGGTGACTTTGTAAAATAGTCGTAAAAATTGATTATCTTTCGAAAAAATGAAATTCCAACGACGCCATCGTTTTCATAGAATTTTTTTATGTACGGTCCTGAATTTTCATAATCTTATCTTGAATTTGAAATTTTTCTACATAAAAAAATTCAAGGAAAACGATGACGTCGTTGGAATTTCATTTTGCCAAAAATACCCAAAAAGACCACCCCTGAGGGAGAATTTTTTTTTGAATGTGTTTTTTTGAGATTTCACGCATCCCGAAAATGATGTCTTCATGTCTTCCCGTTTCTTATATCACAGAGTGTCCTCATATCCAGAATCATCGCATTTTCTCTGAAATTTTGTCAATACCTGAGAAAAAATTCAAGTTCAAGATCAAATTATGAAAATTTAGGACCGTATATAAAAAAATTCTATGAAAACGATGACGTTGTTGGGATTTCATTTTTTTTTTTTAAATAATCGATTTTTACGACTAATTTACACCGCCGCCCTTAGGGGGTGGGTGGGGGATGACTGATTTAGGTTAAAATGAAAGATAATCATCCATCAATACATTCCCGTAAAACATTTTCTTTTATCAAATATGGAAGTATGCTAGACCCGAGAGCCCTACACCATTGAATAATCAATTTTTTGGTAACATTTTTCTTGCATATCTTTATAAACAAAAGTTGTCGAAATTAAATTTTAGGTGTATACGTAAAAGATTACGTAGAATTTAATTCCAAATTCAAAAAAGCATTTTTACGATTATTTTACAAAATCACCTCCACCCCCGCCCTTAGGGGGTGGGTGGGGGATGACTGATTTAGGTTAAAATGAAAGATAATCATCCATCAATACATTCCCGTAAAACATTTTCTTTTATCAAATATGGAAGTATGCTAGACCCGAGAGCCCTACACCATTGAATAATCAATTTTTTGGTAACATTTTTCTTGCATATCTTTATAAACAAAAGTTGTCGAAATTAAATTTTAGGTGTATACGTAAAAGATTACGTAGAATTTAATTCCAAATTCAAAAAAGCATTTTTACGATTATTTTACAAAATCACCTCCACCCCCGCCCTTAGGGGGTGGGTGGGGGATGACTGATTTAGGTTAAAATGAAAGATAATCATCCATCAATACATTCCCGTAAAACATTTTCTTTTATCAAATATGGAAGTATGCTAGACCCGAGAGCTCTACACCATTGAATAATCAATTTTTTGGTAACATTTTTTTTGAATACCTTTATAAAAAAAATTTATCAAGATGAAATTTTAGGCGTATACGTAAAAGGTTACGTAGAATTTGATTCCAAATTCAAAAATTATTTTTAAGACTATTTCACAAAATCACCCCCACCCCCGCCCTTAGGGGGTGGGTGGGGGATGACTGATTCAGTTTAAAATGGAAGATAATCATCCATCAATACATTCCCGTAAAACATTTTCTTTTATCAAATATGGAAGTATGCTAGACCCGAGAGCCCTACACCATTGAATAATCAATTTTTTGATAACATTTTTTTTGAATACCTTTATAAAAAAAATTTATCAAGATGAAATTTTATGCGTATACGTAAAAGGTTACATAGAATTTGATTCCAAATTCAAAAATTATTTTTACTATTTTACAAAATCACCCCCACCCCCGCCCTTAGGGGGTGGGTGGGGGATGACTGATTCAGTTTAAAATGGAAGATAATCATCCATCAATACATTGCTGTGAATTTTTTTTTATCAAATATGGAAGTATGCTAGACCCGAGAGCTCTACACCATTGAATAATCAATTTTTTGGTAACATTTCTCTTGCATATCTTTATAAACAAAAGTTGTCAAAATGAAATTTTAGGTGTATACGTAAAACATTACGTAGAATTTGATTTCAAATTCAAAAAAGCATTTTTACGATTATTTTACAAAATCACCTCCACCCCCGCCCTTAGGGGGTGGGTGGGGGATGACTGATTCAGTTTAAAATGGAAGATAATCATCCATCAATACATTCCCGTAAAACATTTTCTTTTATCAAATATGGAAGTATGCTAGACCCGAGAGCCCTACACCATTGAATAATCAATTTTTTGATAACATTTTTTTTGAATACCTTTATAAAAAAAATTTATCAAGATGAAATTTTATGCGTATACGTAAAAGGTTACATAGAATTTGATTCCAAATTCAAAAATTATTTTTACGACTATTTTACAAAATCACCCCCACCCCCGCCCTTAGGGGGTGGGTGGGGGATGACTGATTCAGTTTAAAATGGAAGATAATCATCCATCAATACATTGCTGTGAATTTTTTTTTATCAAATATGGAAGTATGCTAGACCCGAGAGCTCTACACCATTGAATAATCAATTTTTTGGTAACATTTCTCTTGCATATCTTTATAAACAAAAGTTGTCAAAATGAAATTTTAGGTGTATACGTAAAACATTACGTAGAATTTGATTTCAAATTCAAAAAAGCATTTTTACGATTATTTTACAAAATCACCTCCACCCCCGCCCTTAGGGGGTGGGTGGGGGATGACTGATTTAGGTTAAAATGAAAGATAATCATCCATCAATACATTCCCGTAAAACATTTTCTTTTATCAAATATGGAAGTATGCTAGACCCGAGAGCCCTACACCATTGAATAATCAATTTTTTGATAACAATTTTTTTGAATACCTTTATAAAAAAAATTTATGAAGATGAAATTTTAGGCGTATACGTAAAAGGTTACGTAGAATTTGATTCCAAATTCAAAAATTATTTTTACGACTATTTTACAAAATCACCCCCACCCCCGTCCTTAGGGGGTGGGTGGGGGATGACTGATTCAGTTTAAAATGGAAGATAATCATCCATCAATACATTGCTGTGAAATTGGAAATGGAAGTATGCTAGACCCGAGAGCTCTACACCATTGAATAATCAATTTTTTGATAACATTTTTTTTGCATAACTTTATAAAAAAAAGCCATCAAAATGAAATTCCAGGTGTATACGTAAAAAACTACGTACAATTTGATTCCGAATTCAATAATTTATTTTTATTACTATTTTACAAAGTCATCCCCACCCCCGCCCTTAGTGGTTGGGTGGGGGATGACTGATTTAGGATAAAATGAAAGATAATCATCCATCAATACATTCCCGTGAAAAAATATCAAATCAAAGTATTTCACAAAGTCACCCCCACTCCCGCCCTTAAATTTTTTTTATCAAATATGGAAGTATGCTAGACCCAAGAGCCCTACTCCAACTATAACATTATATTTTTTATGATATATTTGATGGGAACCAACATCCAGTGGTTCATATATATTTTCTTAAAATTCACTGTTACATTTGGGCTGAAAATGTACGATAACTAATCTCTAAATTATCCACACTGTAATTTGGGGACATTGTACCCAAACTGTATGGAAGATGAACGGTAGAAGTTTCGGGACCGTCCCGAAACTGACCACTTGTCCTCAAACTGTCGTGTGGGTTGATGTTTTCGTACCCAAACTGTAGTCTGTGCATATATATATATATATATATATATATATATATATATATATATATATTAACTATATATTTTTTATTTATTACTGAATTAATTACTTGCTTTTATTGTGAAATTTAAATGTATATGTTTATAATTTAGATTTTTTGTTTAGTTTGGCTAGCTCAGTTAGTTATTATTCATTGTTTGGTAATTTATTTTAATTTGATTGTTCGGGAGCATGAAATCCTTTTTCTCTTTGAGTCCTGGCTTATTGTATTGTTATAATTGTTTAAATAAAAAGAAAACACATTATTTGAAATAGATTTAATTTTCAATGCAATATTTTATATTTGATAAAAATAATATGCGACGCCAATGGTTATATTGTACCTACTTATTTATTTTAATAATTTCATCAATGCGCATGCGTGAAAAACTAGTCATGCGCTTTAACATAAAACGAACAATTCTGATACGTAAGAAGCATCTATTCATATTATACAAAGTTTGATGAAGATGCAAACAAGTGAATGGTTCAAACACATAAAAGAATTTATATATAAATCATAGTTATATATGATACAAATTGCTGTGGAAGTAAAATTGTTATATACATAGATAGAAAAATAGAAATTATATACAGATGGAAATAGTTATTACATTATGAAATTTCAATCACCAGATTTATGCAATTACAAAATGGCGTAAGTAAATATTTTAATTTATTGAAAATTCGGCCTTTTATTAAATTTAACGATTTATGCAATGAATTCACTATACAAAGTCTGTTTCTTTCTTTTTCAGATCGATCATATTTGCAAAAGTTTATCAATTTATGAAATTAAGTACTTAATTGGGTATTTTGAGTTTTTACACTGATGATTGGCCAATAAATGATTTAAAAAACACTGACCTGTTGCTCTTGAATTGGGATGAAAGTCTCTGGATCCCAGGAACACTCCACTGAAGCTCCAAAAAAACCAAAATTGATGATAATTTCTTAGATTCTTGTCGAAAAACTTGTTACAATTGACTGTGAGTATTACTAATATTGTATTTAATAGTACTTTAGAAGTTTAAATGTCTTAAACCGGGAATATCTTAAAATTTCAGGAACACTATCACACACACTCCTCGCTTCTTAAAACCAGCTTCCCTTCTTTTTTAAGCGTCCCCTCGATTCTCTACTTTTTTCAACAAACAGTCTTTTGTTCTTTTTCAGGTCACTATTCCAAAGTTTATTTATTGATTCACAATTTGTTCTGTCATATTTTATAACCAATAAGATATTGTCTTTTGCAATCAGATAATTGAAACTTCTATCACTTATTAAAAATTTCATACATACACTCTTTTACATTATTAGTTCATTTATAGAGTTCCTATGAGTTTTTTCATCATACAAATAAATTAAAATTGGTTATACATAGATACATTTACATGGTACAACATTCAATATTATTATTGATAATATATCACTGTTACACTCATATTAATTATAAATATAAATTCTCTTATGTTATTTGCCTATATGTCATTATTTGTTTATCTATGAAATCTATTGAATTATATTCTATTCAATATTTGTATTTGTTATTATTCTTAAATTAATGATTATAATGAATTAACTATAATAATATTTGTTTTCAATTCAGATGAACAGCTGATTATGTTATGGAAATTATTCTTCGTCTTAGGCAACTTTATTTACATCATTACATTGGTTAGGCAATATCTATATTTTATGTTATTATTGAGGTAATTCCTTATTTATTATATTGTTATAGGCTATTATTTAATATATCTTTATTTGATATGTTGTTTAAATTAAGAAAAGTGTTTCCTTTTCACTTATTTTCTTAAATTATATTATTTTCATATATATTTCATACTAGCAACATATTTTTATAATACTAATTGTCTTATTATCTATGATATCTGGTTCAATTCCCCTCAAATTTAAATTTAAATGATATCCATACCCTGGATATTTATTTAAATTTCAATTTTCTTATTATAAATGATTGATTTTATTTTATTCAAAAAAAAGTTAACAATTTTATGGCATAATCTTACTTTCTTTAACTTTGTTTCTCAAATATTTGTTCACATATTTCCTACTACAAAATCTATTTCTTTCAATAACTGTCTCCTAATTCTTTCCTTAAAATACACTTGATTAAGATCAATGTCAATTTATATTTTTAATATTACTTCATATAATACTTCTCTATTATCATTTCTTACTAACATACACTTCTATATCAACTTATTTCTTTGTAATTACATTATACTTCTATATACTCCTCATATCATATTTCTTTTCAATATTCATTATTCAATATAATTAATTATTCCTTAAATTCATATATATTTATATATATATATATATATCAATATCAACTTCCTTATTCCTTCCTGTATTTTCAAGTAATCTATAAGATTCTAATTGACATTAAACATTACCTCCTATATTTTTAATCAATATCATTCATTATTATCCTTTCCTATCCTTTATTACTTACATCTTATTTCCTTATTTAAAAAATGTGAACTTCTATTTGATACTTGAGTTATTCTTATTTTATCCCCTCTATCCTATATTCTTTAATAGTTTCATTCTATGTAAACCAGTATCTCTCATAAATTGTTTCCTTTATTTGCTATATATATTGATTTGCCATACTCACAAAATTTTAAAATGTTTTAATTATAAGTTTTACCTAATAAATTTTTCTTTATATTATATTATATTTAATTTTTTAGGTTCTGAAGAAACAAACGAGATGAATTTAATTGGATCACCAGCTGCCAAATGGAAAACAAAACTCTGTCTAATATCTACTTTAACTTTGTACACTACCTAATATTAAATTTAAATCTACCCTTATGACTATCATTTCCTTTTTTCAAATATTATTCGTAACATAACATCATCTATAAATTATTTATATACATGACATATATATAATTGTGTTATTCATTGTTTCTAAATTCTATGTACATTATTTATATCGACTTCCTTTCTGTATCCTTTCCCTTTTTCATTGAATTGCATTTTCGTCTCCATATTTCATTCCTATTCTCTTGTTCTATTATTTAATTTGCTTTTCTTTTTCTAACCTTTTTCTTGCTTTCTTCTCTTGTTGTTTGATGCTCGATAAATTTCTGAAGAGTCTGTCTATTCTCTACTGTATCCTTTTTAACTTTGTTGCCCCATATCTCATAAATTTCTTCCCATGAATCCATTGAAATTTGCGTTTCCAATTCTTCCATATTGTTCATTTCACTTATTATTATTTTAGAGAAAGCTTTTGTATGAATCATAGTCATCATGTTGTCCCATTTTATTCCTGTTACTACATTATTATAAAAATTTCCTGAACATCCTATACCTCCTTCATTTCTTCTTATACTATCTTCTATTTCTTCCACTGTGTCTGTTAATCTTCGATTCATTTCTTGTATTTCCTTGTTAATTTGTCTACCTAAGATTTGACTCCTTTTTTCATATATTCCTGTCGGTTTTGTTACTCTGCCATCTAAATTTATAATTTCTTTATTCACTTTTTCGTAAGAATGTTGATTTACCTGTTTACTTACTTGTCCTTGTAATTTTATGTATCCTACTTCTCCAGTTTCCTTCTTAATTTCTTTATGTTTGCTTTTTATTATTTTTATAAACACCTTCGGATGAATAGTATTTATATTCCCATCAAACTTTACTCCGATATCCATGTTTCCCGTATAGATTACTCCACCTCCATTTCTCCTAACGTTAAATTCAATTTCTTCCATGCCTTCCTGTAATTTTCTGTTCATTTCTTCCAGTTCTTTATGAAATATTTGTCCAATGTGCTCGTTCCTCTCCTCACATGTTCCTGTTTGTTTTTGTACCTTTGTATCCAAATCCTTAAATTTCTGCTCCGCATTCTGTTGGTAATTCTGCATTATCTCTTCTATTATTTGTTCCTTGAATTTTATATTTTCCACTTCTTTAGTTATGTCTTCATTCTGTCTCATTACTTCTGCTTGGATTGTTCCCGGTAAATTTTCTTCTATACCTCTCTCTAATTCTTGAATGTGTTCTACCATTTGATTTTCGATCTGCTCTCTAATTTTAATACCGTTTTCTTGAATTTCATTTCGTATATGTTTGTTTTGATCCTCCATATCTTCTCTCACCTTGTTTATCTGCTGTCTACATTCTTCATTTTCTTCCCTAAGTTTCCTAAATTCTTGAATACTTTCGGTTTTCACCTCTTCTATCTTTTCTTCTAATCTGTTCATATTACCATTGATGTTGTTTATATCCCCTCTAATTTCTTCTCTCATACTGTCCATTTTTCCATTCAAATTGTCCTCCATTTTGTTCATATCTCCCCTCATTGTGTCCATGTTTCCATTTATATTTTGCTCCATTTTGTTCATATCTCCCCTCATTGTGTCCATGTTTCCATTCACGGTGTCTATTTTTCCATCCATTTTGTTCATTTTAGCAATTAATTGTTGCATCATGTTCACCATCTGATCATCTCTACCTGTTCTTGTTGGCGCTTCCTGTATCCTATCTTCTTGTGCTACAGCTTCCCCATCTCCTGTCAAACCTTCTTCCTGTGCATCTCCTTCTAATTGTTGTCCTTGTTCCAAATATACTGCTTGATAATCTCCCATACCATGACTTCGTTCTTCCCTTTCCTCTTTCGAATCACTGTCTGCTCCTACCTGCCTTCCATCTCTCAACGTCATTCGTTTTGCCATTTTTAATTGAGTTTAAAATTTACAACTGTTTCCTATATTTTTAATAAACCGCCCCACGTTTTGGGTGACAATTAAACTATATATGATAGTTATGATTGTTTAAATAAAAATAAAACACATTATTTGAAATAGATTTAATTTTCAATGCAATATTTTATATTTGATAAAAATAATATGCGACGCCAATGGTTATATTGTACCTACTTATTTATTTTAATAATTTCATCAATGCGCATGCGTGAAAAACTAGTCATGCGCTTTAACATAAAACGAACAATTCTGATACGTAAGAAGCATCTATTCATATTATACAAAGTTTGATGAAGATGCAAACAAGTGAATGGTTCAAACACATAAAAGAATTTATATATAAATCATAGTTATATATGATACAAATTGCTGTGGAAATAAAATTGTTATATACATAGATAGAAAAATAGAAATTATATACAGATGGAAATAGTTATTACATTATGAAATTTCAATCACCAGATTTATGCAATTACAAAATGGCGTAAGTAAATATTTTAATTTATTGAAAATTCGGCCTTTTATTAAATTTAACAATTTATGCAATGAATTCACTATACAAAGTCTGTTTCTTTCTTTTTCAGATCGATCATATTTGCAAAAGTTTATCAATTTATGAAATTAAGTACTTAATTGGGTATTTTGAGTTTTTACACTGATGATTGGCCAATAAATGATTTAAAAAACACTGACCTGTTGCTCTTGAATTGGGATGAAAGTCTCTGGATCCCAGGAACACTCCACTGAAGCTCCAAAAAAACCAAAATTGATGATAATTTCTTAGATTCTTGTCGAAAAACTTGTTACAATTGACTGTGAGTATTACTAATATTGTATTTAATAGTACTTTAGAAGTTTAAATGTCTTAAACCGGGAATATCTTAAAATTTCAGGAACACTATCACACACACTCCTCGCTTCTTAAAACCAGCTTCCCTTCTTTTTTAAGCGTCCCCTCGATTCTCTACTTTTTTCAACAAACAGTCTTTTGTTCTTTTTCAGGTCACTATTCCAAAGTTTATTTATTGATTCACAATTTGTTCTGTCATATTTTATAACCAATAAGATATTGTCTTTTGCAATCAGATAATTGAAACTTCTATCACTTATTAAAAATTTCATACATACACTCTTTTACATTATTAGTTCATTTATAGAGTTCCTATGAGTTTTTTCATCATACAAATAAATTAAAATTGGTTATACATAGATACATTTACATGGTACAACATTCAATATTATTATTGATAATATATCACTGTTACACTCATATTAATTATAAATATAAATTCTCTTATGTTATTTGTCTATATGTCATTATTTGTTTATCTATGAAATCTATTGAATTATATTCTATTCAATATTTGTATTTGTTATTATTCTTAAATTAATGATTATAATGAATTAACTATAATAATATTTGTTTTCATTTCAGATGAACAGCTGATTATGTTATGGAAATTATTCTTCGTCTTAGGCAACTTTATTTACATCATTACATTGGTTAGGCAATATCTATATTTTATGTTATTATTGAGGTAATTCCTTATTTATTATATTGTTATAGGCTATTATTTAATATATCTTTATTTGATATGTTGTTTAAATTAAGAAAAGTGTTTCCTTTTTACTTATTTTCTTAAATTATATTATTTTCATATATATTTCATACTAGCAACATATTTTTATAATACTAATTGTCTTATTATCTATGATATCTGGTTCAATATATATATATATATATATATATATATATATATATATATATATATACAAATATCCCAATCAAAAATACTCGTATATATCTCGTATCTTTAAAACCAATGTATTCCTCCCCAGTAGTAACTCAGTCCCTGAGTACCACAATTTGTACGAAAGAGTTATGACAGGCTGTACCCTCAAATACCCAATAGCACCTTAGAGTCCTATAAATTCCTCTATTAAAATCCTATATAGGTAAAATCCTATATAACCCCCCTAGTAAAATCCAATAATTCCCCCAAGTAAAATCCTATAAACCCACCTAGTAAAATCCTATATAACACCCTAAGTAAAACCCAATCATTTCCCCGAGTAAAATCCAAAAATTCCCTCCAATTGAAATCCTATGTTACAGCCTGGATTGTTCGTTGAGTATAAATATGTACAAACCAGTATTTACATACAAATGAAATTTCTCAAATGAGTACTCAATTACCTGATAAAAATGAAACAAATGTATACTTGAGTCTCGAATATACTATAGGGTTAAATCAACCATACGTATCTATGGCACAGAATAACGTTTACGCAATTAAATATGAAATTTCAAAATATTAAAATATAATATAGCGCAATAATGGCATATGAGCTCCTACACTTACTACCACCAACTCGAATAACTCAAAATATTTTAATTTAATAGCCACTGTAACGTTTACATAACCTCACAATGGGTGTAGTTATCACCATTTCACATTCGCAAATTATAAATGATATGACAGCTATAATCTAATATTATATGTTACTTATAAACTGACTACCACAAGATGTTTACAGTAACGGTCAAATCAATGATCTAAAACATACACCGACTGATATTGTAGGCAAAATGTACTTTACATAAACAAAGCAAGGTTAGGTTTATAATGAGTGGGTCAATGAGGCCCTCCACTGCGACTCGTGAGAGTCTATTGTGACTTAAACAAAGCAAAATGTAAAACTTGCGTGAAATGCACAATGTGTTGTTCGATAACTGCTAGCGGTGGCTACCAACTCCTACTTCTGTAGAAAGCTTTACGAATCCATATCGTAATCTGCAAGTCAACGGTATAAATCCAAATTTTTCCCCCATACAGTATCACACGTTGAAGTTATTTAAAATAATAACTAAAGCCCAATTCCAGGACAGAAAAGAGGAGAGAAAGACCGATGAGAAAGAAAGATGAGAAAGAAGCGAAGAGAAAGAGAAAGTAGAGAACCCTAAAACGAGAAATATGTTATTAATCTATACAGTTTCTGACAGTCTCAATGCTCAAATTGAAATATCTATCTAAACTTCACCCCCCCCCCCTAATCGTTTAACTTTCTCTGACAATCATATACCCTGTACGAGTAATTTCCACTAATTATAAAGCTTAATCGATTGATATTACTTAATATTGTTGGCCAAAGTTAACGAATGAACTGCTATATTTCATATTTGATCAAAAAACTATCATACTATTTGAGCTTAATATATTAACTATCCTTTTTTTACATTTAATAAAAAAAATACCAACTTATATGAACTGTACATAGCTATAAACTAGTTGACCTCCAATCAACAAAAAAATACATTAGCCAAGAAAATATGGTCGAAATTACTAGAATATTCAACTCTATACCAAAAAAACTGAAATATGTCTCACCAATTTGCCATATCGGGCCCTTATGTAGGGCTGTTATCACCCTAGATGTGGTAATTAAGGCCTACTTAAATTACGTTTTCCCTCTGACACCTGTTTGTATGCAAATTAACATCTGACTGGTATTACACCATGAAAAAAACACCTATCGCGTTGAAATCTCTGTTCCCAAAAAAAATTGGTTTTCCACGGGTCTACAATCTCCAACAACTCGAAAAAATCTTCAGCGATACCCGGGAAATACGTCGGTCATCCCTTAATATAATGTGAAATATTTAATTATTTCATCCGAACATGTGATATAAAATTCCAACGGCTTACACCCGTCAATACCCAACGAACAATGCCTGTCCACCGACAAACTAAAAACCTTGTGTTCAATCCGGCCAGCCAATCAGAATACACTCGAGATGTCAGAACATTCATTGACCAATAACGTTGCGATAGTTATACGCCACAGATCAACACACGCATAGACGCGTTACAAAGAATGTATCAGCGGTAGTGCGTTCGAAGTAACACCACGGGGACAAAATAGATACTTTTACGTTTGTTTATAGTTGCACGATATGATAAATAATTTCCGAAAATAGATGACACTGGATTTCCTAATATACATTTAAAGTCAAAAGAAATTGAACGAAGAATTATATTTTAAAGTTTCTGTAACTAAATTTGCACAATGACAAAATTGAAACGTATTAACTGCTTGGTCTATGAAAGTACAGCGTTTAATAAGTCATGAAACAAAACACTCAAAATGGATTTATTTATTTGTTAAGATTTACATCAATATACAGGTTATTAGACAAACTTCTTTGCCATTCTTTTTTTCAACGCTACTGGAATTGAACTTCGAAAAGAAATTTCACCGGTATGATTTATTACAACTTTTTTGGTATTTTTTCAAATGTAATTGAAAATACTGAATAACCGATTAAATATTTCCCGATTTTTAATTAAAAAACTTCATCCCCCTCATCACCTTTTATTACTATTTTTATAACATTTACTTTACATATAAAACTTATGACATCAATTTAGTTTGTCCTGCAGAAACCGTAGTGATGCCCTTAAATTCCCTGGTGTCAACAACTTTACTGTCCCCCAACCTTCATAAGATTTACGTAAGAGCTTCGGGCTCGCCCCAAAGGAACGTTGATATTCAATAAAAGTTTCAGCACATTCCTCATCAAATATTTACACCTGGTCGGTGTTATTTGAATCGGAAGATTCATACACGTCCAGGACAGAATCGGGAATGCTACAAAAAATTTGTTAAATCTCAAATATTAACACAATATAAAAATCAAAATAATTTGAATTTGGAGTATTTAAAACCGAGATTTAATTTACTTTATGATTCATATTTTTAATCGTATCACTACACCTCCAAAAAAAATTAATAATAACCTTTTACGGAGTATCGTTTGTAATCAGGAAATCAATTTCAATGTAAAATACAGATGACAACTTTATTTATCAATTTCATAAAAAAATAACATAACAACAAAGTTAAAAGTAAATATAAACAAAGATAACTAAATTGACTGTCTCGACCCTTACTTCGTGGAATATGCTCATATTAGTGTTTTTAAATGAAACTCAAGGTCTCTAGTTAATTCCACAATATAATACAAGTTATTGAAAATTCTAAAAAATTGACAATTGTTTCGATAAATCGATAAAAACAAAGATAACTAATGTTAATCATTGGTCCATTACAACAATCGCACTCTTTATAAGAAAAAAAATTCAACGCTCTCTTTTAAATTATAGGAGAAAGGTGTACAAAACGATCCCCTAACGGAAGTTCAGCAAGCAACTCGTAAATATCCGTTAAAAATAAAATTCCTTGGGTGTTTAACTAGTATCTCTCATTCACATTCACTTCCTAATGTAGTGAATTTTTTATTGCAAAATGGCAGTAGGTGAAGAAAAATAATACAAAATAATACAAAAGGATCATTTTGTAGACTAGGGATCATTTTACCCACCACTTACAAAACAGATTTATTTAATCAGGATTTGTATTAGCGATTATTCCAATTCTGGCAATACAAACATTCAGATGAAGTGTCAGATGCAACTTCCTCGTTCCTTTTACTTTACTCTTCACGTTCAACTTTCTATTTTTTTCTTTATCTAGTTTATTCCAAAATCCCGCTTTTCTTTTCGCTACCCGATTTGCTTTTTTCGTTTTATCACCAGTTTTATTTTTTTTTACCTTCCTCCAACTGATTTTTATAAGGAGTGCTTGTGAGTATTACTGTGCCTCCAGATGATCTTTTCTTGGTGCATCTTCTTTCAGTCATGTGTGGAACTGGCATGATGGTAGATGGACCACCACTACCAAATGAGCTGCCAAAACTGATTGCTTTGATGTGGAAGGAATAGGCGAAACTCTAATCTGTGAGTTCTCATCATTTGGAACTTTTATCTGTGAAATATATAATAATTGTAATTATATGTTTGAAAAAAGGGTACAAGACAAAGGTAGGAAAAGCACTAATGATAAACCAGGCGATAAAAAAAGTAAATATAGATCAAAAAGAGGAAAGGAAAAAAAGTACGTAGGACTAAAGAAATTAAAATTAGTACTTGGAACGTGAGGACAATGCTAGAACCAGGAAAGATGGAGGAAATTGCATGGTAATTGGAAACATATGATATTGATGTAGCAGCGCTGCAGGAAATAAAATGGAGGGGGAAAGGAAGTATTGAAAAAAAGAAATATCAATTATTTTACTCGGGAAGAGAACAGCAAGGATAATATGGAGTAGCATTTATAGTGAGAGAAAAACTAAAAGGAAATGTAATGGAGCTTAGACCAATCGATGAGAAAATGGCCTATATAAGAATTGAGGTGAGACCCTTCAATCTGTCAATAATAAATGTTTATGCACCCACAGGGGTGGCATAAGATGACGAAAAGGAGGTTTTCTATGAAAAAGTAGAAGAAGAAATATTAAAAATACCAAAACAAGACACGACAATATTATTGGGTGACCTGAACGCGCAAATCGCAAAAGAAGAATATTACAGACAGATGAGCGGTATACACACATTACATGAAGAACAAACAACAATAGACACAGAATTTGTAATCTGGCAGTAAAAATGAACATGATTATTTGCAGTACGATGTTCCAACACACCAAATGGCATAAAGTTACGTGGAGATCACCTGATTGCAAAACATATACACAAATTGATCACATATTGGTAACAAAAAGAAAACGGTCGACAATAAAAGATGTCAGAATATATAGAGGGGCGTGTGCTGATACGGATCATTACATGGTTGCAGGCACTATGCTACAAAAGATAAGGATTAAAAATAAAAATAAAATTTGCAACAAAAAATGGGACATAAGAAAACTAGAACAGACAGAAGCACAAAACGAGTATAGAGATAGTATAGAAGAACAATTCATTGATGAGGCAGGAGAAATTAGTGGAGATGAAGCAGGATGGAAAAGGATAGAAAAATGTATAAATACAGCTGCAAACAAAAAAATAGGAATGGTGGTAAACAGAGAACAGAAAGAATGGCTCAATGAAAAATGCAAAGAAATGATTGAAATGAAAAAAGAAGCATGGGTAAAATGGATGACGAACAGAAATGAAGAAAGAGAAACTTATGAAAAACTAAGAAAAGAAACGAAGGGAATAATAAAACGAGCTAAGAGAAAAACAATTGAAAACATAATTAGTGAAATAGAAAGGGCAAGTTATGCAAGGAACATAAAAGCTTTTCATCAAAAAATAAATGCACAGACCCAAACATATAAAAACAAAGCAACAGGAATAAAGAACAAAGAGGGGAGAATAGTAAATGAAGATACGGAATATAAAGAGACATGGATGGAATACTTTAGGGAATTACTAACAGAAACAGAAGTAAGAGAGGAGGTTGATATAGAAGCAAACAACAAACAAGATGAAATCGAGAGCCCAACGAAGGAAGAAATTAGAGAGATAATTAACAGGAGTAAGAACGAATGGAAAAGCTCCAGGAAGCGACGGAATCAACATGGAACTTATCAAATACGGAGGGACTAAACTGTTAGAAAAATTATACCAATTGATATATAAAATATGGGAAGAAGAAGAGATGCCAGAGGAATGGAAGGTGAGACAAATAGTAACAATACACAAGAAAGGAGACCAACAAAGCTTGTGAAAACTTCAGAGGAATTACGCTACTGAACGCAGTTATACGCGTTATAAGATAACAACAATTATAAAAAGAAGACTGCATGACGCAGGTTACAGAGGTGTAGAATATCAGTACGGATTTACAAAGGGAAGGTCAACTACAGATGCAATATATATACTGAAACAAATTTTGGAAAAGTCCAACGAATATAACATAGACATTGAGATACTATTCATTGACTTCCAAAGAGCATTTGACTCAATCAAAAGGAATTAATTATTGAAAGCGCTGAATGAGATGGGAGTGAAAAATAAACTGATAAGATTAATAAAATTGACACTAGACCAAAGCGTAGCAGAAGTAATAACACAAAGAGGGAAAACAGAGAAGTTTACATATAATAAAGGAGTTAAGCAAGCAGACTCTCTGTCAGCAACACTATTCAATTTGGTACTAGAAAATGCGTTGAAAAAAATATGTAAAGGAAATTTAAGGACTAGAGGAGGACAAATATTAGCATATGCCAACAACGTAGCACTAGTGACTAAAAACAGAATGGTAATGGAAGAAATGTTGGAGGAGATAATAAGGATGGGAAAGAACATTGTACTGGTGATAAATACACATAAAATCAAATTATTATGGCTCAAAGAGAATTGTTAGTACAAAAACGTGAAAATTGGAAGATATTAATTTGAAGAGGTGGGTAGAGTTAAATATCTGGGAATAACAATAAGTAGCGATGGAGACAGAGAAACTGAGATAAGGGAAAGAATCGTAGCCACAAACAAAGCATTTCAGGCTAACAAAAAATCATTAAAAAATAAAATAATTAGCAAGAGCACGAAAATCAGAATATATAACACAATAATTAGACCAGTGATGATGTATGGTGCAGAAACATTAACTATGACTAAAAAACAACAAGAGGAACGAAAAATACTAAGAACAATATTAGGACCAAAAAATAGGTGAAGAATATAGAAGAAGAACAAATATGGAACTATATCAAGAGATACAAAAAGACATAGTAAGAAAAATTGAGGTACAAAGATTAAAACGGTTGGGACACATATGGAGAGCAGGTAAGAGAGCAATAATATGCTCCATGATAGAGTGGAAGCCCTTAAGTAAGAGAAGAAGGGGAAGACCAAGTATAACTTGGTTGCAGGAGGTAGTAGGTGATCTCAATACTATGAGAATTAGATACTGGGAAGAGAAAACGCAGGACAGGGAGCAATGGCAACAAATAGAAAAAATATGAAAAAGTAAATGTGGTCTGATCCACCCTCAGAAAAGGATCTAGAAAGCTCGTAAGAGCGGCGCTACTCCCACGGGAGTGCTAATCCACTATATATATTTAGTTTCGCTTTTTTTTGGTTCTTGGTCTTTTTTATTTAATTATATTTTGTTTAACGTTTCGGTCTTTCCATGACCTTCATCAGAAATAAAAAATTTTGTTAGAACTAAATGAAATGGTACATGTTACAGAAAGAATTTTAAAAGCAAAACAAATAAATCTTACCTTAAACAGAACGTTCATTTGATTATTCAATATATTTTATAGATGTTTTAGGACGTATCACATAACAGAATTTAACTCACACCCAAACAAAACGAACATTTTAAAAATATGACATTCATCGATTTAAATTTGTATTGGGATATACGAGTATTTATTCTATACAATGAAAGCAGCCGTAACGAGGTTTTAACGTGTCGTTTTTGTGTCGAATGGTATTGAAATGGATTTTATATTTATATAGGGAGTGGTAATAAATTTATTATATTTGGAATGTGCCACGTGTTTCTCTCTAAGTTTTTATAAATTTTACTAAGATTTTTTGTGTCAGTCTTTAAATTTACGGAACTGGTTTTTCTTTGTATTTCTATCATTTCTAGAACTTCGCGTTTTTTTGTGTGGTTTTCACTTTGAAGAATTTTTGTGTTTTCGAAATCAAATTCGTGTTGGTTTTCTGAAACATGGATAGTGAGTGCCGTTTTGTTTCGTTTGTCATATTTGTGACTATTTATTCTGTTTTTCAAATACTGACTTGTTTGTCCGATGTAGACCCCTTCACAGTTTTTACATGGCATTTCATAGACTATATTGCTCTTTTTTTCTTTTGAGATTGAACTTTTTAGATAGGTGTAATTGGTTTTTAGTAGGTTGTACCCTTTATGAGCAACATGTATGTTGTGGTGCGAAAATGTCTTTTTTAGGTTTTCTGATAAATTTGGTATATATGGCAAAGTGAGGAATTGGTTTGTTTTATTGTCTATTTTAGTTTTTGTATTATTAATAATTATTCTCTCTAAAATTTCCAGGGTGAGAGATTGGACTTGGATGATTTTTTTAAAGAAACCTCTTGAGATAATTAAACTCACCACCTACAGGTGTTGTTCTCTTTTAGAAGGGGCTAACCTTTGTACAAGTGATAATTGCCTGGATATGTTCACAGCCACGGGACCGAGTAAGTGAGAGTTCACGCGGTTTGGTGACTTTGAGCAGATTCAACTCCTTGTAAAAAAAACAACCAAAAAATAACAGCAGGCAACTGTTATATGAAAGAATTTTTTTGAAAAGAAGGTTTTCCTTCAGTTTTGACATTAATTGGACATCGAGATTCAAAAATTTTAATATTAATCTCATTGCTAGGATTGGTGCAACATTTGGTATCACACTCGTAAATTTTCAACTACCCTGGTATATAGATTTAAAATAAAACAAACTCGCTTGAAGAGAATACGACTGTAAATAGGTATTGAAAATTAAAAAACGTTGCTTTCTATCCAAAAACTAGATACACTTGATACAACCGAATTAGTGTCTAATATTCTCGTTTAAAATGTAGTAGTGGTGAATTTTAAAACCAAAATGTGTTCCTTCTGGAGGGATTTAAGCTAAGTATCAATTTACATGTATAATTTAAACTCAATTTTTCGTTTTCTTATTGTATTTTATTTCAATTGTAAGGCAGTGGTTTTGATTTGAATTGAAGTTAAAAGTGATTGTTATGTATCCTGTTTTCTCTGATTTCCAATAATTCTACCATACAACCTTGAAAAAGAAAGAAAAAGTCTTTCGAAAGCGCTCGGTTCCGTAAAACCCCATCATCTACTACTATATAGAAGATAGTCTTTGCCGACTAATTAGGTATAAAACCACGAATATATATATATATATATATATATATATATATATATATATATATCTGTGAAATTTCTTGGGATACTAGAGGCACACGATCCGTTGTTGACATTTGTGAAGTTTTTTTGAGTTGTCCACCTACTAGCTGACTGTCCATTTCTGGTTGATCAGTCGTTTCTGCAGCTACAAAGTCTATTTCATCGCAGACATCCGGGTCTAAATGAAATATGCCACATTTTTTGAATTTATTAATGGCATTTGAGGAAACAGCAGCCTTAAGGTAGAATTCTGAGAAAATTTGGCTAATTTGGAACACAGTAACCACCCTTCCTGGATGATTGTTCATCCATTTTTCTAAGGATTGGTTGTGATAAACACTCAATGGATACATCTCACCCACACCTAAGAATTGTAACTTGTGGATACAGTGTGGTGGCAGGCATAGTATGATCACATTATTTTCCCTTGCTTTTGAAATGACATTCAAGCTTTGCTGTGCGATAAGGGGCCGTCTAAAATAAGAAGTACCAGATTTTCCTTGGTTTGTTTTGTAAGGCCCAGGAAATGGTCAAAGCAAGAGACAAAGACCTCCGTTCTTATCCTACCAGATGGGTAACAAGCGTAAACTGATCCAGGGGGAGCGCCATCCATAAGTTCAGGCTTCATACGAACTCTACTATAGATTAGCATCGGTGTATCGGTGAAATGAAATTTCCAGCAGCTAACATAGAAAGAACTGCCGTTGTTAAATCGCCTCGTTCTGCAGATGTTACCCTTGCAACTTATTTGCGGCCAGTTTTTGCAAAACATTTTGTGTTTTTGGTAGAACTTGTCTCATCTACATTGAAAATTCGATAGGGCGGAAAATGATATTTATCTTGAATGCTAGTAAGTGAAGTAAAAAACTTCTCTACCACTGGTTTATTACATGCTCCGGCTCTGGCTGCAGATATTGACTCTGGGGCACGCAAGTAAATATCCGGATGCCTGGAACGAAACCCTCGAAGCCAGTCTTTACCAGCAGAACCTTTAACTTTTGAAAACGGATGTTTAATTGAATTTCATTCCGCCAGCTGATAAGCTAATGCTAGGACATCTCGTACTGTTAACCCATACATGCGACTTTCCATATCATATATGTGTCGAACTAATTCTTGTTCTTGTTTTTCCGAAGTTACACTACGCAGACTCTTTAGGCCTTTTGTATTACCTACAGCAATTTTCTTTTTGTTCTTAGCACCTTTTTAAGGACTCTATGTCATACCGAACTGTTTAGTTGCCGTTTTGAAAGGCATCCCTCCTGCAACTTCTTGAAGAGCAGTCGTCATCGCTTCTGGCGTCCAGTTCTGCCTATTTGTTTTTCGGGCATAGTTTCATGACATTGTAGATAATCTGTAAACAAAATAAAAGCCAAAGGGGTAGAATGATACCATGATCATTTTATAATACACCGGGAGGATCATTATGCCCCAACTACGCTCTTGAAATTGTTTCATTACAGCAGACGAACCTTCAAAATAATTCCGTAACTGGTACTACTAAAGAAAGCTTGGTACATGTATGACAATTACCATCATTTGTTTAACCAAGAAAAAGTAATGGAAGAGTAAAAAAACTTGCAATAAAAAATGCCTTACCTTAAATCAGATAGCACAAATATATTCTTCTTTTTATAAAGTAAATTTTATAAGTCCGCTGACGTTGACATTACAACACACTACTAATGTTTAACTGGAGAATCTGTTATGACTATTATCCAATATAAAAACACCTAACCACCTAAATAAGGGGTGATCATATTACCTCGAGGGATCATTTTGTCCAGCTTTCCCCTAGTTGATTATACAGTAGAAACGGTGAAGCTTTTCCATCACGTGACTTAGTTGACAATATTATTCAACACATACTATGTTGGTACCGTCTTCTTCTAATAACGGAAAACGAGCGAAACTCAATACAAGCGTTTGTCGTATTGTTTTTATTAAGATGCATATGGTTGATGTCGTATCAGTCACGTGTGATAGAAAAGACTTAGCGTTTCTACTGTATGTCTGCCTATTATCTATTAATTAATTAATTGACTACTGTAATTCTTGAATCTGCAACTTCCTTAGATTTCGACTTGTTGCATTGTGAATAGTCTACAGGGCATGACCGTGTAGGTAACGAGTTGGATTTTCGGTGATTCACATCAGCTGGATGTTCACCCCTGTCTGATTTCCCCTGTGACTTGAGTTCTTGGGTTACAGGAGTCTTGGGGTGCTTAGACGGAGTTCTTGTCTGCCATACCTTTCAACAAGTTAACGATCTGCTCAAGTTTGTCATCATCATCTTCTTCCTGCATGGTCCTACCTTTGCTGCATCCCGAAGCAATCGTGGCTGCTTCATATTCAAGAGCAACAGTCAATGCATCGACCAATGTTTTAGGATGGGCTAATCGAAGCGTCTTCTCCATATCGTGGTCACATAAGCCGTCAATAAAGGTCTGGATGCCTAGACATTCTATCATGTTATCTGGTGCTGACGGATAAGCAAATGGAACGAGTCGGGCAATATCCACTTCATACTCTTGAAGGGTTTCGTCACGTTTTCGCCTTCGGTTCTTGAGCTGGAATCTGTACAAATGTTCGTTACCGTATCGCTTGTCCAGATTCTTTTTCAGCTACTCATAGTCATCCGTTTATTCAAGAGGTATCGTCTGAAGTACATCTAAGGCATCTCCCTGAAGCGCGATGGTTAAGTTCACTGCCTTCTCCTTATCGGACCAATTATTCACTCTAATGGTTGCTTCAAACTGTTTCACATAATTGGTCCACGACATTTTTCCATCGAACGTTGGAGCTTTGACTCGGGCAAAACTGCCAATGTCTTCTAACTTAGGGTGTGTTTCTGGCTGGCAAGGTTTTGTTTGCTTGGTCTGTTTTTTTTTCTGCTGGCGTGTCTTGAGTTCTTATATCTGTCATTTTTCTTTCTCTCCTCCTCCTCTCCTTGATTCTCTCGTCTATCGTTGTCATCTTATTCTCAATTTTCTCGTCCATCGTTGACATCTTATTCAGATTTTAGAGACGAAATTTCATTTTCAACGTCAGCGGCAATGTTGTTTTTCATTAATAAGATATCGGCAGATATATCGTTCTTCATAGCAGAAATCTTCTCGTCCATATTAGTAGAAATGTCGATCTTCATAGCAGAAATATCGTTTTCCACATTCGTTGAAATCTTCTCTTCCATGGCAGAAAGATCGTTCTTCACATTCGTTGAAAGTTTCTCTTCCATGGCAGATATCTTCTCCTCCATCTTCTCTTCCATGGCAGAAATCCTCTCGTCCATGTTAGCAGAAATTGATGAGATTGAGGTGGAAGCCTCGTCATTAAATAAAACTGTTTCTGAATCAAATCCGTCATTTTCCAGTGCAACTTTAAGTCGTACTACTAATTCACTTTTCTTACCGGACGTTTCCGACTCACGATCCTCCAATTCTGCACTTAGTTCCGTCACTTTCAGGTCACATAGTCTATTGGCCATTTTACGTGGCAATTTATTTATTTACCCCACACCTGACACCAATGTAATGTTTTTCTTATTTATTTAAACAGTAAACTGGTAGGATAAACTTTTAACACACGGTACGGCTACTTACGAATTTATTCACACACTAACACTTAATTTATATACACTTAACTATTCACTTACATTTAATTTATATATACCCAAACTTAATTATTAATTTATATCAACACTTCATTGTTCGCTATTTCGGTGAATTCTTGTTTATTTCACGAGATCATATTATCAACTAACTAACTCTCCCTGGTCGGTCTTTTATATGTTAGTGCGTTTTTTACTAGATAATTCTAGATTGCGGCTTACACAAAAACAATTGGCTCTCTCGCATTTTCTAGACAAGATTGGTCACAAAAACAATGTCTAGATAAGATAGTCAAAATCGTAAACAGTTCTAAGAAACTCCTGTGCATCCGCTATAATTTTAACTTTCATACATGGCTTAGACAGAGTCGGATTCAGGGACTATACCAGTGTGCTGTTTCGTAACAATATGATAAATGAATTAATTAATAAAAAAGTGTGAAAAGTGGCATTACAACTAGTGCACGGAAGTTAAACACAAAAAGTTTTCATTTTACGTGGATCTATTCACATATAGGAGTAGGAACAAAACCCTGAAAAGTTCCCTTCGAAATATTGTCCGCAATATACCTTATTTTGCTAAAAACCACTCCTAAATCTTAGGTTGTGCCGGTTCTTCTCAATTTTCTCGAAACTGTCGTACAAATTCAAAAAATGCTAATTATCAAAATTGATGCAAATTAAATTTTAGATAAAAACAATTCTTTAAGTTATTTTGTTAATCCTCACAGAATTCCCGTAAATTGCGGTCAAAGTTAAGGGTAGTTTTTAGTATACTATTTAAAATACGTAATTAATCCATAAATTGTACGAAATCAATGCATTAGCTGGTGGTGGCTTGTAAGAAGGTTGGGATAATGTACCACTATTCTTTTTATAAATAGAAAAAATAACGATTTTATTATTATAACAGATCCATGATCGAAATAAAATCTATGGATATTGTAGTGTTTGATGGATACGCTGAAAATGCTAGGCTAGTATTGCATTCAATGAAAATACTCCAATACCCTATCAACAGAAGACATTATCAAGTAATTTGGTTAACAAGGGTCGATTAATTTCTCAACTTGTCGAGAGATTTAAGGCTGAGAATATTAATACCTTTATTGCTCTAGTCGATGCTGATTTACTGATCGTCATAACCGCTATCGGTCTGTCTAGTCACCATGACACTGTGGTTGTAGTTTGTCAGGATGTAGATCTTCTCGCCCTTATTATTACTCTTGCGTCTCCTGCTAAATTGACTATGTTTTTAAAACCAGCCCAGGCAAATATAGAGAGCAGGATGTACAGATCTTCCTATGGACCATCTTCCAATATCATTAAGAATATTAATCAATCTGTTCTTTTCGGACATGCGCTTAGTGGTAGTGATACCACTTCTGCTTTCTTCGGAAAAGGGAAATCTCAAATAATAGGGTTAATAAACAAGAGAGAAAGGATTGGAAAGAGGTTGTTAATATTTTCAACAATTCCCAATCTACGCGCTGGTGAGAAAATTACTGTAGCCATCGGAAACATATTTGAATAGCTACCGATTCACATATTTTAATAGGTTATGTACGAATTTAAGAATTTATTTTAAATTCTTCCTGCATTATAAATTACTCACATTCATTTTTACCCCTGTATAATAATTATTACACATTCCATATATATTACAAGTAGATAAATCATTCATCATGTATTTAATATTCCAAATTGCACGATGTAGGGGGAAGGGGGTAATATCGCGCAGTGAGGCAATGTTGCGCACCACAAATTAAAAGAGACGAAGAGCGAGAAGTGAAATCTGGTAACAACTACGTTGTTCCTTATCGTTAGCCACTATGTTAAACAGGTGTCGGCTCGCTGGGAGCATTCAGTTGACCGCAGTAAATCCAAGTGTTCGTATACGTGTTTTCCTTATAATTTTTAGTGGTTAAGAAATAAGCGAGGTAAGTGTACTTTATACAGTCATCGATCATTCCTATATACAAATATTTTCTAGCATATTTCGAAGACCTATTCCTATGTTTGTTTTCTATTTTCATGCGTTAACAACGGAATTTTGGTTAGAAAAACAAACCAAGGTCGATATGGGGTAGTATTGCGCAGTACGCGATATTACCCCACACTGCGCTATATTGCCCCATATTATTGACTTCAGCATGTTTCCTAATTTCAGATGGTCAGAAACTATCAAAGAAAGACCCAACGACAGAGCTGGACCATTGAACAACGCAATAGTGCTTTTGCTGCTATACGCTCGGGTGCTAAAATACGCGAGGCTGCAAGAAATTTCGGCATTCCCGAATGAACACTGCGCCACCATCTAAAGCCTGGATCAGAAGTTGACCGCTTGGGGAGGAAACCTCTTTTTACGAAGCAACAAGAAAAATAGTTAGCAAATCACGTCATGAATTTGGCAAATTTATTCTATGGCGTAACACTCCACGGGACCTGAGAAGAATAGCTTTTGACTTCGCAGAAGCTAATCACCTACCTTATAAGTTCAACAAGGAATCTGGGCTAGCAGGAAAAGATTGGCTGTCGTGCTTTATAAAGTGAAATCCCGAGCTGACACTTCGACAACCAGAAGGCACAAGTCTCGTATATCCTCATTTAATTCTGAAGCTGTAGGAATTTTTTTCAAAAACCTAGAAAAACTATTGACCAAGTTCAAATTTCAGAGCAATCGAATCTTTAATGACGACGAATCTGGTATAACCACTGTCCAGAAAATGTCTGGAAAAGTTTATGCGAAAAGGGGACAGAAGCAAGTCGGCGTTGCCATTTCACTGAACGAGGTCAAACGATTACCATCTTATGCGCTGTCAGTGCAGCAGGGACATACGTTCCTCCAATGATAATTTATCCGAAAAAACGGATGTCTCCTCAATTAGAAAAATACGGCCCAATAGGTTGCATTTATTCCTGTTCTGACAATGGGTGGTCGAATGATGATTTATTTCTAAGGTGGATAAAACATTTTCATAATTATGTGAAAGCTACGGAAGCTGACCCGATTTTACTTATCCTTGACAACCATGCAAGTCACATTTCGTTGCAAATTTATAATTTTTGCCGAGAGAATCACATCGTGCTCCTTACAATTCCTCCTCATACATCAAATCACCTCCAGCCTCTTGACCTAACGTTTTTTGGGCCACTAATGAAAGCTCTGTTTGCTGTGTATGACTCTCATATGATTTCGACTGCACACGAAAGGATCACTGTTTATGACGTGGGTCGTTTATTCAATCAAGCATACATGAAGGTTGCAACTATAGAAAAGGGAGTCTCAGAATTCAAAGCTGCTGGGATATTTCCTTTTAACCCATAAAAATATACTGAAGGGGATTTTGTAGCAGCTGAGGAATTTCGGGAACTTGTCTTGGACCCAGAAGAACGTGAGAGAAGCTTCAATCCAGCTCCTTCACACACTTCCTCGATATCTGTAGATGCTTTGGAAGCAAAATGCTCAGGAGTCACCTACACTAACGTCTTTAACTGTTGAAGAATCCACACCATCGACATAAATAGCAAATTTACCATCACATTCAGGTGTCAAAATATCGGATCTTGTACCGATTCCCAAGAAAGTAGTTAAGGCAGTGATTAAAAGAAAAACATCAACAAAGCAACAATCCGAAATTTGGACTTCCACACCAATAAAGGCTACTCTCCTGGAAAAAGAAGCTAAGCAAAACCATAAAAATGAAAAACAAAACAAAAGCCTCAAGCGAAAAGTGAGTGCAGGTGTAAAAGTACAGAAAATATTCAATAAGAAAGTGAAATCCGATAAAGAAGACACGTCGGATGATAATTCTGATTCATCCTTCGAAGAAGATCTTTCTGATGACAACAACTCAGACTGCAATGATTTTGCTATTCAAGAAAAGCCTCCTGTAGCCAACGAAATATGTGTCATATGTGGTGAATTCGGAAAGAATAGGGAGCTTTGGTTCCGTTGTGTAAAATGTGAAGTATGGGTTCATTCAGAATGTTCTGGTTGAGAGTCTGCAGCAGGATACACATCCGATGATTGTCGACTTAGGCTAGGCGCCGATAAAAAAAAGAAGAATCGAAACGTCGGTCATTTTAGTTTTGAGTTTAGATAAGAGAATATCCGATGTACAACTTTGGTAACAACATTTATTCTTCTTTTTTTTGCTTTTGTTTTAAAATTTCTTTCCACATGTCCTTTATCACACTGCACGACATAACCCCACATGATGCGCGATATTTCCCGACATATGTGGCAATATCGCGAAGTGAAACTGGAGCAATTTTACATTTTTTTCGTGTATCCGATTTTTTTTATCAAATAACACGTATGCTATCATAAAATAAACTCATTGTATTAACATTTTTCCAAATTTAGACCACTTTACAATAAAAAATGCTTAGGTGCGCCGTATTACCCCAATTTCTTTTAACAATTTATTAATGTTTGGTTTCAATTTAGTTAACATCAGTCGCAAATCAAGTTTTTTAATTTTTAACCTAAATAAATTGTTCATAACAAAGTGAAAATAACAATTTTTCCAACGCGAATCTCTTCTGAGACCTTTCAAAAATAGCTCCAAAAATGGAAAAAATCTCAGATTTGTTATTTAACAATTATCGCACTTGCAATGTTCATGCTCAAGTAAGAAAAAAATGTAATTAACTAATGCATTGTATATGTTTATTTACAAATAATTACAATTACAAATCACCAAAAAGATAATACATTAGAATTACAAAACTGTTAAAACCAATGTACAAACAGCGAGAAAAAATACATTACAATAAACAGATAGAAAATGTAGAACGTATTTCTTTACAAAAATGTAAATAAACAAATAAACAGGGGAGGCTAATTACCTATTGTGGCTTATTTTGGATCACTGTAACCTATTAAGACCTATGAGGTTGAACATAGGCACAATGATCCTATATGTCGCCACTTAATTGCCAGTTTTGTACTCCTTAACATAATGTTAATTCAACTTTCCTTATACACATATATACCCTTTCATCTTAGCAATCAATAATTTTATTAATATCCTTAGTTTCTAGGGATTTTACATATTTTTTTAATATTTTTTTAGCAAACTGATAGAATTTTATCTTCTTATATGAGTCTTATACGTTTCTGGAAGAGAGTTAAACAAACGGGGTGCTATGAATTCGAAGTACCTAGTTCCTACTGTTTTTTTCGCTGTGTTGGTTTGGACAAAACCTTTTGTTTTATTTCTAGTATGATAATGGTGACCAGGAGATTGCAAGTATGAGCGATTTTTAAATAAGTAAACAACTAAACTAAAAATATATAGATGCCTTACGGACATTATATTAGTTTCGTTAAAAAGTTGGTTTGTACTATAGGTTAAATATTTAAAATGCATTATTTTTAGAATTTTTCTTTGCAGAATTTCAACCTGCTCTAGATGACTAGGCACAGTTCCTCCCCAACCTAATATGCCATATCTAAGACGTGATTCTACAAGAGCATGATATATGATTCTCTCTTATACAATAAACATCTCAGTGTCTTAGCTACTTCACGTAAGTGAGATGTCCATCGTAGATGTGAGTCTATTGTTAGTCCGAGACACTTTATTTCGTATTTCAGAAAAATATCAATATGTATGTTGTTAATAGTAACAGTAATTTTTTCATAAGGAGGCAGTTTGTGTTTGTAACTAGTGAAAGGTACAATAAATGTTTTCGAATAGTTGACTGTTAAAATTTTATGTCTCAAGATATCAAATAAATGTCTTAGATCGGTTTCTATTTTTTGTTTGAGGCCTTCCCACGTACTGTCTGTATATATTATAGCAGTATCATCCGCGAATCCTACTATTTTACCTGTAGAATTATAAAAGAATAGATCATTGATATACATATTAAATAGTATTGGTCCCAGCACAGTTCCCTGGGGAACCCCGAACAATATATTTTTCTCCGTACTGACCTTATCGTTTATCCTTACTATTTGTGTCCTATTTTTTAGATAGCTTTCAAAAAATTTATGAGGCAGACCACGTATTCCTGCATCCCCCAGGACGTCCAACAACTGTTCATGGCTCACAGTGTCAAACGCCTTCGCCATATCCAGAAATACAACTGCCGTTGGTTTAGTTTCATCAACAGAACTGTACACAGAAGAAAGCAATGTCTCAATTGCATCATTAGTAGAACGTCCTTATTGAAAGCCAAATTGATGCTCTGATAATAATTTGTGGTTGGCTATGAATTTAGTTAATCTTTTTTTCACAGCTTTTTCCATTAGCTTTGTCAATGTCGTAATAAGTGATATGGGCCGATAGTTGAACATATTGGCCTTGTTGTCCTTTTTGTAGATTGGGGTTACTACAGCTTTTTTAAAAATAGTGGGACATACGCCTTCTGCAAAGATCAAGTTTATTAAGTCGGCTATAGGTTTAGTCAACTGTTCACTTAATTTTTTAAATATTTCTGCTCGCAGATTGTCTATGCCTGGAGCCTTGTTTGCTTTCAGAGATACTATTAAGTCTCTTATCTCTTCCGTAGTTACAGGCATCCAATAAAAGGTCTCAGAATTTTCAGATCGCCGAGGAGGGGGTTTAGTCGTTACGGTTATTTTTTGTGCCAAGTTTTTTCCCTCTGTTACAAAGTAACTGTTAAATTCGTCTGCCATATCTGATTTGGATGTTATTTTTTCGTCTTTTTCATTAATTATAAAATTAATATCATTTTTTGTTTTATTTTTGTTGTTAACTAGGTTCCACATATATTTTTTTATTACTCCCATTTTTTTGTATTTCGGTTCGGTAGTAGTTTTGTTTCATTATTTTAATTAGGTTATTCACGTGGCGTTTGCGGTAAGTGATATATATTTCTCGTTTCTCCACATAATTCTAATATATTATATTTTTGGTGATTTGTTATTGCAATTATTTGTAAATAAACATACAATACGATGCATTAATAATAGAAAATCGCCATGAAATTTCTTTCACCATGGACTATTGTTCATTCATCTATCCAGAAGTTGGCTGAATTATTTCAGTTTTTAATTTCCATACGTAGTAAGTTTAACCAATATTTAATAATTAAAGATCTAATGTGGGCCAGAGTCCCCGTTTCTGTCAATATTTTCAATCCTCTAAGAAAATTATAAATATTGGTCCTACAGTACCGGGAGGTTAGAGTTTTTTCGGAAAATGTAATCCTCTTTTTGAATCTTTTTTGAAATTTAAAAAATGTCTAATAGTTTTTGAGATATTTGCCAAAAACCACACCCCATTTTTTTCAGTTAATTGTTTACTACTTTTGCATTTTTAGCCAGCGGCTCTTAAATTTTTTCAAAAATCATCTACATCCTATTCCGTATCGAATGATATCTCACAAGCAGTTCTTGTACGTAACCAAATCGGTGTGTTATTGTATCAAACGGGGTGATAAAAATAACTTCATATTTTAGGAGCGCACTGTATAGAAAACAAATTCACGGTTTTGTGTATGTGCATATTTCTTCTCAAAATTACTATATACCTGAGAAAATAATATGTAGTGTAGAATATTTGACAAAACGCACGAGTTCCTTACGATTCGATTTCGAAAAATTCCCAAGACGCCAAGTTCGTCTCTGATCAAACGAAAATCCAATTAGGAAGTTGAATATTGACTCTTCTGAAGTACCATACACTCGACTCTGGACTCGATACCTTCAAATCGAATTATTTTCAAGAAACTTGAGAAATCCTGAATTTCCTGCATATAGCCCTGTTTTCAACTTTTCTTTCTTCAAATGTACGCACTATTTTGAAATAAATATAAACGAGATTTTACATTCCCTCTTTGATATCGCAAAATATTTACCCAAAGTAATTAAACAAAGTGTGAAAATGATTGAATTGTACTAAAAATAGTAATTTACGTAACAAGTCCGGAAACTACTGTTTTTTCGGACGTGTAGACAAGATTCTAAAACGAGCCGCAGGCTTGTCCTGGAAGTCTGCGAGTCCGAAAAAACGGTTTCCGGTCGTGTAAAGTACATTATTTTTTCGGTAACCGTGTGGATTAGTCATCAACGTTAATATAAAAATAAGTAAAGAACATTTCTTTATATTATTTATTTATAGAACCAAATTAGGAACATTCTAATTCTTGCTTATATCAATATTTATATTGAAATTTGAACAATTGGTTATATTAAATGGGTTGAATGAACCTACAAACTTTTAAACATAAAAAACTCAATTATTATGATGTCAAATTAGTATGAAAATTATTTACCCTTTTCTTTGAAGCTACATGCATCCATATGCAAAACAACAGAAACTAAATACAATTGTTCAATATATTACATAAAATGATAACAATTTTCTTGAAAAAATGCTGTTCGTTATGACATATTATTTTTTACTATCAAATTCTAAAGCTCCATCTGCCCGCATTCACTACGCGTTTTTGCTCCAGCCAATTAGCGGCCGTTCTCACTCAAACCTCCTTATCAGGAACTCACGGGCAAGTCGGCCAACTGCACCCTTCGTTATTTACACGGAACACATGGGCGTAACAATGAAAGTTTATTTTTTGTTGGTAAAAACTCAGGTGGAATTATTTACGAATTTCACCACATACAATAAATTAGTCTTAAAATATATTGAACATTTTCTTTAGATAACGGTTTGATAAACATATCAGCAATATTTTCAGAACTATTAACATATTAAATTTTAAGTTGTTGGTTAAGATAAAGATCCTTATTGAAATGGAATCTTATATCAATTGTTCACTACTTTTTCAAATTCCAAAGGTTTTAACCCTTTCACTGGAATTGTACCTACCCAGGTATATCAGTTTCAACAGCATCAAATGGCCAAATTTACAAAAAGTTCAACGTTGCTGCTTTTGTACCGTGTAGGGTACACCCACGTCATACAGCATATGCGAATAGCGCGCTCTAGGTTCGTAAGTTCGATATCATGCATTTAATTTTAAGTAGTCGTGTAATAGCGTTGTAACGATTGAGTGCAACTTATCTGTCATAATAATTGTTTTCAAAAAGTGGAACTGTCATATCTGCGTTATTTTTATTTTCCTGCTGAGTACAAAAACTACATTGAACTGTATAATTCATTCAGTTACGAAAAGTTTCTCATAAACACTGAAACATACGCATCAAAAAGCATGTACCTCCACACGGACAAACGCACTTCGACGAAAATAGTCGTTGGTAGAAATTCATCTAAATAATATTTGTCAGTATGGCTAACATTGTGTTTGTTCCAGAAAATGTCTTTTCGAAAACAAAATGCCCTTACAGAAGAGGAAATGTTGCAGTTTTTAGAAAATTACGATTTATCGGATATCGCCGTTTTATCTGACGATGATTTGGGGTGGGATGAGTCAGGCATAGATAGTCAACATTCAGACTTTATAGATGAAGAAGGACCGGCTGATGATCTGGAGAGCGGGAGTGAAAGCGATGGACAGAGTGATGGGGGCTTTAATGGTATAGCAGAGTCATCGGTGCCGGGACCAGGAACGTCTACAATGGAATAAAGATTGTCAACGGCAAGACCAGGATCTTCAACCGCGGAATTAGGACCTTTCGCGATGGTATCAAAAATTAATGGCTCGGAAGCTGTTGACAATTTTTATGAGCAGTACAATCTAACTAAAAAAGAAAACATCATCTGGATGACACGTGCACAGTTTCAAACCAGAGTTGTCAGGTGGCATAATGGAAATAACTCAACTGAACATGTAGTTGAGTTGCCTAGCCTACTGGATTTTTTTCTTCGGTACATTCTAAACAGTGTGTTTGAACAAATGGTGAATATGACGAATCTGTATGCTGTTCAGCGAAATATACCAAGATTTCCCCCAACAAATATAGGGGAGGAGAAGAAATTTATTGGAATGCATATAATTATGGGAAATTTACAATTCCCCAGAGTTGAAATGTATTGGAGTAGGTGCATGTTGTATTCCAATTATGAAAGATAATATGGTTTTGAAAAGATTTTATAAACTGAAACGTACTTTGCATTTGGTTGATGTAACTAGTAGGGAAGCTACTAATACAGATAGATTGTGCAAAGTGCGATGTATATATGATGCACTGCGGAAAAGATACCAAGAACTGCCACTAGAACGCAATCTTTGTGTTGATGAACAAATAATCCCTTTCAAAGGAAGCTTGAATATCAAGCAATACATCAAACATAAACGGTTTTAAAGATTAAAACTAACTTTTCCGCATTTGTGGCCCCGAACAATATTCTATGATAAAATTGTTACTTGTATACACTTCGGGGGATGTATCGTGCTAACAAATCGAATTTCTTCAAAAATAACCAAAAATTTAGTATATATGGATTTATAGGACCCGCTGTACTCGCTCTAGTCAACTGAAAATCAGTAGGGTACATCTGTGAGACACCTTGAACAATATTCAATCATAAAATTGATCAATAGTATACTCTCTGGAGGCTGTATCGTGCTAACAAACTGAAAATTCTCCTTAAATGACAAAAATTTGGTACTTCAAGTACCATAGCACACGTTGTACTAGCTTTAATGAGCTGAATATCAATAGGGTTCATATTGGAGATGCTCTGAATAATATCCAATCATAAAATTGGTCACTTGTATATACTCCGGAGGCAGTATCGTGCTAACAAATTGAAGCTTCTCCAAAAATGACAAAAATATCGTACTTAAAGTACTGTAGCACCTGTTGTAGTGGATCTGGTGAGCTGAAAATCAATAGGAATCATCAGCAAGATGTCCGGAACAATATGCAATTATAAAATTGGTGACTTGTTGAACTACGGAGGCTGTATCGCGCTAACAAACTGAAATTTCTCAAAAAATTACAAAATGTCGTACTTCAAGTACCATAGCACCCGTTGTACTGGCTCTGGTGAGCTGAAAATCAATAGGGTTCATCTGTGACATATCCTTGACAATATTCAATCATAAAATTGCTGACTTATTGCACTCCGTAGGCAGTATCGTGCTAACAAGACATGTAAGGAAAAGTGGCCGACGACAACGACGACGACGACGACATACACACAGGATTTTTTATCTAAAAACCGTTTTTTCGTGTTGTCGTTGATGGAAAACGTGAAAATAACTCAAAAAAAAATTTCAAAATTCCAACTTTTTTTGGAGTAAACCAATACTTTTCTCGCATATAAATAGGTTGCGGAAAAGTAATAAACCAAAAACTGGGTCGTGAAATTGTACGTGTTAGCTGGAGAGAGTGGTATAGTGTATGATTTCTTGATCTACCAGGAATCAACTACAGAAATAAAACCACTTTACATGCAGCTTTCTGATCGAATTACTGAACCCAATCATGGCTTATTTTTTGATAACTATTTTAGTTCTTATAACTTATTTCAATACCTTTGTTCAAAGCCAATATTTGCAGTGGGCACAATTAGATCGAATCGTTTCCATCGTCCAAATCTACCAAGTGATAAGGATATGAAGAAGGAAGGGAGAGGAACTTCAGCTGAGTGTATCAGTAAGGATGGCATAATAATTACCAAATGGCACGACAATAAATCGGTCGTCCTAGCGTCAAATTTTGTTGGAATTGGAGAGCAAGACATCTGTAGGAGATGGGATAAAACAAAAAAGGAATACATTGAAGTGCCTAGGCCAGAAGCAGTGCGGAGGTACAACAGCAGTATGGAAGGGGTAGATAAACATGATTTTTTGCTGAGTATCTACCGCTCTCCCCAGTACATCCACAAGAAACAAAAAAGAGTCTAGACCAGTAAAGGATTCTAGATATGATGGATATCATCATATTCCAGAATATGACAGTAATAAGAACAACTCACGTTGTAAATTTGAAGGGTGTAAAGAAAGAACACATGTTTACTGCACCAAGTGCCAGGTGCATATATGTTTCCTGAAAGATAGAAACTGTTCTAAAAAATTTCATAATAAATAATTACTGTATGTACTAGTGTTTTGAATAATAAAATCACTGTTACAATGTGAAACAATATTTTACTTGGAATGCGTAAACTGGATTTGTCTCTCTGGAGGTACATGTCTCAAAAACTGAAGGGAGGGGATAATTGTCATTTTTTCATTTAAATTACGATAATTTATCCTAAATAAAATTGGAGAATCTATTAAAATAATGTTCCTCAATTTTTTACTACTAGTGCCAGTGAAAGGGTTAATAAAAGAAATATTACTACTAACATTGTCAAGTTTCAGGGTCATTAAATTGCGCTCACCAAAGTCTGATAGAACAACACTTAAGTTGTTCAGTTCGTGGGTTGCAGTTAAAGTCGATAAATATTCAGCCTCCATTGACGACACAGCAACACATGGCTGTTTGTGAGAATGCCATACATTAGGATTGTTACCGTGAAATCTCACGAAACCACTACCACTCTTTCTTGTCTCTCGACCACCTCCCCAGTCTGCATCACATATTCCATTTACTCTATTTTCACCACTATTAAACTTCAGCACAAGGTGCTTTGTTGCACTTAAGTACCTCAATATTCGCTTTCCTGTTAGCCACTCTTTTGCAAATATTTAGTCGAGATACTGACTTAATATTGACACTCTAAAAGCAATGTCAGATCTTGCAATAATGGACAAATACATAAGGTTACAGATTAACGTTTTCTATGGCACATTTTGAAGTATTGGCTCATTGATGTAAATACTAAAGTTCATTTCCATCAGTGTATCTATTTACCTACACTCTTTCAAACCAAACTCCGTTAATAGACAACATATCATTTTCTTCTGACTTATTTTTAAACCATTTGTACGCTGTTGTATTTCCATCCCAAGAAATGAATTAACACTTGACATTCAACTCCTGTTTCAATCGTCCGCAAAAAGCACTAAATAAACTTTGATTTTAATATAGAGACATAGAGACAGTAATCAAAATTGTGTCTTCTAAATTGTAATTTTGACATGACATGGTTAATCTTGATGTTTCACAGACAGAAAGATTTAACTTTCAACACTTCGCATTCGTTTCCAGTCCCTCGGGTGGTTTTATACACACATCATTGTCCAATGTACCATTTAAGAGGCACATTTATTTGGCTCTGCTTTCATCCCCTTTCAAGTGATGTGGAAATTAATAGCCTCATCTATTCAATTTTTGAAGAGAGTTGATATCAGCTATTTGGTTGTATGGTATTTTAAATTACTTTTAAAAAGTGCAGTGTGTACGCAAAATTTGTGGTTCTTCGGGCAGTGTTCCAGAAATCATGTTGAAATTAAAAACAGACAACAAGAGCAGTCCAGCCAACAAAGCCAGTATTTATGGCAAAGAAAAATGGTTAAAAGAAGAAAAGAACATTCAGTATAGTAAGAGAGATATTTTTAGTATTTATGCTAAGGTAATCCATTCACAACTATCACATACACTACAACCCATAGAGTTTGACATTTAAGATAGGGACATAAGAGTTAAAATTAAAGTAATAATTCACAAAAAGTACCAAGGGCAAAAACGTAAATTGAAGTCATTATTAACCAAGAAACCAGTATCAAAAAACCCACAAACCAAATTCTCAGAATATAAATTTTTTAATAGATTCGTCAATCTTTCAAATACATTTTTTTCAGATAAAGAAGTTCAATTATTACAAAAAGGTTTTAAACATAATGATCAACCCACATGTTCATTTGATAACTTCAACAAACTAGGTATAGAAACAGAAACTAATTTGTATAATTTTCCAAATAATTCTAATCTAAAATTTAAAGCTTCCGAAATTATTAAAAAATGATTTGTCAAGTTTAACAAACCCAACTTTGAATTATCAGTCGCCAAATCAATTCAACAAAAATCAAAGGCAAATAGTCTTATTTTCACAAAAGCAGATAAAGGAAATACGGTAATAGCATTATCTAAAGAAGATTATATATTAAAAACCAACAATTTTATTCAGGAAAGCAATTCTGAGACACTTAAAAAAGACCAAACTAATAAATTTCAGGAACAAATAAAATTAGCAGTAGATAACGCTAAATCAATAATTACCGATAAAGAAAAATATAAATTATTTTTACCAACTTTATTCATTAATTAAACTCCATAGAGAGGGGTACCCAATCAGACCAGTTGTTTCCTATTTCACAGCACCTTCATTCAAAATTTCAAAGATTCTTATAGATGTCGTTTCTAAATATTGTTCATTCAAACCTGGATTTTCAGTTAAAAACTCAACGGAATTCATTAATAATATTCGAGATATAATACTACCCCATAATTCTAAATTCATATTGTTCGATGTAACAAATCTATTCCCTAAAGAAACTATAACTCTTGTTGATAACTTGCTCACATACAATAATGTTAATCCTATAATTCACTCTGATATCATTACTTTATTAAAAGTGTATTTGAATCAAGATTATTTTCATTTCAATGGAGATGTTTATAGCAGTAAAGACGGTTTGATTATGGGTAACCCCCTCAGCCTAGCAAAAATTGTCATGGATAATATAGAAAAAATAATTCATGAACACCCTCTTAGTAAAAAAAAATCAAGTAATGTATGGTCCTAAAGTTTTTGGAAAATTTTTAAATGCTAATAAATTTTTCCAAATTTTTTTAATTTTAAAAGCACATGTGGCAACAATTAACAACACTAATAATGAAAAATAATTACATTATGGATAGTGGCCCGTTATCCTCAATGAGTCGTAATTTTCTTCGGACTTGTCCCATCTTCCTTTGGACAAGAGCAGGTTCTATTTCTCTAATCTTTTGGAAGATGCGACGCCGCAATTGATCTCCATTTGTAGCTTCCCATCCTTTATCGTACACTTTCCTCGATAGTATTGACCAAAATTCCTCTATTGGCCTAGCCTGAGGTACATTAGGAGGATTGTCCAACTTAGGTACAAAGTCAATGTTATTTTCACTTAACCACTGTCTGGTAATTCTAGCATAATGGCATGAAGCTAGATCAGGCCAAAACATTATATTATCGTTGAGATGATGTGTATTTAAAAAATTAAGTAATTTAGTAAGACATCTTTGAATATGAAGTTCTGCATTTAAGGCTTCTCCCCGAACGCGACCAACATACGGCTGTGAGATAAATCCTGCTTCAGAAATGACACACTAAAACCTTATCCTCAAATTTCGATTTACTTTTAAATTTAACATTGTCTGGTGTATTTTCTATGTTATCGGTATAAAACTCATCGCTTCCTTTAATCTCTGAATGGGATAAGGTAAAATATTTTTCATCATCCATTACAATCAATTTATTGGCAAAGTGGATACGCCTTAATGCGCGGCAACAACGCGGAATTCGTTCTAGCTGGTCTGCGGTGTACTTTGGTGACTTTCTTCTTTTCCTAAACACTAAGTTTGTGCGATCAATTGTTCTTAATACAGTGGTTTTCGAAATACCAAATCTCCGGGCTAATTTTCTCTGAGAAACTCCAACTTTGTCTTTAGCAGCTTCCATCAGTCTTGTTTCTCTTCTTACACTCAAAATTCTTGGTCTACCGCTTTTGGGTAAATTAATGCATGGTATACCCTCTTCACAATTCCTTATAGTGTTGTAAATGGTTGACTTACTTATATTTTGCTCTTGGTAGATTGCAACAATATCATGCTTAGGTATTAGTCCAACTAGATTGTAAATGCCCTGACGAATATCTAATTTGTAAGACATTTTGCTACAATCGATTTGCAAAACTAAACTGTCATAATCAAACTTGATTACGTGTAACGTTTTAGTTTCAATGGCAACTTGATTAAACGACATTGGGTACAAAAATAAATAATTTAAAAATTTTCCAAAAACTTCAGGACCATACGTTATTGGCGCCGATATGTGGACGATATTTTAGCTAGCTTCATCGGTACAAATAGACAAATACAGAGCTTCATTACTTACATAAACTACTACATTAGTTTATAAACGTTTTAGACTTTACAATTTCAAATATAAATAATAAACATGATTTTTCTATATTTCATAAACCATCACATACAGATATTACAATTCATAATAGTTCGGTCCACCCATTCAGTCATAAACTAGCAGCATTCAATAATATGATACACAGACTCTTAACAGTCCCATTAAATATTAATAATTATAACAAAGAATTAAATATCATAAAACAAATAGCAGTTAATAATAAATACGATCCAAATTTAATTAACTATATCATAAATGAAAAGATAACAAACAGACTTTAGAACAAGTATTTCCTTCTGATAAAAGTAATAATAAACAATTTAAAAGCTTAACATACTTTGGAACACCATCCTTAAAAATGAAATCATTTTTAGAAACTTTAGAGATGAATATTTCCTTTAAAACTGATAACAATTTATCCAAACTCATTAACAATAATAATTCTAAATCTTCAAAATTAAACAAATCAGGAGTTTATAAATTAAAATGTGGTAATGTCAACTGTGATAAAATTTATATCGGTAGAACTTTTAGAAATTTTAAAACTAGAATTTCGGAACACAAACGTAGTAGCTATGACAACAAAAAATTAGATTCTAACTATTTAAATCATTTATTAGAAAACCAACACATTTTTGACCCAAATTCTGAAATTTTCCATGTAGTCGGTAAATCCTTTAGTTTAAATTCATTAGAGGCTCTTGAGATTAACAAAAATGAATATTCAGGTAATCCTCTTAACGACCAAATAGATATCAATCACTCTCCTTTATTAAACCTCTTTACCTAGAAGATAGCTAAGGAATGTTTGTAGTTAATGAATTTCCAGGTAATTTCTTTCAATACCTCTGTTAACATTAGTAAATAGAATTTTGTAGTTATACACTGTATATATTCAAACATTTTTATATTATACCTTCGTTCGTTTTGACAAAGCTACTGTGTTAGTGAAACGCGCCAACCAGTTTAAATTGAACATTAGTTCAAATAAATGAAGTTTTAAACAAATTATATTGTTTTATTTCATCGTTCAGCTATATTCTTCTCCAGTGTATGGTACTTGAAAATCTTAATTTGCAAGTATTGCCTTTTTGGTTCCATTTGAATTTGAAAATACGTGAGACTTTTATACGGGGGATTTTTTCATGGCAGGTAGGGCACCCTTTGATCTACATTCTCCTTCAGTTTGACGTGGTCTTTACGGGACACCCGTATATGAAGAAAATAATAATAGGCTTGTCATCATATTGTCGGGATAAAAAAACTGATCATAGTACGTTGACAAAACTTCTACATCCGACGAACAAACTCTAAGTAAGGGTTATATGAAAGTATCACACAAATTCACGGAGGAAATATTTAATTACAGGGAGATTTCCAAAAAAAAACGATTCTCGGATTTTCTTCCATACATATCTCTTTTGAATAGCCTTGTATATCATATATAAATTATATACATTTCAAAATGACTTAATGTCACCTACTAACATGCAGTAAAAAGTATATAAAATTTTATTAAATATATGATACAGGGGCGATCAACTTTCTGACTCGCCCTGTTAAAAATGTTTGCATATCTTATTATTATAAACCAATCAGAAGCAAATCCAGCCAGATATTGAAATTCCTGAAAGTTGAATTATATTTCAAGTCAACGTTCCGTTTTTTGAATTTTTGAGTATCCCTGTAGCAAATGAAACTTTCTCTCATGAGGGACTGATATTTAGTGTCATTAGAACGTCTTCGTTGTATCAATCAGAATTTGAGTTGATCTGAAAGGGTCCAAGTCTGCAGAGTCTCATGTGACTTTAACTTTTTATTGATTGCTTCTCTGCAACCAGGTGAAGTACAGTCTTATGTAAAAATGTTTGGTTTTTCCTCTGAAGTTGTAAGGAGACATGCCACATAAATTTCAAAATCTTCTAATTTTTTGGCCTTGTTACTCTTCTAGCAGTTCTTGTAATCATATCGGGAACAATTTCTGCATCTTCATGATCAGTTGTACTTGAGTTTGTCATGTTCTGCTCATTTTGAGGGAATGTATCTCTTCTATCATATACAGGTAAGTTGTTCTTAACTTCAGGTAAGTTTTCTTCATGTTCCACTTCTAAATTGTTTAATGAGTTTGTCAATAAGCAAGTTTATATGAACACGAAAATTTCTTTCATTAGTTTTAGGATTATACAAAAATATCCATCTAGTTTCCACTGTAGCATGCATTCTTTTGCTAGTTTTTATGCATAGACCATGTATTTTCTGTTGAAATTTCTTTTTATTATCCTAGTATCCTCATTTTTCAGATAGTGGCTTATTATTTTTTCTTTGATCATTTCCTTTCAAATCAGTTATAATATTTGTACCCCAGTTGATCTTTTTTCATCTAAAATATACATATAATATAACCTAACCTTTATAAATCACCGTTTAAAAGATTTACTCCAGCTTTAAACTGTAATTTTCGGGCCACCTTATCCCATGATGCATCAAAATTAAACAAAATCCCATGTTCCATAAGAAGACTCGCGCTCCTCTTTATTCGCCTCTTTTTACTATAAAACATTTAGAGCAACCCCATAAATATATTCGTTACACGAGGAACGGGAATTAAGTACTTACCTACTTTAATTCTAAAATGTAGCTGTATAGGTAACTGTCAGAAATAATTAATTAAGGAGTAGAAAATTGCTGAAACTTGTAAATTATAATCCCACTACTCCTGTTAACAATACTAACGAAGGGTCGCTGATTTCATTCAATAAATTAATCGGAACTGTTCCGAAAATTATAAATTACTCGATTCAAAATTGTCTTTTACCTTTCCAATCAATAGGGAGTAATTTTCCATAAATTAATTCAGAAAACCGACATGCTATCAAAATAATGGTACTTCATACTTTATTTGTGAAATATTATTTATTAATATTTTTTATCAAAATTGGGATATTTCAGGTCAACTCCAAAACATTTATAAATAATTTCCTGATTGGTAGGATTCCAGTGAAATTAAATGGTGCTATATCATCGCCAAAATTAATGTCAAATGGTGCACCGCAAGGATCCATTCTGAGTCTCATCCTTTTCCTTATAAGTGTTAATAACATATTTGAAGAAATAGACTGTCCATTGAATTATATGCTCTTTGCAGACGGCCTAGTAATCTACACAAGGAGCAAGAATTTTACATCCGCAACAAATATCACCCATAAATGTATTTTAAAACTGGTCGAAATGTATTGGATTTATATTTTCTGAAAAAAAAACTCATATCTGTTGTATTCAGTTCTAACAAAATACAAACTAAGTTATTTATGAATAACTCCGAACTGAACCAAGTAGATTTCAATAACTTTTTTATGGATGACCTTTGACTACAAAATTAAGTGGAACCACAATAGAATTCGTAACTGTCAACAAAAAATTAACTTATTAAAAACATTATCACATCACACTTGTGGAGGTGATACTAAGATCTGTTACATATTTATCAGACTTTAATTAAGAGCAAGTTGGATTAGGGATCAATGTGTGGCAGTACTGGAAGTAAAAATCTCCTTACAAAATTGGATGTAATTCAACACACCTGTTTACGAATTACTATAGGATCATTTAGAACTAGCCCCGTCAGTAGCTTACAAGTACAAATAAACCACCCCTTGAATTAAGAAGAATGCAGCGATCTCTAATTTTTTTAAAATTATTAATTTATTTGATGTATACATTGATAAGAATACAATATATATATATATATATATATATATATATATATATATATATATATATATATAAAATATACATAAATTTTGCAGAAAAAACCAAATAAGACATTGGTTCACAATGAAAATATACAATTTAAAAACTATTTAAAAAAATCATTAAACTTATAGATGGAACTTTGTATCATCTTGTTCATAGAAGAGAACATATGCTTCTCCACTGACTAAAGATTTCCACGAATCGTTATATTCGTGCCACTGTCTGTGTAGGGATGTCGGCAATATGCTGTGTAGTGGCTATTGTAAGTGGTTCCACGTGATTTGATATAGCGTAGAGGTTGTACATACACGGTGCCACATTATCAGCCGCGTAATGGCTCATATCAAGACTTTCTATTGGAAAATCTATTGCAACCAGTAAATCTTTCTGTTTGCGAAATGTGCTTCAGGTGAATACTCAATATTTTTGGAAATTTATGAATTTAGAATGATTTAGTGCATCGTCTTCGTTTCTTACATTTCGAACATGATGGTTTCTCATCACCGTCGAGTGTTTCTTCTCTTGTAAACGAATCTAAGCATTGTGAAAGTCGTAATTGACCTGTTTATTTAAGTATCGAAAGGAATAAATCCCAAAAGGTATCGTATGTAACTTGATTGTTGATTTTAATTGACCGACAAAGTTATCCACAATCTTGGAGTTGTCCATTCTCGGATATCTCAACCAAGATTCTTGTGATTTCTCAATGTCACTAAGTTTGTCATCAATTTCTGTTAATATGGGCTTTGGTTTTTCATATACCTTGTTGACATCTTCGTGAAGTCCTGCTAATAGGTAACGAAGAAACTCCTGTGCATCATGTTGAGTGTATCCCATGAACCTTGAAGTAAATCGCTGATTGTGACTTTTCAATGATACTGTATTAACCACTCTGTCTGAACTGTCTCAACATCAAAACTCTTGAATAACTTCAGAAAATGTTTTAATTAGTGCTCCTTTCATGCTAGATATGTTTATGTTAATATCTCTTATGTTTACGCCTTTCTTTAGATATTCTAATAGCCGCCTTGTGTTTGATAGGCATTGGACAATACTATTCATGAAACATGTGCTAACAATATTTTTGAGGCCTTTGAGACCCAAATATTTTTGGGGAATACCCTTTATGGATCTGGTTGTGGAGATATTGTTAAGAGCTCTTTCGCAACTACTAACATTGTCCGAATAATCTCGATTTCTATTATTGTCTTTCTCACTTTATCGGCGTGATAAGGAATTTGAATTGATGGTGTTTGCTATTGAATTTGATGAAGATATTGCGGTTTTGGAAAGTTTGGTTGATGTCAATAGATCATTGTCTGGTTCAATTTGTTAATATATTCTTTGTTATCTACATCATTTTTAGGCGTGTCCTTTTGTTCTTGTTGAGTTTCATCCCCTTTCTGAAAATCTTTAATGAAATATATGAAGGGAAGTTGTTAACTCTAGGATTATTTTTAGAAAGGGAATTGATGTTTATTGATTCTTCAGTTACTACGACCCTATCGACTTCTGAACCATTATTTTTTTCTACGTATTCATTCTCTTCCAATTTTGAATTTGACTGCAAAATATCGGAGTTATTTTGACACTTGTTGGAGGCAATGTCATTTTTTTGGTCACCCAAACATTATTGCTAGATTTTTTAACTCTGGTTGATATTGCTTTTGTACTTAGTGGTTTCCCCCCATTGGTCACATCAGATATTTTGGATCTGACCTCAGTTGTCTTATTGGCGAGGTCAGTACCATTTTTTACTGTTCTGGAGAGTTTGTCATTGAAATTTTTACTCAAATCGGCTACTGATGCGTGATTTCCGTTATCATCTTCATCAGACAAATTTTCTGTATTAGTATTGTTAAAGTATGCCACACTGTTTGTATAAATACCTTCCATTTGGTCGTTTACCTTTTTATTTGATGTCTTCAACTCTATTGGGGGTAAACCAGTTTTATATTTTGTTTTGGTCAAACATAATTTACTACGTTTAGGAATCGCATCATTCTCTAGCATAGGCATCATCTTCAGTATTCCTATGAATGGGACATCATCTGGCTGGCGGTTATCTATATTTTTTAGTACATTGAGGCCCAAAAGCTTCTTTCATGCATAATTTATAAAATTGTCAACGCATGTATTATCAGAAGGCATACATTCTGAAGAAGAGAATGAAGATGTTAAAGTAGAATTTCGGAAAAAGGAAAGAAGATCGCATGTTTTAGGGTCGGTAATGTGAGAAAGTTTGAAAGTGGTAGAAGAATTAGGTTTCTTATTATTAGGTTTCATGAAAAACTCTTCTAGAGGCTTAGAACAGGGAAACGTACCGAGAAAAGATGAAGCGTTTTCTCTTTGAATTGCAATACTTATTTGTTGTATAAAGAACAAAGTTGCTCTTGAATCATTGGTTTCTACTGATATTAAGATTCATGACCGAAAACACCAGAGGTTTTAATTGGTACAGGAATAAAAATATAAATGTTCTCCAAATTTTTGTATTTATTGATTTTAAAAGTTTCGCCTTGTAAAGCTGCAGCGCCTGCGGAATTAGATGTGGATCGGACATGGGACGGAGCCCAAGTGTCAGTGCTAGTTAAACCCCATATAACTGGTCTGCCGCGTTGCCATGGAATGAGGGTCATACCATCTGGACGTTTACCGTCGTCGCGGCTAGTATCTAACGGTTCCAACGAACAGGGAATCTTTACAGATGACAGGCCTCGTTTGATTAGGTCATTTACTGCAGAATGACGTGAAAAACGGCCGGCACTTAATTTGCAGCTTACCATATTCATCAACATCAGCTCCGCAATGGCAGCGATGTTTTACACAAATTTGACAACCTTAATGGAGACCAATAGAAATATGAAAACTTTCGTCATCTAAAAGCGTACCTAATGGGGCCGACGGTACAGCGTTCAACCATGCTCCTGATTCCTTTGAAAATGCTGCATTCAAACGAGCCTTGTCTGGTAAATTGATAGCTTTCTAAAGCAGATTTTCTTTTTCAATATTCAATAAAGGTATATCCCAGGATTTTTGAAAGGATTTATATTCATCGGGTACAACTTTGTTAGACTTTAATGACCAAATATTTTCTGCCTCCAATAATAAAGGGTCTTGTGTGTGGAAAAATATAGGCAGAATGTAATTATTGAAATGTTTTGAACTATTTAATGATGACAAAAAAGAAGGAAGAACTACTGAAACGATTGAGCGAATTCCTAAACCACCATATGAAACAGGTAGTGAAGCTTGTTTCCAAGAAAGTTCCTCTAATTTAATGTTAATTAATGACTCTAATGAATGACGAATGGTATTGTCAAAATTGTTTAAGATATCATTATGTAACCAGGTCGGACTACATCTTAAGATATATTTTAATTTTGGAATTAATAGGCAATTCTTGAGAAGGTAATAAACAATATGTTTCGGTAACCAGGATAAACGAGATGGCATTTTTTTGAAAAATGTTAGTTTTTTATTGAAAGCTGATAGAAAGTATTCGTTTAATAAAGGAGCACCTAATAAAAATAAATTTTGTCTGTTGGTAATTGTCATGCCTGGTGCTACAGAATGAAATTTATCAATTGTTAGATTATTTGGTGATTCTAAGAAAAATAACTCGCATTTGCTGAAATTGAGTTCAAGACAAATATCCTTGGAATTGTTTATAATATAGGCAAGAGACTTGAACACGGAATTAGTATTATCACCTAAAGAACCATCATCAAGGTACCAAGCATTGAATTCTGTGTCAATGTTGCTTATAAGTTTGTGTATCGATATGCAAAAAAGGAGAGGTGCCAAAGGGTCCCCTTGTTGGACGCATCTTTCCGAATAAATGATGTTTTCGCCAAATGAAAGATAATAATAATAATATAATGTCCTTCCGCTCTGGACAACCTACGTGTCTGGCAAACCCGCGGACCCTAGCTCCCCTTATCCAAGCTATAATGCGACCCGTGGTGAGAGATGTATGACACCTGGGGGTAATCAGGTGTCGCGAACGGAGCCTCTGGAGTAACAGCCGACCCCCAGAGTAAGTATGCTAGCCATGGTAAGCGGGGCTCTTCCGTGGTGGTCCTTTGATATCCCTAGCTACTCGTGGAAGCTAAATGGAGATGAACAATACAAACACTAATCTATTAAACGATGTGGAAGTCGACCAAAGTAACTTCGGTCCTACTTCCGGAGAGGCGAGCAATAGCACCAACACATATGTTACACAAAACCCTTCTGAACGTGTTTTGTCTGATCATCAGATTACCACTAAGGGAGTAAAACCCAGACAACGTATGACTTGGACTCGAGAGATGAATATATATGTCATGCGTTGCTACTACAAAGCCACTACAAATTAGAAACAATCACAGTAGGCTACAGACTCCACTTCCATCAACTCTTTACAGAATTACACCCAGAATTAACAGAAAAGATAACGGCCCAGAGGTTAGTTGACCAGAAAAGAGTAATCATTACAAACAAGAGACTGACAGACAGAGAAGTTCAGACAATAAAGGAAAACATTGCAGCAGAATTAAACCCACATATCACCTCTCAGACTGATTAACAAAGTACAATGCAGGATCCTAGCACTACGATAACACAAACGCAGAAACCCCAAATGCGGGTATATCTAGAACCCCAATTATTACTGATACCCAGCCGATACGAACGTCAACAGAGACCATGTAGTGATCCCTTAAAAGACATTAAAGACAAAAGGACACTAACTTAGAAATAATATTTAAATTCAGGTTAATATTAATTATAGTATGTAGGGAGCATTGATCGGCTATAGTCAATGTCATTTATCAAGGAAAGCTTGTTTTTGTTATTTTATAAACAGACATGTACAGTTTACAGACGGAGGTCGGATGTGTAGTAAAACACAACTATGTTTCCTATATAATGGGTGTGAACGAACCAGGATGATATGATTGTTATTAATACTTTGAATAAGTCGTTTTGATATTTATAATCGTGTATTTTTAAATGTGATTTTATAAATGTGTTACTGTTTATTCTGTTCCCGAATACAGGTTGCTAGGTAAGTGGTTTCCTCCATAATAATATGCCTTTATGGTAAACGTCGAGTATACGAGGGACCCTTACTAAGTAACCACTACATGGCGATCCTGCAAATTAAATGGAAATGGTAGTGATAATGAAAAAATTAATGGTATATTGGTAATCGACACTACATGGCGATCCTGCAAACTAAATGGTAACGATTGGTAAAATGGAAATAAATGGAAATGGTATTGGTAATTGTATAATGGAAATGGTACAATTAATTGTATAATGGTTTTCGCCACTACAAAATGGATAGTGAAATGTATATTAATGGTAAATGGTAATAGTGAAATAGTAATCCTACAGAACAAATGGTTATGGTAAATTATCCTGTAAGTAAATGATAAGTTATGGTACAATTGATGTTATAAGGATAGAACTATATGGTTTTCTACTTAAATTTGGGACCTTGGAGAAAAGAAACAATGGGAGGTTCATCAACCAAACAAAAAGCAAAAGAAACAGGAATTGTCAATAACACTTTCATGGTACAGCAAGATAATGTTGCGATGCACATCATGGTATTACTATACATTATAACAATAGCTTTTATCTTCAAATTCGTTTGGTCAGTATGGAAAACACACCGAAGAGCGTTGAAAAGAAATATCAACAGAAGCAATGCAATAAAGCAGGCAACAGGAACTCTCACCGTATAAATAATTTGTAAGTACACATGCATTCTATTCTTATGAACAAAGTTTTTTTTTAAATGTCAATAACGTGGGAAGATTTTGAAAATAAATTACGATTGATTGTAGAAGAAGTTAATAAACAGGGAAAAAGGGTTTTGAAGAAGGAAACTCCTAAAAATCCTGATATACATATAGAAGTAATTAGTAGCATAGTAGGTCTTTACCATAATTTTACTAGGTTAATAGTCAAAAATTGGAAAAATTTAGGTTCAATACAACAGGAGACTTGTAAAAATTATTCAAGTAGGATTAGAGATAAAGCTGAAAGGGCATTTCAAGCGTTAAATTGTATTATAGACATACCTACCTCTATATTTGAGGAAATTGACACTGTTGTATTACAAGCAATAAGCAAAGCAAACAGTTGAAAATGGCGACAAGTATGAACGATTTTTTTAATTTTGCGAGTAAAGTTTTACCGAATGAGTTTAACGGCGAAGCAAGTAAATTACAGTCATTCTTAGACTCATTGGATTTACTACAGACAAACACGAATGGTAATGAGGAAAATGCTATCATATTGATAAAAACGAGATTAACAGGAAAAGCTAGAAGTTTAATCACAACGGAAAACTCTCCTAGCGAAACTTGGTAAAATAAGACAGAACGGAAAGGATGTGACACAGTATACAACAGAAATAGAAAAACTGGCGGAAAGATTACAGGCAGCATACATATCGGAAGGGATGCCTGAACGGCTAGCTGAGAAATATACGAAAGAAGCAACGATTAAGGCAGTAACTATGAATGCCGCAACGGATGCAAGCAAAACGATAATTGCAGCGGGAAGTTTTGAAACAACACAAGAGGTATTATCAAAATTGGTTTCAGTAGAAGGTATAGTAGGACAACAACAAGTCTTACATATGAAAGATAACAGGACTTTCTTCAGGAAATCAAACTTAGACTTTAGGAATAACCATCGGAGAGGAATCAACAGAGGATGTTATAATGGTAATCATTCAAGAGGAACATTTAGACAGTATAATCAAGGGAACAACTATGGCAAATACGAAAATTTTATTAAATATAGGAAATACAATAATAATGGAAATTACAAAAATCGAGTCGACAATAACGTGAGAATATGCAAGATAGAAGAGAAAATTGAAGAAATGAGTAGACAAATAGCACAATTGAAGAAGGAAAAGTACGATTTAAGGATGGAAAATAAGAAACTAGGAGCAAATTTCAAGTGGAAAAACATGGAGAAAGACGTAAGGAAATACGTAAAAAATTGTCATAAATGTCAAGTGAATAAGGCAAAGCCCAATCACAAAGAAAAATTTGTTATAACAGATACATCTATAAAACCGTTTGATATTATTTACATAGACACAATAGGTCCGTTTGTAGAGAGTAACAACGGGAATCGTTATTGCATTACGATATTATGCGAATTAACTAAGTACGCAGTTATGATACCAGTTCAGAATAATGAAGCACACACAATAGCAAAAGCAATTTTCGACAACTTTATACCAAATTACGGATTGATGAAAGAAATAAGAACAGATCAAGGGACGGAATATAAGAACGTAATAATGAAGAATTTAGCAGAAATATTAAATATAAAACATAATTTTTCAACAGCATATCACCACGAAACAATAGGCAGTTGCGAAAGATTACATAGGACATTTAACGAATATATAAGAAATTTTATCAAAGATTCTAGGGATAACTGGTGTGAGTTTGTAAGAATGTTCGCATATTGTTATAATACAACACCAAATACGTATCACGGATACACTCCTTTTGAGTTATTATATGGGAGAAAACCCAATTTGCCAGAATTTTTAAACGTAAAAATTGAACCGTGTTACAATTTTGAAAAATATGATAATGAATTGAGATATAAATTACAATACGCTAATGAAAGGGCCAGACAGTTTTTAATACATAATAAATTAAGTAGAGTTAATAATAGCGAAAATGTTTCTTCACCCGTAAATTTTAAAATAGGGGAATTAGTTATTCTAAAAAATGAAGCAAGAAACAAATTCGATTCTCATTATCTAGGTCCGTTTAAAATAACGGGAGTCAAGGGGGTAAATTGTGAGATTACATCTCCAGACAAAAAGCAACAAACTGTTCATAAGAATCGATTGTTTGTATACAAAGAGCGGAAACAATTGTAAATAAGTGAAGCGTTTTGATAAACGAACAAGTAGTGTTTAGTAAACAAAGACAAAACAAAAACATTCATAAAAACAGTTATAGGTATAAGTGATATCGAAAAATTAAAATGATAATTTTTCTCTTCCAAGAGGGGATGATGTAGTGATCCCTTAAAAGACATTAAAGACAAAAGGACACTAACTTTGAAATAATATTCAAATTCAGGTTAATATTAATTATAGTATGTAGGGAGCATTGATCGGCTATAGTCAATGTCATTTCTCAAGGAAATCTTGTTTTTGTTATTTTATAAACAGACATGTACAGTTTACAGACGGAGGTCGGATGTGTAGTAAAACACAACACAACCAGGATGATATGATTGTTATTAATACTTTGAATAAGTCGTTTTGATATTTATAATCGTGTATTTTTAAATGTATTAAACTTGAACCCAGTGATTTTATAAATGTGTTATTGTTTATTCTGTTCCCGAATACAGGTTGCTAGGTAAGTGATTTCCTCCATAATAATATGCCTTTATGGTAAACGTCGAGTATACGAGGGACCCTTACTAAGTAACCACTACAACCAACCTAAACAGCAATAATGAAATAAGAGATCAACTACAAACAAACAATAACAAATGGATTGAAACTAACCCAATAGACAGACATCCATTACCAAAACTCATCTTCAAAAAAGATACATTTACAAAAATTAGGGCTGTTAATGCCGAACTTATCAACTTTGTCAATGACGGAAGTACACTTGAAGATCTACTTTGTCAAAATTATCAATGCAATATCACAATCAAATACATTCTCACTGAATGTCACCAATACCTATCAGAAAGACAGCAGCTTCACCTTAATTCCAATTTATAAGAAGCAAATACCGCCCTTCAATTTTACCACAAAATGTAATGTAATGTACAATATATTATTAACACTATTATGTACTATTACCATTAATAAACTGTACCTGTGCAAGTGGCCATTGTAGCCGAGCACGTTAATAAAATAATAATATTCTCTTCAACTACCACTACCATAATGTTTTAATGAAGTCAATTACTACTTTCTAATTTAGGTAAAGTACGTTTTAAATTAATATCATCTAGATAAAAATACACAAACTATTATAATATGTAAATGCATATGTACTTACGAACTACTAACATGGCTTTAGTATCAAACCCTGTCGTTGGATGTGAAGCATCTGTTGTTACTTCGCACGTGAAGTTTCCAGAAAGATGGAAATCGATATCATGAAGTACAACTTGTTGTGAAGTCGACGCGATTTTCTGGAAAAATTATAAATGATCATTAAATATCAGAAAGATTTAACTGAATTTGAAAAATACATGTAAACCATAGAGAATCAATTTATTTTAAGAATTAAAGGAAGAACAATTCGACTGTGGATTATAGTACAGTAATGTAATATTAGATAAAAAGACAATTGACTGAAATTATTTTGAAAAAATATGATTTTCCAACTTATGAACTGTCTAAAAATGTAAATAACCATAATTAAAGTTCAAAAAAGTGAATATATGATGGGGTCTAGAGGATAAGATCTTCATCATCGAAAGAAATGGTACCTACACTGAGAAGCATGTTTGGAACCAATTACAATCAGATATAGTTTCGACTAGACAATGCTTCAGCTTATGTAAATGGTCGTTATTTAAATATTATTCGCAGAAAAGGTAGTATTGAATGGTCTTTTGGTTCACCCGATACCAATTCCAGAAACTAATGATGTATAAGATTAGTTATAAAAAGTAAGGAGCGGCATTAAACTCGGCACATCCAAATCTCTTAATCCTAATGAATTTTAAATCTTATTTTTACATTTACCTACTCGGCATATTAATATAAGGGCCCTCAATATTTTGTTTTGTAGGTAAATCAGTGTTTATATAAGTACATGGTCATTTCTAGTGTAAAGTTGATGGTCTCTACTAATAATTGTGAAAAGTGTAAAAATGACGGAAATAAATCATAGTAATTTTTCGGTTTTATGTGAAATGTTGAGTCTTAGTTAACCAGAACCATAAGTTTAAAGAACATGACAGAAAATTGGCTTCCGGAGAAACTAAGTGAAGGTGTATCAAAGATAAATGTAAACCACATTTTTATACTTTAGGTGAGTCAAAAAGTCGAGTTAAAACAAACCTGAAAGTAAATCATGAACCAGAAATAACAAATAATGTGTTGCTGATATTTCCCAAGGCCTTTTCTGCTTTCTTTGCCACTTCGTGTATATGTTTCACCATCCTCATGTTTCTATCCAGATGATTATCTAAGTACTTCATTCTTTCCTGGCTGTAAATCATTGTTTCCTCCAACTCGATTGTAATACTTTTTACTTTTCTGCCCGCTACCAGAAGTACCGCTTCAATTGTGTGTGCTTCAGTTTTTTCTCGCACATCCATTCATTTATCTGTCATAGAGTCCGATTGGCTGTCACCATCAAAGATTCAGAATTTGGTGCCGTTACGACTATTCCAATGTCATCTGCATATTCTATAAGCTGTACACCACAAGAAACGGGTATTTTCAGTACTCCGTCATAGTAGACATTCCACAGCCTAGGACCTATTACTGAGCCTTGTAGTACTCCGCATGTGACATTTATCTTGCCGTTTGTTCCTACGAATAATGACCTTTCGTGTAGATAGCTAGCTATCATATTATAGATATATGGTTTTATCCCTTTTCTGGCCAGTTCATCGAGAATTCCTTGCCACGGTGTCGAATTAAAGGCGTTTTGAACGTCAATCGTTTTGAGTACACAAAGCCTTCTACGATGTATTTGGCATGCTTCGTCTACAATGTTCTGTACCATTTTTAGTGCATCGATTGTTGATCTTTGCTCTCTAAATCCATATTGCTCGGTATCTAGGTCTCCCCCTCTCTCTATTTCGGATTTGAGCCTTATGAGCATCAGATGTTCCATTAGCTTAGCCAGGATGTTCAGTAGACAGATAGGTCTGTAACTTATACTATTTTGGCCTGTCTTAGCTTTTTTTAATTAGCACCAATCTTGCTAACTTCAGTTCTTTGGGGAACTCGCCTTTAGTTAGTGCCTCGTTTAATACGAGCAAGAACTTTTTTGGGTAGCTCCTTACTATGGCCTTTATCACTTCGGCAGGAATGATGTCTGGATCCGGTGCTTTCTTCTCCTTCAGCTGTTCGTTTGCTTGTAGTAGCTACTCTAGTGTGTATTTTGGTATTTCCGTTGTATTTACTGGCATTTTAATGCATACTCTCGTTTGCTGTTCCGTAAAAAGAGTTTTCGCTATCTTGATTTGTTCCTCGTCGGTCATGATCAGAGGGCGATTTTTCTTAAGCTTATTTGTAACGATTTGATTTCCTTTGCCCCAAATATCTGCGTTGACTTCATCAATAACTTTTCTCCGGTTGGCTTTTTTTGCGAGTATTATGGCTTTCTTAAGTTCGGATCTACTTAGCCTGTACTGATCTCGGCATGCAGTTTTGTGGTCTTCGTCTGTACTTTTATTAGCCCTTAGCATCGTCCTTCTTTTTTGCAAGCATATCTTCCGTTTGTCGCTTATCTCTTCGGACCACCGGTACACTGGTCTTCTCTTTGGATTTTTATAGCATTTGTCAGCTGTCAAGATGTCATTTTCTCTATTTCCAACTATTTTTTCAAATTCTTCTACGAGTTTAGGTATTTTCTCATTTTTAATTTGCCATCCATTACTTGATGGAAACCTTTGTCGGTGTTCTTCTTGGCGATCTTCCTTCATCTCGTACAAAATATACTGATGAAGGCTCAGATTTTCTTCTTCAAGCACCTTCCAGTTAACGACCTGTTTGGCAACGTTTCTTGTACTAAAAGTGATGTCTATATATGATTGGCTAATTCCTCTTCTAAATGTAGATACATTTCTATGATTATGTATGACGAGATCCTCTTCTGCTAACCATTCCGATAAAATTTTTCCTCGCCTGTCTTCAATGTTTGAATTCCATAGGAAGGATTTCGCATTAATATCGCCGCCTACTATAATCTGCTTCTTACCCAACCCTGAAATAACCTGTTCCGACAGTTTTAATACTCCGCACCGATTGCGATACCAGAAAATAGTAATTAAAAAATCGAGGTTGAAGAAACATGAGACGGAACTAAAACAACAATGAATAATATTCAAAGAGTGCATGGAACAGACACATGAAGATTAGCGAATATTTTTATCTATTTATTCGTAAAATTTTCTATGCTATCTAGTCGCTTCGGACAGGTTTTCTATTGAATTTGCAAACAAAATCAGAAAGTTAGTTGCTACTTTAAACTTTTAGAAGTAGACACTTAGAAAAGACGTCAAATGATGTTAAAAGAAGTTATAAATACATTTTCTCTTTTTCAACACATTGCATGGTCAGAATTTGTTACGAGGAATATTGTGAAATTGGACAAATTATGCGCTTTTCAAATTGTGTTACAATCCTGGTGACGTATTAGATAATAAATGTTGCACTAAATGAGCTCATTCATATGATGTATAAAGTTTGACATTTATGTTGGTTAAATAATGATTTTACAACAATATTTATAGAGCTAAAAGTATCTAACACCTGTCTGTTAATATTATATAAATAGTGGAGTCTCATTCATTGAAATGATTAATATTTCTAAAACTTTGGGAGCACCAAGTCATTTGTCACATTAATCAATTGCTAATGATACTTACATCTACATTTATTCCTTTGAAATTGAAAATCTTTTTGCTGTTGGGCTCTTCACTGGGCGTGAAGCGGTAAAATTCGTAACGCCCTCTGTACCATTTCACCGAATACAATGCTTCGTCTTGGAGAACATAAGAACACTGCAGCGTAGAACTTGCTCCCCGCTGCACCACTCGAGGATTGATTGTCAACAGGACGTTTTTCAGGCACAAAACATCTGAAATATCAACATCATTCAAATAAAAAATTAGTGTAAGATTCCTTATATTTGGAATATAAATTCAAATGCAAGATGAGATATAGCAGTTTATTTCTTTGAATTTGGAGCATTGCAGCGTAGAATTTGATACCGTTTAGTTCAGTTGGCATTATAGAATGGATGCGACGCAGCTTGCATTAGTATCTATTCCTATATTGCTCGCCGTGGGCGTGATCCTAGTCGAAAATCGATTGTTTTATGGGTTAAAACTAAGAGGAAACTGGTGAAGTGGAAAATAAGACACCAGGACTTCCACAAACAGTGAGGACACTGCAAAATATCGTCTTGGTAAGACAATGATTCTATTGAATAAAATGAAGTATTGGCTTGTACTTTCTTCTATTTAAGTTTTTACTAAGTAAACATAAATTGAATAAAAGGTCAGTGACTAACTACTTCATGTAATAAAAGAAATTATTACTTATGGCGATAAGCAAGCTCAACCAATTTCAAGTATCTATAAAGCATTATTTTTCTACGGCGGTAATTTATTTTTGTTGTTAGACATGGTGGACTTTCTAAATGTTCGTAATAAGAAGAATTACAGGGAAAGAAGAAACATCAGCCCCGGCAAATCTAAGCTCTTGTTGCGTTTTGAAAGTAACAATATTGCCGATAATTTTTTAACCGAAGTATATGAATCTTGAGAAGGCGCACTTACCGCTCCTTTCTAAATGTTCGTAACAAGAAGAATTACAGGGAAAGAAGAAACATCAGCCCCGGCAAATCTAAGCTCTTGTTGCGTTTTGAAAGTACCAATATTGCCGATTATTTTTTAACCGAAGTATATGAATCTTGAGAAGGCGCACTTACCGCTCAGCAAAAAATGCAGTTATTGCTACGATATATCAGTGATTGCGGATTTTAAACAGGAATTGGTGAAGATTTTGGCGTTCATCACACAACAGTATGCTAGACTATGAATAACGTAGCTGATATCTCAAGTAGCAAAGTTGTTTTATAATTTTTGGCTTATATAACAATTTTATTTCAATATTGATGTATTAACCAATCCAGAATGCAACTTATTATATAAAGGTTCCATAACAGCAAGTATAGCTTTTTGTAACAAAACAAATTATTTAATATTTATAAAGCAATTTTATATGTTATGTAATAGTTTCATAAAACATTTATTGTTTATAAAATTTAGTTGTTTTATAGCATTTTTTTAAGAGATTTTGGTAGCATTTATAAATCAGGTATAAATACATTATAAAACTATTGTTATAAACACTTTTAGTAGCTTATAAAAGAGTTGTTTCAAAGCGGCGGATGCCGCAATTTTATTCCCATTGAAAATTGTAGTCATAGACACGGCTATAAAATACAGTGTTGGGAACATTACGAGGGACCATACGTTTTACCGTCAATGTGTTAGAAAGAGACAAAATACAGTGTATTACTCTTCTTCGCTAACAGGAGAACATAACATAACATGCGAAATAAGTCGTATTTTAATTTTCGCTAACAGGATTTCATGAAGTGGAAAATACATGCCCAAACCCACAACGCCAGCCTAACTAACAGTGTCGCCAATTTTCATTGTGGATTCATATTAATTGCATTGTTCTAACATGAGAGAAAGTTATAAGAAGCTTTTAATTATGATAATTCAAGAGGTTGTAACAGATTAAGATATAATTAATTCCATCTTTTAGTTGCATATTTTATTGTAATGCTGGGAATTGTTCTAGTTTTCAGTTTGAAAGCGGTTTAAACCTTCACTTTTTTTCATATTTGGCAACGTGAAATTGGTCTCGGAACATCTGCTGGAGCATTTCAGGTGTTATTTGCATAAAAATTTGTAAAATTTGTTACCTTAGTTCATTTATAGAAGTGGCTCTCTTTTCTTGGAATCCCATAAATTCTCGATTTTACATAACCCCAGAAAATAAATCGTTGGGAGCCAGATCTGGAGATCTCGCAGGCCGTTTAATGTTACCATTCGTGGAGATTATCCGATAGGGAAATTGTGTATTTAAAAAATGTATTGCTAGTCGATAATTATGTGATGCACAACCGTCATGTTCGTACCAGATATCATTGAAATTGACACCTAATTGTATAAAGGCAGGAGTAATTTGATTTTTCAGCATGTCCAAATATTGTTGTCCGGTTAAATTGCCGTCGATAAAAATGGTCCAATTTAATGTTCACCTAATATTCCAGCCCAAACATTTAACTTTTGGGGATATTGAGTTCTACTATTGTAATGTTTGTGTAGATTTGTCCTTGACCAATATCGAATAACGGATGAATTATGTGTACCGTGTATTGGAAAAGTCGATTTATCTGTGAACAAAATATTTTTCGAAAAGTTTGCGTCCAATTGTATTTTTTCCATAACTATTTCACAAAATTCCATCCTACGAAATTGATCGTCTGGAAAAATTTCATGGCTCTTTTTCAGTTTGAAACTACGATAACCATTTTTTTTAATACAGTCCGAATCGGTTTCGTATCAACATCAAAATCCTTTGCTAAATGAGGGGACGAGTGTAGGGGATTATTTTCCACACTGGCACAAATTAAAATATCTCTTTCTTCTTTTTCGGGTTGGGTTTGACGAATTTGTGTAGGCGGTCCATGTTTAGTAGGATTGACACATCCATGCTGTTCAAAATTTTTTATAACCGTTCTCACTTGTTTTTGCTAATTGGTTGGGCATTTTCGAATGCCACAATAAACAAATTTTCTGCTATTTCTTGATATGAATGACTCTGGTAGTACCGTTTTACAATTTGCACTTCATGGTGTACTTGCATACTCATTTTATAAGATTTACAAAAGATCGTTACTCATTCGCAAACAGTGAAGTATCCAGATTGTACAGTTAAACATCTTCAAGAGGAGCTCGCGCGATTCGTATTCGTCTGGTATAATAATCTACGCTGGCTTTTGATTCTCTGTCTCACGATTGTCTTTCTCTAACACACTGGTAACGCCATGTGACCGTTATAATTTCCCGTTGGCCGTGAGACGATTATCGTTTTACGTTGAAATTAAATGTGACTAATTTCTCTCACAAATAGAAAGGAAAATTTTAAGGGCACTTACAATTCTAACGCGTGGATTGAAAATGAAGAGAGGGGATAGATAAAAATGGAATAATTAGAGCTGTAAACGAAATCGTTTTATCAGGAGCGTAGGAAACAGGCGATTTATATTGAGATATTTTTGTAACTAGAAGACAGTTATAAACAAATATTAGCATACGACTTATTTCCATGTTCCAATAGAACATGCAACAGCAATTTTCATAAAAACTGGTTTTATTTTTGTAATTCAGAAGTTTTAAAAAGTCTTCTTCCCATTCTTGAATTTTTTTATTCTATAGGTCACATTTTTATCAGTTTTTTTCTTTACATCTGCTTTCATATTATTAAAAAAAATTTCATCGTCTCAATAGTAGTGTTTGTCCTAGGACTTTTGATAAATTCTTCTTTGAAATCTTTCCATACCGTTTCTTTTGCTTGAACTATAGTAGGAACCATTGATAATAGCAACAAATATAAGTCTGTAACCTCCAATTTTTACCGGCAATTCTTCCTCACTGAAAGACATGATTACAACACTATAACTCTAATATACACAGCTAGATAGAAACACTGCTTAAACTTGAAAAGAGATGTTTACTTGCAGCTCCAGACAAACCTGTCACGACTTGTTTTGTATGAATTTCTGTTTACACATCTAAAACAGAATAAAACAAGTATTAGTAACTAATTATTCAAAAATCAAAAGATTTTTCCAGTACTTACTTTTAAGAGAGATCTACTTTCTATTAAGATTAAATTAAGTAATGTCATCTATTTAGAAGTTTTAGCTTACCTTCATAAGTTATGACTTGCAAGATAATACTTTATTTTATTCAATAGATCTAGTAAGAATTATTTTGAGTCGTCATAATCAGAAACACGTAAAGCTAGCCGAATGGATTGAAAAATTTGTCTCGCTCTGGTCGAACATCAACAACTCCAATTGAACCAAACATCACATAAGTATAAGAAATGATGAATAAAAATGTCCCCAAGAGAGATAGACGCTGACGCTTTATTTGAACAAGTGATTTCGAATATCTTGACGCATAAATCCATAGGTGATCTTAGGGCGGGGGGGGGGGGGGGGGTTATGAGTATCTGTCTCATCCAGCAGTCTGGAAAAACATTATTCAATATCTATCATACTATAACTGTAAAATATGGACAGCCGTGCGCCTTTTAATTTTGAGAGATGCATCTTTTAGAGGAGCTCTGGTAATCATTGCAGGGAAAAATTGTCATAATAAATAAATAATTGTTGATAATAACAATCCAAGCTTTGATACCTGACTTAAATCCTATCCATATATGAGTTAATTTAAATAACGTTGGACATACATACATAGTGTCTAAAGCATTATAATTGGCTAATTATGTATACAAACGAAGGCAGAAGAGGTACTTCAACGGAATAAAATACGATAACAATATATTGTTTGTTCCCTGGGTCGGTTTTTAGGTTAGAATAAACATTCTCTTTTTGATTAACTCATTAAAAAACACCCTGTACCTCTTTATCCACAAGACTGTACTTTTCGGATTACTTTGGAAACACCTTGTATATACAATTGGTTAATGTTATGATTATGTAAAATGTATAGTTAATCGCCACAATAACCGAAGAGTATAATTCAACCAATAAATTATATGTCTACTAATGTAACAATAGATGACATAATTGTAAGGGGACAATATTAGTAGATAGATTTATGATTGTCAAGAAGCGCTATAGTGCTAATCCAACTGATATGAAATTTGGCAGCGTTGGGTGTAGGACGAGTCCAACTTATTTTGATTAAGGATGTCCAATACAGCAGTAGCTACATCCAATTAATTTTTCAAATTATTCTTTTCTAAAAATCATACTAATAATATATGAAGCGTTTAAAACAAAAGTGGGCAAAGCGATAATGTTTCTAAAATTTCTAAAATAGTAAAAATGAAAGGGAGGAAATGAGTTTATGTTGAGTTTGGTCCAAAAAAGTCTTACCATTTACATGAAAATTGATCATCTTCCTTTAAAATATCTGCATTCAAAATCTGATTTTTCGAAAAAATTGGTCTTAAAATTATGTATTAGTATATCCTAACAGTTATCTGAATCAAAATAAATTTGAAAATTCTTATTGCCCCTAATAAAATTACATGATTAATATTACATATGTATGAATCGTCAAAACGTATGAAAAATTTCAAATTTGTATTTCTATCATTCGACAAAATAAGCAATAAAATTTGTATTTCTTCTGCACTATTTATCATCCTGTATCTCACTGACTAACAAGGTTAGAAAAAAATTGAATTCAGTTGTTTGCAATATGATACTAACAATAACATATGAACAAAATTGTATGAAAAGCAACCTGTTCTTCAAGATATTTAAACTTTAAATCCTCTTACTTTTTTAAATGAAACTAACTGTTTCTAAATAATACCACAATATATTGATAGAATGTTAAAAATTCTAATATGACAATTGTTTCGATATTAAATATCATCGTCAGAATGACAGAAGTTACATTTCATTTGATGCTTACCTGATGTTTATTAATTATTTTTCGTTAGACCAAGAAGTGACCTACCTTGACTTAATATATATGAATAGAAAAAAGAAGAAGATATGATATTACAAATATTAAAGCTTAGATATTATTAGCCCTATGGGGATACCCTGGATATCTTTTCCCATTTAAGAACAGTATATCTGTGCAATGATATAGAAAACCAGCAAAACAATATGTTGCGCCCTAGGCAAATTTATAAATTTATTGATGTTAATATGAAGTAGACTCTATTGTAAATATTATCTCAGGGATGGGGTTTTTGTTAAAGAAAATACTTTTCATAAAAATAAGGATCAATGTTTATTTACTATAGATGTCTCGTATTTATCTATTTTATATTGTCTATGGTACGAAAAAGAAAAGGGATACACATGGAAGTATCTGACGTCGGGTAACGCTATATTCTGTGTTAGAAATTTTTAATAGTATAACCTAGATGATCTGAAGTTCGTATTTTCGTATAGAATATAAGGTGCGTTCTTTTTGACTGAGATCTCAGATCACTTCAGTTAAGGTGATCTGAGATAAAGTGATGTGAGTAAGCACCAAAAAAAACGACATCTCAATTGAAGCGCGCGATCTGTCGACGCATGCGTGAATAAGGAACAAAACATATAATAATAATAATAATGTTATTTTATCAATTATTTGTAACAAAAGAAAAATAGATTATGTGTGTTTATATGTCAATGGTTAAAACTATAGAGTACCTTGGTTAAAACTACAAATAACCCAAGCAAATCAAATATTTGTTCAGCCCCTCCACTTTATTTCCGACTCAAGTTCAACTGATTCTCCCCCTTACAACACATTCAGCATCGGTGAAGGAGGAGGAAAAATCTCAGCTCACATAAAGTGAGTAAAACAAAAGGAACGCTCACATTACTGATGTGAGCTGAGATTAACTGAGATCTCAGTCAAAAAGAACGCACCTATAATAATGTTACGGAATAGCACACTGGTATAGACCCTAAATCCGACTTTGTCTAAGCCAGGTATAAAAGTTAAAATTATGGCAGATACGCAGGGTTTTTTTATAACTGTTCTTCTCTAAACATTGTTTTTGTGATCAGCCTTATCTAGAAAATGCCAGAAAATCATTTGTTTTTGAGTAAGCCGCAGTCCGGAATTTTCTAGTAAAAAAGGCACTAATATAAATAAAGGACCGATCAGCGGAATTGAGTTAGTTGATAATTTGACATCGTGAGATAAACAAGTAAATAAGTGAATATAAATAAGTGAACTGTTTATATAAATTAGTTTAAGTGAACATACTGTGTATATAATTAAGTGATTAGTTGAGTATATATAAATTAAGTGTTTAGTTTAGTGTTTAAATAAATTAGTAAGTAGCCATACCGTGTGTTTAAAGTTTATCCCACCCGTTTACTGTTCAAATAAATAAGAAAAACATTACAATAACAATAATTATCCTCACGTAAATGGAGGGTATTTATTTTGAATTATATTATGTTACTCTGACAATCAGTACTGTTTATTTACATGTATTGGTGAGTATACAATTTATAATACTTTTTATCTAAAATTGTTGATATTAACTCTTGGTAAATGTAAATGACTTATTTAAATGAATTATTCCGGTAAATTTTCAATCTTACGTCTAATAGTCTATTAAGTATCTATTTGTTTTAGCTACTTCTTAATCTAAATATGAGAGACATTCATATATACCCAACCATGGAACGATATAAGTCCTATAGCACAGTAACTCTAGTAACAATTAAAATGTATTTGGGAAATTCTAAACACATCATATATATGACTGAACCCGAACTCAAGGGTTTATTCGACCGAGTGAAAGGACTCTAGTTATATGTGGAACGAGCTTACTTGAAGGTCTGCTTATATCGACATAAGCTGTAAACTTCTTTGGTGATGAAACCACAGCTGATATCTGTTTGAGGTATGGCATTTATGGTGCATTCCAACACTCTACCCGATGCATAGAACGGAAAGTGATGATCCAATAATATCAGAAATATGCAAGGAGAGCAATAATCGTGAAAGAAAAGAAGATGGTAAGAAAAGAAAGGTCTGAAACAAGAAAGATCAATGTAATCCTATGAAATGATTGTAAAAGAGCTCTAGAAAGGATGAAGTTGATATGAAAACTCATCTATTGCTCTTGGGTGACCTCGTAGGTAAGTGATGATTAATACTACAAATCCAACTAAAAGAATGTAATCCCTTGATTACTATAAGTGTTAATATATATTTTTTCCAGCTAAAATATTCCCAACTAGGAATGTAGCACATGCTAATCTGTTTTTAATTATATTTCTAGGTGAACTTCGTCGAGTGGCGTAGACATTCAACTAGATAAATAATCTTAATTTGACAAAGTTAATGTCGAAATTAATAATTTATCATGTACAAATTTACAAAATGGTACAAAGTTATGAATGTTGAACTTCGGTGGTTTCAGATCGGAAGTCGCTTTTATGTTTCGATTTGATGCATATTCACTTGGCTCGTATAGAAACTAAGTAACGATGTGCTAGGCTTAGTATCTCTGATTGTTTGACTTGGAGTGAAGTTACTTCGATATGTAACGACGACTCAATGAACTCGATTGAGCGTTGAACTTATTTCGTTTTCGAGTTGTAAGCTCGCTTCGATGAGTATTAAAACTGACTTTGTTATTGAGCGTTGAGCTCGATTCGATGAGTTTAAAAACTCGCGTCGATGAGTAGTAGAACTGATGAGTGTAAAAACTTTGGTTTTGAGTATTGAACTCGATTCGATGAGTGTAAAACTAACTTTGTTATTGAGCGTTGAGCTCGATTCGATGCGTTTAAAAACTCGCGTCGATGAGTAGTAGAACTGATGAGTGAAAAACTGACTTTGTTGTTGAGTATTGAACTCGTTTCGATGAGTGTGAAACTTTGTTATTGAGCGTTAAGCTCGATTCGATGAGTGTGTAAAACTCGCGTCGATGAGTAGTAGAACTGATGAGTGTAAAAAACTGACTTTGTTGTTGAGTATTGAACTCGTTTCGATGAGTGTAAAACTAATTTCTTCACGTTGTAAGGCGCGTTAAATAGAAATCCGCAAGGGGCGTTTTTACACGTGGATTGGGTTGACCAAGCGAAAATAAATATTTCCTATTGGCCAGTATCGTCGGACTGGTCGGGTTCATTGACAAGAATCAACAATGGATGCCTCAAATAGATATTTCAAATTCTATTGAATGCTCCAATAGCAATTGTAACCTTTTTACTCAGAAAGGTTATTCAAACGTTTCTTACAAATCTTCCGATCGTCGACCATAAAAATTTACGCACAAAGTTTCAATAAGTTAAGGGTTTTTACAATACAATAGATAATAGTGTGAAACGTGACATTTTCCTAACTTCTTAACTATAGGATTTCAAACACAGTGCAACAATATGTCGACTTTCAAAAGTGTGCTATTTCAATGCCGAAACAAAACTATTTACAATTATTGTTGCAAAACGTGATATCTTAAAGGTATTTAACAAAAGCTGGAAATAAAGTGTAACTACGCTTTGAATTTACAACAACACAAAAGATCTTATCAATTCTGAAACATATTTTTATAACGCTAGCAACTAAAATGAATTTACGCTTTAAATATATACAATGACAAAAAGAAGTAACATACAAATATCTTACATATTTTAAAAGCATCGCAAACAATAAAATTCAAGATTTTGAAACCTTGAACATTATCCAAGTGAAACGTTAACTTTGCAGTGAACATTTCGAATATTGATTTAAATAAATAATTTTGCAACGAATGTTAAATTTATTGGTGGAATAGACCACACGTCTTCCTAGTCTATATTTTAAATTCAACTAATTGAGTGTTGGTGGAATTAACGTTAAGGTTATCTCGTCCAAAAAATCCTTAATAGGAATTCGAAATGCAGCACTTTACGATACATTTTTCGAGATAATGGTAGATGCAGAAATTCCGATAAAAGTTTGAAAATATAGTTTGATCTAATATAAAACTTGTTCTTTAGAACAAATTCGCTGGGATTACTGGTATGTTTCACATTTTTTCCTGTTTAAAATTTACTAGAACTGATAAAGGTTTTTGTCCAGTACGAATCTTTAAGCTAGTTTGTATAATTGTAAAAAAAATATAAGTAAAGTTTAATGTATTTATCTGGACAGATATCTAAATATGTCGTATATTAAAAAGTATTTTGTAACACACTTGGTGTTATTATAGCGGAAACTCCAGGACTAAACTACTTTTGTGAGTAAATTCTACCAAAATTCCTGACTTAAGAAGTGCTATTGTATTATCACCAAATAGTATGGTATTACAAGTAATGGTTGTACTGTAAGAGCTTATCGAGGACTCAGCTGTTCATCTGTATAGAGTACAGACAATTATATAACTAAAGATTTTCCGGAATACAGCCTTCGAATATCAACTTTTAAGTTAAGTAATTTTATTTTGTATGGCTTCACCAATATCATTTTATCTGTTCGTTTAAGGTCAAAATTTCTTTTTTTACACATACTGACATCTACTAACCACTTTTTATAAAATTTTATAACTCGTTTATTTTACATTCATTATATTTATACATATTTTGATTCAGTTGTTTTATTTATTATACAGGTATACCTGAAAAATTGCCTTCAGCACATTTTTTGTTGTGAACATTTACTAAAACTAGTAGAGAACAGCAGTTAGGAGTTGGCTGATATATGTGGTTGATTTTAATTTTGTTTAGAAACAAAATTAGGGGCGCCCTTCATTAAATTTCATTTACCTTTAGCTTATTTTTTTCTCTTCCTTTTCTTTCTTTAGTGTAACTAACTTCTTTCAGATAACACAGCCCTGAGAACTGGCTTTGTTATCTCCAATCACATTATTAGTTTGGAAAGAACCTACTCTCTTTTTATTTATTCCCTTCTTTTATATTTTTTTTACCCTGAGAGTACAGTTTGTGTTTCACAAGAAGCCAAAAAAACAAGAAAAAAGTATGAGTATGACATATTTCTCCTCTCCAAAATAGAAAGGAAGACGTCTTCATTCAATATACTACTTAGCCACTAACTTCATCCAATAAATAACAATAATTTAAATAAATTATGGCAGAAGAATTTTATTTGAGGTTTGACAGTACATTCTAATTGATACTAAAAAAAAATGTAAACACAGCAATTGCTGGCAGAATTTGTTCGTAGATTTATTATTCGAATTTTGAGATGTTATCCAAATATAGACAATTCATTAATTAGGACTGTCTTGTTTCCTAATGTTCCAAGGTTAGTATTTATACTTTTTGGGTATGGAATTCAACAATTCTGGTTTTTAACCCGTAACAAATATCTGCTGATCTTTTCAATTATTACTTAAGAAAACTATTTAAAAGTGGAGAATTACTTGGATTCATCTGTTCATTGACGGCTTCATATTGTGAGTACCTTAAGTGTATTCGAATTTCTAATTCTTCAAGGAAATCCAGGTCTTGTTTCTTATCACACATATGTAGTACTTCCAGTTCTGTCTTAGGTTTCAATGAATGTTTGGTGTCAAGATAACATACAATCCAATTCTCTAAACACCATGGTTCATGATTTTGGAAGAAATATCCAACTGGTAACATTTTAGACACTGGCATGTCAAATCATACTCTATTATATAACTAGGTTGAGAAGTCAGCTATTTACCGAGCACTTTTTATCCTGAGGCGCGTAAAATATAACCTAACTTTAATATTAGAATTACAAATTCCGATGATATCGTTTATACACTGGAAATAGAGTTACACTTATTGTTCAATAAACATCGTTTATTTTACAGATTGAATCCCCTTTTAAAAAATACCTGCGCCGCTTATGATGGACGCACCAGCTTTGAGAGGATATTTAACTCCCTTAACCTTGAGTTACATACAGAATTTCAAATAGATAAGAACGTCTGGTACTTGTCATTAGTCGATAGGGAACGAAAAGTAATTTTTTTCTTCCCTAGCCACCCCGCTTGTCTAAAAGACAGGAGTAGAACGAGAACCTCGTTAGACGAAGTACCGTTTACTTATCTGTATAAGTTTGATAATTTCAAGTAATTGCGATATTGTCTTAGTAAGCATCGGGTTACTTATAATACGGTTCTCTATAAACAGTTCAATATCATTTTTAAATAAAGTTAACGGTTTTTATATATCCTAACAAAGTGTCACTAAATAAATATAGTTTTGTATTAAGTAATGTGAAATATTACTTCCTGTTAATAGTTAATATAAGTGTTAAGTTTTTAAACGAGTTTCATTTGGAGAAGGAAAACCAACTTTCACAATTATGTGGATATTGGTTAACAGTTATTAATCAATATAGTACACTTATAACTTTTGCAATTTCAACACTTTTTTTAGATATTATTCCGGACCGTATAAGCTGTTGCCCGTATTTTTAAGAGCTTCATCTCCATTTGTCACAATTTTCAAGTTGTGAACTAGACCATAGTTGTTACAGAATTTCCAATGTTTTTACATACACTTCCCAACACGGAATTAAACAATGTATCTGAAACTCCACGCAAAAAATAAAACAAATGGTCTTCGTATGTTTATATTTTATCGCAATATGGAAATTTAACAAGTAAAGGATTGGTTCTGTACATGTGTATTAGAAATTATTAAAGTAGGTCAACCGCCAATTTCAATTTATTACTTTTTAAAATAATAATCTGAGTATTTTTTACAAAAACTCTGAATGATTCATATCATTCGATAAAACCATCAAATCCATCTTGTGCGAAAGACATTATTTAAGTATTGCTTCATTTCATGCGCATAGTGAGGTGCAGACCCATAATTACAAAAAAATTACTATAATTAAAAAGTCTTACTTTTATTTAGAAATAAACAAACCAACTGTTTATAATAAATTCAAATATTCGATACTATTAAAAATTTTTTATTGAAGGATGTTACAAAACCCTCACTAAATTTATAAAAACAGTGTGCAAGCCGCTTCTGAGATAATTGGAGAGTCCCACACTCAAAATATTGATGTTCAGTTATAACACAGTTCAGTAATTTCAGATTGAGCTTGAGCGCCAAGTTTACTAAATAATAACAAGGCCTCGATTGACAATCAAAATAACAATCTTTGGGGCGTAAAATTGTCCCTAATTAATCTCCCCACGTTTTCAGTGCTACCGAATAATTGGTTTGTCTAACAAAACGTTTTGAAACTTGTACACATGTTCTTCCAACTTTCACGATGTCCAAATTTTTAATTAATATGTGGTTGTTTGAGAAAAATCTTCGAAAAAATAGTTGCGATAAATTTAAGGCAATCTAACATATATAACTTTTTTATTAAAAATTTCTTCCTCTTTAAGAACACTCTTTTTAAATTTCTTAATGGGCTCGTTTCATGAATTTCAATGAAAATGTCTGGGTCTGAACTAAGTATTTGCAACTAATAACGCCACTATAGGATTTCAAATAAAAATGAAAAAAATTATTGAACTTTGAATTCTTGTGGTAGACTGTGGTAGGCTAGAGCCAATGGCAAACAAAGAAATTTTGTGCTGTTCTCAAGAGGGAAAACTTTATAAGTAGACTAGTTATCTTTTTTCTTTAACACTCGTTAATGAGAAACGCAAAATACTGTCAAAACGTTCTCTTTCAAATAATGTTCTCCTAATCGGGTGCTTCTTATTAAAAAAGGTAACTCTCGCGTAGTAAGAAATTTGGAAATATATATTTTAAACTGCAGTGATGATGCTTACAAAATTAAAAAAATAATGTAAAATGTATGTATATTGTAAATTAAATGTTCTCCATGTAGGTGGAGTTGTTTGAAAAACATGTGATGTAACACACATACACAAATTGCGTTACCCCATAATTCCGAACTCGATTTAATACCGGATCGCTTATTCCTTTTCTGGTTAGGGGAGTTCGAGTGTACTGAGACACCATACCGTCGGCCTAATGTGAAAATTGCATAAGTCCATTTTTCACAGAATTAGTTTTTAGCTCCATCTGTTAGAAAAGCAGCGTATCTATACATACAAGTGAAAAAACTATGCAAAAAGTATTTAGATAGCGCTACAAACAAAAGTATGAAATGCGCGTAAGTCCAACTCGTTTTACATTAGTAAGAAAGTTGCATAAGTCCTAGAAAGTGTACGTTGGTGTTCTGTCTATGTTTGGTGTTGTGCTTTTTAGTTTGTCGGGCTTCAAATTGGCCGTTATTTTATCAGACCGAGCTTCAATATCATTTAGGTAAGTACAAACTATGCAAATTTAAGCTTTTTGAATGTGTTATCATACATTAGACTGGATTAATGCCATTTTTGTAAACTTGAGGAGTTGTGTATTTTTCACACTGTTGATATATTTAGAACTCACGGGAGTTATGCATGTTTCAAAGCATTTTGAAAACCAATTACTGAAAAGAATGATAAGAAATTCACATTTTTTTGCCTTACCTACAAGTTTTGAACAATTCGCGTAGATGGAAATTCTTGTCAAATCTTGAGGTATTTTAGTAAATCCTTCTTCTGGTATAAAAAAGAACAAAATTTGGCAAGAAATATTGATACCAGGTTAAAAAGCCGCTGTTAAAAACGTTCCGGTGAAAAAGCCCCCGTTAATAGCCCCCCGTGAAAAAATTCATTCCAAAAAAATCCCCCTGATAATAATAAAAGCATACTTTTTTGTAAGTCAAACATTCGAAGAATACTGGGGTCGTTTTTACCAGTGGCGTTACACTTTGTGGCTAAAGGTAGGTATAAACAAGTATTTTGTTTCAGCTATCGATCGTAGAAGCAGAGGTTTCAAACTGTTGAGTTTAACAAAACATCCGGCCAACACTTTGAAGTACATAGCTAACGATAGCTTTGGAACATTAGCTAGTGATTCTGTAGAATTAAACAAGACAATAAAACTGTTCAAAGCAAAAGATCAAGAAAATCATATACTGATACAAAGAGCGCGGAAAATGAAAAATGTTTTGCAGAAGAAAACGAGGGAAAACTGCAGTCAGCTCTAACAGAATTACAAAAAGAAATTCACATGGCACAAAACATTTTAGGCATAGGGGAAAACAACGATTTATCATCCAGATTTCTCAACAATGCAATAATATCCGGCATAGAACAAACGAATATTATTACAAACTATGATAGTTTTATTTTTTCCGATGAGATGCTCAATGCCAATACAACAAACGATATTGCTGCGCCAACAGAAACTCCTTTGGATTTCAAAAAAAACCAACGAGAAGGAAATATTAGAAATGAAGATAATGATGAAGATGCAACAAATAATCCAGAAGAAGTAGATAATGAAAACAATGACCCTACATATCAAATCGACGATGATGGGAAACAACATTCTGATGAAGAAAATAATGATTCCAGTGAAGAAGCTAGACAAAAAAGGAAAAAGAAAAGATTTTCTAATCCTGCAGAATGGAAATATAATACTAATATATGGGTAGAAAAAATAACAAATTCGACAGAAAGAAAACTAAGAAAGTAATGAAAACGAGATGCCTGTGTTCAAAAAAACCATTGAAAACCGGTAAAGAAATAGCAATTTAGTGTTACAAGTTGACGGATGAAGAGCGAAAGTCAATTTTCGCGAAATTTTGGTCCCTGTCGTGGCCTGAAAAGAAGATCTACATTTCTGCACAAGTCTTGAACAATAAAACAAAAAGGTCGAGGCATAGAAAGGATCCGGAAGTTAACCAAAGGACAACTTCTGTTCCGCGATTTATTTTGCTAAAGTAAAGTTATAGATACAGCTTGACAACACCGCCCAAGAATACGATTTAAAATTTACTAGCTAGGATAGTGGTAGGTACTTTTAGTATTGATCGGCTCAGTAATAGAGAAATATATAATTTTCGGTCTCGGTATTTCGAATGGCAAAATTCTGTCGGAATCGGTTTTAATTTATCACAAAAACTCACTTTTCTTGAAACAATATGACAGTTAATTAAGTAATTATCAAGAAAAGACTTTTTTAAATTTGGGTACAATATAAAAAAGTCTTTTCTTGATAATTGTTTTTTCTCTGGTACACTCAGCCGACTTCACTCAGTTAATTAAGTGGTTGTTACTCCCCCTTTGAATTTCCTTTTGGCCTTCCTTCGCCCAAACCCTCGTTACCATTTTTTCTTTGGAGTAAGTGATAACAAGAAGTAACCACGTCGTGTATTGGTAAGTGAAAAAAAGCACATTGATACAACTGAGTTACGCGGAAACAACTTTGTATAAGTATTTTCTTAAAAACAAAAGCGAAGAAATTAGTGTCTGTAAGCTGATGTTTTGCAATACGTTAGGATGTTCTATGAGGACCATATCAGCGTGGATAAGAGATGAAATGTCTAGTCCAGCCAAAAGTGAAGAAGAACAGAATAGTGACAAAAATATTAAAAAAAACTTGTCGTTTTGACGAAGGAAGGATAAATTTGAAAATATTCTTTGAAGAACTACCTAAACTTGAATCAGACTATTGTCGCAAATCGTCAACAAAATTATATGTAGAGTCAACGTTCAAAACCAAATCGGAGCTTTATTTACTTTATAAAGATAATTGGTGTGTAGAACATAATGCGACATTGTCAAACATGTTTGAAGATCTAAATCTTGCATTGTTTTTGTCAAAGAAAGACGAATGCGATGTCTGCGTAGGCTACAAGACCAAAAACGTAGAGGAATTTGTATACAGGGAACACATTATCAAGAAAGAAGAAGCACGGGAAGCAAAAGCAGAAGACAAAAATTCCAAAAATAGGGTGTTAACGATGGACCTGTAGTCATTACTGTTGTGCCCGAAATCGAACGTATCAGCTCTGTACTATCACACGAAGCTTATTGTACACAATTTTATAGTATTTGATTTGCATTCTAAAGATGGCTATTGTTTTATTTGGCACGAAAGTCAAGGGGAGCTCACTACCAACTGTTTTTCATCAATAATTTGAAAATTCTTGATTAATAATGTAATTCCCCAGCTTGAGCCAATGCAACAAATAATATTATATGGTGACGGTTGTAGCGCTCAAAATCGTAAATGCACTTTAAGCCTTGTTAAATCTTGCACTCGAAAATCATATTTATATCATCCAGAAATATTTAGACTCGATGCACTCTACCATAGAGGGGCATTTAAAAGGTAGAACCATTAATTTGCCAGCTGTTTATGTCTCCCTATGTAAATTGGCTCGAAAAAAGCCTAGACCGTATAACGTGAGCAATTTGGATTATACTTTTTTCAAAGACTTTAGTGAACTCAATTTAATGAAATCAATTAGACCTGGATTTAAAGTTGGTGATCCAGCTGTCAACAGTCTTAGAGCTCTGAAGTATAATCCAGATGGTAAAATCGAGTTTAAGATTAAACATTCCGAGGAATTTCAAGATATGACTATGAGATTGAAACCAAATTTAAATTATGTATCAATTGACTCTCTTGCCTTATTGTACCAAGAACAATTTTTGAAAAAATCTTTTTCCAAAGATTATCATGATTTTTATGACAATCTAAGACATGAATACATTATTAACCATAAGACTAAACGATTTGATTATTTTCAATATTATAAGTTATGTACTATTATCTTCCAAGTTCTTTAATGTTGTTTTATTAGTAGTTATTTTCGATTTAATAAAAATAATGCCTCAGGTAGGTAAACACTAGCGTTGTTTTATCATGTGAAATTTGCATAAGTCCCTCTGTGTACTGGATATAAGAATGATTTTTGCATAACTCTTTTATTTTTCAACAGGTTACTATTATAAAAAGAATTAATACTTAATAGCAGTTCCCTAATGTTTTTTCCAATCCAAATTCCACTTTCACCCAAATTACATTATTTTTAAAGAAATAAAATAGTTTTTTGCTCTCCTGTAAAATTTACGTTTTGGGACTTGTGCAATTTTCACATTAGGCCGACCATATCCACATCCACTCGAGAAAGATTTGTCGAATTTACTTCGGTGAAACCTGGATCCATTTTAAAGATGTCTATTAAACGGCAATCAGCCAGAAGCACACTTTCTACTATAAAATAATATAACTAAAACAACTAAAAAGCCGGCGAGGATAATATCTGTTTGAGGTTGGTTGTAGATATTAACGTTGTCAAATTCTTATAGTCAACTTTTACTTTGTCTTAATCAAATTGGATAGTCAAGTAGGATTTGTCAACAGAACGTACTTTCAATCTGGCAACTAGTACTTCTGCCATTGGTCGACTCACAGTTTTGTTTTCATTTCTTTCCTTCTTTTCTTTTATACTTTGACCCAATTTTATGACTTTTCTTAATGTTGTCCTATTTTGTTTTGTTTAATTTTATTTTATTATACTCGACGTTTTACATAGTTATGAAATTTTTTTCATTACTATTTTTATTAATGATTTTCCCTACAGTGTATCCCCTTATTGCCTACTGACATATGTTGGAGTCTGCTGGATGCCACGGACATGTGACGGCTTCCCCTTTATGATACTTTACATGTGGATTGATATACATTAAGGTAATTCGACATATTGTGAATTTCTGATTTTTTTTATCTTCATACTAACTGCCCTCTTCATCTTTTACTAATATATGCTGTAGTACTGATTTTAAGTTTTACTTACTGCTATTCACCTACAGACTACAACGAGATGGATAGTCTTTTTCATTTGAGATAAATATCGTTATCATAGAAACATATATGTTATTCTTAATCATTCTGATATGTTCATTTGTTAATTCATACCGAAACGAGCCTATTATTTATATTTTTTAAAATATTCGCAAAAAAACTAAATAACTTTTCTTTTTCATCTTCATTTGTTTATAACCTTTGCAATTGTTTATGTATTAAAAAAGGTTTCCAACACATTTTTTATACATTATTATGAATTGAAGAACTACCACACGTATTTGTACAAGCTTTATCTCTAATTTTCATCATTTTCAACTTCTGAACTAGACTATACACATTTAAAAACATAATCGGAGGTTTCTATACATGTGGTGTTATTTCAAGTACAAATTTGGTAATATATGTATTCTGTATTTATATTATTAATATAAAAATAAACACTGAGACAAATCTGATGTAATTTATAGAATGCGGATTCCCCGGAAATGTGTACCGTGAATTAAAAAAATATTTGAATTAATTAAATACAAATTTTTCATAGATTATATAACAACAACAGTACTAAATTCAAATAAGTCAGTGAAGTGGTACCAGGGGTTTGTAAACTTTCATTACACTATATTGTTGACACGCCATGTATAATAACTTTTGTCAGCAATTTTAGACGATATTTCTTTTTTGATGAACTCACTTTTTTCAAAGATTTTTCACTGTTTATTGCAATGTGAGAGTTTTTAACGAAGTAAATTATATTAAACAATAAATTTGTATCAAGGGCAGACAATTCAATTGCGTTGTCATAAATTTTATTTCAAAAAATTGAATAAAATTGTAATTATAGTGAAAAACCGTATCTTCTTCGACCCATTTTTCCATAACTTTCTGTCCTTGGTAAGTATTTCCATATCCTCCAGGATTTTCCATTTATTTTTTCCTATAGATAGATAGATAGATAGATATTTATTAACTATGTTAGGATTTAACAAAATCCAAACTGTGTTAATTTCAAATCAATAAGTTAGAATTCTATTTTTATATTTACTTCTCTACATAACACAGAGTGTGTGTGTGTTGTCACGTTTGAGTTTGACATTGATTAATCAATTTTGAAAAAGAGAATTTCTTCGCGAGAAAGTTTATAGAGAAACTAATAAAAAATCGAATGCATCAGAAGAACTGAGTCGGACCTGATGTTCTAATAGAGTAATGGCGGCCCCACATTGTAAAGTATAGTTAATAAACTCTTATTCTACAACTGTATATTTGATTACTACGCATGGAACTACGCCATAGCGTAGTACACAATCGAGGAAATATATCAGCCTTCAATAGGAAATTGAGGAAGTTATAACCTCCTGTTCAAACTACTTTACAATAAAATGTTTGTAGCACGTCGAAAAGAAAATACATACAAAAGAAATATACAAAATATATAAAAACCGAGTAAAATGTCACAGCAGAGATACGGTGTTGAGATTGCATTGACAATGCACAATGTAATCATCAACAGAGTAGAAACAATATTTAAGGAAAAACTTTTTTAAATATTTTTTAAAAGCATTGGAGCCCAATGTTTTTACAATTGATGGCAAAATATTGAAAAGCCTATAGTTTGGTGAATTTGATTGTGTCTTATTTAGCCGAAAGTAGCTGCATCTGATCTAGACAACATTGACTGTTTCCCATGAATTTCAATTAGAGTATGAAATGAAAACAATGACGGTAATGGCATAATTTTATATTTTATGAAAAACTGTTGACAATGATCCCTGAAACCAAGATCAGCAAGCACCCTTATCGCCTTTTTTGCATTCTAAATACTGTTAAAGCATGGGAGGAATTACCCAATTCAACTGTCGTAAAATAAATAACGAACTTGAAAATTTTTTGACTAAATGCTCAATATGTGCCTGCCAACTTAGCCTGTGATCTAGGACTAATCCAAGTAATTTCACATTTTTTGTTTTTTGGTGAAATGACAACTGATTACTTGCAGATATATGCATGATTTCAGTTTTATTATTATTTAATTTTAGTTTGTTCAATGAAAACCATTCATTTGCCCTGTTACTAACGCAATCTAGAGAGGCGGCTAAATTCGTATTATCTTTCTCCGGAATAATAAATGTTGAATCGTCTGCAAATAGAACCGACATATAGGGTAACATAAAACGGCTCAGATCATTAATATAAATGATAAACAAAAGGGGGCCTAGAACCGACCCCTGAGGGACTCCATGACTTACCTCCAGAAAATATGATGTTACACCATTGACTGTAACACATTGTTTTCTGTTTGACAGGTAAGAACCAATAAGCTTCAACGGAATTCCCCTAACTTCATAATAATTTAATTTTATTAAGCGAATGTCGTGAGAAACGCGGTCAAATTCCTTTGAAATATCGCACAGCATTATGGTCGTACGGTTACCATGTTCAAGTTCTTCCACTACGCCACACACAACATTAAAAACTGCCTGGATGATTGAGCGGGAATTTCTAAAGCCAAATTGGGAGCTACTGAAGAATTCGTTTGAATCAAAATAGTCATACAACTGTTTTTTTATTAATTTTTCAATGAATTTTCTGAATATTGAAATAATACTGATAGGGCGATAATTATCGATTACGAAAGCATCGCCTTTTTCAAAAAGGGGAAGCACTTTGGATAGTTTAAAAATATCGGGATAAATACCGGTATTAAAAATAAGATTTATGAGTTCCGTAAAAGGTTTTGAAGCAATAGAATTGGTCTCCTTCAAGATGCGGCTATTGAGTTCATGAATATCAAGACAATCCGAATTTTTCAATAAATTAATGGCTGAAGAGACCTCGAAGTGAGTGACCGGTGTGAATAGAATGAACCGCAAGGAGCAGGAAAGTTTTTAAAACATAAGAGCTCGGCATTAGAAATGTTAGGAAGAGATTGAGCAATTTCACAAAAGAAGGTATTTATCTCATTTGGTGACAAATCAGGAGGTATTAAGGAGTATTTCGATTTCCTTCTTTCATAGTTAATAACCTTCCAACAAGCATTAGCTCCATTTTCAGACGACATGATAAAATTATCATGAGCTGATTTTTAGCGGATTTTAGCCTGCTATTATACACTACCCTCAGAGTCCTATACTTTTCTATATCTTCTGGCTGTTTTCTTGCATCGGCTATTAACTTCAAAGATGAACGTTGATTTCTTAGGTACCTTAAATCATCTGTAAACCAAGACACTGGAGAACGTTCAGTGCCTTGCTTAGCTTTTCTTAGAGGAAAACACTCCGAACTTAAATTATGAAAAGTGTTAACAAGGAAAGAGGCCAAAACGTCTACATCTGATAGTCCCGACATAAAAGGACTCCAGTTAATAGTGGCTAGATGATGTTTTGATATATTTAGTCCTTTATTTGTAATACAACGTCTCATAACAGATTGCGACGTATTAGTTGGGTTCATATTATTGTCTATGACAATATATTGAGCCCGATGGTCAGAAAAGCAATGCTCGAAAACACCGACCAAAAATTGTTGTTCCGCGATATTGGTAATTATATTGTCAATACAGTTGTACGAGGTAGCGGTAATCCTTGTATCCTCTAAAATGGTGATTGCCATGCCGTACGACTGCAGCAAACATTTTAACTTATTCAAAACACCAGTTTCAACCTTAAAATTCAAATTGAAGTGTCCTAAAATTACTAGTTTTTCATATTGGTTTAATAAGTTGTGTAATACATGTTCAAAATTCGCGAGAAACAGATCAATGCTGCCTTTACCAGATCTGTATAGTGCTATAACTGAGATTTTTATTGATGACAAGTAAATTGCTGTAAACTCTGAATTTTATTCGCTGTTAAAGTCGTCCAAATTAATTGAGCTAAACTTCAAACTATCATTGTTTTCTTTTACGTGAATAGCTAGGCCTCCATGAATTTTATTACTACGGAAAAAAAAAGGTAGCCAATGTATATCCAGATATATTGATATGTTGAAGACAGTTCTCAGTCTGCCAGTGTTCAGAGAAACAAACAATATCAAAATGATGATCAGAAAGAAAAGCATTTATTGTTTCCACTTTATTAGAGATGCACTGAATATTAATATGAAACATACTTACCGCACTCTGCACTCTGCTTTTTAACACACTAAGAACATTGGTTGTATTAAAATTATTTAAATTGTTTGAATTTACATTTCCTCGTCGGTCGTCTGGTGTTGGTGAAAATTTCTTTTAAAATTAAATCTTCTTACAGCTGCTTCTTTGGGCCAAATATGCGGGTTATAAACTTGGTCTATATTCTCAAAGGGAAAAGACACTTTGAATGTGGACGCATATTCATTTTTTCTCCATTCAACACAGGAAAAGGATACGCCAGGAGCTGATTGTTTAAGAACGTCTAAAAGATCATTTGAAGTCAAGTCGGCACTTATGCGAGAGACATGTACATGTCCTTGTCGTGCAATGGTCTTGAATTTTGAAATATCGTTGCTTCCAATAATCGGCTTATATTTATTTATGCTGGCGTTTTCTGAGAAAGATTCCCAATGTTTGAGACAGGTTTTTGTAGTTCCGAGTATTTGTAGAGTTCGAATTTACGCATTTGGCATTGTTGTCACTTGATGCCTCTGCTGTATTCAGATTATCGAAAGGATTATGATAATTACATTGCTTAAGCAACAAAATTAAGCGTTCTTGTTCCTCTGTACGTTTTTCCAGGTGAAAAGAAAGTTTACTTACAGATACAAGTTCACTGCATTTAAGTCTTTTACGAGGTGATCAGACTGTGCACATGTAGCTTTTTCGAGGTTAACTTGATTACCTTCTGATGTCTTCACATTAGATACAGTTTCACTCAAACTTTCCACATAGTCTAATAGTTGCACATTATTTACACCCGAGGGAAGTTTAAAATTTATAAATATGTCAAATAGTTATTTAGCTCTGCTGTTAACAACACAACTTCAACGTCCGCTATCTTTTTTGGATATCCTCTATCTAGCCAATCCACTGTTTTCTTGGTCCCCCTCTTTTCCTGGTCTTTTTGCAACATGTTTTACTTTTTTGTATAAGGGTAGTATTACATTTTTCTCCCACTGTTTCGGAATTTCTGTATTTTCCATGCTTCTTTGCATATTTCCCACAGCCATTCGTTTCCTTCAAATATCCATTTTATCATTTCTGGTGTTATTTCATCCTCTCTGCAAGCTTTTCCCGTTTTCATTCTATTTATTGCGTTTTCAATTTTCTCTTTCTATGTTGTATTTTGTTGTTTACGTAATATTGTTTCTATGTCTCTACGCAGGGCCACCGCTATCATATTTGCAATGTGTGCAATGCACACGGACGCCATCCTTTAGGGGCACCAAAACCCAGGGTCCAAAAAAAATGCAAAAGGATTTGCAAAAAAAACAAAAATTGATTTTAAAATGAAAGTTGAGAAATTAAATTGGAATAGGTATAAATATTCCTATGTTGCGAGAATATACCAGGCGGTAGTTTCTTGATTTTTCCTGAGGCGTTTTTAAACAAGTTAGTATAATGGACCAAATATCTTTTTATTAATTAAAATGTCATGTACGAGAAAAAAGTAATTGGTTTTTTATCCATAACTCGCTTAGTTTTTGTGCTATCGATCTTTTTAAAAAACCATTTTGTAGGCTTTTTTAATGGCTATAAGATCAAATTAATTTAAAAATTTGAAAGGGTCTAAACTGAAAGGGCTCGAACAAATTGCTTTTTACTCAAATATGCAAACTTGGGGCTTATTATTGTGCTTACTTTAGAAATTAATTCCTAATTCCCATGAGTACTAATTTTTTATTTGTTTTTTCCAAATAAAGAAAAGAGACCTTTTAGTTTCACGAGCAAAAGAAACTGAGACTACAAGAAAGGGAAAAAATGGCTGGATCTTTAAAGCACTTCTTGTAAAACAATCAAGATTCCACGGAGACTATCGATGCGACCGACGTGTCTGTATCCCATTAGTTAAGTAAATGCTTTAAAATGGGTGTGAACAAGAATTTTATTTGTTATGATTTCATTCTGTTTGTTCAATTATTTTTTATTGAAATTAACGTGTCTCGACAGCGTAGGTCATTGATACAAATACATAGTCTATACAATTATACCAACAAATGGAAATACAAAATATCACTAATACAGCACTGTTCTCATGTACAATTTGGTGGGTTTCACAATATTGGTTCATTATAGTTTATGATATAGTTTGCTAGCATAAGAAGCAGCCCATCCTGTCAGTGGATAAAAATATACGATATCCATTGTTTTCAAAGGTAACGACTAGAGAAGTTTGAAGTTCATAGTTTTCTGTGGGTATAATGTGGACCTGTCTTCTAAAGGATAAAATATGGATCCCCAAGAATACCAGTCTTAATAAAGGAAACTAGGGACGCTAATTGCAAACCGAAATTTTTCAAATTCATTTCGATGAGGTCATGTGGGATAGACGGAGATACATTGGAAATAGTTCCTCTTTTTGAAGGTGTTACCAATCTTCTTATGGAATGTTGCGTGCCTCCTACATCAATGTTGGGGTTATTTCTAATTAAATTATCAACCTGTTCAGTTTTATTTAGGGAAATACAAATTCTGTTATTAGATATTCGTAATGCAAAGCAGATATTTTTCGGACCAATAATATCTCCAACCGCTCTGACATAGTCAATAAGTTTTAGGTTTTCTGAAGAATGAACTACAATTGCCTGTTCTTTTTTTGGAAAAATAGGTTTTGGTGAAGATTTTGCAGCAGCTACATAAGATGTGGAAGTTAAAAGAAGAGTGCCAGTATTCGCTATTGTTGTTGAATGATTTACTGTAGGAGAACTGTTAATATTGTTGTTACTACCCTTGTAGTCAAAGGTAGTAGGTTCTGTCATATTAATGATCAAAAGCTGGTTTAGTACAGTGCCTAGAACATTCCCTATTTCCGTCTCAATCTGGTTGTGTTTAACTTTTATTGTATTTATTTTTATTCCTTTTAATCTCTTTATTCTTGTACAAAATCTTCATTGGGTTTCATTTATTTCTTGACCAACTTTCTGATTTGGCTCTTTTAACTCCTTCTTTTGCTTTATTTCGTTTCCTGTAATATTAATCTTTATCTGTTTGTGTTTTGATCTGTATGTATTTTTATATGCTATTTTGTTATCCTTTATCATTTGTCGTAATGGACCAATTGTGACCTAAGTGCTGTGGGATCACCCACCCTTCAAATTCTTACAGATACAGATCATTAGTCGTCCTTCATTGTTCGACCAATCCGTTGTTTTGAGGTGTTTATTATATGTTGTTTTGTCGCATACTTCTTCTGCCGTCTTACTTAGTCCTTAAAAATCTTCCCATTTCTCTTCTAGTGTCCATTCTTTTCTTTCGTCCTTTAGTTTTGAAAATTCCAAATTTGATTTATCCTACTATTTTTATTATTGTAATAATTAAATAAAACCTATTGAATATTGATCATTTACAATTTTATTGTACAATAAATCACCCTGTATAAAATGCAAATACGAAAGATAACTTCAAGCTGCCATTGATTGTATTTCCTCTATCGACAACCCAACGGAATTTTACTGTTTTTAATAAGTTATTGAAAACAAACGTCTTTAAAAAGATTATAACAATAAACGGCCTTCCTCCAGTGATTGATATTTGTTTTACAATCCAAACTATCGTTTGTGTTCTTGTTGTTGTCGGTAATGTTTATTTTCTCAAGCTGATCATATCCCATTGCCGACGAGTACAACACGGCGTTCCCCGTTTATTTATAACGCTCTCTTAAGATTAATCATTTGTTCGTTTAATTTTAGAAAATCCCGATTCTTCGTTTTGTTTTTACGGTGGTGGATAAGAGCTTAAAGGGATTTCATATCTCACTAAGAAGATTCTGCGAAATTGGTTTTTAAATTAAAGTAACGTATAAAGTTAACCACAGTATTTGCTTTACTACAAACTAAATTGTTTATACTTTTTTGCAGTGATATGTAAATTGTCTACAGCTTCCACGACTTCAAAACAACCACTGAATGAATAATATAATTAAAAAAGAGTAGTACATCATTCTTCAAAAAATGTTGTCTCTTCATGCAAAAATATGATTATAGTTCCAAATATGAGCAGTTTTAACTGCTGTTTCCTAATTTCAAGTTCGAGTTGTTCAAGTTTCCATGGGCGCCACATATAAGAGTAAGCTTTAGAAAAGAATAAACTGAGGAAAACTTAAGAAAACCTCTGTGTTGTTAAATTACATAAACAACAGGAACATGCTTAAAAATGGAACAAGAAATGATTGATAATCAAGAAGACATTGATAACAAACTAACAAAAATTAAATAAATCTTCAAAAAAGTAATTTAATTAGAAGTTCAATGTTTGCTATTATTATTTATCTTTAAATTACTCTTTGATATACAGGGTGTGTGTAAAATATGGAAACATGAAGATATCTTGGAATGTAGAGATACTGGTCAGATGAAAATCCTCATTGGATGGTGAAGGCACATACGCAGTATCCATAGAAGATTCCTATATGGACAGGAATTCTAATAATACCAAGTGACCAGTTACATTCTGGCCAATTACAAATGCTCATATCTCCAATATGAGTCGACACAAGTAAGACGTGTTATTGTGGTGTGCTGCATTAAAATCGATAAAGTTTTAGAAAAACGTGCAAAGTAAATTAGTGTTCTTATAAATTGTGAATGTGTATATATGGATGAATTGAGTCAAGTTTAAAACTGCGCCAAAATATATAAAGCCTTTTGTTTCTTTTTCTAATAATGAAATCAAGAGGAACTCGTAAAAATCCAACGAAGGGCGAGGACGAATTGCACTAGTTGGTTAAAACTTTGGTCACGACTATGTTAACTTCTGCGGAGTTTATTAGTAAAATATCGAAAAGTATAACTGGAAACATCGCTAAGAAACTTAAGGATGAAATTCAGAAACTCAAGGAGGACAATGCGCAAATTACTAAAAGAGTAGAAGTACAGGATAGAATTATAGAAACTCTGGTGAGAAAGCAAGAAAAACAGGACGAAGCTACTAGAAGTCACAACATGTTATTTTATGGATTACAAGAAAATGGAGGAGAGGTCTGCAGCAAATTGGTATTGGACATAGTAAGAGGAACAATGAATTTGAACGTTAATGAAGAAGTTATTGCATCATCTTTCAGAGTGGGAAGGAGGGTGAGCGGTATAATCAGACTAATATTAGTGAGATTTTCTACCGTCTATTACAAGGAAATGGTCTACAAAAATAAAAAACATTTAAAACAAACCAAGGTTATCGTAAGAGAAGACCTTACTCCTGATAAAGCTAAAATCTTGAAAGCTGCACTGAATAAAGTGGGTAGGAATGGAATACATCATCGAAACGTGCTTCTGAAACTTAATAATGCTAATCAAATTAGGAAGTTGATCTCCATAGGTGGCATTGACAACATTTAATTGATCTGAGTGTTTTCATTTCTTTTTTTCTTTCTCGAAAATATATTAGATTATATATTATCATACCTTCACATACTCCGTCATAGAACAAGAATTTACCTAGTTTTATTTAAATCTTTGTACGTTAACTCACAATAGGATTAATTTAGCAGCACCAGCAATTTGGGTGCACTTGACTCACACATTTGTGATGGTTTTTTGCTTTGTTGATGGTTTTTGCTGATTTTGAAACTAATTCGATACTTTATATTATTTTACTGTTGAGAAAAATTATTTCAGAAACATTTAAAAATCGATTTCTTAAAAGTTGGTTGTGTGAGTGCTAGATCATTAGTTCCTTCAATAACTGATGTAAACCAAACTATTTTAGGCTGATATAAATTGTAATGGTGAGGGAATATGTATCTATGTTAGAAATAGGATACGTGGCGAGATAATTATGAGTAGACTGGACTACATTTGGGAACAATTGTGGGTTAAGGTGGTTATTAATAAGAAATCTTTTGCTGTAGGTAGTAGTTATTATTTAAAAACCACATGAACAAAATACGAATATGTTTTTAGATGAGTTTGGAGATAGTCTTGCCTCAATATATCCTACTGCTGATGAAATCATTTGTATGGAGGATTTTAATTTAAATTTATTGGCGTATGAAAATGCGAGCGTTAAAAAAATCAGTTCGATTTTAGAATCACTCAATTTATGTCAAGTAATTGATGAACCTACTAGAATCACTGCGACATCTGCAACACTCTTAGATTATTTAATAATTCCTGAAGTTACTAATTATAATAAAGGTATTATGCAACAAGTAATTTCAGATCATTAAATGGTATTTTGTGGGTTGAAAATATCTAATGAACAGAGAGGTCCTAAACTTGTTACATATGGAAATTTTAAAAAATTTTATGATGGTAATTTTCAACGTGATCTCTTTGGCACGTCGTTTTTCAGGATATATGTTCAGGCAACAGTGGATGGGAAGGTTTCTTACTTAGTCAACTGTTTGAATAATTTGCTTGATAGGCATACTCCTATTATTGCCTCCAGGGTAGTAACAAAACCTAAAGCACCGTGGATAACATTTCCTATAAAGAAAAGATGGAAAAGAACGAGATCTAAAGCAACTTTACAAACCTACAAAAATTTACGAAATTTTACATTCCAATCCATCAAAAGAGAGAAAAGGGGATATTCTGTCCATCAGTTCGGTAGCAGTAAACAAAAAGATATGTAGCGAATTTTAAGAGGTAATAAATTTTTACCGGACAAATCACTTGACATACCAAAAAATCTGAGGGATGCAAACAAAGTTAATAGGTTTTTTTATTAAATCGATGCCGCAATCTGAACCATCGGATGAAATAAAGTCTTTTTATAAATCGAATAAACTTAATAATTTTGATTTCAAATTAAATGAAACTAATGACTTACTTATCTATGAAGCTATTTGTGACATTAAAACAAACGCTACCGGATGTGATGGATTAAATATAAACTTTATCAAATTGTGTTGTTCATTTATTATCCCGTACATTACACATATTGTGAATTTTTGCATAACCGAAAATGTCAAGTTCAAAGACTTATATCCAATAAGTATTCTACCTGCGATGTCAAAAATGTTGGAAAAAACGTTAGAATCTCAAATTAAGAATTATTGACATATACATTCACTATTACCCTCAACACAGTCAGGTTTTCGTAAAGGTTATAGTTGTACTTCTGCTTTGGTTCACGTTATTGATGATATTTTCAACGCTACCGACTCGGGTTATTCGACATTGCTGGTTATGTTAGATTTTAGTCGCGCTTTTGAGACTATAAATCACGATTTAATGATTTGTATTTTGGAATATATGGGTTTTTCTAACGATGCTTGGCAACAGCAAGTTGTTATGGATGGTATTAGTTCAGATGATCTCGTACTGAGATCTGGTGACCTGGTGTACCTCAAGGGTCGATCCTTGGGCCACTGCTGTTTTCTATGTATGCTTCTCATCTTTTAAAAAAAATCCGGGACTGCAAAGTTCATTCATATGCTGATGATACTCAGTTGTATTATAGCTTGAGGCATGCTGATGTGGATAACTCTTGTGCCGTTGTCAACAACAATCTAGATGGATTCATCTGTTATGGTACTGACCACTGCCTACTTATAAACACAACAAAATCTAAAGTCATGTTGTTTGGCACTAAGCGAAACAGACAAGATTTCGAATGTACTGAATATTACTATTGGTAATGAAGAATTGGAAGTGGTAAGTGAAGCAGAAAATTTAGGAGTTATATTAGATTATGAATTGAGATTTGAAAGGCATATAAATAGGTTGTTACAACGCGCTTATCGTAATATTAAAATGATATATGGTAATCGACACCTTTTTCCTATGCACGTAAAAAAATATCTCTGTGAAACACTTGTGCTATCATTATTCAATTTCCTTTGGAAATTCTGGTCATAATTGATGAAATGCCAGATAAGACGTGTCAAATTAAGATTGTCGAGCATTCGAAATTTTTTCAATAATAAAAAATGTTTGAATGTCTGATTTAACTATATTCAATAAAAATCCTCCAGAGGAAAATTCAATAAAAACATGACATTTTTTGATCACTTGATCTATTAATCGGAAGAAAAGGCCCCCCAATAATGTTAACCGGCTTAACAATGCAATAGAAATCCTGGGTTGCATGTAAGAAGATTCCAGTTTATCTGCGATAACAGGTATTCCGCAAAGTACAGTTCACAATATTATATCCGAAGAAATAAGATTGAAAAGGCATACAAAATCCACAGATACTACAGGAAATCAAACCTGCTGATTTTGCGAAAAGGCAGAAGTTCTGCTCAAAAATCCGTGCATTAAGAAGAACTAGACACTTCCTGAATACTTTGATAATGTCCGAGGAAACTTTTTCGACCCACAATTGACTCAATATAGCATATTTTCAATAAGATGGAGCTACACCCCACTATGCAGCAATCATAAGAGACTCTTCGAATGCCACTTCTAGAAATTGTTGGATTCGGAGAGGAGGCCCCATACTATGTCTACCACAATCTCATGACATAACAATCTTTGGCATTTTTATGGGGCTTCGTTAAAAGTCGTTGCTATAATCTAGTGTCTCAAAAACTCGACCAACTCAAAGAAAATATCCGTATTGCGATAGAAAGTATTCCCGTCGCTATCTTGAGTAGCGGTTTTAATAATTTCATAAAAAGGACGAATGGTGGACATTTTTAATAGTTACTATAATTATTCATACTCACTCACTTTATTATTTTTTTAGTGTGAAAGTGATGTTGAACAAAATGTCAAATTAGTTTAGTAGGATTTGAATTGAAATTGGAAATAAATCCTACAAAAGGTTTTATTGTTATCATGTCCTAATTTGTTGCCCAATATTACTATCTTATGTTCCCCCCTGGCGAAGTGGGTGCGGGTAAAAGGGGTATTTGTCGCAGTATTGCGGTTATATCTAAAATATCGATAACCCACAACCACCTGCATATTTCTTGCTGCATTTGCAGGAAATTGTGGAGAGAAGAGACTGTGGGGCAAGTTCTTTGGAGGTAGGAGCGGCATGAAGACCACACTTTGAAGTCTTCCATCCCCAAAAGAGCGGATCCATCGGGTGTACTAACCACATTTGTAAATAATGGATTTTATCAGGGCTTTGGAAAACAGGTCGAATCACAATTTGCTTAAAGTATCTCCAGCCCTACCTCCGTAGAGAGTTGTTAAAATCGTAGGCCAGCTTCGGCAACAGCTTGAGTGTCATGCTTTAAGAATTATTTTAATTCTTCCCGAAGACTTTCAGTTTTGACCAATAGTTTTACCATTTTCTTTTTGCCCTGCCTGCAGAGGGCTGAAGTGATATCATATCCACTTATGGCATGGAGAAATAAAAAGTGGCATTCTGATGTTGTCTGCTATATTGGAGCTGTTGGGACCAAATACTTTTGATGGAGCCGTTCCTTTTCCAGGTTCTGAGAAATACATGTTTGCCGATGGTGATGCTGGGGCATTGGTAATAATGATTACCACAACCTTCTCTTGCCCCGTGACACCTCAAATGCTGTGGCAACAATTAGGTGATTTCGTCTTTATTAACTTGCTTTACTGAGAAGCTTTCACCTTCAAGCCTATCGGTAAGCAAACTAATTAGTTGTGCTTCATTCTTCTTGTCGTTAGAAAGGAATTGCTCCTGACTCATGGTCACCGTCATTGACTCGGTAAAGATGACCCCAGGATTAGTTTGTCACTTGCTTCGGCGGAGACGCTCAACTGATTTGATGCTCTTGCTGAGCAAGTCTTCCGGGTAGCCATCAAACGCTACGCTGGTTGCACTTCGGTTGTATTGTCTTGTTAAATGGTCAACGTATTTGTTTAGGAGTAGTTGGAATGTTTCACTATTCTTCCACACAACTTGGTGGAGAAGAAATCCACCATCTATGACAAAAGCTGATCCTTCTATGTTTGTCTTATGTAGTGGTGTGAAGACTTGGGAGTCTTTCTCATTCCAACTGCATCAGACAGAGATCGGGGATTGGGTACCAGCTCATAATGGAAGAATTGTTTAAGCTGTTCTTCAGATTTTTTGAGGAGTGCTAACCGCTAGAATATGGTTTCAGGGTTCACTGGTACATCCTTCCCGTCAATGGTCACTTTAGATTTGAATCCTTGTATACTCATTTCTCTAAACTTCAACTTCCCTGGTACCCTTTCTTTAATTATAAATAAATATTGAAGATTCCACCCCTTCGACGCGAAGCTAGTCGATTGTCGAGCACAGATTGTTCTACGGGGCAACCTGACATCTAAATGAACCCTGGAGGTAGGTATTGTGAATAGGGGAAGTCTCGTTTAGAGTGCACTGTTGGTATTCGATAATAATGTTCAAGAGATTGAACAATTTGGTCGATTGTTTGATGACATCAGGTGTAGCTATGAGTAGATTTGAAGTGACCAATTGCTAGGTTTGTCTTGAGATATTTAAAGCTCCAATAGAGTAAGGGCGGCTTAATAAAGGTTGGATCTACTGTAAGTTTGTATGAACGGAGCCCCAATGTTGTTGCCATGAAATTTTACTTGATGACTTGCTAGAGATCGGAGACAATTTGGATATTATCTATATAATTGTTCAATGTTGACGCACTCTTAGCTAGTTGATCCGCAAGTTTATTTCCCATCATACCAATATGAGGTGGTATCTATAGAATGGTTACGGTTTTGGGAAGTGGAAAGTTGGTACGTATCATACAAAAAGATGGTTACTGAACATATATTGTGTATAGAGGCAATTGCTGTACTGCAATACTAGAAAATAAAAATATGTTTCCTAATTTCTTCAGATTATTAGTCAATATTGGCCATTTGTATGTACAGTTTGTATGCTGTTACGGGTTTTTATGTCCTTTCTATATTTTTTTTGTTTCCCTCCGTACTTCGTTTTGTTTGGTTTTAGGAGATCAATAAAATATGATATTTTAAATCTAAATAATAATATAAATAGTTAAGAATGTAAAAACATAATGGATGATGAAGTTAACTGATAAAAGAATATGTTTTGGATAAGGAATTGAGTTTTGTTGAAGGAAATACTTAACGGTCTTTTCAAGCGTCCAAACAATAAATCTTCTAGAGGAATACCTAAAAGTTATTCGATGTTAATTACGTTCCCGAGCCTAAACTTCCAATTTTATTTTAAAATCACTATTTTCAATACCGTAACTCTTTCTTGGCAGACGTCACTGCTTTACACAGACACTTTGGAACATCTGGCACAAATTTAAATAAGGAGTATAAATTACTTTGTATTAGCACCTGTGCAGTGTGTGCATCCAAAATAGATAATTAATTATTACAAAACAGAACGAGTGCTCTTCTTATTTACATTGGCGTACTACAGACATGTCGCATGTTACTCATGATGTGGAATGTAAATTATCTTAATTATATTTTTAACTTGCGCCAGACTTTATGTTTCTCTTTTTTATTTAATTAAGTTAGATGACAGTGGTGTTTGTCATTAAAATGGATGTTAATAAAATGAACAGACTTTATAATTTACGAATGAGCCTATTTACTGTACACATTTATTAACTTACACCTTGCTAACTCAAGTTTTGTAGCTTTTGCTGGAAACAACCTCTAGCGCTTAGTTATTTTGTCATTTTTATAATTTACATTGACAATTTGTCGCTTAAAAAATATGTTAGTCGACCTGATTGACAGTCGACTTGAACTTATATTTGTGTTCCAAAAGTGGCGATTCTCAAAAGCTTATTTTTTGTGATGAACAAATGTCTTCATGTTTATGTGTTTTATTCCTTTCTGTTATAAAATATTTAAAGCTCTGCCTTAGGGGCATATTTGAAAACTTTGGATTATTTCCATATTTGCAGTGTAAATAGTTTGTGTAGTATATATTTGTGTATATAGGAAAATTAGTGATTCTTATCTACCAGTAAGCAATATTATACAGTTCACTCTACATTACTCACACCTCAGATAATGTATCCTGCAATTTCCGAGCATTCTTACCTTTAAGATTTTTTTTAAGAGAACACTTGTTTTTTAATGATATTTTGAGGATGCATGCTATTATACAATAATTTGATGTATGCATTAATAGGAATATAATGTATATATAAATATATAAATAAACTTTGCAGAAAAAACCAAATAAGACATTGGTTCACAATGAAAATATACAATTTAAAAACTAATAAAAAAAAATATTAAACTGAAATGTGGGACTTCGTGTTCATAGAAGGGAACATATGCTTCTCCACTGACTAAAGATTTCCACGATATTAATAGCACCCTTGAATCGTTATATTCGTGCCACTGTCCCGTGTAGGGATGTCTGCAATATGCTGTGTAGTGACCATTGTAAGTGGTTACACTGTGATTTGATATAGCGTAGAGGTTGTACCTACAGGGTGCCACATTATCAGCCGCGTAATGGCTCATATCAAGCCCTTCTATTGGAAAATCTATTGCAACATTAAGTTTTCCACTAAATCTTTCTGTTTGTGAAAAGCGCTTCAGGTGAATAACCAATATTTTCGAAAATTCATGAAATGAGAACGATTTAGTGCATCGTCTTCGTTCCTTACATTTCGAACATGTTGGTTTCTCATCACCGTCGAGTGTTTCTTCTCTTGTAAACGAATCTAAACATTGTGAAAGTCGTAATTGACCTGTTCTTTGAGGTATGGAAAGGGATAAATCCCAAAAGGGATTGTAGGTAACTGAACAGTGACCACAGTGTGTGCACTTGAGTGTTGATTTTAATTGACCGACAAAGTTATCCACAATCTTGGAGTTGTCCTTTCTCGGATATCTCAACCAAGATTCTTGTGCTTTCTCAATGTCACTAAGTTTGTCATCAATTTCTGTTAGTATTGGTTTTGGTTTTTCATATACCTTGTTGACATCTTCGTGAAGTCCTTCTAATAGGTAACGAAGAAGCTCCTGTGCATCATGTTGAGTGTATCCCATGAACCTTGAAGTAAATTGCTGAATCTGACTTTTTAATGATACTGTATTAGCCACTCTCTCTGAACCGTCTTCAGACCAAAGCTCTTGAATAACTTAAGCAAATGCTTTAATTAGTGCTCCTTTCATGCTAGATATGTTTATGTTAATATCTCTTATGTATGCGTCTTTCTTTAGATATTCTAATAGCCACCTTGTGTTTGATAGGCATTGGATAATACTATTCATGAAACAAGTGTTAACAATATTTTCGAGGCCTTTGAGATCCAAAGATTTTTGGGAAATACCCTTTATGTATCTGATTGTGGAGATATTGTTAAGAGTTCTTTCGCAACTACTATCATTGTCCGAATAATCTCGGATTCTATTATTGTCTTTCTCACTTGATCGGCGGTATAAGGAATTTGAATTGATGTTGTTTGTTATTGAATGAATTGGATGGAGATATTGCGGTTTTGAAAAGTTTGGTTGATGTCGATAGATCATTGGCCTGGTTCACTTTGTTAATATATTCCTTGTTATTTACATCATTTTTAGACTGTCCTTTTGTTCTTGTTGAGTTTCATCCTCTTTCTCAAAATCTTCAATGTATGAAGAGAAGTTGTTAACTCTAGGATTATTTTTAGAAAGGGAATTGACGTTTATTGATTCCTCAGTTACTACGACCCTATAGACTTCTGACCCATTATTTTTTTCTACCTCTTCATTCTCTTCCAATTTTGAATTTGACTGCAAAACTTCGGGGTTGTTCTGACACTTGTTGGAGGCAATGTCATTTTTTTGGTCACCGAAACATTATTACTAGATTTTTTAGCTCTGGTTGATATTGCTTTTGTACTTAGTAGTTTCACTCTATTGGTCACATCAGATATTTTGGGTCTAACCTCAGTTGTCTTATTGGCGAGGTTAGTACCATTTTTTACTGTTCTGAAGAGTTTGTCATTAAAATTTTCACTCAAATCGGCTACTGATGCGTGATTTCCGTTATCATATTCATCAGACAAATTGTCGGTATTAGTATTGTTATAGTATGCCACACTGTTAGTATAAATAACTTCCATTTGGTCGTTTACCTTTTTATTCGATGTCTTCAACTCTATTGGGGGTGAACCAGTTTTATATTTTGTTTTGGTCAAAGATTTATTGCACATAGGAATCACATCATTCTCTAGCATAGTCATCTTATTCATTCTGAAGAAGAGTATGCAGATGATAAATAAGAATTTCGGAAAAAGGAAAGATTACATGTTTTAGAGTCGGTAATGTGAGAAAGTTTGAAAGTGGTAGTAGAATTATGTTTCTTGTGATTAGGTTTCATAAAAAGTTCTTCTAGAGGCTTAGAACGGGGAAACGTACCGAGAAAAGATGAAGCGTTCTCTCTTTGAATTGCCATACTTATTTGTTGTATAAAGAACGAAGTTGCTCATGAATCATTGGCTTCTACTGATATTTTTTTACCGATTTCTTTGATGAATTTTGAAGCTTCATGATCAAAAATACCAGAGGTTTCAATTGCTACAGGATTAAAAATGTAAATGTTCTCCAAATTTTTGTATTTATGAATTTTAAAATTTTCGCCTTGTAAAGCTGCAGCGCCTGCGAATATAGATGGAGATCGGACACGGGACGGAGCCCAAGTGTCAGTGCAAGTGAAATCCCATATAACTGGTCTGCCGCGTTGCCATGGAAAGAGGATCATACCATCTGGACGTTTACCGTCGTCGCGGCAAGTACCTAACGGTTCCAACGAACAGGGAATCTTTGCAGATGACAGGCCTCGTTTTATTTGGTCATTTACTGCAGAATGACGTGTAAAACGGCCGGCACTTAATTTGCAGCTTAGGCCGTATCTACCATATTCATCAACATCAGCTCCGCAACGACAGCGATGTTTTACACAAATTTGACAAGCTGAACGGAGATCAATAGAAATATGGAAACTTTCGTCATCTAAAAGCGTACCTAATGGGGCCGACGATATAGCGTTCAACCATGCTCCTGATTCCTTTGAAAATCCTGCATTCAAACGAGCCTTGTCTGGTAAATTGATAGCAGATTTTCTTTTTCAATGTTCAATAAAGGTGTATCCCATGATTTTTGAAAGGATTTATATTCATCGGATACAACTTTGTTAGACTTTAATGACCAGATATTTTCTGCCTCCAATAATAAAGGGTCTTGTGTGTGGAAAAATATAGACAGAATATAATTAATGAAATTTTTTAACTATTTAATGATGAAAAAAAAGTAGGAAGAGCTACTGAAACGATCGAGCGAATTCCTAAACTACCATATGAAACAGGTAGTGAAGCTTGTTTCCAAGAAAGGTCCTCTATTTTAATGTTAATTAATTCTTCTAATGAATGACGAATGGTATTGTCAAAATTGATTAAGATATCATTATGTAACCAGGTCGGACTACATCTTAAGATATATGTTAATTTTGGAATTAATAGAAAATTCTTGAGAAGGTAATAAACAATATGTTTCGGTAACCAGGATAAACGAGATGGCATTTTTTTGAAAAATGTTAGTTTTTTATTGAAAGCTGATAGAAAGTATTCGTTTAATAAAGGAGCACCTAATAAAAATAAATTTTGTCTGTTGGTAATTGTCATGCCTGGTGCTACAGAATTAAATTTATCAATGGTTAGATTATTTGGGGATTCTAAGAAAAATAACTCGCATTTGCTGAAATTGAGTTCAAGACCAATATCCTTGGAATTATTTATAATATAGACAAGAGACTTGAACACGGAATTAGTATTACCACCTAAAGAACCATCATCAAGGTCCCAAGCATTGAATTCTGTGTCAATGTTGCTTATAAGTTTGTTTATCGATATACAAAAAAAAAGTGGTGCCAAAAGGTCCCCTTGTGGGACGCCTCTTTCCGAATAAATGATGTTTTCGCCAAATAAAAGATATGAAGGGAATCGATAACATTGATTGATGAAAGGAAAAATTTCAGGTAGAATATCTGCTACAAGTTTTAATAAATGATGGCGACGAATTGTATTGAAGGCATTTTTAAAATCAATTTTCAGAAAAACTTTATTGTTAACGTCTGGATGAATAGAGACGAAACGTCTTGCTGCATGTGCAACTGCTTCACAACCACCTTTCGACCCGAAACCAAATTGTAATGAACGAAGTAAATATCCTAATTTGTCTCTGATGTTTGAACAAATTATTTTCGCTACTAAACGACGGTAAACTGTACCTAATAGCAATAGGTCTGATACCTCCTGCTTTTTTAGTTAAAGCTAATAGTGACGCTCCGAATAATATAGGACGAATATTGATGTGTCATTTAAAATAAAATTACATAATTTACACAAAAATGATAAGAGTTTTTTTCCTGAAGGGCCAGCACTGTAACTTATCAAATTTTGTAGATGTGAAGGTTTTAAAGAGTCTAAACCACCAGCAGAACTTGTTTTAAAAGAGTTTACTGCGTTACTGACAAATTCTTTTGTTATAAGAAAAGGAATAGGTTCCGAACTCAGAGTAGCGAACTTACTATTAAATTTCTCTAAAGAATGTTTCGATTTTAATTCTGTTAAAGTTGCTGCACTGACATCAGCAAAACTGTCATCTGAAGCTAAGATTTTGATTGCGGATGTCAAGTCGCCGTCAGAAACTTTATTAACGACATTTATAATTTTAATATTTTTTGATAAATTTATGTTTTTCCGAACTGAGAAATTTGTGTTTAGCTGATCAGAGAAATTTAAATGATGATCTATATTATCAATTATATTATTATTGTAATCGAATTTGAAAAATGGTTCTCAGTTTCACCAGATTTCCCGAAGAATAAAAATACTTTTTGCAATAGTCAACGTTTTGTTAGAAAATAGTAAACTATTCGATCTGACTAAAATACAAAACCTAAGCAAACAAATACGTATGCGTCTCCAAAGACAACGATGAATTTAATGAAATTGTGCACTGAAACGTAATTTGTTTTCCAGCAATTCTTTCTCATTTCATTTTAGAATTCTAAAAAGGGTTCGCTCTGTTTAGTCGATGCATATATGACCTAAAAGTTGAAGTTAATTTTACCTTATTGTTATATAATATGTATATATTATACTTTTTTACTAAAAACAAAATATGATTTGACGTTGACAACAATTATATAGTCGATCAAATGGACCTTCACGTTGACGTTACTAACAGCAAACATGAGTAAACATAAACTTTGTATATTCTGTTATTTTCTACTTATTATTTCCCGCATGGATTAAAAGCCAATCAAATGTCAAAAAAATTTAAATTTCAACCAATGGCAACTAAGCTTTCTTGATAATACGGCGTCTAGCTGGACCCAGCTGTTAATATTGGAAGTGATTAAACAACGTGCAGCTTTTTGGAATGCTATTAGGTGCCATAGCTGATTTCTCCCGTGTACACTTGTCTGATGGCTCCTAAATTCCTAAGACATCTTATTCCCACAAATCATTAACAGAAGCATTCCTAACAAAAAGATTTAGGAAGGTTATAATGATATCAGTATTAACATAAGAAAATGGATTTTTTCCTGTTAAAGTGATATTTCTATGACAACTAAACCACAAGACAATTTATAATAAATCTCAGTGTACGCATTTGTAATGACATCCACTCTTAACAAAACCTCAATCGGACCAGATTTCTTGTTATTATACAAGATAATATTGCAAGAGCTTAATTCTTTGGTACAGGAGCGATATCAACACAAATAACTATTTGATCAAGGGCCTCAAAGTAAATGAAAAATCACCATCAACAACTATCACATCAAAGCAACCATGCCTCTCAGCAAATTCCTTGCCTCCAAATAAACAGTGAATCAACTTCTCAGAACGTCTACATAAGACTCACAGCTGTACTGCAGTTTCTTTCAAAATATGTGATCTCTAGGACGAACAATCAAAGCTTAACTTTCCTGAAACCACTGGGCCCTTTTAATGTCACTTGTAGAGTCTGTAAAAATACGTGAGTTCTATTCTGATTTGACAGGTCTTGATCCCTTTCACTTTCATCTGCTAGACGTGCGGGTTGAACTCGGATTTTGGTTACTATCTCAAATGTCATGCTTCTTATGCTGAGAAAACTCCGAGAATAACAATGCTTCAGGAGAACGTTGGCACAACTTAAGCGAGTTCTACATCTACCGACTTGAAAACCTATCTCGAGACAACAGATTCTAGAAAGTATCTCCCTCGTCTGTTCATAACTCAGTTTTTGTGCCTAAAACAAGATTCACTCTAATTCTGACCCTAATAAAAAACACAATTGGCAATTTCAGTATTAACCATGCCCATAGCTATCGGGACAGCAAACTCTTCTCTTTAACTTGTTTCTGAAAATCCAGATTTTCCCCCTTACCTGCATTTCACGAACTCAATCCATTAATCAAATCAAAACCTTCTGTGGCTAAATCTATTCGCTGCTCATTTTCTATTTCACTTCGTAAAAACGACAAGAGTTTCTTGAGACTTTCGTCCAATGTAATTAATTTCTTATTAGCTGAATCAGAATCAACATTAAAATGTGATGAACACTGCCAATAATTCTTGTAGTAAACATGACTTCATCACTGGAAACAGCATATCAGAGCATTTATCTGACGCTATACCTAATAGGTGGTATGAATAATACTAGAGTATAAACTCCGAGTATGTTCTCATGAGCATAAAGCATAAAGTATGAGTTTGTACTCCATTTCATATGAATAAAATATTTTAATTTGATCAGTTTCTTCTCCTAATAATTAATTTCCAAACTTGTTCAAATTCAAAAAGTTGTTTACATACAATTCCTGTTCGATAGCAGGTTTTCGGCATATGCCTTCATTTGTTATTAGTGCCTATTTGCGAAGCAATCAATCAACGTATTAGTACAATGATTGAAAGCAGTGAAGATGAAGAGTGTAATAAAAGTTAAGAATCGCAAATGGGATTTGTGCATATGCTTCGTGATTTTCCTATACTTTTGTCGAAGTCACAAACACCATCTGTCCGACTTTCAAAATCGAAAGCACTCGAAGCGATGAGAAAACAATGGGAGCTTAATTTTGGTTTACAAATAATGACAAGTCAAATCTACAAAAAAATTAACAACATGAAATCCAGACTCAAGAAAAAGACTGATATTAATAGAACTGGAAATAAGAAAATAATTTTGCAAGATTGGGAAAAAATGTTGTTGGAAATTATTCAAGGCGACACAAACCCTGTTCTTACAAAGATTCCAGGTAATGTAATATTTATAAGTAATAATAGAAATAAGGCAACCAAACTATATTTCATCCACAAAGTTATCTACACCTTTTTAACTTTAAATTGGAAATAATTAAAATCAAATTGGGAATAATCAAATTTAAATTGGGATAAATCCCAATTCGAAATTGATAATTTCCCATTTGATTTTAATTATTCCCAATTCGAATGCAATAAGTCCCAATTTGAAGTTGAAAAGGAGATTTAAAAAACATAATTTTGTTAAAACCGAGGTTACCTATTAATAATTGCTTGCATATACTTGATATTTTATTTTTTATTACTTCAATTTAAACTTTAATTTCAGGTGCATTATCTGTCGGCACACAACAAACAGACGTAACACAAGGCAGTAGTTATGAAGATAAAATTCGCAGACATTCAACTTCTACTTCTAAAACGTATACGACAAATGATGATACTGCTAGTGAAGTACATCCACTTAAAAAAAAGAAACATAATGGAAGTAGTTCTCTTGAAAAATATGAAACAAACCTTACTAAACAACTTTTAAATACCGAACTACAAAGACTAGTTTTGCTGAAACAACTAAGAGTTTTGGAAATGAAGGAGGAAAAACTGAAGACAGAGCTAAATCCAGATTTCATTGAACAATCTACTTCAAACAATAGTACTATCATTGACAGTAAAAATAGTAAAACTTACATTAATTTATAATATTCAAATATTTTTTTTGGATAGTTGCAAAATAAAACACGTAAGTTGTGACAAAAAATGTTAAAATCATTAATATGTTTTGTATTCTGACTTTTTCTTACCTTAAGCACAGCCCTTAAGGTAGAGCAAGAATGATTTCTGCTAATGCAGATCGCCTCCGATGCCCGCTTTGTCTAATATTATCGTCAACTTCATCTTGTACCGGGTACGGAACCGGAATATCTTGTATTAGGGGCTGCATTGGATCGAGCTCATCATTTAAATATTTTGCTACATTATGTAACATAAAACAGCATATAACAAGTTTTGGAACTTTTTCTATCGACACCCGAATTTTATATTGAAGCATCGGAAATCGTTGTTTTAGTTGCCCAAAATATCTTTCGATTATTACAGGCTCCTTTGTAAATAAATTGTTATAAGCATGTTCTGTCGTTGTATTAGGATTTCTAAAGGGTACCATTAACCACGGTGCTATGCCATAACCTTCATCTCCTAAAAGTAATGCATTTGACCTTTTAAACTCATTCCTTGCAATGTCGTAAATTTGTGAGTTGTTCCATATCCGTGAATCATGGACAGATCCTGGCCATGATGCGTCTACGCTTGTAAACCACTCATCTGCATTGCAAGTGGCTTGAACATTGATGCTGTGATATCCCTTGCGATTAATATATTCATCACCATGAAGAGGTGGTTTTTTTATTCTTATGTGGGTGCAGTCAATTACACCCACTGCACATGGAAAATTGTACTTTATTTGCCATATTTCTTTAGCTTTTATTACATCCGCCGCAGTGCGAGAGAATTTTATCCACTGTTCGCATTTTTCTAGCATCTGGTCAGCAACTTGCGTCACAACTTTACAGACAGAAGTTTGGTGAACACCAATATCTTCTCCTACTCCTGTCTGAAACCCCGGATCACCCACATACCTCGAAAATATTTTCATTTTATCAGTGTTACATATTGCACCACCTCTTGTTTCTTCTGATTCTACACTCAAAAAGTTAGTAGATAGCCACTCGACATTTTCTTTACTAAATCGATATAATGATTTAAAATCGCGATCACACGTACTTCTTCTAGGTTTATAATATTTTTTTAAACGCAAATTAAGCATGAACGCGGCCATAGTTCTGCCGCGATCAAACTAAAGTCTGGTTACTATTAGACTCCAAAATTATGGAGTAGATTCTCATCATAAAGAGCATAAACACAATTTTATTCATATGAAAAATGAGAATATTCTCACAACAAATTGTACACAAGATTACCTACTCAAGTGGAGTATCTGCTTCTAGTTTTTATTCATACCACGTAGAGTATTTACTCCAAATTTTTAAGTATAAACTAAATGCTCATTTTTTTTCATATGACCCAATGTCTCAAAAGAACTCGGTAAAGAAGCAATATCCATTTTTGCTTTGAAATTTAGTTCCAGATATTCAATTCGATCTTTAAAGAATGAGCATTTATTTTTGTTAAGGTGAAGATCAAGTTTTTGCAATATATATATATATATATATATATATATATATATATATATATATATATATATATTATTGTGGTTTACTATTTGTGTTTCAAAATCAATAAAATTTTAATTCAATTCGCCCGGTATATTTAAGAAATTATTTTGTTCAATAATGCCACACAGTGCACTTACCTTTATCTCTTCTTATTATAAATTTTTATATGAGAACTCAGCTTCTCAGGATCCGGGTTCATGGGCTTTATATATATAATAAATCTTGTTATTATTATTTTATATGCGCCAAATATTTGATATTAAAAAAATTCTGTTAAATTAAATTTTTTTTATAAATCTCTGTAGTGCGGTCCTGTATACTTTATCTCAAGGAAACCTTCAGTGGTGAATGCTGTCTAAACAGTATTGCCAACTTACAAAAGAAAACACTGAATCAAGATTCACAGATATATGATTCTATTTATTTAAGAGAAAAGAATTTTTATCTCGTAAAAAATCAAAAAACACATTATTTTTCCTTGCATACGATATATAAAGAAAAATAAAACTTATCTATGATGGTCTTTCACACAAAATTCATACCAATGAAATTATACGTGTACGTATGTAACTTATTGTGCGTTTAAGTTTTGTTGGTAATTGTATTCAACATTTCAACAACAAAAAAACATGGACGATTGTGATAAGTACATAAGATTATCGGATATAATTCAATACCTAATGTTCCTTTATATATACAAGTAAGTTTTCATTTATAAAAAAATTTATGAAATACCTTATGTTTTCCACTAATGTTCTATAGAAGAATATTCATTTTGCTTGCCTTTTAGGGAAGTTCTGGAAAATTTCTTGGGAAGCTGGATTCACAGTTCATTTGTATCACTTCATTACTGAAAAGTCTTTCAGTATTTTCTTCTGGGATTATGTAAAGGATATCTACACTGTATATATCAAATATTTAGTTCAGGAATCGTTTTAGAAGGTTAGTATCACTATTCACTTTTTAATATTGGCTATAAATTTTACAAGTCTTATAATTATTATGAAAGAAAAATAATGTGTTTCTTTTAGCTTTTCTTAGCACCAACGCTCTACTACTTTCTTTCTTCAAAATCAACAACTTTCTTTTTTTCAAAACAAAAAATCTCATTCCTATATCAGCCCTCTGTTTATTGAAATCACATAAATGTTTGCAACCAATCAAAATAACTCATAGTAGTTCATTTAAAAGATTTCATTTTATTATTCAAGATAGTAACTTTTTAATTATAAAACATACTTTTTAACAATTCTAAACAAACAATACCTATATATATCTTTTGCATTTTATTAATTCTTAAAAATTTTCAGCTGTTATCGACTTTTCTCTACCCAGCTGACACATACTTCAAACAGATGTCAAAGATTTTATAACCCTTATGTTTTTATTTGGAATTTCACCTTTGGATATAATACAAGAAACATTTCTAGGGCTTCTAAATAGTTTAATGGTATCTAATGGGAATTTAAGATAATGCATAAACATTTAACGATTTCAATTGAAGAGTGGACTCATTCATTTCATAACAGGTGATGTTTTTTTTTTAATTTTTCTCTTAAATAGTTTGAATCCTATTATATTGGTGTCATGTATGTGTATACAAGGTACATTATAAAGTTTAAAGAAATTTCATTAGTTTAATTTGGTTTAAATTTGACTCTCGAATAGTTTTTCCTTCAATAATTTTATACTCGTTAATATCTCAAATTGTAATTAACTCGTGTTAGATATATGTACAGTGTGTAGCATTATTTTTTCACAATAATATATATTCATATATACATATATATTGTTGTAGATAGAACATAACATAACATTCTTAGAATCCCAATAAAGTATAAAATAATAATATCTATCAATAAAAGTAATTTGAAAATAAAGTACCAAAATTAATAAAATATCTATATAACAATATAATCAATTACAATCAATGGGCATAATCATAGAGAAAATAAATAAAAATAAAAAGAATTCATAAACAGTTTTAAAATAATTCTGTATTTCAAAAAAAACAACCTTAGACAGAACCTAACAAGCAAACGAAGATCAATAAAATAACGTAACGCCACACGGAATTTTAGGCACCCAAAGCATCTGCTTATATTTAAAGAACAAATAGGATGGTAATAATAAAATCAACAGTGCTACGATGATTGATCAATAAATGACATTTAGAATTAGTAAAAATATATATAAGATATGTTAGTTAATATTTTAATCATAGAAGTTAATAGGAAACATAATAATATAAGTAGAAAACTGTAATTACAGGAAATGTCAAAAACCAATACGAAAATAACAGTTGAGACAAGTATACCAACATAAAATGTAATTGAAGATAAAATATAAGAATAAAAATAAATGATTACCGACCTAATTTATGTATATCGATGTAATAATATAAAACAAAATAAGAAATGAACTGTATCCATGTATATTATGTAAATATTTAGGTTGTAGGAACTATAAAAATGATATATTTGCATTGACCAATCGGAAGATTTCAAATAATCAATAACATGAAAAAACAATAATAATAAGATGTTAGTGAATTAAATCAATGACGATAACGTTATAGTGAATAAAAAATAATATTTTATAACAAGTTTAAGTCAGAAAAACAATAAAAACATTAATAAACAAAGTGACAGGTGAACAATAATCAAAGATTTTTCTAGAACATTGCCAGCTTCCGGTTATAAACGATAGAAAGGGTTTTGGCGGATAAAAAGACCCGCGATAGGAAGTTAAGCGTTGGTAACTAAAGAAGCAAGAAGTAAATTGAATGTGATCCAGTTCTTTGTTATAAAATTTTCAAGTAATAAGTGTAAATACATATAAATAAGAAATATAGTAGTATATAAGTAAATTATAATTAAAATAAGTGTAAAGACAAATCTGTGTTGAAACAAAGTGAAGCCAAGTAGTATAGTTATCACCCGATAATTATGAGAAGGGAGATTGCCACCTGAAGCGGGAAAGCGTCATGGATGGACACAACTGAAGGCGTCGTTTGGCGAAAAGAACAAGATCTGTGGTGTGTTTTTATTAGTAATATTTGGTACCAAATAATAGAAAAGTGAAATTTAAATCATAAACACCTGGTAATAAAAGTTTAAAATGAATATAATGAACCAGGAAACGTAATAAAAAAACTTACCATTATCAAATTTGTAGATATATGTATTAATTTCTGTCATGTTGAATTTTCTCCAGTTACATATAAAAAAAACTTTCCACAAAACAACAAACCACAACTAATTTCAGTTTTTTTTTATCACATGCATAATTGTTATAATACGTTAAAATAATTTTTAAAAAGATCGAAATTAAGTAGATGAATATTTCAAATATCCTTTCCATTTCACGAGCCTAATAAAACTGAAGCAGTATTTAAATATTCTCAATAATCCTATTTATAAGAACAAGAAGGAAAAAGGTTACAAATAGTTGAACAACTTTAAAAGCAGGTGTTCATTCATTTCAAAGAAATATAATGTTTACAAACGCTTATCCAAGTTTATGCAAATGAGTCTGCAAAAGCCATCTCAAAAATAATGAATAGTTATTTTTTATAAAATACAGAAAGTTTGTTTGATGTGGAAATTTAGATGTATATAGAAAAATCCATTATTTTATTTTATGGCTAAGAATTTTAATAAGTAAAAAAAGGATAATCATTTATTTTTATACATAATAGGTATATGACTCCAACAATAAAATAAAGCGCCAACTATATTTTATATATAAGTAATATTTCAGTGTTTCAAATTTTTTTCTATCTTTTCATAAATAACATAAAATAAATTACATTGATGGGTAATGTTGATTTTATTATGATATGCCCAGAACCCTACTGAGTTATAGAGTTGTGCATAAATAAGAGCAGCCGAGGTAATAAAAGTTTAGGAATTAAATGAAACCACATGCTATTAAATAGCATAATGAATAGGAGGAATTAAAGGTAAACTATATATAAATTAGCTAGCCCAAGAGTGTAATATTTCAATAGTAACAAAACAGTAATACATTTAATATTCAATTTAAATTCACAACTAAAATAATAATTCTCATATATAAATTTTATATACAATTTATCTCCCAAACGTGGAGTAAATAAATTATAGTATTCAAACAATTTCATATTTAAAATAAATAACACATATTATTCATAATATTATTAAATTAAGTATTCATATTTAATATATATATATATATATATATATATATATATTATTCAGATTGAACCACATTCATATTAAATTGTATATTCTTAGATTGTAACCATTGTTGCATATCTTTTTTTAATAAAGATGTTGTTGGAACCTTTTCTACTCTACGGTAAGATGCATTGTCCATTAAAATTACAGCACCGTCTGGCAAATTTTTTAGAAACTCAGAAAACCAGCTTTAATATACCAATCCATTCGTATCCTCATGATAATCTTTAGTTGTTTTACTTCCAAATATTAGCAATGCATTTTTAACAAATCAATGCTCAGATCCCGCGTGAAAGACTATTAAACGTTTGCCTTTTCCAGATGGATTTTTCAAACCTGTAGACAACCATTTGAGAAAAGCATCTCTTTTATCTCAAATAGATATTTCTATCCATATTTTGGAATTTGTACGACCCTAATTTAGCCAGGTTTCATCAAGGTAATAAATGGGTCTCTGTTCTCGCCTATACTGTTTGATGGATCTTAGGTAATTTCTTCTCCATCTTACAATATCATTGCGTTTTATTAAAAAACACTCTCAATTATTTTCAAGTATCTAAAAAAATGTTATTTTCTTAGTATATACCATATCATAAATAAAGGAGCTTTCAATTCATATAAAAATTAGTATAATTTTTGGAGTACTCAAAATTTCTTTCTTTCATAACTGTATGTAATGATGAACGAAAATTTGTGATAAATATAGGCATTTTCTTATTTCACTTAAAATTTTATTCAAAGTTGGTATTTCATTTTTAAAGAAGAAACTATGAACAATGCATCGAATTATATTTTTTGTTGTATCGTCCAAGGTTTCAACAATTCCTGGAGGACCTCCACGATGGTTAGAATATACAATTATTCCAGTGTTTCTATATTCTTTAATAATTCGAAACACAGTCGATCTAGCAATTCCTAAAGAATAAAATTTGTATAAGTTAATTTCACACAAAGTGTTATTTTTGATAGCTTACCTAACGTTTTTACAATTTTAAACACAACGGCATTGACCTTTGTCACTGGTTCATCATCTGAGATTTGTTTATACAAATTCACACTGTTTTACTTCTCTATAGACAATAAGTGGCCTAAAATTACATAGCTCCTTTTTTTTTGGGGGGGGGGATGATGTCTGCTAGTACTTTGAATATCATCCGAGTCCATTTTCAAATTAGTCCTGACAACAACTGTTTTTATATTTTAATAAAACAATAACAAGAATGCAAGAAAGAACAGAATGGACACTATTTGTTTACAATTTATACAATTGTCTATCATAATATATGTCAAAAGTGCTGTGTAAAACCGGCTGCGATTTGACCAATCAGGAATCTACAGAATTGCCAACTTAAATTCAAATCAGTCCTCCTAGTTTGAAAACAGTGATCCAATTAACAATAGTGCTATTCAAAGCGACAATCGATTACAATCATTTCCTGTCATTTAAAAAACAACATGTTCGACAATACATTTTCGATGGCAATCGGTCACTCTGATTATAATCGGTCTAAAATTATGATGCTATTGAAAACAATCGTAAATCGGAAGCATGTGATTGGTCGAAAAATTTAAATAAACTACCGTTTGTCTATGGTTATGTGATGCGAGTGATATTTTGCTATTGTATATTACATTTTTAGTTAACAGAACAGCTTCTATAAAATTAAACGTGATTAAACTAAATGAACTTGTGAAAAGTGTGAAATACACGTGAAATTAACAAAAATAATGATGAGGTTATGTCACTATAAATGACATTTTTTTTGGTCGTTCAAGAAACATCAATCCTATTTCGATTTCGTTTATAATCAAAATCGGAATCAAGATCGAAGTGTTGAATAGCACTATTGTTACTTTGCAATTGTAGTGTTGAATAGCACTATAGTCTCCCAACGTTAGCAAAACATAACATTTTTAACCCATGTGTCAATGCAAAAGTTTGATTTTTATGACGGCTTCTAGTTTCTATTGGTAGCGTCAGTAAACGTACGTTTACTTCCCCTGAGGGCGTCAGTGAAAGTAAGATTGATTAAATATACACGAAACAAGATATTGGTATTTATATTATAATGTATATATAAGCCTTGTTTAAATGTACGCTACGCTCTAATTATCCAATTATACGATCACTATACTAAGGAAGTGCTGCCCTCGTACTGAACATAGAAGAAACAGCTTTTATACACGAGCGAATGACATCAGGAGGAAGAAAATAATCAACAATTATGCCATGCCACTAATATTTCTATCGTTCTGATTAAACTGATTCACGTACTTAAAGGAAATGAACATCTGAATAAATCTTTTTAATTGAAAATGTTAGATAAGCATATTGCAAATTTCAAACTATATAACAAAAACGGCCTCTTGGCCTTGGCCCCTTGAAAATATTGATAATTGTGTAATAAATATAGAATCTTGTGGTACATATATTATAAAGTGTATTTTTATTTATAATGAACTGATTTTCAATGGTTCAAAATATTATCAACCAGACTAAAGTTCTAATGTGCAAAAGTAGTATTATTAGAAACATATTTAAACAGCAATAACTACCAGCTGGTGGAGTGAGCTAACCATACAAACTGAATCATCGTAACAAATAGCATATTAGAATTACGTTCAAAAGGAACATAACGGAGAGGTTTCAATTACCGACTATAGGAAGTTATGGAAAGGATTTTCTTGAAATAAGTAAAATAAATATCAGATATATAGAGGGCGTTTCGATAAAAACTCAGGATATTTTGGAAAGTAATAGAGATATTTTGATTCTGTGAAAGCAACTGTGTAGAGCACTAAGAGAGCTTCAAGTTTGGATACAAATTTACGTTAAATATGTCAATATGTAGATAGCGCTGTGCTCAATAATTTTTTTTCGATTGCAGTATATCTCAAATGTCACTGATGACATGTTACAGAACATAGTCGATAGTACGAATTTTTATATCAGATGGACCATACCAACAGAACAATGATCCATGTAGCACCAAGGACGAATAGAAACTTAACTTGTGATAACTGGTTCACAAGTATAAATTTAGTTGATATACTACGTACAGATCATCGAACTACGTTCGTTGGAACTATAAAAAAAATAAGACGGCAATTCCTCTGGAGTTTACAAACACTAAAACGCGACCACAATATTCCTCTCTGTTTTGTATTACAATTCTGAGAAGGATCAAAAATTAATTATTTCCATCCTTTTGAAAATAGACATTTAAAACTTTTACATTTTTTTACACTTCTCTCTGACATCCCTTATCTTTTATGATTAATATCAACAAGTCGAATAAAAATGTCACAACATTTGGATTCAAGGAAAATCTCACAATATTGTCATATGTTCTGAAAAAATATAGAAACGTAATTTTGATATCCAGTTTACACCACGATGAAAAAATAGATGAAAATACTACTGAAAAATCCAAGCCGGAAATAATAACATATTACAATCATACCATGGGAGGAGTTGATAATCTCGATAAGTTATGCGCAACCTATAACGTGGCGCGAAACACCAAAAAGTAGTCTATGGTCGTGTTTTATGCTATGTTGAATATTGCAACTGATTCACGCTTCTAATAATAAAAACTGTTCTATCATCAGAAGATTGTACCCTAGGCAATAAATCTGACTAATATACAACGTCGTTCACTGGAGTCGAGTGTACCAAGATCAGTATGAGAACGCAGGCAGAATTATTGTATTGATGAAAATGATCCACCACAACCACCATCAACCAACTAAGTTATTCCAGAAACATGAAAGAGGCGTTTTTTTCAAGAAAAAACCAGATATTACTGTGAAAAGTGTAAAAAATTAATATGTATCTCTCACCTCAAAGCTTGGTGCCAACATTGTCTCAAATCAATGGAAAACCAGTTAATAAGTGAATTTCATTATATTTTTATCGATTTCGTTTTATTGAGTTTTTGAAAATTCCCTTTTTTTTGTGGGAGTGAAATAATTCAATATAAGTATCATACATAAGTAAATTTTTTGTATCGTGTATGTTTATTCTAAGTGAAACGTTCTGTTTTCGCAATAAAAAGCATATTTTGAGTCATCTGTAGTCTTTATTCATTAGTCAAAAACTGCTCGGGATTTTTTTCTTTCGAAAAGTCCGTGAGACCCGGCACCATTTTTCGTGTCATCAAGTAGGGCGCCACCTCCTTAAGGTTAAACTACATTCTAAATGCAGCTCAAAGAAACGAACCAGTTGACCAAAATCTAATTATGGATGTACATGATGTAAATTAATCCTAAAGTTTGATTTATAAAAAACAAGTAGGTAGTTTCTATAAAAATATTTGATTTGTCATATATTTTTTATACTTTTCTTTCTTTGACGGACCCTGATGTGTGTGACAATAGCCTTTATACTTTAAGAGGTCAAAATTGAGCTTATTTGCGGTTTTCGGTAGTTCTGCTCATGAGAACTTTTGTTCGCCATACAAGGTACAAAAATCTCATTCATATTGACCGGAATCAAATTTGCATTTAAAAAGTGCAGGCTCCTTTGCACTCTTCATTACCAATTATTAGCAAAAAAATCTTTATTATACATTAAAATTTTAATCAAATGTTGGTGATGTATTGTTAAATATGAGAAATAATCAATCATTTATTAATAATTAATCAAATTTCAATTAAAGGAATGACCGTGATATATGCAACAATCTATTGTTACGAAACAGCACACTGGTATAGACCTTAAATCCGACTCTGTCTAAGCCAGGTATGAAAATTAAAATTATGGTGGATACGCAGCTTTTTTTATATTTGTTTACGACTATATTATCTAAACATTGTTTTTGTGACCAGACTTATCTAGAAAATGCCAGAACCAATTGTTTTTGTGTGTGTAAGCCGCAGTCCGGAATTTTCTAGTAAAAAAAGGCTTTAATATATAAGGGACCGATCAGGAAGAGTGAGTTAGTTGATAAAGTGATCTCGTGAAATAAATACACCGAAATAGCAAACAGTAAATAAGTGAATATAAATTAGAAGTGTTCATATAAATTAGTTTGAGTGAATATACTGAGTATATATAAATTAAGTGTTAGTGATTAGTTTAGTGTTTAAATAAATTAGTAAGTAGCCATACCATGTGTTTAAAATTTATCCCACCCGTTTATTGTTTAAATAAATTAGAAAAACATTACATTGGTGTCAGAAGTGGGATCATATAAATAAATTGCTACGTAAAAATGGCCAAGAGATTAAGGGATATGAAAGTGGCGGAATTAACAGCAGAATTGGAAGATCATGAGTTGGAAACGTCCGGTAATAAAAGTGAATTAGTAGAAAGACTTAAAGTGGCACTGGAAAATGACGGCTTTGATCCAGAAACAGTTTTATTTAATGACGAGGCTTCCACCTTAATCTCATCAATTTCTGCTAACATGGGCGAGAAGATTTCTGCCATGGAAGAGAACATGTATGAGATGATTTCGGCTATAAATAACGATAACTCTACTTTGAAGAACGATATATCTGCCGATATCTTAATAATGAAAAACGACATTGCCGCTGACATTGAGAATGAAATTTCGTCTCTAAAATCTGAAATCGAGGATAAAATGTCAACTATGGACGAGAAAATCGAGAATAAAATGTCAACGATGGAGGAGAAAATCGAGAATAAAATGTCAACGATGGACGAGAAAATCGAGAATAAGATCACAACGATAGACGAGAAAATCAAGGAGTTAGAGGAAAAGATTGCCGATTCAAGAACGCGAGGCACGCCAGAGGAAGAAAAGAAGACCGAGCAAACGAAACCTTGCAAGCCAGAAACACTCCCTAAGTTTGAAGACATTGGCAGTTTTGCACGAGTCAAGGCCCCAACGTTCGATCGAAAAATGTCGTGGACCAATTACCTGAAACAATTTGAAGCAACCGCTAGAGTGAATAATTGGTCCGATCGAGACAAGGCAGTGAACTTAACTATCGCGCTTCGAGGAGATGCCTTAGATGTACTTCAGACGATACCTCTGGAAGAAACGGATGATTTCGAGCAGCTGAAGAAGAGGTTGGACATGCGATATGGCCTCGAACATCTAGAACATTTGTACCAATCCCAGCTGAAGAACCGAAGGCAGAAACGTGATGAATCCCTTCAAGAATATGAAGTGGAAATTGCCCGACTAGTTCGATTTGCTTATCCGTCAGCACCAGAGAACATGATGGAATGTCTGGGCATCCAGGCCTTTATTGATGGCTCACGTGACCCCGATATGCAGAGGACGCTTCGTTTAGCCCATCCGAAATCATTAGTCGACGCATTGACAGCTGCCTTTGAATATGAAGCAGCAACGAAGGCTTCAGGATATAACAAAATCAGGACCATCCACGAAGAAGGTGAGTAAGACAGATTTGACCAGTTCGTCAGTTTAATGAAAAATATGATGGACAAGAAGCCGAGAAAGATCAGATGCCGGAAATATGGTGAGCTAGAGCACTTACGCAGTCCGTCTAAGCGCCCCAAGACTCCTGTAACCCAAGAACTCCTGTCACAGGGGAAATCAGACAGGAGTGAACATCCAGCTGATGTGAATCACCGAAAAGCAAACCTTTGCCTAGACGGTCATGCTCTGTAGACTATTTACAATGCAACTAGTCGAAATCTAAGGAAGTTGCAGTTTCAAGAATTACAGTAGTCAACGAGGAATGGTCACCCACCAGGATCAGAGAAGATCAGGAGAATGATCCTTGCCTAAAGATGATCTGGCAATGGAAGGAAGGAAATCTGCGACCTACCTGGCAAGAAGTGTCAAGATTTTCACTGAAACTTAAGGCGTATTGGGCACAGTGGGATTCCCTTGTCCTGGAAGAAGGGCGTTAAAAAGAGTCCTTGAAAACGATGATGGTTCCGAGATGAGGAGACAGTTAGTTATCCCTAGAACGAGAGTAGCTGAGGTACTAAAGAAGTTACACGACAGTCCATCGGGAGGTCATCTGGGAATGAAGAAAACCCTTCGGCGAGTCCGTGAAAAGTTTTATTCGATGAATAGCTCCGACGATGTGAAGGACTGGTGTAGGAAATGTACGACTTGTGCTACGAGTAATGGACCACATCGCAAAAGAAAGGCACCTATGAAACAATACAATGTTGGAAGCCCTTTCGAAAGGATTGCTTTAGATGTCGCTGGACCATTTACAACGACAGAAAATGGTAGCAAATACATACTGGTTGTAATGGATTATTTCACAAAGTGGATGGAAATTTACGCGATCCCAAACCAAGAGGCCACAACTGTAGCAGATGTATTGGTGAAAGAATTTATCAGCTGATATGGAGTGCCCTTGGAAGTCCACAGCGACCAGGGAAGAAATTTCGAAAGTAATCTATTCCAGGAGATTTGCGAGAAGCTGGGAATGAAGAAGACCAGGACAGCATTACATCCACAGTCAGATGGAATGGTCGAGAGAATGAACAGGACTATTGGAAAATACCTGTCCAAAATAGTATCCATCAGAGAGATTGGGACCAGTATCTTTCCGTATTCGCATTGGCTTATCGATCTGCCGTCAATGAGTCCACGGGTGAAACACCGGCGAAAATCGTGTGTGGACGTGAAATGAGGCTTCCTTGTGATCTGGAATTTGGTTGTCGGCCTGGAGAATATCTAGCAGGCGAAGACTAAGCGATCCAATTGAGAAGAAGGCTGGACGATATTCATGAATTAGTTCGAACAAATCTTCAACTTGTCAGCGACAGAATGAAAAGTCGGTACGACACGCAGGCCACAGACGGCGGTTTTAAAGAAGGGGACAAAGTATGGTTACACAACCCGACGAGGAGAAAAGGATTTTCTCCAAAATTACAAAAATCCTGGGAAGGTCCATACTTAATCAAGAAAAGGATCAATGATGTTCTATATCGCATAAGCAAGATCCCCAACAGAAAACCAAAATTAGTTCACCAAAAACAACTAGTGCCATTCGAAGGAGACCATGACCTGGAGGAAGGAGTAAACCTTATTCGAGATGTGTCTGACCCTACCTTCGAGGAATTTATGGGCACGTATGGAGGTACCGGGAAAGCTAGATATGGAGTCACTTCGGAACAACAACAAGATTTGTTCACTCTCCCGGAAGATTATTCACTGGCATACAACATCTCCGCCCGTATCAAGAACGCACGAGGGTTGGCAACCGTCTTTCGAAAGAAGTTCGGGCAATTAGAAAAACTTGAAGACCAGATTCCAGCCTCTGGCAAGACACTGAAACTGAAACATAATTCGCGGTACGTCTTCTACGTGGTAACTAAAAATGAATTCCAAGATCGATCTACCTACCGCGATGTGTGAGAAACTGGCTATGCCTAAGATAGCGAGTAACCAGTTGGATTGGCGAATCATCCAGATATTAATTTTCAGCTACAACCCCCGTTATCAGTATCCGATGAAGACGGTGCCCTGCTATTTCCATAAGATCGGAAAGTGTAGAAATGGGGCCAGTTGATGATTCAAACATCCAGTGTCGCCTACACAAAAGTTCCAGGTATAAAAATTAAAATTATGGCGGATACGCAGGTTTTTTTTATATTTGTATACGACTATATTATCTAAACATTGTTTGTGTGACCAGACTTATCTAGGAAATGCCAGAACCAATTGTTTTTGTGTGTGTAAGCCGCAGTCCGGAATGTTCTAGTAAAAAAGGCTTTAATATATAAGGGACCGATCAGGAAGAGTGAGTTAGTTGATAAAGTGATCTCGTGAAATAAATTCACCGAAATAGCAAACAGTAAATAAGTGAATGTAAATTAGTTAAGTGTTCATATAAATTAGTTTAAGTGAGTATACTGAGTATATATAAATTAAGTGTTAGTGATTAGTTCAGTGTTTAAATATATTAGTAAGTATACCATGTGTTTAAAATTTATCCCACCCGTTTATTGTTTAAATAAATTAGAAAAACATTACACTATAATATTTTGGAATTTATTTTACCTATTTGCAATAATGTGTTTGGTTGAAAAATTATTATTTTGACTATATTACTAGGTTTTTGATTAAAGGAAACAAAAAATTTGTTATGTGCTCATTTATAATGTAAATTTTACATGTAAAAATAGCATGCGCATATATTAATTTTATTTTGCAGCTAGTACCTAATTGCTAAATTTGTAATTACTTTTAGTTAATTGAAAAAGACCTAACAAAAGGCAAAATAAGAATGTTTTAAGCTAATATGCTTTTAGCTACTTAATTACGCTAAAAAATTGCGAATTAAACAGTTTTAAAGACTAAAACTAACTTTTCCGCATCTGTGACATGCCTTGAATAATATTCTATCATAAAATTGTCATTTGCACACTTCGGGGGACGTATCTTGCTAACAAACCGAAATTTCTCCAAAAGTAACCAAAAATACAGTATATCTGGATTTATAGGACCCGCTGTACTCGCTCTAGTCAACTGAAAATCAATAGGGTACATCAGTAAAACACCTTGAACAATATTCAATCATAAAATTGAACAATCGTATACTCTTTGGAGATTATATCGTGCTAACAAACTGAAAATTCTCCAAAAATGACAAAAATTTGGTACTTCAAGTACCATAGCACCCGTTGTACTGGCTTTAGTGAGCTGAATATCAATAAGGTTTATCTTTGAGACACTCTGAATAATATCCAATCATGAAATTTGTCACTTGTTTATACTCCGGAGGGTGTATCTTGCTAACAAACTGAAACTTCTCCAAAAAGGACAAAAATATCGTACTCACAGTACTGTAGCACTTGTTGTATTGGCTCTGGTGAGCTGAAAATCAATAGGGTTCATCAGTGAGATGTCTTGAATAATATTCATTCATAAAATTGGTGACCTGTTGAACTCCGGAGGCTGTATCGTGCTAACAAACTGAAATTTCTCGAAATGTGACAAAATGTCGTACTTCAAGTACCATATCACCCGTTGTACTGGCTCTGGTGAACTAAAAATCAATAGGATTTATCTGTGACATGTTCTTAACAATATTCAATCATAAAATTGGTGACTTATTGCACTCCGGGGGCTGTATCGTGCTAACAAGACATGTAAGTGAAAGTGGCCGACGACGACATACACACAGGATTTTTTTCTGAAACCCGTTTTTTCGTGTTCTTGTTGATGGAAAACGTAAAAATAACTCAAAAAAAATTCCATCTTTCTTTGGGGTAAACCAATACTTTTCTCGCATATAGATAGGTTGGGCGGAAAAGTAATATGGCACTTCAGGTACCATAGCACCCGTTGTACTAGCTCTGGTGAGCTAAAAATCAATAAGGTCCATCTATAAGACGCCCTGAACAATACTCAATCATAAAATGGGTCACTTGTATACACTTAGGAGGCTGTATCGTGCTAACAAACTGAAAATTCTCCAAAAATGACAAAAATTTGGTAACTCAAGTACCATAGCACTCGTTGTACTGGCTTTAAAGAGCTGAATATCAATAGGAATCACCTTTGAGATAACTTGTATAATATCCAATCATAAAATTGGTCACTTGTATATACTCCGGAGGCTGTATCGTGCTAATAAACTGAAATTACTCGAAAAATTACAAAAATGTCGTACTTAAAGTACTATAGCACCTGTTGTACTGGCTGTGGTGAGCTGAAAATCAATAGAGTTCATCTGTGAGATGTTCTGAATAATATTCAATCATAAAATTGGTGACCTGTTGAACTCCGGAGGCTGTATCGTGCTAACAAGACATGTAACGAAAAGTGGCCGACGACAACGACGACATACACACGGGATTTTTTCTTGTAAAAACCGTTTTTTTATGTTTTTCTTGATGAAAAACGTGAAAATAATAAAAAAAAATTTGCAATTTTGCCAAATTTTTGTGGGTAAGCCAATACTTTTCTCGCATATAGGTTTGCCGGAAAAGTAATACGTAATGTTTTAGATGCCGCTAGCATCATGGTAAATTCGTCAATTATTCGATTGACATTTCATTAATGTCGAACAAATGTTTTATCATTTTGAACAGTAAACCCCAAATCACTAACATTTGATTCAAAATACAAAATATTTGAAATATTGAAGTCAGTAGCTAAAATCATATCACTAAATTGATACTAGGTACCATTCGCCTTGGATAATAAAGACTTAAATTAAAAATTGCGTACGTTGATTATAAACGTTGAAAACAAAATTAATTTGAAACATTTCAGTATTTAACTATTGTAAAAGTACACTCAGTATAGTATAATAATACATTAACTATAGGACAACTCACCACAGTGTGTCACTCTCTAGTTAAACAATTGAAATTTTAAAATAGTCGCCCAGGGCAAGTACCCCGCTAGATCCGGGGCTGGTGATTTGATAACAAATGAAATTAGTCACTGGAACATATGGTGAAGAGAGGTGATTTATATTTTTCTATATTTTGATAATAGGATCTGTTTTGTTTGTTAAATAATTTTATATTTGTTTGTCCTTCTTGAATATTTTACTAAACATTCATTCGGGATTTTTAATTAATGGAATTTCTGCTTAATCATTAGTTAAATTCAGGATCTGATAGCTGGATAGCTCTAACCGCCAAACTAACAATTACTGATGTTTATGGGAAGTATGTTGACATGATTTAAAGAAATTAAATAATTTTTTGAAGTAGTACAAACAGTGAATATTTGTGATCAATAAACTAAAAGTAAATGAATCCAAATCTAAATTTACGTTCATTGGTGGTCCTGTTTTGCGTTTAAAATTTTAAACCTTGATTTGAGTGTTAAGATAAATGATCAGGACCTAGAGAGTGTACATGAAATAAAGTATTTAGGTTTTATGATGGATCATGAACTAAAATTTGATAGTCACGTAGATTACATATGTAGAAATATTGGGGGAAAAATTGGTTTTTTGAGAAGAATTACCATTTCTGTCAATGCATACTAAGCTTATGGTTTACAATACATTAATTCTACCACATTTTTATTACTGTTCTTCACTAATTTATACAGGTTGTTCTAGAGCTAGTTATGAACGATTACAAATTATTCAAAACAAGGCGATGAGAGTAATTCTGGGATGCAATAGGTATACTAGTGTAGAATTGATGACTAACTGTTTAAATTGGTTAGACGTTGAGAAGTTTCTGTATGTACAAACAATAATTTTCATTTTCAAAATTATCAATAATCTCCGCAATATTTACATAGTAAGCTAGTTCCAATCTCACAAATACATGATGAAAACACAAGATCAGCAAATTCAATTAATTTGTATGTGAAAACAACCATTAAAGGGAGTTCGATGAAGAATTTATTCCACAAAGGTGTTGTACAATTTAATGATCTACCGCAGTACATAAAAGTTAGTCAAAGCGTAGAAATGTTTTAAAAATTATTGGTCATATACATTAAAAGTAATCCTACTGAAATCTAGTGGTTCATATTCATGTTTGTATTCATATTTATTTATTGGCATGTATATAATATACATTTCTTGTAATATTTTATATTTTGTATCTTAATTTTATATTTTATTGCTTACATAGCACTTTTTATGCTTGTTATATTTTATTTTGTGCATGTTTTATTTTATATTTTATTCGTATTATATATTACTTTATTTCATGGTTGCTTTATACATGGTTCTGTTTAATTTTGGTAGAGTTTGCTTGTTTATTTGCTTATACTATTTTATTGATATTACTAATAACTGTACATTTCTATTTCTATTTCTATTTATGTTTTGTGCTTACATCCTGTATATTTGTATGCTTGTATTTTGTAGCTTGCAGATTGCTCTGTGCGTTGTTTTTCGTTTTTTCTTTTTGTCTAGTTATTTTTTGATCATATGGCTTATTAGGTATGTACTTCATTGTTTCTATTGTTTATTGTTAACATTATCTATGATAAATAAAGCATAATAATAATAAAAACATTAAAAAAATGAAACTAACTGTTTCTAGATAATTCCACAATGTATTGAAAAAATGGTAAAAATTCTAAAAAAATTTACAACTGTTCGTCAGAATGACAGAAATTACATGGCATGTGATTCCTACCTGATGTTTAATCATTATTTTTGGCTAGACCAAGAAGTGACCTGCCTTGTGATTGACTTAATATATGTTAATAGAAGAAATATGATATTAAAAATATTATTGCTTAGATAGTATTATCCTGGATATCTTTTTCCTATTTAAGATCAGTATAACTGTGCAATGATATAGAAAACCAGGAGAACTCCCTAGATTTATCAGTTCATTGACGACTTCATATTGTGGGTTTCCTCAATGTCTTCTAATTTCCAATTCTTCAAGGAAATCCAGTTCTTGTTTCTTTTCACAAATATGCAGCACTTCTAGTTCTGTGTTAGGTGTCAATGAATTTTTGATGTCAAGTAGATTTTGCGTAATGGGATTCCTCTGATTGTTTTAATTTGTATGCTCGTAAGTTTTCATTGTATTTAATGTCCAAATTTCTAATTGTTTGACCCAAATAGACAGCATTATATTTTGGACATTTAAGTTTATATATACCTAGGGCTTCACACGAGACGAGAGTAAGCGAGAGTAACAAAAATCTCGTCTCGGCCTCGTCAATTCCCAAAAAATTGAAACTCGTTAAAGTCTCGGTCTCTTCTCGTTACCAGTTGTCTTGCTTAATTGTAAATAATGATAAATATTCATGATAAGGTATGGGTTATTATAAGATGCTTTAACAAGTTGAGGTAAAAAAGTGAAAAAATCATACTCGGTTATTGATTTCTTTTTAAATTCACAATAAAATATTTCACAGATGGGCACCAGATTTTGTATCTTGTAAAATATACTGTTTTCTATGTAGACCTTTTCTGATTTTTCGAATAAAAAATTTTACGAGACCAAAAACGAGACTCTCAAGTTACCCTGTATGTGGTCTCGGTAGCGCCCATAATATTTTCTAAAACGTCTCGTCTCGGAAAAACGAAACGAGACGGGAAAAATCTCGCTCTCGTATGAAGCCCTATATATACCAGATTTCTTTAATGGGGAGAATTTTGTTTTTACATTTAACAATTTTGTACTCGCGTTACTTTCTGTTTTAAAAGAAATTATTGTATTTGTTGCTAAAGATATTATCTTTGAAATATTATTAGAAATATTACCTGCATATGTGATGGTTTTATAAGTTTTTATTTCTTCAGTTTGTTTAGGAAATATTAGTTATAATGCCACTTTTTTCTCTTTTTTATTAATTAATAAATTTATATAATTATTAAACCAGGAATAATATAAGATATACTGAATTTATATGATGTATGTATTAATTACAATTATTTCACTTTTCACAATAAGATATATATTCAAAATGAAGGTTTACCAATGGGTAGCCTTATATCACCAGCTTTGGCAAACCTTTTTTTGGACAATTCAGAAAGAAAAATCTTTGAAAGTCATATTTAAAAAAATGTATTATTTTGGTATAGATATGTAGATGACATATTAGCTTGTTTTATAGATAGTGAACGACAATTAGAAATATTTTTCAACGATATTAATAATTTACACCCAAAAATTAAAATTACATTAGAAGTTGAAGAAAATAAATAAATTTTCTTGATTTAAAAATTCAAAGAGTTAATAATATACTTGATTATTCAATTTACAGAAAACCCTCACACATTGATGTGACTATTTTATATAGTACTAACAATCCCATGTCACATAAATTAGCAGCATATAATTCAATGATACATAGAACATTTTCAGTTCCTATGAACAAATGTGATTTTGATAGAGAAATTAATACAATTAAACAAATAGCAACATCCAACGGTTATCTATTATATATGAAAAATCAATAAAAAAGAAATTCAGTTCTCATTTTTTTTAACAAATATGTAGGACTAGTTCTGTGTTAGGTGTCAATGAATGTTTGATATCACGTAGATGGTTTGCGTAGTTGGATTTTTCTGGTTGTTTTAAACTGTATGCTCGTAAGTGTTCACTGTAACCGATACAGTGAACAGTTACGAGCATACAGGTTAAAACAACCAGATAAATCCCACAACGCAAAACATCTACTGTTTTACGTAAGCTGATAAGAATAGATATTGTTCATTGATATGTGTCAAAAGTGGGGAAAAGGATTAAACTCAACTATTATATTGTTTATATTATTTTTTAATCAGGTTTTGATAAAATCAATGTATTTCGTTCCAAGGATTCTATATCAATGAAACGTCAACAAATTTAAGAGGAAAATTTTTTTTTAGATTGTCGAATCGAAATTTGGAAAACGAAAGTATAATCGTGGACGAATTATGGAGGGTTATACGGTTTCCGCAAGAACTTTTTTGCGTCTTTCTGTTCAAAATGTGTTCAGAATATAAAGAATAAAAATGTTTTCATGTAACTGGTTGCACTTATTCTAAAGTGTCGAGAAAATGAAAATGATACATTTTCGCAGAAAAATATTGGTGATTTTGTTTGGGGAGGCTTCAATATACTGAAACACAAATATATAGGACTTCTAGTTCTTTGTTAGGTGTCAATGAATGTTTAATATCAAGTAGATGGTTTTCGTAGTGGGATTTATCTGATTGTTTTAATATGTATGCTCGTAAGTGTTCACTGTATCTAATTTCAACATTTCTAATTGTTGGAGCCAAATAGACAACATTGCATTCTGGACATTTCAGTTTATACATACCAGACTTCTTTAACCGGGATATTTTTGTTTTTACATTTAACAATACTGAACTTATATTACTTTCTGTTTTAAGAGAAATTATTGTATATGTTGTTAAAGATATTATCTTTGAAATATTATTAGTAATATTATCTGCATATGTGATGGTTTTGTAATTTTTCATTTCTTTAGTTTTTTTAGGAAAAAATGACATTACAACTATCATTTCAATGATAAACTCTAAAAGCATATTAATAATAGACGTAATATAGATATAATTTATCTCAATGCTCAAAGTATTGTAAAAACCAGGATCAAGTTCAAGGAAATATTACTAATTACAATCTAAAGGTCATTTTACTGAAACAAAAACAACATCAGATATTGAAGAAACTGAAATTAAATTCGATAATTATAATCATGTAAGATGCGATTCAAATAGTAGACACACGGGAGGTGTTATGCTGTATGTAAAGAGGGACTTTAAATTTTCTTTATTCAAAACTTTCAAATTGACAGACAACTATTGGTGTAAGTTACTTAAAATTGACTTCATAACGAAATTCTGCTTGGTTGGTTGTCTATATCACTCACCATCAACTTCTGATTCAAAATTTATTGAAGAATTTGAAATTATTTGTGATGTTTTATCTTTGTATAAAAATCAATGTGTTTTAGTTGGCGACTTTAATATAAACCTCTTGTCAGATTCCAGGATATCCCCATAAGGCTAATAATATCTAAGTTCTAATATTTGTAATATATTTTATCTATTCATATATATATATATATATATATATATACTTTTTGGTCTAGCCAAATATAAATAGCGATATCAAAACAATTGTCTTTTTTTTTAGAATTTTTACCGTTTTTTCAATATATTGTGGAATTATTTAGAAACAGTTAGTTTCATTTAATAAAGTAACATGATTTAAAGTTTAAATATCTTGAGGACCAGTTTGCTTTTTATACAATTTTGTCTTTATGTTATTGTTAGTATCATATTGCAAATAACTGAATAAAATATTCCTCTAACCTTGTTAGTCAGTGAAATACAGGCTGATAAATGGTGCAGAAAAAATATACATTTTATTGCTTATCTTCTCGGAAGATAGATATACAAATTTAAAATTTTTCATACGTTTTGACATTTCATATATATATATATATACCATATATACTAACCTCCAAATAAAATACATATAAAAATCACTTCTAAAACCCAAAGTGTGTTCATATTTTTAGCGTAACCAAATCACATCACTGTAGTTTCAATTTATGTTAATAATGTCATATTATAACATTTGTGAAATCCAGATTATAGTAACTATTCACAAACTTATCGTCGGAGTTTTTCACCGCGAAAAGCGCTTACGAAATGTACACCGGCGGACGTCTGCGTCGGGACGAGCGTCAAAGAGAAATGAAGATTATCCCCAAAATGCGATGTTCGTGTACAGAAATTTGGCGCTTGCGTGTGTTCGTAAATAAACATATTTTATAAAAATGTAATGAACAATTTTATTTTGTCGTTAAACGGAGAAAATATAAATCATCTCTAGAACAAAATTAGAGAAAATAAAGCATAGAAGACGGTACAAAGGGAGCACACGTCAAGTCACAATCAAAAACCCTATAAGACATAGAGACACATTAAAAAAATTAAAGATGAATTTAGAGAATATAGAATACGTAATGACATATTTTCTTTGTGGTTTGTAATTGTTGCATTCTCTTGTATTTCCTTTATTTTTATATAATTAATTATTTTTGTTGTGGTAATTCCTTTTCTTTCTTTATTTTATTATAAATATGCAATATCAATTCTTTTAGTTCCTACCCTAAATTTTCTGCCACAACCTGGTGCTTTTCCATTATTAAGTTTTTGTATAGCTTCTTCTAATTCAGTGGTAATTATTTTTTCTTCTTCTTTATTATTATTATTATTTGTTGTTTCATAGATACATCTTCCATTTAATAATTCTATTTTTTATAACTTATTTCACTCGTATCTTTATCAATAAATAGAAACAAAGAATAATTATTAGCAAAAAAAAGTTTTGTATAGGAGAGATCGGGGCTATGAGTTAAAAATAAAAAATATTTTGTTACTGGCAAAATTATATCATTATATTATATAATCTGCATTGCTTTCGCTTATGCTGAGAAAAATATATTCAAAAACTACTTCAACAAAAATAACAAACTTGCTGGCGAGGGATGGCACTCTGGCTTCTTAAGACGATGTGGTGATATATCAATAAGGAGGCCAGAACATACAAGCCTAAGCAAGATATTGGGTTTCAATAAAGCTGATGTTTTAAAATTTTACAACAATCTCGAAGAAGTACTTGACAAGATTAAGTTTTATAATAAAATCCTCATCTATTCAATTTTTGAAGAGAGCTGATATCAGCTATTTGGCTATATGGTATTTTAAATTACTTTTAAAAAGTGCAGTGTGTACGCAAAATTTGTGGTTCTTTGGGCAGTGTTCCAGAAATCATGTATACCAACAAACTAGGTATAGAAACAGATAGATAGATAGAAAATGTATTGTTCTTTCGTACAGAATACATGAACAAGGAGGTGACAATATTTCCAATATAAATGTAAAAAATAATAACTAAAAAAAAAGAAATGAATTATAATTTTATAGATATGCTTAGATGATGCCTTGACGGGAGTGAGAGGATACTTACTACTCGTTTATAATGAATGATCTGATTTTTAAAATATTCTTTGTCACATTATATATTTGATATAATAATTGTGGTTCAGCTTTGTTAATTACTGTTCCAAAGTCCGTTTGGGACTGATAGGTTTTAGAGAAGAAATATCTAATTTGTTCATACATTGAACATACAAATAATAAATGTTGTAGGGATTCTGGAACTAGACAGTTGCAAATTGTGCATATTTCATTTGTTTTTATGGTATATCCATTGTTATTAAAATACATATACAGTATTTTAGTGTTAGTCGTGCGTAGTTGTGAGATGAAGCGTTTAATATGCAAGGGGACTGAAAGATCTAAGTGGTTTGTCCTTTGAAAGGGATGTTTGTCTTTTATACATTGGACAATATGTACTTAGTAATATTTTATTAGTATAGAAACAGAAATTAATTTGTATAATTTTCCAAATAATTCTAATATAAAACATAAACATATTAAAAGAGAATTTGTCGAGTTTGACAAACCCAATTTTGAATTATCAGTCGCCAAATCAATTAAACAAAAATCAAAGGCAAATAGTCTTATTTTCACAAAAGCAGATAAAGGAAATACGGTAATAGCATTACCTAAAGAAGATTATATATTAAAAACCAACAATTTTCTTCAGGAAAGCAATTTTGAGACTCTTAAAAAAGACCAAACTAATAAATTTCAGAAAGAAATAAAATTAGCAGTAGATAACGCTAAATCAATAATTACCGATAAAGAAAAATATAAATTATTTTTGATTTGATTTTTCTATATTTCATTATCCATCACATACAGATATTACAATTCATAATAGTTCGGTCCATCCATTCAGTCATAAACTAGCAGCTTTAAATAGTATGATACACAGACTCCTAACAGTCCCATTAAATAATAAAAATTATAACAAAGAATTAAATATCATAAAACAAATAGCAGTTAATAATAATTACGATCCAAATTTAATTGACAATATCATGAATAAAAAGATAAAAAAACAGACTTTAGAACAAGTATTCCCATCAGATAAAAATAATAATAAACAATTTGAAAGCTTAACATACTTTGGAACACCATCCCTAAAAATTAAATCATTTTTAGAAACTTTAGACATGAATATTTCCTTAAAAACTGATCACAATTTATCCAAATTCATTAAAAATAATAAATCTGAATCTTCAAAATTAAACAAATCAGGAGTTTATAAATTAAAATGTGGTAATGACAACTGTGATAAAATTTATATTGGTAGAACTTTTAGAAATTTTAAAACTAGAATTTCGGAACACAAACGTAGCTTTGACAACAAAAAATAATTTATTAGAAAACCAACACATTTTCGACCCAAATTTTTAAATTCTCCACGTAGTCCGTAAATTTTTTTAATTTAAATTTATTAGAGGCCCTAGAGATTTATAAAAATAAATATTCAGGTAATCTTCTTAACGACCAAATAGATATCAATCAGTCTACTTTATTAAACCTCTTTACCTAGAAGATTACTAAGGAATGTTTGTAGTGAATGAATTTCCGGGTAATTTCTTTCAAAACCATTGTTAACATTAGTAAATATAATTCTGTATTTATGCACTGTATATATTAAGACATTTTTATATTTTACCTTCATTCGTTTTGACAAAGCTACTGTGTTAGTGAAACGCGTCAACAAGTTTAAATTGAACATTAGTTCAAGTAAATGAAGATTTAAACAAATTATATTGTTTTATTTCATCGTTCAATAATAATAATATTTATTCACAATTCAATTTGAATTATACAATGATCTTTATTAACAATAAATAAATATAGATAAATAAATATAGAATTCCCACAGAAGGATGAACCTGTGCGTGGGTTGTAACCATATTAAATAACATAGATTGTAATTAATAAAACCGTAAAAATAAAGTTTCTTCCGGTATTAGCAAAGATCACCAGAAGATATACAGATATCATATCAAAATCACTTACGGATAATACAGAAGAAGAACCTACCGCTTCACAAACAAAACAATTAGCAATAAGATTATAATAAATAAAATTGTAAAAATAATTTTTTTTTCAGTGTGAACTGAACGGCACGGAAAAAATAGTTATTTATGCAACAAGTGCAAAAAGTGAGTGTAAGAAACACGTTTTTCACGAGTTGCATACAATTTTTTTTCTACATTCATGCGAAAACTGGAAAATTAGAATATAATATGTTACTCAGAATGTATTTTTGTATTTGTATCTTTATGGCCTCCACCTTGTCAGTTCCTAATCATAGCTGGTTTTCGCTTTGACCATTTAAATTTTAAATAATCAAAGATTTTTGCAATAATTGTAATTCGTTGAGACTAAGTACTAAGATATACATATATTATTGCTGTATTAGAACAGGATCAGACACTTGCTCTGGATTTTTATTTTATTTAAATGTTTATGTTTGTCATAAATCATCACAAAATAGTTATGTATGTAACAAGTGTGTGAAGTAGCGAAAAAAGGCCTTTACACACGAATTTCATACACTATTTTTTCTACTACCGAAAATGTTATCAAAATACAAAAGTTTAATAGTAATTTTCTTTACGCGCTAAAGTAGGTTTAATTTTTATTTAGAAGAAACTATAACGCTTTTATTGATTCTTAATAAAATATATTATATATTGATTAATATTTTGAACATTTTAATCAAAATTACAACAAATTAACAAAACAACAGACGAATTCAGTTATTGACACTAATATTAAAGGTGAAATTTGTGCACGCGGACATTTTCGGAATATTTTCTTATTTTATTTTTCCTACACCAGTCTTTAAACAAATTGTATTTTGTTTCGTAAATATTCGCAGATTTTTGGGGCAATAAATCATTAGAAGCATTCTGTGCTACGTGTGATATGTTTGATGGTGTATTTTCAAAATAATCTCCTGAGAGATCATCAGAGGAATCCATCTATATAATTATATGTACCTACCTATTCCGTTTTCTAAAAAAAGAATCTAAAATAACATCATAGTTTCGTAAAAATGTTCAATACACAAAAGTGTGTCTAAAGTACGTACTCTGCGCACGGTAGTAGAAAAAATTGTTTTTTTCATACAAAATAAACCTATACAATCCTGCAAAAATGCAATCACAGATTAAGGGAAGGGAAGTAAAATAATAATCAAATATTAATAAAAAAGGGTGAAACGTGTGAGTGGTGGATAGGTAAGTTTGACTACATACTAATTTTATGGTTTCCCTAATTATCAATTATTATTTTATTAACAATTTCTTTGGTCTATTATAGCAAGAAGCTCTTGCCTGTTTGAATTCAGGACACATTTTTTAAGAAATCTTCTAATCATGTTCAAGGAACTAATAGTTGTTATATAAATTTTATACATATTGGGCAAATAATTGAATATCTTGGTAGATAGATATAGAATATTCCTTTGTCCAATTGTTTCCCTACTTATATTGGTAGCTGCATAATTTTTATTTTTTAACCTAATAGAGTAGTTGTGTTCTATATTTCGTAAGATTTTTTTCATTTTCATAGATGTATAATAGAATATAATAGAGTAAACATATAATTGTCTGATATCCATGACCCTACTTTCCAAAAATAGTAAGTCAGAGGTATAGTCCATTTTTTTAATATATATCATTTTTAAAATTTTTTTTGAAGTACTTCTATAGTTTTCAAATGTGTTTGTAAAATACCACCCCATCCAAGAATCCCGTAACTCAATCTTGACTCTACGAGTGAGTAATAAATTATTTTTAGTTGGCTAATGTCTAGAATTAATTTGAGATATTTAAACTTTGAAAGTAGTAATCGTAAACACCTCGCAATATCTCCCACATGTGCATTCCATTTTAAGTGAGAATCAATTTTTATACTTACCTAACCAATTTCAATTTCAGTGTAAGGTGGCAAGGAATTTTTATAACTACTGAATGGCATAAAATCAGTTTTGTCAAAATTAATTGTTAGCTTTTTATGTCTGAACCAATCGATAATTTTTGGAAAATCTGACTCTATTTTTATTTTTAAGCGCTCACATGTGTCACTACTGTACATAACAGCAGTATCATCGGCAAAACTGATTATTTTACTCTCCACTTCAACATCGAAAAGGCCATTAATATATATATATATATATATATATATATATATATATATATATATATATATATATATATATATTATAGCTGTAGTGTGAAAACTGCTGACAACGTCATTAACTTCCACTTGTTGCTGTCTGTCCTTCAAATAATTTTTAAGATCATACTCGTATGTTGGGCCACGCATTCCTACGTCCCACAAAGCATCCATCTACTGTTCATGTGATATAGTATCGAACGCCTTGGCTAGATCGAGAAATACGCAGATACCTGGTTTACAGTCGTCAACTAACCGATAGATTGTATTTGTTAATTCCACTATTGCGTCGCTAGTAGACAAACCTTTCTGGAACCCGTACTGACTTTTTGAAATATAGTTATTTTTTTTTAAAATGTAACCAATCTTTGTTTTACAGTTTTTTCAAATATTTTTGTTAAATTTGTTATCAAGGAGATTGGTCTGTAATTAGACATATTGCTTTTGTCGCCTTTTTTATGTAATGGCAAGATAATGGTATTTTTGAATTGATTGGGACATTTACCTACACGAAATGTAAAGTTTATGAGATGTACTATTTGTGGTATTATCTCATATCTGATATTTTTTAAAATCTCGGCCTTTATGCCATCTACGCCTGGTGCTTTACTATTTTTAAGTGAATCTATTATGATTTCGATTTCGTTTTCAGTGGTGTCAGATAGGAATATTTTACATTGTTTTTGTTTCTTGGGGGTGTCGTTTGTGGTTTCTAGATTTTATTAGCATAATTTTCAGCAATGTTGCTAAAGTGCTCAATAAAGAGTTCAGCTATGTTATATTTGTCTACTGAGCGGTATCTACCATCATGAGTTTGCAATTCTGTTACTTTTTTTGAGTTATTTTCAGTTGAATTATTATTTACTATGTTCCATAAATTTTTAGTGTGGTTTCTATTTTTAATAATCTCATTTCTGTAATAATTCTTTTTTGTTACTTTTATTAGTGTTTTTAATTTTTTTCTATAATTGCAATAATCGGTTTTCTTCAATGTATGATTGGGACTTTTTATATATTTTCTATATAATTTATTTTTTTTATTAACTGAATTTACCAAGCCCTCTGTCATCCATTTATGTCTTTTTTGTTTTGTTTTTTTTATTTTTATTAATTAGATATTCTGTTCTACCAATTTTTTGAAGGTATTAATAAATATGTCACATTTTTCATTTATATCCTCAGAGTTGTAGTAACTATTCCAATTGATGTTTTGCATATCATTTTTCAGTTTATTGTAATTAATGACTTTTTGATTGAGATATTTAATATTGAAGGAATTCACGGGTTTCAGTGGATTATTTAATATTACAGCTTTATGGTCTGACACATTGCTTTCAAACGTTGCTGCTAGGATATTTTGTTTAATATTAATGCAGTTACTTTTTAGAAAAATGTGATCAATGCAACTTTTCGATTTTCCTCTTATCCTAGTGTACTTCTTTATTAACGATTCAAAATTAAATTCATATAATATATTAAGGTACTCAAAGGCGGGCTCTGAAATATATCCCTTAATATTTAGATTAATATCTCCCAAAAATATATGTTGTTGCAAATTTATGTTTTTGTTCAAGGTACTGCCGTAGCTCAATAATGAATTCATTACTATCAGTGGATGGAGAGCGATACATACATGTTATTAATATTTCTTTTTTGTTCTCACAAGTAATATGTATTCCTACAACTGAAAATTATTCTATTTTTACTATTTGAGATCTGTATTTGTAATTATTCTTTAAGAAAACCACTACTCCATCGTTTCTATTTAAATTACCATACTTATACACAAGTTTATAATCCGGATTTTCGAAATACTCTATATCATTTCTAACAAACGTTTCGGTTAAAACAATCATATCAAAATTTTGTTCTAATTGAGATAATAAAACATTAGATTCATCCAAATTCATTTTCATGCTGCAAATGTTTTGATGAATGATAGTAAATAGGTTTTGATCCCCCTTTAGAGCATTGTTTAGATCATTAACATTTGAAAATTCTAAAGTGTCATACATCCCACAAAAGCTGATCAATCTTACACAATTTAATGAGAACCACATAAACACAAAAGATAACTTTCAATTAATAAATGAAGTTTTTAAAACATAATTTCCAAAACACAATTATAGTAACCTGTACCAGCTTTTTACTAAATAATATCCACATAGACAATAACAACAAATATACAAAAAACAGGAATTATTCTTCAAACAAGTAGGTAAACTTGTCTTATATCGAACTGAGTAATGAGTAGAAATGTGTGGACAAACTGCACAAGTGAGTCAATTTCAATATTATTTAAAGTTGTTTCTCATTTGATGTACTATTTTGTCTTGTAATTGTTCTACCTTCAGTCTCATTACTTCCCGCGCCATTTTCAACGTAACTCAATATTTCCTTTAAAAAAATTTCTTCGGATACATAGTTCAGATCCGCAACAGAATAGACTTTGTCTTTAATGTGCAGTTTATTTTTCTTAATACTTGCATGTAAGTTATTTTCTCTTGCCAATGTAAGATGTTTATGTAGGATTTTTATAGCTTTATACTCTTCTGTGGTGTAATCTCTGGATATCGCGATGGAACTTTCCTTTAATTTTTGTACATTCTCAAAGATGCTGGTTATCTGCTTATACTTAATCAGTTCAACGATAAGAGGTCTTATTCTGTGGTTTTCTAACTTCCCTATTCTGTGAATATCTCTTATGTCTTGAAATCTACAATTTACTTCGCACATTTTGTTTATGGTAGTCAGGAAGTTTTGGATATTTTCAATTTCTGTTTCCTTTTCTTCTAATCCATACACTACCAGATTATATTTTCTCCCTTTTCGTTCTATATTTTGCAATTTTTCTTGTAGATTTGTTACTTCTTTTTTTAATTAATTATTTTCTTCCTTTAACTCATTAATTTGTTTTTCTAAATCTATTCTGATTTTTGATACTTCTTTTTTGATTTCGTTGTTTTTTTCTTATTTCAGCATTGCTTGTTTGAACACCTATAAGTATTTCGTGTAATTGTTCTAGGGTAACCTTTCTGTTGACTTCACCAATTGGCATTATAGAGTTGTTTGAAGATTAAAATTTACTTTTTCAGTTTATATTTTCCTCAACAAAACTACTGTATTAGGAATTGAAACAACTATTGAAATTAAAGGGATCTGAAGTACTTATTTTCGATTTCAAAGTGATGATTTTTTTGTTTATAATTTCTTAATACTACGGTACTTTACCAGGCCAAGTTTTGAAATTATTGCACCTCATTCTACCAGATTTTAAACACAATAATCACAGAGCACCTTTATAACGAACCTGTCTCTTTGACTACTAACTACTAACTGCATCACATCACAGATAACCCACAGATAGATGAGAGACTGATTGTGGCGCCATCTAAAGAGCCTGTCGACTAAACAATTTAGTGATGTTGAGAAGATTTCTGTAATTTTAGGTTTTGGCGGTATATTCAAATTTACTGTATTTTAATTATTTTATTTCAAAATAATCATTTATAGTCCATCATTTAACATTTCATTCAATTTAACTCAATAATGATTAGATGTTGAGTTAAATTAAATGAAATATCAAACGATGGTTAATTAAATTGAAAAAATAAAACAGTAATCATATAAACAGTTTATTTATTTTGGTATAAAAATACACAACAAATAATTTCTTCCACAAAGTACTTTTCATAACAAACAGAATGACAATAAATAAACTATAATGTAAAAACAATGCAATAATTAAGAAATAATTTGAGTAACATACATTCTAGATTGGAGTATCATTAGATTTTTAAATGATGTTAAATCAAGATAAAAGTAGAAAACTATTTATGATAAGTTTATATTAATTTATTATTACACTCGTATAAACACACAGAGCTGGACAAACTGCTGGAGTATAACTGCTACTTAATCAAAAAAAGTGTTAGCAATTAACTACTATTTTTGGCAACTTTCTGTGAAAGAAAACATTTGAGTATTATTACTGTGAATGTTAGAACAAAAGTAATTAAAATATTTTTATAGGAAAATTTGTTAAATACTGCTCAGCTCTGTGAATACAAGGTGCCAAGTAATTACATATAAGAATGCTAAACAGCACTTGTGACTGTACAACATTTAAAATAATATATCTAACATTTCATTTCCACTTAAAACACATCTTTATTTCTTTACTGGAAGTATTAAATATGTTTATATCACAAGATTAAACCTAGTATATTGCATATTTGTATATTTCTACATTCTACATTCCGTTCTTATGAAACCATCGCATAAGGCAGTTTAAGTTACTCTGCAGCTCCTGGCAGTCTATTATTGTTAAAATGTTTCTTAAGGGCTCCTAAAACTCCCACCGTCTCGTGGAAGTCCTTTCTCGTTTCTGGTTGAGGATCTACAAGTAAACACACAAAATAACAACAATGAATAAGTAAACACACAAATATGTTTGAAAATTTATGTCAACAAAAGAAAACAAAATGCGCTTTCTATCGAAATAATAAGTTCACACATGTTTTTGTACTAAGCCAAAAAACATATCAAAAAATGTTTGAATGTATAAATTTTTTTGGTTTTTTTGAATTCCTTTTTTGGAGATTTCGATTTTTTTAGGAATCTTGATTTTTTACTATTTTTTTATTTTCTGTCTATTGGATATTTTTGATTTTTGGTTACCGCTAGACCAAATACTTAGACGTAATTCCTCAACAAAAGTTAATAATCACTTTCATTTCCCATAAATTTCCACACCATAGGCTATATATGAAAATCGACAAGGGGTCAATACCTTCCATCCCATAGCCGGTAAAGGGAATATAGCTATAACATAAAATTAAACCCAGATTATTATTTTTTCAATGGATATATTTTAAAATGGAATTGTCTGAGTATGATGTACACACTAGATATAAATTGAGAGAATGAAAAGACGAGTACGGAGTGTGTCATTTGATTGAAATTCCAGCTAAGCGCTTTTAGCCATTGGGTCATTCTCAAAGCTGTCGACAAGAGAAAAACATACAACAGCAGTGGCGGATTTAGGGGAGGGCTGTAGGGGCTGCAGCCCAGGGCGGCAGATATTTAAGGGCGGCGAATTTTAGAAGCATGTTTTTTTTAGTTTGAAACTTAAAAAAATATTTAGTTAAAATCAATAAATAAACTTCATAACTAGGAGAGTGGAGGGTTAAAACAAAACAGAAGAGAAACTACTCAGTCACACGTACTGTTAATGATCAAACCTTTCCACATTCCACCTCCACTAATAATACGCACTATCGCATCATCCCTCAACGGCCTCTACCAAGCTCCCATCCCCCGAAAACAGCAATGGAATCGTTCGAATCAGCGAAGTGGCGTGATGACTCACGAGTTACTGTAGAGCAACAGAGCAACATTATACGGTATCCAGTGTTTTGTTGAATGTTCATGTTGTCAGTGATCTCAGGTGAAGTTTTATAGCCCTTTTAAGTTATCGTTCAGTTGTACAGTTGCATACAGTATTTAAATTGCGTACGTTTTGCATTTAATTGCACATTATTGTGAGATGGTAGGCTATTGATGTATCAAACTTTCTTTCGTCTTTCTTCATAACGGTGAGTAAACAAAAGACAATATATTAGCATAGTCTAATTTGGTAATTTTAGTAGGGCGTATTAGTAGATATTTCTTGTAAGCCTGTTACATTTCCAGCATTAAAAAAGAAAGTAAAAACATTAACAATATAATATTTTACCATTTTACCTGGATGGAAATACAAGTGGAATTTTTAGTTCAGTAATAATTGCAGTAATGAATGTGCAAAATTTCAAGTTCCTAGCCCTAGCCTATACAGTTTTCGAGTTGAAAAATCAAACAGAAAGACTTAGCGTTTTACCAACATGATGATATTTTAATTTTACAACAATGTTGAATTTTCATTTCTTCATTACGTTTTTTCAGGAATTTCAATGAAAAAATCATGAGTGACGGCAGAAAGCGTCTAAGCGGTGCTGCTTACAGAAAAGCAACATTACAAAAGAATAAAAGAGAACAGGAAGTAATAAATAAGACCAGTAAAATATTTACTTTCTTCCAAAAACCCGAATCTGGAAATGGATTGCCTGAAAGCAAAAATTTCGTGGAATCAGACCTGCCTACACAAACAAAATTTCCCGAGAGTGAATTAGGCCCGAGTACCAGTTCTTTGAACTCAGAAGAATCAGTGAGTAGCCATGAAACTGCAACACCAACGTCACCAACAACAGAAGAACGGAGCAATTGTTTCAAATACTCTGAAATTTAGTGTACCTCTACATCTGACAATATTAAGCAGATCCTTAAATCAGTCCCCCATACAAGTTCAAATATTACAGGACTTAACGATAATCAAGAGACAGATTTTGTATGTGATCCTGCTCGGTGGCCAGTAAATGATAACACTCGAGATAGAGTGTTAAGCACTGGTATCAACCAGGATGTTTCAAACTTAGATTTTAGTCGTTCCAAAAGATTCATCGGCGGCCAACATCGCTTCCTAACTCAAACTCTATTTAAAACTAACTTAATTAATGGACAGGAAGTCAAAAGATCCTACCTAATGTACTCCGAAAGTTCTGGGAAACTTTTTTGTATACCATGTCAACTGTTTGGAGGAATTTCGAAACAAGCAAAAGAGGGATTCGATGACTGGAAACACGGAAGCGACTACTTAAAAAGCCATGAAAATTCATCAGACCACAAATCTTGTGTCTTAGTAATGAAAAGAAGAATGACAACGGCCGGAAGAATTGACTCTCAGATTATGATTCAACTTGAGGATGAAAAGAGTTATTGGAGAAATGTTTTGAAACGAGTAGTTGCAGTTGTGAGGTCCTTAGCTGCTGCTGGTTTACCTTTGAGAGGGCATTATGAGAAATTTGGGTCGACACATAATTGTGGAAATTTGATTATGTGTATTGAACTAATATCAGAATTTGACCCCTTCCTAGCGGCTCACATTTCGAAGCATGGAAATCCAGGCCAAGGGCACACTTCATACTTGTCCTCCACCACATATGAAGAATTCCTTAAAGTGATGGGTCAAAAAGTTACAGAGGAAGTAGTAGCTGAAATAAAAGCAGCAAAATATTTTTCTTTAGTGATCGATTCTACACCTGACATTTCCCATGTTGACCAGTTATCTATAATAATCAGGTACGTTCCTGAAAACGGACTTCCAGTGGAAAGATTTCTCTGCTTTCTACCAAATGTTGGCCACAAATCAGAGGAGCTCTTCCATGCTGTTATGGATGTTCTGAAAAAGTATGAAATTGATATAGAAAACTGCAGGGGCCAGGCATATGATAATGCCTCTAATATGTCAGGAAAATATACTGGTCTGCAAGCCAGAATTCGAGAAAAAACACCAACAGCAATGTATTCTCCTTGCAGTGCTCATTCACTGAATTTAGTCGGGGAGCATTCGACTAGTAGTTGCGAAGAAAGTCGTAACTTTTTCATGCTTCTTAACAGCCTGTACAATTTCTTTTCGTGCTCTACCAAAAGGTGGGAAGTACTTGCAAGTTGTCTGAATAAAAAACACAACCTAAGCCTTAAAACTTTGTCAAAAACACGTTGGTCAGCAAGGGATGACGCTTGCAAGGCATTAAATGAAGACTGGAATGAAATCATAGAAGCCCTTACAGTTACATCAAATGACGAAACAGAAAAAGCAACCACACGGAGTGAAGCATCCACCTACCTCCGTCAGTTACACAGATTAGAAACTGCTTTTTTATAAATTCTATGGGGAGATTTGCTATGCAGGTTCAATGTAACAAGTAAAAAACTACAGGCATGTGAAACCGATTTATCAAGAGTAGCATTATTATATGCATCTTTATCCGAGTACATACGTAGTCTCAGAAGAGAACTTGAATTCGAAATTTATGAAAATGGGGCACTGGTAAAATCAGAAGAGACTACATATGAAGACGAAAACGTAACAAAACGAAGGCGGATACGAAAACTCCAGTCCGATGAAAGTAGAGAAGGAGAAGTAACGTTGATTGGTAGGGACAAGTTTAGAGTGAATACATACAACGTCATTTTGGACACATTGATTTCTGAAATGGAAAGAAGAAAAACTGTTTATGATGAGCTTCACTCGTTGTTTGGATTTCTTATCAATAATAATGATGGGGAAGAAGCCTCCAATATGAAAACACTTGGAGAATGCAGCAAGAAACTGTGCACTTTGTATCACAAAGATCTCCCTACGGCGGAAGATTTTGCTAGAGAATGTTTACATTTTTTTGGCTTTTTGAAAGAACTGAAAGAAAAAGAACGCCCACTGACAATTATTGGACTCTACGAAGCTCTACACGATAATGCACTTCAAGACTTATATCCTTATGTCGTTATAGCATTAAAACTGTTTTTAACAATCCCGGCATCGAACTGTTCAGCGGAAAGATCATTTTCCGTCCTGAAGAGGATCAAAAGCTACGAAAGATCAACGATGACTGAGGCACGTTTGAGGGATGTGGCAATACTGAACATTGAATCTGACATAACAAAGAGATTGGACTTTGATGATGTTATTGACTCCTTTTCAAATTCAAGTTCACGAAGAAAGTGTTTTTGATTAAAGAAGTGGGTTTGCTTGTATTCTGATTCTGTACAATTGTACATACAGTAACAGTATTATTAAAAGATTTTCACCGTCGGTGAATCACCGATCACATATTACTTTCAATATGTTATTTTAATAAAATTTGCATAACAATTAATTACCTCAAATCAAACTACGTTTTTCGTTTTTTTACTATTAAACATTTAGTTCCACTCCAACTTAAATAAAATAGTATTTATATATTGAAAAAAAAAATGTTACAAGTTACAAACTGATAATTTAATCAAACCATAAATTAACTTGGGGGCGGAGATTTGTCGCTAGCCCTTAGGCGGCAAAAGTTTAAATCCGCCACTGTACAACAGGTACAATGTACATACAATGATATAAAATGTTTGATGTTACATCATTATTTAAGTAAAATTTGTTAAAATTACCCTTTAAAGAGGGTGTACACACATATCATTTGGTTAGTAATTTCAAATTAGACGTTTCGTTATGTGAATTACAATTGTACACGCTCTTTATAGAGTAATTTTAACAAATTTTAGTTATATAATGATGTAACATCAATATTTTATTTCATTGTATATAGCAGTTACAGGGTTTGATATTTTTTGACACCTTCTGTATATTTTTTTCTTGACGAGAGCTTTCAGAATGGTCTAATGGCTGAAAGCGCTTACCTGGAATTTTAATAAAATTACACACACAGTACTCGTCTTTTCGTTCACTCAATTTACATTTTAAAATGTCCAAAATTATAGCATGCTATATTGAATACAATAAAACTTACCATCAATTTTTGTTAATTTCCACTCATATGGGAAGGCAAATCAATCTGTCTTAATAACCTCTCTTCGTCTTTCTCAAATCTAAAGAAACACTGTTTTTGAAAATGAAGGGATCATATCCTCCATCGTTTCATCGTCGACAAATTTAATGATTTATTACCACTGGTTTTCAGCCATATTAATTTTATCTTCCAGGGTTGGAGGAACAAAACTGTAAAAAGAAATATTTACTTTATTATTGCAGCAATTTTCAGTCTAGCTAATGTGAAGAACAACTATGATCTCTAAAGTTGTCGATTAAATTAGTAAAAATTCTGTGTTTTATAAAAATAAAGATAATGGTTGTTAATTGTGCAAGAAAAAATGCTCACATTTTTTTAATAAAACTTACCGAGTACACCACTTATTAGACTCTTTCGGAATACACTTTGACATTGTCTTTTCAATTAATAACAATAAAGTATCGAAACAACAGATAAATATTACACTATAGCATTTAAAAAATACACCAAAATACCGTAACCTCAAAATAACCTCTACACTTGAACTAAGAAATGATAACAGTTATAAAAATCAATAAAATTCGATTACTAACGACATTACAGTTTTCGTTAATTTTTTGGAATTGTCTACCGATTTTAGTTACTCGACAGGCTCTAAAGATGGCACGGTCTGCAGTGTCCCTAGCCTGCATCACATCACAAATCTATAACTGTGAGGAAATAGGTATTAACACAGTTGGAAATGCTGCTAAAGTACTTGCCAAAAAGGGTGTAACCTCTCGCTTTACACTATAGAAATAATCTCGAACATTTACTGGTTTTCGATATGCCAGACCAAGTACGAGGTTATGAAAAGAAAAGTATTTTCGGGCTCTCGGCTAGACCACATTGGAGATGGGGTGGTTCGTCTAAAAGTATTCACAAAAATAAGGGGCGCCAGTTAAATTGACCCAAAGTCCTATAAGGATGATCTATTAGCTCCCAATTTATCAAAAAGCCAACATTAGAACGTAACTCTTGTACTTAACACTAGATTACAATGAAACACTTAATATAATCAATAAGTCCAACTATATTTATAAGAAATATTAGTGAGTACAAACGCATTAAAAGTATAGCAGAAACGATCGCGGAGACACAAGGTAAGGGTAAATTAGCTCTATTTACAAACAACCAGGGTTTATTAATATAGAAATAAATCAGTGGTTAAGCAAGACCATGTTGTCAACTACTACTTATGTATATTAACTATAATCGAATGTACTAATAATATTTTTCTAAAGCTGCGGTAGCCTAAAGGTGTAGATGTTAATAAAATTTACGTCAGAAAGTTTAACAATGAATTTGACCGTTCGACTTGCAAAATTCCTGTGACATAACTTGGAGTTATGAAATAATGAAACAAACACACGCATGGTACCTCCGTCGAACCTAACCTAATCTTCTAAATGATTTTCTCTCGGAAATTTCTTTTTGTGTAAGAATTTACAATGCATTTACATCGACACAAATTTCAGTTAACGAAATATCACAAGACTCAGTTCTCAGCGTAACTCTTTTTGCCATTGCAATTAACTGTCTTGTTCGTAACATTCGAGAAACATTAAAGCAGTTTGATATGACGACGACCTAACCATTTTCACTCGCGGTAATTGAATTCCTGAATTTGAGAATTCATTACAAGGGCAAATAAAGTCTCTAGAGACTAGAAAAAACTGCTAGAGCTAGCGGTTTTAAGTTTTCACCTACGAAGTCTCATACCATCCATTTTTGCAGATTCAGATCCGACCTCGTCGATCCTAAATGATACATCGACGAGAACAACGACCTAGTTGTCGATGCTCAAAAAAATAAAATAAGAAATATGTAGAAAACATTATCAAGAGTAACACATCATCAAATAAAAATGAAGAAATATATAACTACACAAACTAATCGAAGCGGAGCTAGTTTGATGATAATATTTATACTTTACATTAATAATTAAGTAACAATCGCGACTGTAAACTTAATACGACCGTTCATAAACTTCACAAAACAATGCTAGGTATTCACTGTTTCAACTGATTTAATTTACGATCATCTAAATATTTATCTTACCATTGAACGTGCAGTCGATCTCAAAATATCGCGTTTTATTTGGGTGACAGTTGGAAGCAGGCTGTGTTTTTCAAGAACGAAATGTAATGCGTATGTTTTTTTACACCGTATGTTCCGAAGCAAAAGGGACAGACCGATCTTGTTAACAACTCATTTATACCGAGTCAGGGTAATTCGAATGAGATGTATTTAATATTCAAATGATAGTGATGGAGAAAGGATTTACTTAAAATATGTACAGTGTGGAAAAAACAAATGGAATAAGTTCAATATTTTTTGTATGGACAACGGTTTTCACGCAAATCAAGATTTTCATTTATGGAGAGTGCCAAAAAATGCTTTAGAAGCTGTGCATTTATATGGTGTACGTTTTCCACACAAACCAAAATCTTTTATAATGTGCCAAGTTAGGTAATTGCGGAACTTTTAAAACACCATATTTAACACGACGAAAAATATCCGTCACGGATGAAATTATTACTGCAGTTTTACATGGGGTAGAAAAACTACGTAACTTTTTTAAATTCTAACTTAATCAGAATACATTCATTCTATAAGCTAATATTATGACTAAGGAACTTGGCATAATGAGGATTTGTGCATTGACGAAACCTAGGTACTTTATATCAAGTCAATTGGCCAGTTTTGTATTGTATTCTCTTTTTAGTAGCCGTTGTAGGGTTGGGTTTTTGTGGTTTTCAATTTTTGCGTGGAGGGTGTTTCTTCTTTGTAGTATGACATTTTTTACAAATTTTATTTTGAAATCATTTTGAATTGTTTCATTGGAGACGAACCATAGGACATCTAATATTGTTCTTGGAAGTCTAAATTGGCATCTTTGGATTATATTTATGTTAGATATGCTAGCACGGCTAGATCAATATTTTATTTTCCACAACTAGTTTCGATCTTCTCCCTATGTATATGTAATGTTATGTATTATTCAAAATAAAGATTACGAGATTTTATGACTAGTATGTTTTTTCATGACAATTGTAGGATTACGATGTTTACAGATTATATTCAAGCTTTTCGCTCCCTTTGAATATCGCTGGTTTTGAGAATGGCTGCTAATCACTAACATACTGTTAAATTAATTATTTATTGAAACAATTACTTATATTTTAAATATACAATCTGTAAATGGGCTACGCGCCAATTGATAATTCTTTTCCTTTTCTGACGTTTTCTAAAACTGTCTCGTTGACCTTTTTTTTAGTCTGAGAAAGTTGTGGCTTTCGTAAACGAGACGTTTCCAAGGTAACTTATTTTAATAAAATTAGTTATAGAGCAAACGCAACAAAGCGGCCTCCCTTGAAATCTCATAGTTTCAACAAAGCAAGAAAATCAGAATTATCAACCATGTTCAAAAGAAACTAGAATATTAATCAAATTATTAGATATGTTTTACTGACTCCATGAATTCAAACAAATAAAAATTAAATGTCTGAATATATACTAAACTAGAAAACATCTTAAACTAATTTACTATGAGCTAATAATAACATAATTCAATTTATGTATTAGAGCCAATGCATTAAGATTTGTCATAAATTGGCAGAACACTGATATTAGTGATACGACATTTAAAAACAGAGTTTTTCACTTTAACTGTTACCACTCGTATATGTCCGTCCGTACCGAATTAGTTCATAGAACACAATTTGCTACATTTGAAAGATCCTGCTATTGAAATAAATTCATTGAGCACCGCGTCATCTACATATTGACATATTTAGAATCAATTAATATCAAAATCCGAAACCTGTTTTTACAGAATTAAAATATGTTTATCACTTTCCAGAACAGTCAGCATAGGAGTTTTTATTGGAACACCCTGTACATGTATATATACAAACATATATATATATATATATATATATATATATATATATATATATCCTTTCATTTTTCTTGGGCATCAGATTAATCATAAATAATGTATCAAATTATATTTTTTCATTTAACGTTTCGCTCCCGAGTTCGGAGCATTTTCAAAAATGTTCACATTGATGTTAAAATAATAAATTGAAAACGATTGAACTATTAAAATTAAATGTACACACAGAGACGACAAAAACTGGTAACTAATAAAACTATTTCAAAAATAATAAAATCGAAAGTTCCTGCCTTAGAAACAACGGTTTACAATATACCAGGGACATTCAACAAGTTGATGTTATTATTATAATAAATTATAATATATCTGGCTTCGATTTTTGATATCTGGTTTATCGTTTACTGCATTGTTCTCCTTTTTTATATGTATCATTTCTTTTATTGGTTTATTATTTTAGTATTATTAAAGTCAAATTTATGTTTTTCATTTTTCACATGTTTATGAAGCGCAGTGGAGGCGTTTTTTGTATATTTATGCCTATTAAGTCTATTTTTAAGATGTTGGGTTGTCATACCTATATATTTTTTGGGACAGTCTAAACATGGTATAGAATATATGACGTTAGATTTTTTTAAATCATTTATTTGACTTTTTAAATTGGAGAACAATGGTGATAGAGTATTTTGTGCCCTATGACAAACTTTTATGTTATGTTTAGATAATATATAGTTTAGTTTTTCTGAGAGTTGATTTATGTATGGCATTGCGATGTTTGTGTTGATTGGATTTGTAAAATTTATGTGTGCGTTGTTTAGTAATTCTGTCAATATGTTTCGAAGGATAGTGATTGTTTTGTAATATTGTTTTTGTTTGATTTAAATTTCTGGACGATATTCAGGTGATGTAAGTGTAATGGCTCTATCTACTAATCCTATGAATACGCTGTTTTTTTGGGAATTAGGATGGTGGGAGTGGTAATTCAAGTAGCGACCTGATGATGTTTCTTTAGTAAAACATTTTGTTGTAATTTTATTTTCTCTAGTTTTAATAAGTGTCATGTCCAGAAAAGTTATGGTATTGTTTTGTTCTGTTTTTATTGTGAATTGAAGCTTTGGATGAAAATTATTGAAAGCAGTCAATATATGATTTATTTGATTGGATGGAACGGCAGCTAAGCAATCATCAACGTATCTTTTAAAAAATAATATATCGAAATTTATTTGATTAAGCACATTTTCTTCAAGGTATTCCATTACAATTTGTGCAAGGGTTGATGAAACTGGTGAACCCATAGTACACCCATTGAGTTGTTCAAAAAAATCTTTTTTATATTGAAAAAATTATTGTTTTGGATTAGCATTATTCCTTCTATGAATTCTTTATATGTGAGAGTTGTGTGTTCTTTTAATAATCTCCATTTATTTTTTAATATATGGGTTATTAGTTCGTTTGGAAAGTTGGTATACATTGAGACCACGTCTAGAGAAATAATGCTATAATTGTTTGGTATTTCAACAGTGTCTAAAAAGTGTTTAAGTGTAAACGAATCTTTTATATAGAATTCATTCTTGTTGATTATTTGTGAGAGACAGCTTGATAAATATTTAGACAATTTGTAAAAGGGAGATTGAACATAAGAAACTATTGGCCGTTATGGTATGTCAGGTTTATGTAATTTAGGTAAACCGTAAATTCTTGGTGGTATAGCATTATGTGTTTGTAATTGCTTAACTTCCGTTGCACTAATTGATTGATTATCTAAAAGTTTCTTAACAAATTTATTATTTTTTTCTTGAAAGGATTTTGTCTCATCAGATTTACCACTCCCACCATCCTAATACCCAAAAAAACAGCGTAATCATAGGATTAGTAGATAGAGCCATTACACTCACATCACATGAATATCGTCCAGAAATTTTATATCAAACAAAAACAATATTACAAAACAATCACTATCCTTCCAAACATATTGACAGAATTACTAAACAACGCACACATAAATTTTACCAATCCAATCAACACAAACATCGCAATGCCATACATAAATCAACTCTCAGAAAAACTAAACTATATATTATTTAAACATAACATAAAAGTTTGTCATAGAGCACAAAATACTCTATCACCATTGTTCTCCAAATTAAAAAGTCAAATAAATGATTCAAAAAAATCTAACGTCATATATTCTATACCATGTTTAGAATGTCCCATAAAATATATAGGTATGGCAACCCAACATCTTGAAAATAGACTTAATGGCCATAAATATACAAAAAACGCCTCCACTGCGCTTCATAAACATGTGAAAAATGAAAAACATAAATTTGACTTTAATAATACTAAAATAATAAACCAAGATTCTAATTACAAAAAACTAACAATAAAAGAAATGATACATATAAAAAAGGATAGCAATGCAGTAAACGATAAACAAGATATCAAAAATCTAAGCCAGATATATTATAATTTATTATAATAATAACATCAACTTGTTGAATGTCCCTGGTATATTGTAAACCGTTGTTTCTAAGGCAGGTACTTTCGATTTTATTATTTTTGAAATAGTTTTATTAGTTACCAGCTTTTGTCGTCTCTGTGTGTACATTTAATTTTAATAGTTCAATCGTTTTCAATTTATTATTTTAACATCAATGTAAACATTTTTGAAAATGCTCCGAACTCGGGAGCGAAACGTTAAATACAAAAATATAATTTGATACATTATTTATGATTAACCTGATGCCCAAGAGTTCCCAGTCAACATCATAGTGGCTCTTCGTATTTTCTTAGGCGGACTTGCTTCACTAGTAGATGCGTCATCACTTTCGGACGGAATGTCCGGTCGAAAACCGGACATATCGCAACCCTAAATTTAAAACATTCTCATTTCACTAAGTTTTCTTACTAAAGTTTACAATCTTCAATTATCAAATAATATATTTTACATAAACAATTTTCATACTTTTATGTATTGAGACAAATCTCACATCTATGAAAATTATCTTCATTTTCCTAATCTATAAATCAATTACTTTGCTTTTTAATAGATTCTCCTTGTTCTTCATCTTGAACTCATTATATTTATTACTTTTTTATCAGTATTCAACAACTTTTATAAGACATAACCTTATATATGACATGACCTCAGATATTTACCAAATCTATTCAATTTATTGGTTTTTAATTAATGATTGTCTTGTAATCCTCATATTTATGTTATCTGTTAATTATTTATTAATTATTTTATTTATTTCTGATTGAAATTCTTGTTCAAAATCGGTGAATCGTTTGGAGTATACTATTATTAATAAATGTCACTAGGAAAAACTACCAATCAAACAACACGTTTGATTTCAATCTTGTGATTGAATTGGGTTGTTAATTACCCTTAACGTATATTATAGTTCCAATAGATTAGTTGTATCTCTACTTAGTTATTAATTGTTATTTTAATCTTCAACGTAACGTTAACTTATAATTGGTGTCATTGTTGACATTATCCAATTTTATAAAGTTTGTAAAACTACTCTTCTGAGCAAAAATTCAAAGTTAATGTTTAGTATTTCTTACATATTATTTCTATCTTATCTTACTAAAATTTATTTATTTACATTCAATTAACTAACTTTTTTGTTTTTAATTTTATCTTAATATCGTTACTGATATAAAAACATTGCAATATATATATATATATATATATGAAGTTATTTCTTTTATTGCCATTATAGACGTTTGTCGGTTCGCCAAAATCTGTTGTTGTCGGTAAGTGCGGCAGTTTATTATGATTTATAACTTATGTGTGACCTAAACGCTTTTTCACCAAACTTGTGGAAAACTACTGCTACTTTTGTAATGGAAATTTTATTTTATCGTTCGAAAATATTGTCCGGTTGAAATCGTATAATAAAAACGACATTTATTTACGGAGTGGCTAGACGAATACGAAAGAACTAGATCAGCATTTATGTCAAATGTTACTACCTCTTAATTCATACTTGAAACGAGACAATCGTTTTCCGCTAAACCAATATTCATTTTAATGAATATGGGCACGCAAAAGTTTAAGAAACGGAACTCAAATAAAGGAAAATATAATTGAGATAAACAATATGAATGGAACAATAATGAATTTATGGATAGATGGAAGGAAGAACTGATAAGAGAAGATAAGGAAATAACTAAAAGGTGAAGCGGAAGAAAAATAAGATACAGCAGACAATAAAACATAGAAGACAATAAATCAAGAGATATTTCAAAGTTTTTAATAATGTTTTCATTTTAATCTTGGAAATATACATTTTATTAAATCGGGCTCTATAAATCAGCTAACTGTCAGAAACGAACATCTCCGTGCATTAAAAAATTACAAATGACATTTCCACATGAATTTCTACGAATTAAAGAAAGCGAATTGATCGAAAAACTTTTATAAAGACGTCCCGAAGTTTTTGTATTAATGTTCCTCTAACCAAAGTAAGTATTTTTTGCTTTCGGATTTTAAACTCGCGTAAAGCAGCTTTGCAACAAAGGACAAAGAATTTCGAAAAGTTTCTAAAAGGTATTTATACCAGTTCTACTTTAGATCCTAATGAAAATTTGGTTACACTACAAAAATTACACTGAGCAGTATTACCATGAACAAGGTCTTAAATTGTAATTCACTACATTTGTAGGAAAAGAGAATTTGATAACGTAAGTAGATTAAAAATGATAGGATCAGAGCCACGGAGATACCATATAATCGATATATTAAAAGATTCAGGTACAGAAAGCTATTACAGAAAACCTGATTACTTCATAAACAATACAAATCATAATAAATTACCGTTTTTGAAATTTAACGATCAATCAATATGGTATGTCGTAAGGAACAATATTAAACCGATATATATATTACTATGTTTAATCTATATAAGATTTTTATTTTTGCTTAATATTTATTATATACTGACTTACCTTGGGCTGCTCTGTATATTTTACTTTATGTTTGATTTAGTTCTATGTTGTAATATAAAGTCGGAGGCATGTAGATTTTCTTTCTTTGGGTTCAGGACGCCAATTTATAATTGAGTATAATTTCAGTGGTAATTGATTATTATAAACTCTTATGAGTATTCTATTATTTAAATATTTCATAAAGTTAACACTTTTACCTTTTTATTATTATTATTCCGAAGAATGATTGAAATGACCCATCTTGAATTAATTTATTATGGACAGTAAATAAAAATACCAAATACTGTTAATATATCTATTTAATGAAAATTATTTGAAGTAGATTTTAAATTAATCATTATACAAGAATTGTATTTGTACCGCCACTGTACAATATTCAATCATGCGCTCTGAAAATCCACTCTGCGGAAACGTCTGCGCATAGAAAAGTTCACGTACACTTTCAGCCGATACAATAGCGAGGAGAAATGTATCACTCACGGTCAATGACACATACGCGCTTTATATACAAGATTTTTAAGTACACATAAAATATAAATTATCAAATTACTAATCAAGAAAACAATACAATTGCATATACGAATCAATATAAGAGAGATGGAAATGAAATAGTGGTGATAATTAGGAGTTTATACATGCATTAATATGAAAAATGAAGGATGAATGAAACTTACATATTACGTGAACAATAGTGAGATAACATTTATATTATAGGTGAGTAAAATTTCATTTTTCATTATAGATTTTTTATCAAAGTTCTTAGATATTCTTTAATGAAAATTTTATATATAGCATCCTAAAATGCTTAGGCCTTTTTATTAGAATTTTGTTCTTTATTCAAAAAAAAGTATTTATCACTTAATAGTTGTCTTTGGATCCAAAGTAATATCTAAAATACACAGACCTTCAGTTCTTTCTTCGGTATAGCTATACTGATGTGGCTTCTGGAGTCTCCCACTTCTTGAAGATTCCTTTATCCAAAGAAATGGACCTTCCTGGGCGTTGAAACTTTTTCTCTTGACTTTATACACTTTCTGTTGGCTTTAGTTGATAACTTTTGGTGAAATACTTTTTTAATCAATTTTTAAAAAAACTTTGTGGAAACCTTTTTACACGTTGTTATCTATTACAAAATCCACGCTCCACTCCCTTATGTTTTCCAAATCAACAAACATTTTCACAAAGGAAGTTCAAAGCCACCTTGTTACTACTAATGACACAATAATTGTTTGTTTGGGCTTTTTTAGTTAAGAATAATGAAATAGTTCTTTAAAAAGTCTTGGTGGATGTTAAAAACTATACACACATATGGTTATAATCTCAAATTATTCATAATTTGTCCTTTCACCTTATGACAATAATTCATTTCATTAATTTTCCCCATTTTAGAGGTGTTCTTATTTATACTAATTACATAAAATTGACAATCTAAAAAATCTAATGTTGTATATGCAACTGTCCAGCTTTAAATCTCCTATTTTATTATATATTATTTTTATATAAACTATTAATTATTTCAAAATTTGATTTTTATATTTAACATTTTATTAGTTACCAATAAATTTATATTGGCAATAAATTCCCTATTTTTCCGTCACTTCCTTTTTGTTAGGCTGTATGAATCAAATATTTAATTGACGTAAAGCTTGGCTGTGTTCCGTATGTCAAATGAATATTTAAAACCCTTTCCTCTTTTAATGCATTCCACTTTCCTTCTCGATCCCTCCGTTAGGATATCTCCTCTAGAAAGAAGGGAGTATTGCCTAATTTTCTGCTCTAACCTGGGTTCTTAAAATCAGTTTTTCTTTTGTGTGTATCACATGAGTGATAAAAGCTGTTGCCTTATTCGACCCATCTTCACATTCGAGCATCTTGTAAATGACGTCGTATGCACTAATTTCTCTCCTAAGTTTGAGCAGAGTTTTTCACGCTTTACTGTCCATTGTGAGCATTCGAACGCAGTGTAATTTGGGTCATCTACAGCCGGAAAGAGTGTTGCAATATCTTAACGCAATAAACTGAAATTATTAAACTCCTCTTTCCCATTGCCACATATGCCTCTGAGACCTGGACATTGAAAGTTGCCAATCGAAAAAAATAGATACCGTTGAAATGTGGGCCTATAGAAGAATGCTGCGAATCTCATACACAGAACATCGTACTAACGTGTCAATTCTTAATGAACTAAAAATCACCACAAGGCTCTCAACCATGATAAACCGGTCAAATCTAAGATATTTTGGACACATTTCAAGGAGAACAAATGGGCTGGAAAAACTTATTGTCGAAGGCAAAAACAATGGCAAAAGACCAAGAGGAAGGTCTCCGACGCACTGGGTGGATCAAACCAAGGAAATCATCGGTCTCGGTCTGCAGGAAGCTTCTCTTGCAGCTCAAGATAGAGATGGATGGATAACTACGATCCGAGCAATTGACACATGAGATCACCATACTCTTTCGTAAGTAGACGGATAAGAGAGAGACAGCCGCCCCACAGTATTTGCAACTTGCATCTCTCTTTTTTAATTTTAAAAGTGTATCTGCCGAAAGTACCGTAGGCTGAGAGGAACTGGGTAAGATAGTAGAATACTATCCCCCATTTCCTATTGTGTCAATGCCGGATATCCCGGATAAGGCGTGTGGTCCAAGTTTCTGGTCCGCTCTGCCAGTCCTCCTACCATTGCTCTAGAGTCCTCTCTCGTTCCATATGTTTTTGGGCAACGGAAACTGCACCAGCCATGTGGAATATTCTACTCCTCTCTTCCGCCAAAAGGTGCAGCGGAATGTAACCTGCAATAACTATTGCAGAACACACTCTTAGCGCAATGCTTCGTTGTGTCTTTATAAGGCATCTTTTGTTAACTTCAAAATATGTGTTTTAAATGAAACTCACGGTTTCTAGTTAATTCCACAATATAATAAAAGTTATTGAAAATTCTAAAAAATTGACAATTGTTTCGATAGATCAATATCATGATCATCACCACAAATAGATACACTTGATGATCAAGGTGACTAAACTAAATAATTTTAATTAATTTTTATATTTAATCATATTTTAAATTTATTTTAGAATTTAAAAGGTTGATGATAGATGAAATATCTCAATTAAATTTAAAAATCAACACTTTAATTGAAAGCGTTGGCACTCTCTTGAAAACACAAATAATTCCGAGTAGCCTACAAGTAACATCGTTTGAAAATAATGTGAAAACGTTATATGAAAAAATTCCAGTAATTCGATATTCGACGTATATTTTTAAAATCCAAATTCAACATACTCGAACAAATACTGTCCCTAGTATTGCAAACCGACATTTCAGATCATTTCTCAACAATACTACAGATAGTACTGGAAAAGACCAAATGCCCCAAGGAACGAGGAATAGTGAAATACATAGATGAAACAAAACTTAAAAATACAATCAGACAAAAATCTTGGGATTTCGTATACTTGAATCCAGATCCTAACTATGCAACAAATACTTTCGTTGAAACACTTCAAAAATATATAGACGATTGTACATATACAAAAAATGTAAAAGGAAAAACACGAAGATCGCCCCTTGGATAACAAATACACTACATAATACACAATGTATATCGGAAAAAAAATTAGTGTTTGAAAAACATTGTTCAATGTTTTTCTAATTTATTTAAAACGTAAACGGGTGGGATAAATTTTAAACACACGGTATGGCTACTTACTAATTTATTTACACACTAAACTAATCACTAACACCTAATTTATATATACTCAGTATATTCACTTAAACTAATTTATATGAACACCTAACTAATTTATCTTTACTGTTTGCTATTTCGGTGTATTTATTTCACGAGATCACTTTATCAACTCCCTGGTCTGCTGATCGGTCCTTTTTATATACTAGTGTCTTTTTACAAGAGAATTCTGGGCTGCGGCTTACACAAAACAATTGGTTCTGGCCTTTTCTAGATAACTCTGGTCACAAAAACAATGTTTACATAACATAGTCGTAAAGTCGTAAACAGTTATAAAAAACAGTGCGTATCGGCCATCATTTTAACTTTTATACCTGGCTTAGACAGACTCGGTTTTAGGAACTATACCAGTGTGCTGTTTCGTAACATTACCCACTCCTTAAGTGGAAGTTCCTCCTGGAACTTTTGTAGCCGAGACTGGATGTTTGAATCGGCAACTGGCCCCATTTGTACACTTTTCGATCTTATGGAAATAGCAGGGCACCGTCTTCATCGGATACTGATAACGGGGGTTGTAGCTGCAAATTAATATCTGGACACCGGTATCTTGAAAGATAATCTCTAACATGTTCCTGATGATTCGCCAATCCAACTGGTTACTCGCTATCTTAGGTATAGCTAGTTTCTTCACGTTGGATTCCAACACATGGTCTCGGAGGTTTCGAAGTGCTTCCCACACATCGCGGTAGGTAGATCGATCTTGGAACTCATTTTTAGTTACCACGTAGAAGACGTACCGCGAATTATGTTTCAGTTTCAGTGTCTTGCCAGGGGCTGGAATCTGGTCTTCAAGTTTTTCTAATTGCCCGAACTTCTTTCGAAAGACGGTTGTCAACCCTCGTGCGTTCTTGATACGGGCGGGGATGTTGTATGCCAGTGAATAATCTTCCGGGAGAGTGAACAGATCTTGTTCTTCCGAAGTGACTCCATATCTAACTTTACCGGTACCTCCATACGTGCCCATAAATTTCTCGAAGGTAGGATCAGACACATCTCGAATAAGGTTTACTCCTTTCTCCAGGTCATGGTCTCCTTCGAATGGCGCTAGTCGGTTTTGGTGAACTACTTTTGGTTTTCCGTTGGGGATCTTGATAATGCGATATATAACATCATTGATCCTTTTCTTGATTAAGTATGGACCTTCCCAGGATTTTTGTTAATTTTGGAGAAAATCCTTTTCTCCTCGTCGGGTTGTTTAACCATACTTTGTCCCCTTCTTTAAAACCGCCTTCTGTGACCTGCGTGTCGTACCGACTTTTCATTCTGTCGCTGGCAACTTGAATATTGGTTCGAACTAATTCATGAATATCGTCCAGCCTTCTTCTCAATTGGATCACGTAGTCTTCGCCTGCTAGATCTTCTCCAGGCCGGCAGCCAAATTCCAGGTCACAAGGAAGCCTCATTTCACGTCCAAACAGGATTTTCGCCGGTGTTTCACCCGTGGACTCATTGACAGCAGGTCGATAAGCCAATGCGAATAGGGAAACATACTGGTCCCAATCTCTCTGATGGCTGGATACTACTTCGGACAGGTATTTTCCAATAGTCCTGTTCATTCTCTCGACCATTCCATCTGACTGTGGATGTAATGCTGTTGTCCGGTTCTTCTTCATTCCCAGCTTGTCGCAAATCTCCTGGAATAGATGGCTTCCAAAATTTCTTCCCTGGTCACTGTGGACTTCCAAGGGCACTCCATATCGGCTGATGAATTCTTTCACCAATACATCCGCGACAGTTGTGGCCTCTTGGTCCGGGATAGCGTAAATTTCCACCCACTTTGTGAAATAATCCATTACAACCAGTATGTACTTGCTACCATTTTCTGTCGTCGGAAATGGTCCAGCGATATCTGAAGCAATCCTTTCGAAAGGGCTTCCAACATTGTACTGTTTCATGGGTGCCTTTCTCTTGCGATGTGGTCCATTACTTGTAGCACAAGTCGTACATTTCTTACACTAGTCCTTCACATCGGCGGAGCTATTCATCCAATAAAACCTTTCACGGACTCGCTGAAGGGTTTTCTTCACTCCCAGATGACCTCCCGATGGACTGTCGTGTAACTTCTTCAGTACCTCAGCTACTCTTGTTCTCGGGATAACTAGCTGTCTCCTCATCACAGAACCATCATCGTTTTCAAGGACTCTTTTCAACAGCCCTTCTTCCAGGACAAGAGAGTCCCACTGAGCCCAATACGTCTTGAGTTTCGGTGAAAATCTTGACACTTCTTGCCAGGTAGGTCGCCAATTTTCTTCCTTTCATTGCCGGATCATCTTCAGGTGAGGATCGTTCTCCTGATCTTCTCTGATCCTGGTAGGTGACCATTCCTCGTTGACTACTGTAATTCTTGAAACTGCAACTTCCATAGATTTCGACTTGTTGCATTGTGAATAGTCTACAGGGTATGACCGTCTAGGTGAAGAGTTGGCTTTTTGGTCATTCACATCAGCTGGATGTTCACCCCTGTCTGATTTCCCCTGTGACTGAAGTTCTTGGGTTACAGGGGTGTTGGGGCGCTTAGAGGGACTGCGTACGTGCTTTAGCTCGCCATACTTCCGGCATTTGATCTTCTTCGGCTTCTTGTCTGCCATACCTTTCAACAAGTTGACGATCTGGTCAATTTTGTCATCGTCATCTTCTTCCTGCATGGTCCTACTTTTGTTGTACCGCGATCCCTTCGTAGCTGCTTTGCATTTAAGAGGTTCTTGGTTTGCAGGAGTCGTAGGACGCTTACACGAACAGCGTGCATGCTCTAGCTCGCCACAATTACAGCACCTGATCTTCTTCGGCTTCACGTCTACCATACTTTTCAACATGTTGACGATCTGGTCAAGTCTGACATTGTCACCTTTTTCCTGTATGGTCCTACCTTTGCTGTATCCCCAAGCCACACGTCTACCATACTTTTCAACATGTTGACGATCTGGTCAAGTCTGACATTGTCACCTTTTTCCTGTATGGTCCTACCTTTGCTGTATCCCCAAGCCATCGTGGTTGCTTCATATTCGAGAGCAGCAGTCAATGCATTGACCAATGTTTTAGGATGGGCTAATCGAAGCGTCTTCTCCATATCGTGGTCACATAAGCCGTCAATAAAGGCCTGGATGCCTAAACATTCCATCATGTTCTCTGGTGCTGATGGATAAGCAAATCGAACTAGTCGGGCAATATCCATTCCATACTCTTGAAGAGGTTCGTCACGTTTCCGCCTTCAGCTGGAATCTGTACAACTGTTCCAAATGTTCGTGACCATATCGCATGTCCAACCTCTTCTTCAGCAGCTCGAAGTCATCCGTTTCCTCCAGAGGTATCGTCTGAAGTACATCTAAGGCATCTCCCCGAAGCGCGATGGTTAAGTTTATTGCCTTCTCCCTATCGGACCAATTATTTACTCTAGCGGCTGCTTCAAATTGTTTCACATAATTGGTCCACGACATTTTTCCATCGAACGTTGGGGCCTTGACTCGGATAAAACTGCCAATGTCTTCAAACTTAGGTAGTGTTTCTGGCTTGCAAGGTTTCGTTTGCTCGGTCTTCTTTTCTTCCTCTGGCGTGCCTCGCGTTCTTGAATCGGCAATCTTTTCCTCTAACTCCTTGATTTTCTCGTTTATCGTCGTAATCTCATTCTCGATTTTCTCGTCCATCGTTGACATTTTATTCTCGATTTTCTCGTCCATCGTTGATATTTTATTCTCGATTTTCTCGTCCATCGTTGACATTTTATCCTCGATTTCAGATTTTAGAGACGAAATTTCATTTTCAATGTCAGCGGCAATGCCGTTTTTGATTAATAAGATATCGGCAGATATATCGTTCTTCAAAGTAGAAATATCGTTCTTTATAGCCGAAATCTTCTCGTCCATGTCAGTCGAAATATCATTCTTCATAGTAGAAATCTTCTCGTGCATGTTCTCTTCCACGGCAGAAATCTTCTCGTCCATGTTCTCTTCCATTGCAGAAATCTTAGCAGAAATTGACGAGATTAAGGTGGAATCCTCGTCATTAAATAAAACTGGTTCTGGATCAAAGCCGTCATTTTCCAGTGCCACTTTAAGTCTTTCTACTAATTCACTTTTCTTACCGGACGTTTCCAACTCACGATCTTCCAATTCTGCTCTTAATTCCGCCACTTTCAGATCCCTTAATCTCTTGGCCATTTTTACGTAGCAATTTATTTATATTACCCCACACCTGACACCAATGTAATGTTTTTCCAATTTATTTAAAACGTAAACGGGTGGGATAAATTTTAAATACACGGTATGGCTACTTACTAATTTATTTACGCACTAAACTAATCACTAACACCTAATTTATATATACTCAGTATATTCACTTAAACTAATTTATATGAACACCTAACTAATTTATCTTTACTGTTTGCTATTTCGGTGAATTTATTTCATGAGATCACTTTATCAACTCCCTGGTCCGCTGATCGGTCCTTTTTATATACTAGTGCCTTTTTTACTAGAGAATTCTGGGCTGCGGCTTACACAAAACAATTGGTTCTGGCCTTTTCTAGATAACTCTGGTCACAAAAACAATGTTTACATAACATAGTCGTAAAGTCGTAAACAGTTATAAAAAACAGTGCGTATCCGCCATAATTTTAACTTTTATATCTGGCTTAGACAGAGTCGGTTTTAGGAACTATACCAGTGTGCTGTTTCGTAACAATTGGAATCCATTATATTGTATCATATGTGTAATATTTGTTAGCACACACTATTATCAATAAATTATTCTTATCTTAAGTTTGAGAAGAAAATAAAGAAAATCACCTGTACTATTTTATAAACAAAATTTTGAATTAAATTTTTGAAACTATTTGTCGACATTCGTCTTTTAATAAACTATCCTGGTTAATAAAAACGGATAAAAGCTTTAAACGACTTTTTGAAACAACCTATCCTACTTTTAAGCCAAAATAAAATAACAGGTTGTTTCAAAAAGTGTTTAAACTTTGTGTGACGGCTTTTATTTGTTTATTTAAGAAAAAACAATATAGGCATAATTTAAAAAACCTTCAGTATTTGCTTGGCTTGCCATCTAGTAGTAGCTAGTAAACTATGACTAATCATGCAGGTCTCTTCCTTTATTTTTTCCCTGTTGGTGAATAGTAACCTTCCACCACAATAGATGGCGCAGCACTCGACAAAACTTTGTGGCTTCGGACTTAGTACAGGAGATTCCATTCTTCCCCGTGTTAAAAGTATTTATCTATGAGTGTGCTCTGTATGGTGAACAGGTGTGGACGCACGGCAGGTCTTTGATCGGCTTGTTTCAACAAGGTAAGTGAGAGAATATTTATTTACCTTATTTTGCTTGAAGAGTTGTCTGTATGTTTCACGTCTAATTATGTAGAAGCTTCTAATCATGATAAAGTATTAGGTTATCAATTGCTTTAACCGACAAGGCACTTTTTCCCTCGCCAGTGTTGCCGTTTTCGGTATTTTATTTTTTTAATAAAAACAGTACAAATTGTCCAAACTTGGGACAGCTGTCCCAAGTTTGGACGACACAATTTAATTACCAGAAGAACATATAAAAAGTGTTTTCATTTATTATTTCAGACTGAAGGAGGCTTTCATCATGAGTAGAGCGGCAAAGAGAAAATATCACTCATTCTCCGAAGACTTCTTGATAAAGCTGTCAAGGATATCAAGGAAAATAATTTAACATATAGACAAGGAGAAGACAAATAAGGAATACCAAAAATCACGTTAGCCCGATGGTGGACCAACAAACAAACTAAAAAATTTGGACGTCCACCTGTTCTATCGGAGGATGAAGAGAAAAAGGTTGTTGACTGTTTCACACTGGCTGCTCTGACCAAATCGGACTTGAAGATTATAATTAAAAGAGGTCTTGATTCGAAGGGGATAGAGGAGAAACGTTTTCTTCAGAACAAACCAGGAAATAAAGGGGTTGGAAGCTTTTTAATAAGGCAAAAAGATTATTTGAAAGTACGATTTTGTCACAACATAAAACGAGCTTGGGCATCTCTAACTCCAGAGTTATTGAACGAGTATTCTCGAAAACTTAAAGAATCGATTGCAGATATTCCTCTACAGGCTCTACTAAATTACGACGAGATGAGCATGCAAGAAAATTGCGGAAAAAATAAGGTCATTGTTCGTAGAGCCTGCAAGCGCCCGGAAAAAATTAGACACTTCAAAATCTTGTTACACCGTAATGTTTGCGGGCACTGTACCTCTAAGTATATTGTGTACAAATCAACTTCAATTCTATATCATTCATGGATGGAAGGCGGACCGACAAACACAAGATACAACAGGTCCAAATCTGGCTGGTTTGAGGGGCCGCTATTTGAGAACTGATTTTTAAGTATTGCTCTTCCCTATTTTAAGAGATTAGGAGATGGTCCTAAAGCCATCATTGGCGATAATCTTGCAATTCATATATTCATACGAGTGCTAGAGGAGTGTATGAAAAATGTTATTAGGTTTATCCTACTTCCACCAAACAGCACTCATCTATGTCAATCTCACGACTTGACATATGTCAGTCCTTTGAAAGCGGCATGTAGAAAAGTGCTCAATGACTACAAAGACAAATATCGTGGTCCTATTCCAAAAAACAAGTTTCCGCGCAAATCAAAACAGGCGTTGAAAGAACATGCTACTATTTTAACTTACTATATCTCTGTCAAACTCTGGCTCTCAATATTTCTGTACTATAGGTAAGGTACCTATAATTTAAAACGCCATATTACTTATGAAATCAGAATTACCATGATAGTGGAAATTTATTCTTCGTTAAATTGTATCCCCAAAAGCACTCTCAACTATCGAATATCATCGACAGTCTCTTGAAACCCATAAATAATTCCGGCAAAACAATAACTGCCAACTCCAGTATTGGATTTTCATAACTTATCCGGTTTTCCATCCCTCGTTTGTATCGATATTGCCAACATAAAGAAACAATAACCGGTTGATGGTATTTGATATTTTGTCTAGTAAAATATAAAAATATGGTTTCGCTAGGGAAAATTGAGTTTTACATTCATTGAGTAAACTGCCGGTCGCTCTAACCTTCATTCTGTACAAAACTATTCCGTTGTAATGATTAGAAGATTCCAGCTGCAATGATGCTAGATACACAACAGGAACAACAAGAAGAATGGTTAAAAACTGATGTGATAGTGAATGTTTGTGAACAGTTTAAATTTAAATTGATTGTTCATTTAGAGATGTGGAAAGCATATAATATAAAAAACAATAAATTATTGGTCTTTCCACCTTCTAAATATTTACAGAAACTGTAGTTGAATGAACATTATATCAAAACTACTGCCGAAATTTTATCTGACTTGGAAAAATATGTTATTTTACACAGGTTGATGAAATATGTATTGAAGAAACTTTATATTGTAAAAATGGGTATTTAGTTGGTTTTGCTGAAAATGACACATTATCACAAGTGAAGACAGTTCAAACTTTTTTAATATCTTTAATATTCGGAAAATGAGAGAAGTTTCGTCACTCCAACCTGTAGAAAATATTCATTTGGATCTATCATATGAAATGGGAATAACTAATATAGTTACAGATAATGCTAGAGTGAATCAAAGTATATTTATGGAATCAACCAAGAAGTCAGAAGATAACTATTAGTTACTTTTAAACCCTGATTATCCCACATTTGTAATGTTTGATACTGTTCACATTCTCAAATATATTAGAAATAATTGGCTCAATTTAAAATCGCACAAAAACATTTATATTTCCTGATTTTGACCATCATGACCAAATTATAAAAGCGAACTTTTTAGATATTAGAAATGTTTATACACTAGAAACCAATTCCCTTGTTAAAGCTGCTACTAAATTGATTTATAAAATAATGTATCCATCAAGCATTGAAAGGCAGAAGGTTTCCTTAGTATGTAATATATTTCGCAAAACTACACATGCTGAGATATTAAATTATAGTGAAGTTACAACTGAGTTTATTAATATAGTTATAAAGTGGTGGTCAATTGTTAAATGATTTTTTAAACCTTTTGATAACATCCAAGATACCAGACTTCAATTTTTAGAAATTTTTTTGATTTGGCTTAATAAATAGAAATCTCCTGCAATTAACGATTCTTGTTTGTCTATCCAAACATTCAATGCTTTGCACCATTCGACAACTGTAATTACACTAGACAACATTTTTTTCTTTTTCTTTAGCTACTATATACAGTTTTCGTTTCTTTTATAGTTCTAATAAAATAGTAATAAAACCAAATTTATTCCGACACGTCAGGTTTTGGAGAAAAATGATTGAAAATAAATGAAATATTATTAATTATTAGGTATTTGTGTACCTGTATATTGGATTATAACATGATAGTTTTTAATAAATTTGTAATGTAAACAATGGTTAATAACAATTGTGAAACCTGTTTTGGTACGATAAGTCGAAGTAGGCCGGCCACTTTTTACGAATTCTGCAAAAAGCAGTTTCATGTTGTATGTGTCTCCAAAACTGTTGATATACTGGACGTCTTCAATTCTGTTCCTGGACTCTTGTGGAGATGCGACGAATGTGCGAAAAGTTGTATTTCTATAAACAATACTGAAGTAACTCAATTGTTAGAATCAACAGTTAGCGACGCGCTTCGTTCAATTAAAGCTGAATTGTCCTCACTGAAATCTGATGTTTCTAAAGTTGCTAAAGAGCCTGTGACTATTCTACCAACGACTCGATATGCTGATGTTGTTAACAACAAAAGTTTTCCTGCAGTGATAGTACAACCCAAGAACAAGGCACATGAGATAAAACAAACGAAATCAGAGCTAATACGTAATATTAATCCAACTGATAATAGTATACACTTGACTAAAGTTAAACATATTAAGGATGGTGGTATTCTTATTGCATGCAAATCTAAAGAGGAAAATGAGAAAATAGTGAAACTGGTTCAAGAAACAATGCTCTAAAGGAGGTTTGTCAGAAAAATATACTGAAGAAACGCTTCAATACAAAATTAGGAATTGTAATCCTGAGATCTTTTCTAAATATAGTGATTGTAAAATTGTGAAAATCTTTCCAACTAAGAAAAATGCTGCAATCTTTCAGGCTGTCATTCAGATAGATAGGAATGTGTATGATATGATAATAAAAGCTGGTAACTTATTTGTAGGGTATGATAGCTGTAGAGTATATGATGCCTTGGAAGTGTCGCGTTGTTACAACTGTAACGAATTTAATCATTCATCTAAATCGTGTAACAATTCTATAAGCTGTCCTTTATGCGGTGGAAATTACAATTTAAAGTCCTGTAGATCTGATCATGCGGTGTGGGACAGAAGTGTTTGTATTGCATATAAAATTGCTTTAACTAAACTCAAAAAGGATTTGCTTGGAATATAGCAATCCATAGCTTTAAGTGGATCTACCGTGTCGTCGACCACTTGCACTGCTGGTAAAAAGGTTAACAGTAATATCACAAATTCTTTAAATGTATACTATCAGAATACCAGAGGCTTGCGATCTAAAACTGTAGATTTTTTAATGCAATCTCTATGACAGACTTTAAGGTCATAGCACTAACCGAAACATGGCTTAACGATTCACTCTTTAATGGTGAACTGTTTCCAGAAATCTACTCAGTATACCGGGCTGATAGAAATCTGGAGGCGTGTAATTGCTCGAGGAACGGTTGGGTTCTTATAGCTGTAAACAATGAATTCCCGTCGTGTGAAATAAATATAGACAGTTTCAGTCTCCCTACCATAGTCTAGGTGGATATGGTCAAAATAACAGCTGACTCAGGTCATGTTTATGTGCTGAATGTTTATGTTCCTCTATCGTAGCGAAGTATACCTTAATCTATCTTTTTGAATCAATTAGTAATATTGAAAGTTTGCACAGTAATAATTTGCTCATTGTGGGCGACTTTAATATATCTTCTTATGCTGCATATGTTCATAATAATTTAGGGAATGACATTGTTTCTGCTCTTACCAATTTTTGATTTAACTCAATACAATAGTATTGCGAACGACTTGGAACGTATTCTCGATCTTGTCCTCTATAATAATGACTGTTTTGTGGAAAGATCTATTCAAAATTTAGTTGCTCAAGATCGGAATCATCCTGTTTTAAATATTTCCTGTAAACTAAATTTTAGCAACACCTTAAAGCGAAATTCTCCAACAATATCTTGCAATGAATATAACTTCCGAACAGCAAATTTTTCACTATTGTATCGAAGTCTCTCTAATATAGATTGGAGTTCAAACATTTGATAGATCCGATGATGGCTGCATCTACTTTTACGGAAAGTTGTATAATGCATTTGATGAGTGTATGCCAAGAGAAACAAAACAATATAAAAGAAAATATCCACCGTGGTTCACCCGGGATATTATTAAAGACATTAAGATGAAATCGAAATTAAATAACGAATGTAAAATCAACAATGATGTAAATACTTTTAACAAGTTTGAATATTTACGAGCAAAGGTGAAATCTGACATAGAGAAGTCGTACAGGGATTATGCTGATTCAGCTGAATCGAGTATGAAAGCAGACCCCAAAAAATTCTGGGCTTCTGTCAACAGCAAAAAGGGGTCAACTAATATCTCTGATAGAATGACGTTTAACGGCCAAACGCTCGATACGCCTACCGATATACTTAATAGTTTTTCTGAATATTTTGCAAAATCTTTTTCAGTTAGTACAATGTGCGTTACCCAAGATGATACAGTAACCTCACAGTTCCTGAATATCATGTCCTTCACTGAGAATGAAGTACTTCTAGCTTTAAAACAAGTAAAAAATAAAATGACAACAGGACCAGACTCTGTCCCTGCTTTCATTTTGAAGGATTGTGCGTCTGTACTTACTCCGCCGTTAACAACACTGCTCAACACGTGCGTGAAGACTTGCACTGTGCCTGATAGATGATGAACAACATTAAACGAGTAAGACGTGTTTTGAATGTGCTCTTCAAATTACTATAATAACTAGTGAACTAGTGAAGTTATAACATTGAAATTTTGCATGTGAGTCTAATATATACAGTTCCTTCAACTCATACAATTAATAAAAGTACATCTTAGTTGATAATCTTCATATTGCATTACACTTCTAAAAAACTACTAATTAACCTCCGATAGAAACGACTTTTTCTCTATTTTTTTTTTGAATCAGTCTAATTTACCAATTTATACATGGTTAGAGATGGGCGATGTCCAGGATTTAAGTAATAGTCAGTTGTACAATATGCTTTTAAATGTCATCAAAACTGAAGTTGGAACATTGTCCACACAAATCAAGGAAGATAATAAAATAATTCTCGAGAATCTGAATAATAACTCTTTAAAAATCGGTGAACTCGAAAATAAAACAGAAACTATTACGTCAAGGTGTATACATTTAGAAAGAGCTTTAAGGCGTAACAACATTTTTATTTACGGTCTGGATATACCAGATGAAGTCGACACTCTTGCATTTATTTTTTTAAAACTGAGTGAATTATTGGCAGTAACCGTTACAACTGCAGATATTAACAACTATTCAGTTTTCAAAAGTAACAACACACCTATCATTAAGTTGGAGTTTTGTGCATTTATTAAAAAGAAAGAAATTCTAAAAAATGCTAGCAAATTGAAGGGTAAGCACATATTTATTGCATCAGATCTTTGCAAGGAAGATAGGGAAGATCAAAAAACCCTAATTAAGCACCTTAAAGTTGCAAGAACGCAGAAACATACAGCTAAAATTCATGATAAATATTTAATAGTAAATGGTGTTGAGTATAGTGTTAATCAACTACAGTCTATAGATAACTCAACAGCACCAAACGTTGCTCAACAAACGGAGACGCCATTACCATTTCCAGATCCACCTTCAAGCGAGAGTATTAAGAAAAGAGGGATCCCGTCATCTCTAGATAGAGTTACAAGAAGCGGCAATAAGAAATAACGGTTATAGTGGTACTTACGCTATTTTTCAACTCTACTCTTTATTTATAGAGGTCATAATTGTGGTATATTGTCTTGTTTTTGTATAGTAATAATATATTTTGATTTTTTATTTGTAACGGTCTTAAATTTTGGTATTATTTTGTTTGAAGCTTGTAATATCTCTTAGTACATGTAATAAAATGAATGAGCCATTATCTGTTTGCCATATAAATGCAAGATCTATCTTAGCGAATTTTCTTGCATTCAAAGATGCAGTATTAGACAAATTTGATTTAATTACAGTTTCGGAGTCGTGGCTGAAACCACATATTGTTAATAGATTAGTAAATTTACCGGGATATAAAATGTTTAGACGTGATAGATCTCCGAGAAAAGGCGGGGGTACTGTTATATATATCAAAAATAGATTCAAGTCTAAACTTATTACTAATTTGAATAACATTAATTCCGAACAGTTATGGATTTCGTTTTGTTTTAATAATAAAAATTATGTCTTGGGTTCACTCTACAGACCTAATGATTTTCCTTATCAGGATTTTGCTAATGAATTTGATTTATGTTTAAGCACATTATCGCCATTTTTTGATTATGTTATTTGCGCGGGAGACCTTAATATAAACTTTTTAGACCCAAGCAGCCTACAGTGTAGAACTCTGCAGTCACTTTTTGACACTTACAATCTTATTCAAATTGTTAATCAACCAACAAGAGGACCAAAATTACTCGACGTTATTTTGTGTTCAGAAAATTTAAAAATCAGTAATGTAAATGTTACTAAATGTCCCTTAGTATCAGACCATTCCCTTCCATCTTGTTGCATTGGATCGCTATCTATCAAAAAACCTAAACCGTTTGAATTTACGTTCCGCGACTTTAGGAATTTTGGACCGCATCATTTTCATCAGGATTTAATAGCTTCTGATCTTCAACAAATTTATCATCTTGATGACATTGAAAGTAAAATCAAGATTTTGAATTCAACTATTTCAAATTTATTCCAAACACATGCACCACTGCGTCAAGTTAAAATAACAAGAAAAAAGTCTCCATGGTTAACTGATACATTGAGGGACATGATGAAATTGAGAGATAAAGCATTATTAAAATTCAAAAAAACAAAAAATGAGAATCATTGGAATTACTATAAATCAATTCGTAACGAAGTCAATCATGCAATTAAACACGAGAAAAAGGCATATTTTGAATTTCAACTGAAACGAAAGAAAAATATCTGGAAAGAAATGAAAAAGCATAACATCATTCATAACAAAAAAAGTTCAACAGTTATTCCTGATCACTTACAAGATCCCGACTCAATAAATAATCATTTCATCAATGGCATTGGTGGTGACAATAACCCAGATGCTGCTATTCTAAGCCACTATCTCTCAACTAAACTACCGAATGTTGATAATTTTAAATTTAGGGAAATTGATGAGTTAAAAGTTTATGAAAAAATACTTTCAATAAATTCAAATGCAGCTGGACCGGATAATATTAATATCACTATGATTCTCTATTGTTGCCCACATATTTTATCATTTATTACTCACATATATAATTATTGTCTAAAAAATTCCGTTTTTCCTTTAATTTGGAAAGAATCTAAAGTTCTACCCATACCTAAGACGGATAATCCTGCTGATTTCAACGAACTTCGTCCCATAAGTATTCAGTGTATCTTTTCTAAAATCCTAGAAAAAGTGATGGATGAACAGATTCGTCAACACATCACTAAATTCGACCTTCTACCTGAACACCAGTCGGGGTTTCGTCCAGGATACAGCTGCACTACTGCACTCCTCAAAGTTTTGGATGACATTTATTCTTATATTGATTCCAACCATCTATGCATTTTAATCTTACTAGATTACTCAAAGGCATTCGATAAAATTAATCACCCGCTGCTTTTGTCACTATTTAACTATATGTGTTTTGATAAACAAGCGCAAAAAATGATGCAATCCTATTTAGATCATAGATCTCAAAGAGTATTTATAAATAAAAAATTATCTAGGAAAATTTACCTATGGCGAGGAGTTCCGCAAGGTTCCATCTTAGGACCCTTGCTATTTACCCTATACACCTCCCAATTTTCAAATTACTTTAATTACATGAAGGCTCACTATTATGCCGACGATACACAGTTGTACGTGGATTTTAAAGAATCAGAAGTTGTAAATGCTTGTATGAAAATTAATGAAGAATTAGAGACTATTGTAGATATTTCTAATAAATTCTGCCTAAGCATAAATCCTTCAAAATCAAAAGCTATGCTATTTGGACGTAGAATTGAGAAAAATAAAGTCAAAAGTAAAATACATTTGAAAATTAATAATGATAATTTAATTTTATCTAATTGTGAAAAAAACCTAGGTCTCGTTTTAGATGATTCCTTAACATTCTCTAATCATATCTCATCAATAATTCAGAAAGCGTTTTGCAACTTAAAACTTCTATTCTCACATAGACAATTATTTAATAAAGCAACCAAAATTATGCTCTGTGATAGTCTCGTGCTTTCACAGTTTAACTATTGTGATGTAGTATATGGACCCGCCTTAACACAACTAGATCAAAATCGACTTCAGCGAATTCAAAATATGTGTGTTCGATTTATTTGTGGTATCAGACGTCGCAATCCAACCTCTAAGCATCTTGCAGACCTTGGCTGGCTGGACATAAAAAATAGACGTATTCTTCATGGATCAGTACTATTTCATAAAATTATGTTTACCAAAATTCCTTTTTACCTATCGAAAAAAATTAAAAAGAGATCAGAAGTTCACAATATTAATGTAAGATTTAAAAATAAAATTAGTATGCCGAAACATAAAACCTCGTTATTCCGATCTAGCTTCTCATATAATATTGCAAATCTGTACAACATAATTCCCGAAGATTACAAAACGTTACCCATTTCTCGATTTAAACTTAACATTAAAGAGTCTCTATTTAATAATAGTATAACGTTGAAATTCTAATTTTAAGCAGGTAAAATTGGCCTTATTCATTTTAATATTTACAGAATTATGTTACATAACTTTTGTTATCTTAGCATGTAAGATATTGTACAAGAGGATATTTGATATTTAGTTTGCGTTTTTTGTTTTCTTAGCATGTATGATATTGTACGAAAGGATATTTAGTTTTGTGTTTTGCGGTTACGTGGAAGAGCGCTACTTAGCTGGTGCTTCTAGTACGAAAACACCATCTAAGAGCGAACGTCGCATTTGCTTGTACTTGTATTCTCATAACAAAGCAATAAAGTCATTATTATTATTATTATTATTATTATATGTGGAAATCGTCTAAGGTTAGACCTATCTACAAACATGGTGATAGAGTTGATATTAGCAACTATCCAATCTCTATTATTTGTAAGTTCTGTAAGGTATTCGAAATGTTATTGTACAATAAAATGTATAGCCATTTATGCAACATAATAACCTTAAAGCAACATGGGTTTGTAAAGGGTCGCTCAACTGTCACCAATTTGGCAATTATAACCCAATTTATTGCTGAAAACATCGATGAGCGATCGCAGACTGACGTTGTGTACACCGATTTCTCTAAAGCGTTCGATAGGCTAGACCACGGAATTCTAGTGAGTAAATTATCTCAATATGGATTATCACCCTCTCTAATCAAATTATTCACTTCCTATCTAAACAATAGACACCAGTATGTCGTGTTCAATGGTTATAAGTCAGTTGAATACTTAGCAACATCTGGTGTTCCACAGGGAAGTAACCTGAAATTATTCTGCCGAATTTGTGATAGAAGCGATTGTGTCTCACTTTCAACTAATTTTCGACGTGTTGAGAAATGGTGTATAAGTAAAAAATTGTCGTTGAATGCCTGTAAATGTAAGGTAATGACGTTTTCCTTAAAACCTGAGAAAATTATATATGATTATGAAATCAACAATATAAACTGTTCCTGAACGCCCGGCGACATTTGTTGACTTTGGTGTAACTTTTGATTCTAAACTTTCTTTTATACCTCATATTGAGGCTATATGCTCGTCTGCTAACCAAATGTATGGCTTGTTAGTTCGAAACTCGCGTGACTTCAGTGATCCAGACACTTTAAAGGCTTTATACTACGCCTATCTTAGGTCTAACATTGAATACGCAGATGTTATTTGGAGTCCATTTTATGACATACACATTCAGAAACTTGAATCAGTTCAACGGAGATTTTTGAAATTTCTTTCCCTTAAAATGGATGGCATTTACCCACCGGTAGGAGTTCGTACTGGTACACTTCAAACGAGGCATTGTGTGAATAACTTAAATGCTCGTCGTGACTGTCACTTATTGATATTTCTGTTTAAAATCGTGAATAACAACATCAGTAATCCCAATATTTTTCTTAAACTCCAGTTCAATACTCCGAGAGTAGCTTCAAGAGCTGTTAATACGTTCTACCTTAATACCCCTCGAACAAATATTTTAAAATTTTCGCCACTTCACAGGATGTGTTCGATATGTTATCATGTAAGTTGATATATTCCATTGCCGCCTATTTACGATTAAAGCATTCTTCTTTGATTGATGATATTATTCTTTGTAATCAATATAAATAAGTTCCTGTTCTGTAGTTGGGTTCGTCCTGTTTGAACAGTGGATTAATAAATAAATAAATATTTTACATTCTTATCAATAAATTACCTTTTGCAGTTTTATTTCATTCAGTCTGCCTATAAAAATATCGATTTATATTCGTTAAAAATGTTTTTATAGCTTGATGTATTTCATATTGCTCACCATCGTAGTAGGCCGACAAGTCGTTCTCATCGGCGCACTATTTGACAGGTGCGCCATGTTACCACATCTAGGATTCCGACCTTGTGTTAGAGGTTGCCATGTGGGACGCCATCAGGTAAATCATCGAAATTTTGATGAGAACCACAGATGTGTTTCTTTTGACTTCGCCTTCGTTGCTCTGTGATCAAAGCCCTAAAACACCAAAACTTATTTTTCTTTCAATGTCTCTATCTCATCAAAATCGACATTCCATGATTGCCAGAAATAGTCTCGACAAGCGGAATATCTGTCGAAATTAAAAGCACTACAATCATATTAAAATATTTCAAATCTTTATCTGTAATTTTCTTTACCTGATTTATTCGTTCACTTTCTACGATATTTACGATAAGAAAATGAAGATCCTGTATATAATTGATCAAAAAGAAAGACTACATTAAAAATTTATTAGTTTGTGCGCAAAAAATGCCTGCTCTTTGTTTTTCAATAAACTCATTACAAATTTAAATGTACTTGTTTACAACTGACTCTTTCTTAATTCAAATTGTGCTATCGTAAGTGAAACATGAAAAAAATTATTAAAGCTGTACCGTTTGCCGCATCAAAACGGATCTTATCTTTCTTTTTAGTGTACCATGCAGAATATTCAATATTAAAATTATTATTACTCGGTACTTTAAAAGTATCTACACTTATTTTAGTACCGATTGCCACCTTCGTTCATCTAATTGTGGTTAAAAAAAGTAAGGAAACTCAGATTCATAGAACTTGTTTTCGTTCTATCAGTTCAGCTTTCTCTAGATTATTTTCTATTGCATTTAATTTCTTTCTTCATTCAATTCCAACTCAAATTATTTCTAGCGAATCCATTTATTTTGCACCGTTTTATTTTACAGTTAATGTGTTTACTTTTATACCTCTCTCATTATATCATATTTTGTATCAATATGTCAACGTTTATCAATTGCTTCTGTCGTTATCGTGCATTTCTCATCATTGCGTAACTTTCTGTTCATATATTTGACTGTCTTCTTGTATTTTATCTTATTCATTTCATTGAAAGCTTTCTGCATGTCAGTGAAATAGCCACGAATTTATTCTCCCACCCTAATTGTTTTTCCTGATAATTGTTTTGTTATTAAGTATCTGTCCTTGTCCATTTCAGATTCTGTCGTATAATTTTCTTACTGTACTCCCTTGAGTCATTCCTTTATTATATTTTGGTGTAATGATTCCTATTTGCCAATATGTCAATGTTGGTATTACAATTTTATCAATTGCTTCTTCTTTTATCGTCCCATTTCTCATCCCTGCGTATTTTGCTGTTCATTTTTTTCACTATCTTCTAGACTTTACTTTTATTATTCCATCTGAAGCTTTCACCGCATCAGTGAAGCAGCCCTGAATTTGTTTTCCCAATCTAACTTTTCCTGATTGTTGCCCCTTTATCGTGTCCTTTCCATTTTCTGTCAGATAATTTTCTAACGGTACTTCCTTGAGTCGTCCTTTCTTTTATATTTTGAGTTATTTGCCAATCTGCCTGTCTTAGTACTTCACCCATTTTCATCCCTTGCTTCTTTTATATCTGCATAAGTTTCATTAGTAATTCCTTCTTTATTTTCGTCTCCTGTTTCACCTTCTTCCAAAAGCTCCTTAAAAGTATTGATTATTAAATCTACAGGAGCGCCATTTTATTTTAATCTTGTCAAGAGAATCCGAGATGATGTAAGTAAAATGTTTCAGAACAACTGGATGTATCAATTGCTGAGAATGTGTCTGTGGGAATAAGTATTTCATCAATGACCATACTGAGTACTTTGGTACCTTTTTATTCTAAGGAATGGACAGTGGTTCTAGAAAAAGTTTCAGATTTGAAATCGTTGACGAAATCTTCAAAACTTGAGAAAACGGTAAAATTTTATAATACATTGGCGACAGCATCAGCTGCTTATTGTGGAGGAGGGGCAGTTTTCTACACCATGGCTTGTTATTTTGAATCTAAAGAATGTTTTAATATCGAAAAGGACAGTCAATTGAACTTCCTTTGTCTCACAATATATCCAGTTTGGTTGCCATTACAAACTAGTTTATATACAGATTACGCTATCTTTGGTGTTCAATCCATAATGGTATTTATCAGTTGTGTATGCAGTAAGTATATTTCTCACACAAATACTAAATATTATATTATATAAGTTCATACTTCAATTGTTGATACCTCTTTTACTTTTACCATAATTCAGCTAATTGAAGCTCTAATAAGCAGCACTGCTACTCAACATTACAGCTCCCAGAAGCGATACATTCCAGTGAATGAATAGTTTTTCTTGTAAATTCTTTTGGACGAAACTGATTTTCATGAAAATTTGAAATGAAATTTTCTTCACCTGAGATGAATGGAACTGTTACTAATTTATTAGGTGCTGGCTATATAATGAATTAAAAATTATATTATTCCCGTTTCTACACATTCTTGGGCAGTGTTAAATATAGGTGATTTTTTGTTTTTCGAAGGACCACTCTAAATTGAAAGTTAGAAACTTTTTAAATTTGACGAGTATGGGAGAGTTGGACAAAACCGGGTAAGTTGATAAAACCGGGTACCCCTTAATTCATCTAACTAACTGCTGCCATCTATCAGACAATGTTAAAATTAGTGTCCCTAAACCGCCAACAGTCGCGTGTAACCATTTCTACATCATTTGAGTAACCTGTGCCGGAGCAGTAGGACCTCGCCTGTTTTTTTGGGGTAGCAAACTCGATTTTTAAGGTAAGTTTATAGTTTTTTTTCCTCTACTGAATAACTAATGACCATTTCAAAATTTAATACATGTAACCTAATATATTACCTTTAATTTGGCTAAAAATTTTGAATATCATTTCATAACCTAAAAATTGAAATAATATTTTATTGGACCTTTTGTTACTTCCAGTTTCTACAGCTGTTCTTTTGCTTTTAGTTAACTACAACATGTCGCATTATAAAAAAAAACTACTCATCAGTCATGGGATCAAGAAAGCATGCAAAATGCAATAGTTGAAGTGCTAGAACATAGGATGGGATACAAAAGAGCCTCTCAAAGTTTTAATGTTCCTCAATCCACTTTAGAAGATCGTGTGAAAAAAGTAAGAAATGGTGGCTCTGGTTGAAGAAGCTAGTAAGAAAGGTAGGAATTACCTTTTGATGCGAAGATGTTATGCACCGGGTTATTTTTGCCGACCAGAGGAGAAGTCGAGTGAACAATGTTTAATTGTGGGTTGTCTTACACACACATATTTTGAAAGGAACACTTTAACTAACGAAATAATATATTAATATTAAATAATTACGCAGAAATAAAGAATAATTTGAAGTAACTAAATGACAAACTTTTTATAAAAATGTCAAAAATGACAATCTCTGCTGCTGTTCTATTTCTGTGGAGCTCCAGGGAAGGTAACAACGAATTAGAAAATACGATGAATGGTGTTTCCGAAAAAGGTTAGATGACAATCCTTATTTTCAATGAATGGTTTGCCATATTTTGCACAATTGTAAGGGATAGACCACTCTTGATTCTCTTAGATGGACATTTGACACATTTGGATAAACATACCATAGAACTAGCCATTAGAGAGAACGTGACATTACTGAAGCTACCTGCACATTCTACTGACTTACTGCAACCGCTGGATCGAGGTTGCTTTGGTCCATTGAAGCTGAAATGGAATGAAACATTAACTGATTGGCAGCACCAGAATCAAAGAAGGTTGACAAAAAGTGAATTTTCAGATTTGCTTTGTTCCATATGGGAAGAAGGAATTTCAAAAAAGAACATTGTTTATTCTTTTGCAAGATACTACAAAACTAGATAGTTATGAAGCTATACGGCATAAAAATAAGGACCCTTTAGATATACAGTGTGATCAATTGGAAAGTAATGAACCCCAACAACAAATTGTCAATGTCCTAGCACTCCAAGCAGACTTAGATGATTTTGATGATTCCAGCACAACTTTGGCCTCCAATAACAATGTAGTTTCTACGCTACCTCCACTTGAACCAGAAGATAAAAATTCTTCATTTGAAACCATTCTGTTAAAAAGAATCTTATCGATTCTTTTTAACAGAATGGTTTCAAATGATCAAATCCTCTGCTGTACAAAAGCGTCGTAAAATACTTAACGGCAGTCAATAATATGCAAAGCTAATTGAAGATATTGATAACGAAAAGGGCAGAAAGAAAAATAAGACAGGAAAAAGAATCGGAAAACAAAGACAATCTTAAAAAAACTACCTTCTACTAGTTCAGAACCTGAGTCAGAAGTTTAGGTTGAGTATGAGGATGAAAGAGATACCGAAAACATGACACTAGCTTATTTAGTAAGACATAAAAATTAAGAAGAAGAACCTCAAAATGACGATGAAAGTGAGTCACTAGCATAGGAAGGAAATATAACTATTGGTAATGTCGTTTTGGTTAAATTTAAAACCAAAAAGAAAGACGTGCACTATATGGCAATTGTAAAAGATTTGTTACCTATAATGAATTTTGTGTTTCCTATCTCAGATGCAAGGGAAATAAATTTGTTTATCCAGCAGTTCCGGAAATCAATAATGTGGTAAAGGAAGATATTGTTTTAAAGCTACCACCCCCATCTCCGCTTGCAGGAGCTTCTAGAGCAGCAGATGTTTTTGACTTTCCAATAGATTTCGATAGATATTTAGTTCGTTAATGTTCTTTTATCTTCAATGTGTTCTGGATTTTGTATTTTATTTTTAAGTAGAACTATTATTTTTTATTAACACTTCTTCGCCTAAGTTTTGCATGAACTGAAATTTAGTATTGAAATTAATGTTTAATTATGTGGTTATTTTTCTATCAATAAATATTTTTCTACTGTTTCGTTGAGTTTAACATAAAAAAACGTATTTTGTCTCATTTTTTCCCTTAGTGTCTTACTTTTGGTTTAGAGAACGGCAAGACTGTTAAAACATGCATTTTATAACTGTCTCATTTTGAACCAGGCATGTCTCATCTTTACACTTTTTCTAGGTTAAATATCAGACACAGTTTTTATTTTTTTTCACTTTTATAAAGGTTAATTTTATATGTTTTTAATAGTTTTCCCATCATTCACCTCCCATAACATTTTTATCAATTCTTTTAAAGAAGTCTAACACACACAAAAAGTTAAAGTTTTAAAAAATGTCTCATTTTACCCCACTTGACCCTAGTCGATTTTTATGAATGTGTGAGTATTGAAATAATAAAGCATTCGTAATCCATAGGTGTATCACTTTTAGTAGACAGTTAAAATATTTTTTACAGTTATATCTCGAGTACTTTCGTATGAAATAACAAGTGCAGTTTTTTTTAAATGTTCTGTTTTTCCACAAGGTATGTTAAGAACATTGTGTCATACTGGTTATATAGGTATAAGGGTTGTAACTTTTACTTTTAAACAACGTTACGTTCATAAATCATAATTTTAATATAAAAACTTGCCAGTATAAGTAGAGCTACTTCTTACAAACCCAAATCAGAATCTAAATCCGAAGATGAACTGTTTACAATAAGTGGCTCGATGAGTAATATTGTCCAACTTCAATATTTTCTCTTCCTCTTAAACCATATGATTTACTGCCGTTCTCCAATTTTCAGTCTTCACATTATTTACAGCTTCCAAAATCGACTATTTAACATCACTCATTTTAAAAAAATTATTTTTGCTTGAAACTTCTCCTTTTATCTGTACTCATACCAGTTCAATCAAATTTAGATCGCAATGATATGGTAGTGATCTAACCACCGTCATCCCACGATTTTTTGCAATTACATAATTTTTGAATTTCTCTTTATGAAGGTAACACAAAGAATCAAGTTCTCCGGAATGAATTTGAATTTAGCCAATTTTGTAAATCTTTCTTTAACCACTTGGTTGTCTAAAAGTCTCGAGTGATAACTTACATTATCCATTACTCTTATACAGTTCTGAGGAAGAAGATCTATCAGCTGTTAGAACCATTATATAAAGACATCAGCATTCATGTCTTCATGGTAGTCACCGATACGAGTAGATTCAAAAGTCATTAAACACCCTTTAACAAAACCGTTTTAACTGCCTATGTGTACTATTATCAGTCTGCTCCCCGTTCCTGATGGTGGATTTAAACCAGTAGATAAATTATTTTGAAAATCCTGTCTTCGACTTGTAACGCTTTCATCTTGTCAACATTTATTCGGTGTATGTCCCTTGTTGATCCATGTTTCATCTAAATAAAATATATTTCTTCTTTGGTTTCTCATTTCTTTTATAGTACTTAGATAATTTCTTCACCATACTACAATATTGTTTTTTTCTATTAAAATAGACTTTCTGGAATGCATTTTCCTGAGAAAACCTATTTCTGTTAAAAGAGTCCATAGTGTGCTGTGACTCATTTAAGGGAAATCCTTATCATCTAGAACCGTGGCAAGAACTTTGTCTACTGTCGAAAATTCTTTTCTAAAGAAGAACGCATGCACTTTTCTTCGAAGTCTTTGTTTCAAATGATTTTCTATTTGAAATGTTGGTTTTCTTGAAGCTTTTTTTATTTACCGCATCAACCTCGAGGGTTATGAGCGGGGTCAGAAAACATACTATAGGTACTTATATTTTATAATAGAAATTAGAGTCATTCAGAAATTTGAGCACTTGTTCACAGTTTTCACTTAATGCGCGGTTCATGTTAGGCGGAATGTTGTTAGCTGTTCTTCTAACACTTAAATTTGTACAATTCAATAATATATCTTTTATGGTTAGAAGCACATCACACGTTAAACACTGCTTTGGTGGTTCTTGATTTAACAAATGCTGGTGTGTGAGGGCTGAATGTCCTATTCTTAACCTGCTTAAAACAACCTGGTCTTTTCTGTTCTGTGGAAGAGTAAGTCTAGATTTTACTAATGGCATAATTTCTTTAAGAAGCGTATTGGTTCCTTCCCATCTTTTTTTCCAGATATGCCATACAAAATCTTTTATAACTGATTTGAAATCGGCAGCTGGAACTTTTCCAAAATATGGTAGATTTTCGTCGCTTATAGAGTGTCGTGCACTTTCGTCAACTTTTTCATTGGATGGTATGCCTACATGAAAAGGGACCCACAGGAACTCTATTTTAACGCTAGTCATCTGAAGTCTGTAAAGTTCGTCTTTAATGTCTAAAAGTATTTGGTGAGATGGAAATAGTTGTTTTATTTCTTTGAAAGCACTGTAGGAGTCCGATATTATTAATACATTTTAGTCTGGCTGTTTGTAGCTTCTCAAAGCTTGAAGTATGCCGACTAACTCTCCTGTGTATATGGAACAGTAAGAATTTAGCCTGATTGTATAATTGTTAATATCTTGTAAAAATGCCGATGCGATTCCATTTTCTGATTTAGATGCATCAGTGAAAATATTATCATAACCGTTTAATTCAGAAATGAGATCATGGTATTTTAATTTGAATATGTAGTCGCTGGTAGAGTGTTTGGGCTGATTTTCTGATGAGAAGTTTACTGCTGGTATTTGAATTATCCAAGGTGGAGTTTGATGACAGGCCAATGTAATCAGTTGTTTGAGATTAATAAGCATAATGATAATTTTACGATTTTCCATAATAATATTCGAAGCATATCAAAAAAATTGGATGCGCTGAAAGAATCACTATCTGATATCCTGGATTTTGATTGTATCGTTTTGACTGAAACATGGAAAGTTATCGATACGAATCTATATAATATAGCAGGTTACAACTTAATTTATAATGAGGGCGATTTAAATGAAAATGATGGGCTGGTAGTGTATGTTAAATCTGCTTTCAGTTTTGAACATAGTATTATAAGTCTGGGACCAACTAAAGTTCTAAGAGTTGCAATAGATATTCACAATAATACTAGGATCGTAATTTTGGCGTGTTATAGATCACCATCACAGGAGAATTATAATCCTAAAATACCCGAGTTCATCAATAATCTAGATACTTTGTTAAGGAATCATAGAGTAGGTACTGAACAGTACTGCATATTTGTGGGTGATATCAACATAGACTTACTTGATTCAGATCATAATACAATAGTTTACATTAGTACCTTGAGCGAATATGGATTTGTATCTACCATTTTATATTCAAAATCTAATAAAAATGTAGAAAATATTATTCCTTTGGTAATAAAAACTGGTATAACAGATCACGACGCAATAGCATTACAAATTATAATGGACAATAAAGAACAAAAGAAGCCATCCGAAAGGGTAACAAAGCATGTTAACTACCAAAAACTTAAGGAAACTGTTTCTAAAATATCATGGGATTCGATAAGAAGTTGCTATGATCCAGATGATGCTACAGAGAAATTTATTTCAATAATTCAATAAAATATTGATAAGTGCCTTTACTATAAAAGACACAACCGGAAAAATACCAAAATTGCGCCATCGGTAACAAATGCTCTACTGAGGTCCATAAATGAAAAGAAACGTTTATTTCAGTTAACCAAAAAAAGTCCGAATGATCGTAATATACTTTCACATTACAGACTATACAGAAATAAGTTAAATGCTCTAATTCAAACTACAAAAAAAATATTATATCACAAAAATTACCGAAAATTCCAATAATAACAAACAGCTGTGGAATGTAGTGAAAGATATTTGTGGATCAAGCAATTCACGAGTTAACATAGGAAATATTAAAGATCAAGAAGGAAATATATTAACCCATCCTCTTCAAATAGCGAATGAGTTTAACTCAACTTTTTCTGAAGTAGGGAAATATTTGGCCGAAAAAATTGACAAAAACCGACAGCGGGTATATAATAGAGTTTCTTTCTCAAATTCAATGTTTTTGCTACCAACAAATACATTTGAGGTGAAGTCCATCATAAATGAATTGAAAAACAAAAAAGCAACTGGTATAGACGAAATTAGTGCTGAGTGTCTAAAGGCAATACAATCATATATCCTTGATCCACTGCAACACATAATAAACAAGTGTATGAAGGTGGGAATATGGCCTAAAGCGTTCAAAAAATCTGTAATCACACCTATTTATAAAAATGGAGACAAATCCTTTCCTATTAACTATCGACCAATATCACTAGTACCACATATATCAAAAATTTTTGAAAGAATATTGAAAATAAGATTGGATTCATACATAACAAAATATGGGTTGATATCGTCCTACCAGTTTGGATTTAAACAAAACAGTTCCGCACAGAATGCTTTATTAAATTTAACAACCAAAATGTTTGATGCTCTAAATAGGAATAGAACCTATGCCTATGTATTTTTTTGGATTTAGCGAACGCCTTCGATACTGTCAGCCACAGTAGTCTATTAAAAACGATGGAGATCTTCGGGATACGGGACACTTGTTTGAAGTTGTAACGAAGTGTTCGTTACTGGCATGCTAAAGTTGATGCGCCGAGTGTAATTTCATTTTTGGTTTATGTCGCCGAGTATATACTTGATTTATATTATGCATCAACCGTCATATATTCGTTTCTTTGTACCTAATCATGTTAAAGTTTATGCGCCGAGTGTAATTTCATTTTTAGATTATGTCGTCGAGTATATATATTTAATTTATATTATGTACCAACCGTCACATATTCGTTTCTTTGTACCTAATCATGTTAAAGTTTATGCGCCGAGTGTAATTTCATTTTTAGTTTTCTGCCGCTGAGTATAATTGTTTTATATTACATATCACCCGTCACGTATTCGTTTCTTTGTTATATTTTCATTTGATGGTTTATGTCACCGAGTATATATTTGAGTTAAATTATTTGATAGTTTATGTCACCGAGTATATATTCATTTTCATTATGTATCACTCATTGCATATCCGTTTCTTTGTTATACTTTCATTTGATGGTTTATGTCACCGAGTATATATTTGAGTTAAATCATTTGATAGTTTATGTCACCGAATATATATTTAATTTAAATTATTTCATTGTATATATTCAATTGATATTATGTATCACCCGTCACATATTCGTTTCTTTATTTATAATTCATTTAATATTTTATGAGCCGAATATATTTTCATTTTACAATTTATGTCGACGAGTGTATCTAATCATTTGTATATTGACTTATAATTAGGGTAAAGTATTGTGAATCTTTGTGAACATTTTATTTTATTTTATCCCCTGGTTTCGGGGTAGAACCAAATGTTATAATAGTTTAATATTTATCCAAATTCCGATATTTTTATTTTCTTCCTAGTTGCGATGGAGGGATCAATTTTTTTTGGGAGTAAACTATTTACTTCAATTTTAAAATTCAACATTTGAAGGTACTGGTCTCCCCACTGCAACAAGGTAGATATGGATAGAAGCGCGCAGGTCGAGAGGGAGGTGGAACCGTGAGGTTAGACGGCTGATATTATTTTTAAAAACGGAGAGAGTATCGAAGTGCCAGCCGACCGAGCCAGAAGTGTAACTTATTCATCGTCCGCTGTAAATTATTTTAACTTTTCTTTTGCCGATTTACTTTTGAGTTTTTTTTTCGTTGGGAAAAAAAATTTCAGTGATAACTTATTACTGTGAAGGTAAGAACTTTAAACAATAATAATTCCGAAAATATGTGGTCTTTTCAATGATAATTTAAAACATTTAGATAGTTGACTTTCATTTTAAAATACGTTGATATATCTAGTACATTAGAGTGTGGTAAACCATTTATATATCGTATCTGATTTAATACTTTTTCCGATTTTCCTTTTTCGTAGTTTTCTTAATATTAGTATATTATTCTTCTATTTTGCAAAGAAAATTCGTGATTGAAATATCCGTCTGCGCCAGGCATACCCAAGCTAGGGCTCCCGGATATTTTAAATCTTGAGTTCCCGACTGCAATACTTTTTCCGAGTCTCCTTTTGGGGAATTTAGTTGATATCCGCCCCGTGTTTTAACACGAATTTGGTTTATATTAGTTCCGTTTCGAATATTTTATTCTTCTCTCCTCTTTGTGAATTAAGTTGATATTCGCCCCGTGTTTTAACACGAATTTGGCTAATATTAGTTCCGTTTCGAATATTTTATTCTTCTATTTTGCAAGGAAAATTCCTGATTGAAATATCCGTCTGCGCCAGGCATACCCAAGCTAGGGCTCCCGGATATTTTAAATCTTGAGTTCCCGACTGCAATACTTTTTCCGAGTCTCCTTTTTGGTGAATTTAGTTGATATCCGCCCCGTGTTTTAACACGAATCTGGTTTATATTAGTCCCGTTTCGAATATTTTATTCTTCTATTTTGCAAGGAAAATTCCTGATTGAAATATCCGTCTGCGCCAGGCATACCCAAGCTAGGGCTCCCGGATATTTTAAATCTTGAGTTCCCAACTGCAATACTTTTTCCGAGTCTCCTTTTTGTGAATTTAGTTGATATTCGCCCCGTGTTTTGACACGAATTTGGTTTATATTAGTCCCGTTTCGAATATATTATTCTTCGATTTTGCAAGGAAAATTCCTGATTGAAATATCCGTCTGCGCCAGGCATACCCAAGCTAGGGCTCCCGGATATTTTAAATCTTGAGTTCCCAACTGCAATACTTTTTCCGAGTCTCCTTTTGTGAAATTAGTTGATATCCGCCCCGTGTTTTAACACGAATTTGGGTTATATTAGTCCCGTTTCGAATATTTTATTCTTCTATTTTGCAAGGAAAATTCCTGATTGAAATATCCGTCTGCGCCAGGCATACCCAAGCTAGGGCTCCCGGATATTTTAAATCTTGAGTTCCCAACTGCAATACTTTTTCCGAGTCTCCTTTTTGTGAATTTAGTTGATATTCGCCCCGTGTTTTGACACGAATTTGGCTTATTCTAGTCCCGTTTCGAATATTTTATTCTTCTATTTTGCAAGGAAAATTCCTGATTGAAATATCCGTCTGCGCCAGGCATACCCAAGCTAGGGCTCAAGGATATTTTAAATCTTGAGTTCCCAATTGCAATACTTCTTCCGAGTCTCCTTTTGTGAATTTAGTTGATATCCGCCCCGTGTTTTAACACGAATTTGGTTTATATTAGTCCCGTTTCGAATATTTTATTCTTCTATTTTGCAAGGAAAATTCCTGATTGAAATATCCGTCTGCGCCAGGCATACCCAAGCTAGGGCTCCCGGATATTTTAAATCTTGAGTTCCCAATTGCAATACTTTTTCCGAGTCTCCTTTTGTGAATTTAGTTGATATCCGCCCCGTGTTTTAACACGAATTTGGTTTATATTAAGTCCCGTTTCGAATATTTTATTCTTCTATCCTGCAAGGAAAATTCCTGATTGAAATATCCGTCTGCGCCAGGCATACCCAAGCTAGGGCTCCCGGATATTTTAAATCTTGAGTTCCAACTGCAATACTTTTTCCGAGTTTCATTCCTTTGAATTTGGTTGATAGTCGCCCGTTCTTTAACACAAATTTGGTTTATATTTAAATCTGGTTAACTCTAGAATTGCCTTCCGTTTTCATTACCTTCCCCGAATTTTCTTTTAGTGGGATTTCGTGATCTTAGTTCCGCCCTTTTGAAACCCTTCTTGATTTTGTTAAAAGCTTAGGGAAATGTCTGACGAGTAGATATAGAGTCCCCGATCTATAGTATTGTTTTCCCGATTGGATAGTTTTTTTTTAGTAGCACCGGACCCGTTCGTTACATAAGGGTCTATCAAATACATGAATGAAAAGACCACCAAGCTTAACATAGTTTTGCTTGCCTTTTTTACCGCTTCTTTTATTTGCATGAACGCTATTTTATAATTACAAACCACTCTCGCTTATGTCCTGCCCGCTTCGTCGCTAATAATACATATGTGCTTTTGAGTATTGTTTATTTTGTATGTATATAACAACTTAGAAGGTATTAATGTAATAAAACTGAAATAAACCGGTGTTGTGTTTTATTGACCTATTATAGACTAGTATTTCCTTATGGTAGCGTAGTTGTTTGGCAGCACGAATTTTAGCTTCTCCGTAGTGTGGATCAGGGTAATAACAGTTATTTCAGGACTAGCGAGAACATTTGTTTTATATATTTAGGAATATCCCGAATTTTGACGACAATAGACCCCTGGAATTTACCGTACCTCCATCTGAGGCTACCTGGAACTCTCGACGAGGGAAGTCGAGGGGCCGTGGAGACAACCACGTTAAAAATCTGGCGCCCGAGAAAGTGTAAGGTTTCAAAGGTGTCAGGAGTGACGTTTCCGAGGCGTTCTACGCGCAGTGCAGCGCGCGCGCACACTACGGAGAAGCTAAAATTCGTGCTGCCAAACAACTACGCTACCATAAGGAAATACTAGTCTATAATGGGTCAATAAAACACAACACAGGTTTATTTCAGTTTTATTACATTAATACCTTCTAAGTTGTTATATACATACAAAATAAACAATACTCAAAAGCACATATGTATTATTAGCGACGAAGCGGGCAGGACATAAGCGAGAGTGGTTTGTAATTATAAAATAGCGTTCATGCAAATAAAAGAAGCGGTAAAAAAAAGGCAAGCAAAACTATGTTAAGCTTGGTGGTCTTTTCATTCATGTATTTGATAGACCCTTATGTAACGAACGGGTCCGGTGCTACTAAAAAATTATCCAATCGGGAAAGCAATACTATAGATCGGGGACTCTATATCTACTCGTCAGACATTTCCCTAAGCTTTTAACAAAATCAAGAAGGGTATCAAAAGGGCGGAACTAATATCACGAAATCCCACTAAAAGAAAATTCGGGGAAGGTAATGAAAACGGAAGGCAATTCTAGAGTTAACCAGATTTAAATATAAACCAAATTTGTGTTAAAGAACGGGCGACTATCAACCAAATTCAAAGAAATGAAACTCGGAAAAGTATTGCAATTGGGTACTCAAGATTTAAAATATCCGGGAGCCCTAGCTTGGGTATGCCTGGCGCAGATGGATATTTCAATCAGGAATTTTTCCTTGCAAAATAGAAGAATAAAATATTCGAAACGGGACTAATATAAGCCAAATTCGTGTCAAAACACGGGGCGAATATCAACTAAATTCACACAAAAGGAGACTCGGAAAAAGTATTGCAGTTGGGAACTCAAGATTTAAAATATCCGGGAGCCCTAGCTTGGGTATGCCTGGCGCAGACGGATATTTCAATCAGGAATTTTCCTTGCAAAATAGAAGAATAAAATATTCGAAACGGAACTAATATAAGCCAAATTCGTGTCAAAACACGGGGCGAATATCAACTAAATTCACCAAAAAGGTGACTCGGAAAAAGTATTGCAGTTGGAACTCAAGATTTAAAATATCCGGGAGCCCTAGCTTGGGTATGCCTGGCGCAGACGGATATTTCAATCAGGAATTTTCCTTGCAGGATAGAAGAATAAAATATTCGAAACGGGACTAATATAAACCAAATTCGTGTTAAAACACGGGGCGGATATCAACTAAATTCACAAAAGGAGACTCGGAAAAAGTATTGCAATTGGGAACTCAAGATTTAAAATATCCGGGAGCCCTAGCTTGGGTATGCCTGGCGCAGACGGATATTTCAATCAGGAATTTTCCTTGCAAAATAGAAGAATAAAATATTCGAAACGGGACTAATATAAACCAAATTCGTGTTAAAACACGGGGCGGATATCAACTAAATTCACAAAAGGAGACTCGGAAGAAGTATTGCAATTGGGAACTCAAGATTTAAAATATCCGGGAGCCCTAGCTTGGGTATGCCTGGCGCAGACGGATATTTCAATCAGGAATTTTCCTTGCAAAATAGAAGAATAATATATTCGAAACGGAACTAATATAAGCCAAATTCGTGTCAAAACACGGGGCGAATATCAACTAAATTCACAAAAAGGAGACTCGGAAAAAGTATTGCAGTTGGGAACTCAAGATTTAAAATATCCGGGAGCCCTAGCATGGGTATGCCTGGCGCAGACGGATATTTCAATCAGGAATTTTCCTTGCAAAATAGAAGAATAAAATATTCGAAACGGGACTAGAATAAGCCAAATTCGTGTCAAAACACGGGGCGAATATCAACTAAATTCACAAAAAGGAGACTCGGAAAAAGTATTGCAGTTGGGAACTCAAGATTTAAAATATCCGGGAGCCCTAGCTTGGGTATGCCAGGCGCAGACGGATATTTCAATCAGGAATTTTCTTTGCAAAATAGAAGAATAAAATATTCGAAACGGGACTAATATAACCCAAATTCGTGTTAAAACACGGGGCGGATATCAACTAAATTCACCAAAAAGGAGACTCGGAAAAAGTATTGCAGTTGGGAACTCAAGATTTAAAATATCCGGGAGCCCTAGCTTGGGTATGCCTGGCGCAGACGGATATTTCAATCAGGAATTTTCCTTGCAAAATAGAAGAATAAAATATTCGAAACGGGACTAATATAAACCAAATTCGTGTTAAAACACGGGGCGGATATCAACTAAATTCACAAAAAGGAGACTCGGAAAAAGTATTGCAGTTGGGAACTCAAGATTTAAAATATCCGGGAGCCCTAGCTTGGGTATGCCTGGCGCAGACGGATATTTCAATCAGGAATTTTCCTTGCAAAATAGAAGAATAATATACTAATATTAAGAAAACTACGAAAAAGGAAAATCGGAAAAAGTATTAAATCAGATACGATATATAAATGGTTTACCACACTCTAATATACTAGATATATCAACGTATTTTAAAATGAAAGTCAACTATCTAAATGTTTTAAATTATCATTGAAAAGACCACATATTTTCGGAATTATTATTGTTTAAAGTTCTTACCTTCACAGCAATAAGTTATCACTGAAATTTTTTTCTCAACGAAAAAAAAACTCAAAAGTAAATCGGCAAAAGAAAAGTTAAAATAATTTACAGCGGACGATGAATAAGTTACACTTCTGGCTCGGTCGGCTGGCACTTCGATACTCTCGGATATTTCTCGGCGCTGCAAATTTAATTATGCTCTCGACTTTCTCTGGATCGGTACGGATTCCATCTCCAGTGACTACATGGCCTAAATATTTCATGGACGGTAAACAGAAGTGGCATTTCTCCGGATTCAGTTTCAACCGTGCTCCTCGCAATCGACGGAACACCTCAGACAGATTTTCCAAATGCTGTTCGAACGTTTCCCCTAGAACTATGATGTCATCCAGATAGGCAAAGGCGTACGGATCTAAATCTGGGCCTATTAGTCTGTCAACCAATCTCTGGAAAAGGGCAGGTGCGGAATGTAAACCAAATGGAAGGACCGTGAATTGGAACAATCCACGTCCCGGTACGGTAAACGCGGTAATGGGTTTGCTCTCCGGTGTTAATGGAACTTGCCAATACCCACTCTTCAAATCTAAACTGGAAATATATTTGGCTTTTCGCAGTTTATCCAGTATAGCATTAATAAATGGAAGCGGGTAAGCGTCCTTCATCGTAACTTCGTTCACTTTGCGGAAGTCGATGCAGAAACGGTTCTTTCCATCTTTCTTCTTCACAATTACAATTGGAGAGCTCCAAGGACTGGTAGAAGGTTCTATCACTCCTTCATCTAACATCGCGTCTATCTCGGTATTGCACACTTCCTGCATCTTTGGATTTTGCGGTCGGTGTCTTTGTTTAATCGGACGGGACTGTAGCAGACGGATTTCATGCTCAATAAGCGTAGTCGGACCTCTAATCTTCTCGAACAGCGGAAGTTCCTGGTTCAAAAATGTATTCAACTTTTCTTTTTGATTCTTCGTCAAATTGATTTCTTCACTCGGAATGATTGTTTCGAACGGGCATCCTATGTAGCCATAATTGGTGTTATCTCCTAACTCCTCCGGAGATAACTTCAATCTTCCAGGTTTATTATCATCTTCATTTTCTCTAACCCTTATCAGAGACGACGAAAGGACTTCAGTATTAGATTGCTCCTTGTCAACCCCTAAACCACCCAGGGTGGACGCAGAGACATCGGAAATAGCTTGCTCCTTGCCAACCCCTAACAACACCGGGGAGGATGCAGAGACTTCAGAACCAGCTTGCTCTTGATCAACCCCTAACACCAGGGAAGACGCAGAGTCTTCAGAAAACGACTGCTCTTTGTCAACCCCTAAACCACCCAGGGTGGACGCAGAGACATCGGAAATAGCTTGCTCCTTGCCAACCCCTAACAACACCGGGGAAGACGCAGAGACTTCAGAAACAGACTGCTCCTTGTCAACCCCTAACACCAGGGAAGACGCAGAGACTTCAGAAACAGACTGCTCTTTGTCAACCCCTAACACCAGGGAAGACGCAGAGACTTCAGAAACAGACTGCTCTTTGTCAACCCCTAACTCCAGGGAAGACGCAGAGACTTCAGAAACAGACTGCTCTTTGTCAACCCCTAACTCCAGGGAAGACGCAGAGACTTCAGAAACAGACTGCTCTTTGTCAACCCCTAACTCCAGGGAAGACGCAGAGACTTCAGATACAGACTGCTCTTTGTCAACCCCTAACACCAGGGAAGACGCAGAGACTTCAGAAACGGATTGCTCTTTGTCAACCCCTAACAACACCGGGGAGGACGCGGAGACTTCAGAAACACGGTCTTCTGAGAGACACTTGTCGGTATTGTCCATACTTAGGGTCGGTTTAGCAGCATCGGATTCTTTAGTGAGCGGGCTCACTACTTCCAACATCTCAACAGGACTGGTTGATGGTGAGTGCATCACTAGTTTGTCTTCCATGTATATTTTCCCGCTTCCTAGCTCCAACCGGAAATTATACTTTTGAAGGACATCGTGTCCTAACACGATATCAGTTATCAGACCAGGGAAATGTTCGAATGGCCCTTCCATAATGACGTCATGGATGTTCAGTTTTAGCTTGTATGTGTCGGTGATAGGGACTAAAATTCCATTAGCTAAACGGGCTCTCGCAGCTTGACGGGCTATGGTTTGCTTTCTTTGGGAAAATGTCCTAGCTATCTGATCACCGATGTATGATTTAGCAGCTCCAGTATCCAATAGGGCTCTGAACTTGCGGTTTTCAATTTCAACGTCGATGTGCGGTCGGGAATCGGTCATTTCTTCTGGCGTTTCGGCATGAGAGGCAAATATCTGCGGAAGCTGTGTCGGCCTCTCCTCGGGACAGCTTCGGATTAGTTTTCCTGCCTCCTGCAGGAACAGTCTCGGGAAAATACTCCCTCCTTATGACAACGGGAACAGAATATCTTCTGAGGGTTCTGGCAATTGCTTCGGTAGTGTCCGGATTCACCGCAGCGGAAACAGGTTGGTGGGCGTGAAGACGAGCCAGACGGTCGTTGAGTATTATCACGTGTCGGACCGTGATGAGTGTCGTTCGGTAACGGACGGCTGGTACCAGGGATGGCTTCTCTTACTGGATCGGACGGCGGATTGTGGGACTGTCCATATCTAGGGGTACTCACTGGCTGCGGACGGGCTGGTCCACGGTTCGGTCCACTGGGGTTGGGTGCGTTTTGGAGTTCCTTCCTCAGGAGCTCATATTCCCTCACCACTTGACAGAACGTAGGAAAGTCCTTGAAGTCTACTTTTCGGATCTGCAGCCGGTACTCGGGTAAAAGATTTCGGTACAGCCATCCTAGCTGTTGTTCGGAAGTTAGCTTCCCATGCCTCCTCATCAGGGTCTGTAGCTCGGTCATGTACGTTGCAGCGGATTCATTTCGTCTTTGAAGACGTCTTCCTATCTCGGCTTCCAAATCGACTTCATAGTTGATTGGATAAAAGAAAATTCTGAATTCAGCCTCGAATTCGTCCCAGGTTGTGAACCGACTTCGGTTGTTGCGGTACCAAGAGGCGGGTTCATCTGATAGTAATTCCGGTAATACCGGAAGCAAGTTGTCTTTCTGGACATTCTTTGCAGTGCAGATTTCTTCGATCCTTTCTATGAAAGCGGCCGGATCTCCTCGGTTCCCAAAAGACACCTTCCAATCGTGTACATTTATCGGTTGGGTCGCCATATCGGTCAGATAATCCACAAGATCTCCTTGGTTTCTAGCGGGTGGTGGGGAAATATGTCTTCGTCTCAAAAAGTTGACGAGCCTTCTTCGTTTGTCAGGAACGGTTCCAGCAGTCGATAAATTCCTCTTTCGTAGTTGGGCAGTAAGACCCTCGTTTTTCAGTAGATATACCCAATTTACGCGATGGTCTGTAGTTTCTTCTATGGAATTTACGACGGGTAATTGGGTCGATGCTGACGGAACGGGTAATGTTTCCTCTGCAACTTCAAGTTCAAATGGTAAAGCAATGTCCAATTCCTCGGTACTTCCTCTTGACATCTACTTTTATCTCTTCTTTCTGTATCCCTCGTAGTCGCAACTTCTCGTCCTTCCTTCGCCTCTTTACAGCCACAGCAAGGTAGTACGGCTCCCGCCTTCACAGCAACTAAGCTTCTTCTTCAACCTTCACAGCAACTGCTCCTCTTCTTCCACCTTCACAGCAACTGCGCTTCTTCTTCCACCTTCACAATCGAAGACGGAACGCAACAGTCCCTTCACAGTAACTGCTCTTCTTTTCCCTTTACAGCAATAAAGCTTCTTCTCCAACCTTCACAGTAACGACAAGATAATTCGAAACGAGATATAAAATCCTTGTTTTAATAAACACTCAACAATAAGACGGAAAACAGTCAAAACAGTATATAACGGTACGCCGGGAAACCAAATTATCACCGGACTCCTTCGATAATCTCAAGGTCCCTACACAAATCTTCACACTGAAACAATAAAATTCCACAACCAAAATACAACGGATCCGGTTTTAACAACCAGCCTGCTAAATCAGTAAATCAAACAATACGGGAGAAAATATTATTCAGTAATCAAGAATACGGAAAACCTGAAAAAGAATAAAACAGCTCGTATTCAAACAACAATTCAAGGTCCCTGCTCAAGCAATAAATCAGCAATACGGGAAAAAATATTAATTAATAATCAATAATACGAAAAACCTGAAAAAGAATAAAACAGTTGATATTCAAACAACAATTTAAGGTCTCTGCTCAATCAATAAATCGGCAGTACGGGAAAAAAATATTATTTAATAATCAAGAATCCGGAAAACCTGAAAAAAAATAAAACAGTTCGTACTTAGGCAACAATTTCAGGTCCTTGCTCAATCAATAAATCAGTAATACGGGAGAAAAATATTCTTTACTAATCAAGAATACGGAAAACCTGAAAAAAAAAAATTAAACAGTTCCTATTTAAACAACAAATTAAGGTCCCTGTTCAATCAATAAATCAGCAAAACGGGAAAAAAAATATTCTTCACTAATCAAGAATACGGATAACCTGAAAAAATAAAAATAGGTCCTACTTAAACAACAAATTAAGGTCCCTGCTCAATCAATAAATCAGCAATACGGGAAAAAAATATTCTTCACTAATCAAGAATACGGATAACCTGAAAAAAAAAATAAAACAGTTCCTACTTAAACAACAAATTAAGGTCCCTGCTCGGGCGCCAAGATGTGGCGAAGTATCGAAGTGCCAGCCGACCGAGCCAGAAGTGTAACTTATTCATCGTCCGCTGTAAATTATTTTAACTTTTCTTTTGCCGATTTACTTTTGAGTTTTTTTTCGTTGGGAAAAAAAATTTCAGTGATAACTTATTACTGTGAAGGTTGAGGAAGAGGCTTTATTACTGTGAAGGTTGAGGAAGAGGCTTCGTTGCTGTGAAGGTTGAGGAAGAGGCTTCGTTGCTGTGAAGGTTGAGGAAGAGGCTTCGTTGCTGTGAAGGTTGAGGAAGAGGCTTCGTTGCTGTGAAGATTGAGGAAGAGGCTTCGTTGCTGTGAAGGTTGAGGAAGAGGCTTCGTTGCTGTGAAGGTTGAGGAAGAGGCTTCGTTGCTGTGAAGGTTGAAGAAGAAGCTTAGTTGCTGTGAAGGCGGGAGCCGTTCTGCCTTGCTGTGGCTGTAAAGAGGCGAAGGAGGGACGAGAAGTTGCGACTACGAGGGATACAGAAAGAAGAGATAAAAGTAGATGTCAAGAGGAAGTACCGAGGAATTGGACATTGCTTTACCATTTGAACGTGAAGTGGCAGAGGAAACATTACCCGTTCCGTCAGCATCGACCCAATTACCCGTCGTAAATTCCATAGAAGAAACTACAGACCATCGCGTAAATTGGGTATATCTACTGAAAAACGAGGGTCTTACTGCCCAACTACGAAAGAGGAATTTATCGACTGCTGGAACCGTTCCTGACAAACGAAGAAGGCTCGTCAACTTTTTGAGACGAAGACATATTCCCCCACCACCCGCTAGAAACCAAGGAGATCTTGTGGATTATCTGACCGATATGGCGACCCAACCGATAAATGTACACGATTGGAAGGTGTCTTTTGGGAACCGAGGAGATCCGGCCGCTTTCATAGAAAGGATCGAAGAAATCTGCACTGCAAAGAATGTCCAGAAAGACAACTTGCTTCCGGTATTACCGGAATTACTATCAGATGAACCCGCCTCTTGGTACCGCAACAACCGAAGTCGGTTCACAACCTGGGACGAATTCGAGGCTGAATTCAGAATTTTCTTTTATCCAATCAACTATGAAGTCGATTTGGAAGCCGAGATAGGAAGACGTCTTCAAAGACGAAATGAATCTGCTGCAACGTACATGACCGAGCTACAGACCCTGATGAGGAGGCATGGGAAGCTAACTTCCGAACAACAGCTAGCATGGCTGTACCGAAATCTTTTACCCGAGTACCGGCTGCAGATCCGAAAAGTAGACTTCAAGGACTTTCCTACGTTCTGTCAAGTGGTGAGGGAATATGAGCTCCTGAGGAAGGAACTCCAAAACGCACCCAACCCCAGTGGACCGAACCGTGGACCAGCCCGTCCGCAGCCAGTGAGTACCCCTAGATATGGACAGTCCCACAATCCGCCGTCCGATCCAGTAAGAGAAGCCATCCCTGGTACCAGCCGTCCGTTACCGAACGATACTCATCACGGTCCGACACGTGATAATACTCAACGACCGTCTGGCTCGTCTTCACGCCCACCAACCTGTTTCCGCTGCGGTGAATCCGGACACTACCGAAGCAATTGCCAGAACCCTCAGAAGATATTCTGCTCCCGTTGTCATAAGGAGGGAGTATTTTCCCGAGACTGTTCCTGCAGGAGGCAGGAAAACTAATCCGAAGCTGTCCCGAGGAGAGGCCGACACAGCTTCCGCAGATATTTGCCTCTCATGCCGAAACGCCAGAAGAAATGACCGATTCCCGACCGCACATCGACGTTGAAATTGAAAACCGCAAGTTCAGAGCCCTATTGGATACTGGAGCTGCTAAATCATACATCGGTGATCAGATAGCTAGGACATTTTCCCAAAGAAAGCAAACCATAGCCCGTCAAGCTGCGAGAGCCCGTTTAGCTAACGGAATTTTAGTCCCTATCACCGACACATACAAGCTAAAACTGAACATCCATGACGTCATTATGGAAGGGCCATTCGAACATTTCCCTGGTCTGATAACTGATATTGTGTTAGGACACGATGTCCTTCAAAAGTATAATTTCCGGTTGGAGCTAGGAAGCGGGAAAATATACATGGAAGACAAACTAGTGATGCACTCACCATCAACCAGTCCTGTTGAGATGTTGGATGTAGTGAGCCCACTCACTAAAGAATCCGATGCTGCTAAACCGACCCTAAGTATGGACAATACCGACAAGTGTCTCTCAGAAGACCGTGTATCTGAAGTCTCTGCGTCTTCCCTGGTGTTAGGGGTTGACAAAGAGCAGTCTGTTTCTGAAGTCTCTGCGTCTTCTCTGGTGTTAGGGGTTGACAAGGAGCAGTCTGTTTCTGAAGTCTCTGCGTCTTCCCTGGGGTTAGGGGTTGACAAAGAACAATCTTTTTCTGAAGTCTCTGCGTCTTCTCTGGTGTTAGGGGTTGACAAGGAGCAGTCTGTTTCTGAAGTCTCTGCGTCTTCCCTGGGGTTAGGGGTTGACAAAGAACAATCTTTTTCTGAAGTCTCTGCGTCTTCCCTGGTGTTAGGGGTTGACAAAGAGCAATCCGTTTCTGAAGTCTCTGCGTCTTCCCTGGTGTTAGGGGTTGACAAAGAGCAGTCTGTTTCTGAAGTCTCTGCATCTTCCCTGGTGTTAGGGGTTGACAAAGAGCAGTCTTTTTCTGAAGTCTCTGCGTCTTCCCTGGTGTTAGGGGTTGACAAAGAGCAGTCTGTTTCTGAAGTCTCTGCGTCTTCCCTGGTGTTAGGGGTTGACAAAGAGCAGTCTGTTTCTGAAGTCTCTGCGTCTTCCCTGGTGTTAGGGGTTGACAAAGAACAATCTTTTTCTGAAGTCTCTGCGTCTTCCCTGGTGTTAGGGGATGACAAGGAGCAGTCTGTTTCTGAAGTCTCTGCGTCTTCCCTGGTGTTAGGGGTTGACAAAGAGCAATCCGTTTCTGAAGTCTCTGCGTCTTCCTTGGGTGGTTTATGGGTTGACAAAGAGCAGTCTTTTTCTAAAGTCTCTGGGTCTTCCCTGGTGTTAGGGGTTGATCAAGGGCAAGCTGGTTCTGAAGTCTCTGCGTTCTCCCCGGTGTTGTTAGGGGTTGGCAAGGAGCAAGCTATTTCCGATGTCTCTGCGTCCACCCTGGGTAGTTTAGGGGTTGACAAGGAGCAATCTAATACTGAAGTCCTTTCGTCGTCTCTGATAAGGGTTAGAGAAAATGAAGATGATAATAAACCTGGAAGATTGAAGTTATCTCCGGAGGAGTTAGGAGATAACACCAATTATGGCTACATAGGATGCCCGTTCGAAACAATCATTCCGAGTGAAGAAATCAATTTGACGAAAAATCAAAAAGAAAAGTTGAATACATTTTTGAACCAGGAACTTCCGCTGTTCGAGAAGATTAGAGGTCCGACTACGCTTATTGAGCATGAAATCCGTCTGCTACAGTCCCGTCCGATTAAACAAAGACACCGACCGCAGAATCCAAAGATGCAGGAAGTGTGCAATACCGAGATAGACGCGATGTTAGATGAAGGAGTGATAGAACCTTCTACCAGTCCTTGGAGCTCTCCAATTGTAATTGTGAAGAAGAAAGATGGAAAGAACCGTTTCTGCATCGACTTCCGCAAAGTGAACGAAGTTACGATGAAGGACGCTTACCCGCTTCCATTTATTAATGCTATACTGGATAAACTGCGAAAAGCCAAATATATTTCCAGTTTAGATTTGAAGAGTGGGTATTGGCAAGTTCCATTAACACCGGAGAGCAAACCCATTACCGCGTTTACCGTACCGGGACGTGGATTGTTCCAATTCACGGTCCTTCCATTTGGTTTACATTCCGCACCTGCCTTTTTCCAGAGATTGGTTGACAGACTAATAGGCCCAGATTTAGATCCGTACGCCTTTGCCTATCTGGATGACATCATAGTTCTAGGGGAAACGTTCGAACAGCATTTGGAAAATCTGTCTGAGGTGTTCCGTCGATTGCGAGGAGCACGGTTGAAACTGAATCCGGAGAAATGCCACTTCTGTTTACCGTCCATGAAATATTTAGGCCATGTAGTCACTGGATGTGGAATCCGTACCGATCCAGAGAAAGTCGAGAGCATAATTAAATTTGCAGCGCCGAGAAATATCCGAGAGTTCCGAAGATTTTTGGGAGTCGCATCCTGGTATAGGAGATTTGTGCCATCGTTTTCACAAAAGGTGGCCCCGTTAACGAAATTACTCCGCAAATCCCAGCGATGGAAGTGGGCGGAAGAGCAAGAAGCTGCCTTTGCTGAGATTAAAACATGTCTGTCAGAATCCCCTGTTTTAAGTTGTCCTGATTTCTCCGTACCGTTCACCCTACAGACCGACGCCTCCGAATATGGTTTGGGAATAGCCCTTACCCAACAGAAGAGTGGCCAGGAACATGTGGTAGCATATGCAAGTCGCACGCTAAGTCCTGCCGAGAAGAATTACTCCGTCACTGAGAAAGAATGTCTTGCCATTGTTTGGGGAATTGAAAAGATGCGTCCTTATTTAGAGGGCTACCATTTCACGGTTGTTACCGATCATCAATCTCTTAGATGGCTGCATTCCATAGTGAGTCCGTCCGGACGTTTAGCCCGATGGAGTATTTTTCTGCAGCAATATGATTTCGAGATACAGTACCGTAAAGGTGCTCTAAATCGCGTGGCTGACGCGTTGTCCAGAAATCCGCTACCAATGACAGCAGAAACCAATCCACCATCGATACTTTGTGTGACCGAGGTAACCGCCGAATGCTCATGGTACCGTAACAAGAAGGAAGAAGTCCTGAAGGATCCAGAAAAGTTCCCTGACTACTGCATCAAAGAAGGCCGTTTGTACCGTCATTTTTGGGATATAAATGACTTAAGAGAACCAGAGATGAGTGATCCATGGAAACTATGCATAGCGAAATCCGACCGAACCCGAGTTCTCGAAGAAAACCATGATGCCCCTCATGCTGGACATCTGGGAATCGCCAAGACCATTACTCGTATAGCCAGATCTTACTATTGGCCGGGAATGTTCCGAGACATCACCAAGTACGTTCGCAGATGTTCACAATGCCAGAAGTACAAACCATCCCAACAAAAGCCTCCTGGAAAAATGCAGCCATCTCCAAATCAACGACCTTGGGACACTGTTAGTTCCGATATCATTGGACCATTGCCGAGGAGCAAGAAGGGGAACTGCTATATTGTAATTTTCCAGGACCGATTTACCAAGTGGGTACAGTGCAAACCATTGAGGAGTGCCACTGCCAGTAGTATCGGTACCGCATTTCACGAAGAGATACTGACCCTATTTGGATGTCCCCGTACCGTTTTAACCGATAACGGATCCCAGTATACTAGTACGTTGTTTAAGAATATGTTGAAAGAATTAGGAATCCGACACCGCTTCACACCCCCGTACACGCCGCAAGCTAACCCGGTAGAGAGAGCCAATCGCACTTTGAAGACGATGATTGCGCAATATTGCGAGCAAGATCACCGAGATTGGGATATCAGACTAGCCGACTTGAAGTTTGCGATGAACAACTCCAAACACGATTCGACTGGGTTTTCGCCGGCCTTTTTGAATTTTGGACGAGACCCCGACATTCCGAAATCCCTTAGGAGGGAAACTGAAGACAACCCGGAGAGCACTACGAAAGAAGGTACCGTAACCGAAAATCCTAAGGAGGAAGATACAATACCGCACCGCACGAGACTGGATCAATTGCAAGAGTGTTTTGACCTCGTCCGTTTAAATCTGTCCAGAGCATTTACCAGTCAAAGCCATTATTATAATCTACGCCGTCGTGACTGGAAATGCAAGTTGGGGGAAAAGGTTATGAAAAGAGAGTATACTTTGTCTTCAGCGGTTGATCATGTCGCCGCGAAATTAGCTCCAAAATACTCTGGGCCTTACGAGGTGATCCGAGTCGTCTCCCCCGTAGTATATGACTTACGAGACGAAGCCGGCAAGCGACATAACCGAATCCACGTGAAGGATTTGAAACCGTTAAATTGTTAGTTTGTTACAGAATGAAACCGCGATGCGATGCACCACCCCGTGGGAGTGAGCCGCTCCTAAGCCGCAATCCGTGCGAGGACCGGACGGAACGACAAGACAGGGAGCAAGCCCGAATCAAATTAGCTAAGGAAGCTGCCCGCCGACTCAGGGAGTCACCAGAACTCGAAGAATATGAGGTCGTGGATCTCACCGCTTCGCCCTCGTCGGCCGCCCCTTCCGATCCAGACACCGGAAACACCAGTTTAAACTGGAGTGTCCGAGGATTTGGGCCTCGTTCCAACGTCTGTAGCAGGGGCTACCGACTAAAGAAAACCAGGCCACAATAGTTCGCACCGTGGAAGACAAGCCCGGATCATGGAACAAAGACTTTAGAGTAAGAAATTGTAGCTTTGATAGATTGTTTGGAAAAAATGTAAAGCCCGCGAGCGGTGCTCGCGTCCTTTAATTTTTTTTACCGAAGTAAGGGGGGAATGTAACGAAGTGTTCGTTACTAGCATGTTAAAGTTGATGCGCCGAGTGTAATTTCATTTTTAGATTATGTCGCCGAGTATATATATATTTAACTTATATTATGCATCAACCGTCATATATTCGTTTCTTTGTACCTAATCATGTTAAAGTTTATGCGCCGAGTGTGATTTCATTTTTAGATTATGTCGCCGAGTATATATATTTAATTTATATTATGCATCAACCGTCATATATTCGTTCCTTTGTACCTAATCATGTTAAAGTTTATGCGCCGAGTGTAATTTCATTTTTAGATTATGTCGCCGAGTATATATATTTAATTTATATTATGTACCAACCGTCACATATTCGTTTCTTTGTACCTAATCATGTTAAAGTTTATGCGCCGAGTGTAATTTCATTTTTAGTTTTCTGCCGCTGAGTATAATTGTTTTATATTACATATCACCCGTCACGTATTCGTTTCTTTGTTATATTTTCATTTGATGGTTTATGTCACCGAGTATATATTTGAGTTAAATTATTTGATAGTTTATGTCACCGAGTATATATTCATTTTCATTATGTATCACTCATTGCATATTCGTTTCTTTATTTATAATTCATTTAATATTTTATGAGCCGAATATATTTTCATTTTACAATTTATGTCGACGAGTGTATCTAATCATTTGTATATTGACTTATAATTAGGGTAAAGTATTGTAAATCTTCGTGAACATTTTATTTTATTTTATCCCCTGGTTTCGGGGTAGAACCAAATGTTATAATAGTTTAATATTTATCCAAATTCCGATATTTTCATTTTCTTCCTAGTTGCGATGGAGGGATCAATTTTTTTCGGGAGTAAAGTATTTACTTCAATTTTGAAATTCAACATTTGAAGGTACTGGTCGCCCCACTGCAACAAGGTAGATATGGATAGAAGCGCGCAGGTCGAGAGGGAGGTGGAACCGTGAGGTTAGACGGCTGATATTATTTTTAAAAATAGAGAGAGTATCGAAGTGCCAGCCGACCGAGCCAGAAGAGTAACTTATTCATCGTCCGCTGTAAATTATTTTAACTTTTCTTTTGCCGATTTACTTTTGAGTTTTTTTTCGTTGGGAAAAAAAATTTCAGTGATAACTTATTACTGTGAAGGTAAGAACTTTAAACAATAATAATTCCGAAAATATGTGGTCTTTTCAATGATAATTTAAAACATTTAGATAGTTGACTTTCATTTTAAAATACGTTGATATATCTAGTACATTAGAGTGTGGTAAACCATTTATATATCGTATCTGATTTAATACTTTTTCCGATTTTCCTTTTTCGTAGTTTTCTTAATATTAGTATATTATTCTTCTATTTTGCAAAGAAAATTCCTGATTGAAATATCCGTCTGCGCCAGGCATACCCAAGCTAGGGCTCCCGGATATTTTAAATCTTGAGTTCCCGACTGCAATACTTTTTCCGAGTCTCCTTTTTGGGAATTTAGTTGATATCCGCCCCGTGTTTTAACACGAATTTGGTTTATATTAGTTCCGTTTCGAATATTTTATTCTTCTCTCCTCTTTGTGAATTAAGTTGATATTCGCCCCGTGTTTTAACACGAATTTGGCTTATATTAGTTCCGTTTCGAATATTTTATTCTTCTATTTTGCAAGGAAAATTCCTGATTGAAATATCCGTCTGCGCCAGGCATACCCAAGCTAGGGTTCCCGGATATTTTAAATCTTGAGTGCCCGACTGCAATACTTTTTCCGAGTCTCCTTTTTGGTGAATTTAGTTGATATCCGCCCCGTGTTTTAACACGAATCTGGTTTATATTAGTCCCGTTTCGAATATTTTATTCTTCTATTTTGCAAGGAAAATTCCTGATTGAAATATCCGTCTGCGCCAGGCATACCCAAGCTAGGGCTCCCGGATATTTTAAATCTTGAGTTCCCGACTGCAATACTTTTTCCGAGTCTCCTTTTTGGTGAATTTAGTTGATATCCGCCCCGTGTTTTAACACGAATCTGGTTTATATTAGTCCCGTTTCGAATATTTTATTCTTCTATTTTGCAAGGAAAATTCCTGATTGAAATATCCGTCTGCGCCAGGCATACCCAAGCTAGGGCTCCCGGATATTTTAAATCTTGAGTTCCCAACTGCAATACTTTTTCCGAGTCTCCTTTTTGTGAATTTAGTTGATATTCGCCCCGTGTTTTGACACGAATTTGGTTTATATTAGTCCCGTTTCGAATATATTATTCTTCGATTTTGCAAGGAAAATTCCTGATTGAAATATCCGTCTGCGCCAGGCATACCCAAGCTAGGGCTCCCGGATATTTTAAATCTTGAGTTCCCAACTGCGATACTTCTTCCGAGTCTCCTTTTGTGAATTTAGTTGATATCCGCCCCGTGTTTTAACACGAATTTGGTTTATATTAGGCCCGTTTCGAATATTTTATTCTTCTATTTTGCAAGGAAAATTCCTGATTGAAATATCCGTCTGCGCCAGGCATACCCAAGCTAGGGCTCCCGGATATTTTAAATCTTGAGTTCCCAATTGCAATACTTTTTCCGAGTCTCCTTTTGTGAATTTAGTTGATATCCGCCCCGTGTTTTAACACGAATTTGGTTTATATTAAGTCCCGTTTCGAATATTTTATTCTTCTATCCTGCAAGGAAAATTCCTGATTGAAATATCCGTCTGCGCCAGGCATACCCAAGCTAGGGCTCCCGGATATTTTAAATCTTGAGTTCCCAATTGCAATACTTTTTCCGAGTCTCCTTTTGTGAATTTAGTTGATATCCGCCCCGTGTTTTAACACGAATTTGGTTTATATTAAGTCCCGTTTCGAATATTTTATTCTTCTATCCTGCAAGGAAAATTCCTGATTGAAATATCCGTCTGCGCCAGGCATACCCAAGCTAGGGCTCCCGGATATTTTAAATCTTGAGTTCCAACTGCAATACTTTTTCCGAGTCTCCTTTTTGGTGAATTTAGTTGATATTCGCCCCGTGTTTTGACACGAATTTGGCTTATATTAGTTCCGTTTCGAATATTTTATTCTTCTATTTTGCAAGGAAAAATTCCTGATTGAAATATCCGTCTGCGCCAGGCATACCCAAGCTAGGGCTCCCGGATATTTTAAATCTTGAGTTCCCAACTGCAATACTTTTTCCGAGTCTCCTTTTGTGTGAATTTAGTTGATATTCGCCCCGTGTTTTGACACGAATTTGGCTTATATTAGTCCCGTTTCGAATATTTTATTCTTCTATTTTGCAAGGAAAAATTCCTGATTGAAATATCCGTCTGCGCCAGGCATACCCAAGCTAGGGCTCCCGGATATTTTAAATCTTGAGTTCCCAATTGCAATACTTTTCCGAGTTTCATTTCTTTGAATTTGGTTGATAGTCGCCCGTTCTTTAACACAAATTTGATTTATATTTAAATCTGGTTAACTCTAGAATTGCCTTCCGTTTTCATTACCTTCCCCGAATTTTCTTTTAGTGGGATTTCGTGATATTAGTTCCGCCCTTTTGATACCCTTCTTGATTTTGTTAAAAGCTTAGGGAAATGTCTGACGAGTAGATATAGAGTCCCCGATCTATAGTATTGTTTTCCCGATTGGATAGTTTTTTTTTTAGTAGCACCGGACCCGTTCGTTACATAAGGGTCTATCAAATACATGAATGAAAAGACCACCAAGCTTAACATAGTTTTGCTTGCCTTTTTTACCGCTTCTTTTATTTGCATGAACGCTATTTTATAATTACAAACCACTCTCGCTTATGTCCTGCCCGCTTCGTCGCTAATAATACATATGTGCTTTTGAGTATTGTTTATTTTGTATGTATATAACAACTTAGAAGGTATTAATGTAATAAAACTGAAATAAACCGGTGTTGTGTTTTATTGACCTATTATAGACTAGTATTTCCTTATGGTAGCGTAGTTGTTTGGCAGCACGAATTTTAGCTTCTCCGTAGTGTGGATCAGGGTAATAACAGTTATTTCAGGACTAGCGAGAACATTTGTTTTATATATTTAGGAATATCCCGAATTTTGACGACAATAGACCCCTGGAATTTACCGTACCTCCATCTGAGGCTACCTGGAACTCTCGACGAGGGAAGTCGAGGGGCCGTGGAGACAACCACGTTAAAAATCTGGCGCCCGAGAAAGTGTAAGGTTTCAAAGGTGTCAGGAGTGACGTTTCCGAGGCGTTCCACGCGCAGTGCAGCGCGCAGTCTTCGCCTCTCTTGTAGGGGAGGAAAACGCGTCACATCTTGGCGCCCGAGCAGGGACCTGAATTTGTTGTTTAAGTAGGAACTGTTTTATTTTTTTTTCAGGCTATCCGTATTCTTCATTAGTGAAGAATATTTTTTTTCCCGTGTTGCTGATTTATTGATTGAGCAGGGACATTAATTTGTTGTTTAAATAGGAACTGTTTAATTTTTTTTTTTTAGGTTTTCCGTATTCTTGATTAGTAAAGAATATTTTTCTCCCGTATTACTGATTTATTGATTGAGCAAGGACCTGAAATTGTTGCCTAAGTACGAACTGTTTTATTTTTTTCAGGTTTTCCGGATTCTTGATTATTAAATAATATTTTTTCCCGTACTGCCGATTTATTGATTGAGTAGAGACCTTAATTTGTTGTTTAAGTAGGAACTGTTTTATTTTTTTTTCAGGTTATCCGTATTCTTGATTAGTGAAGAATATTTTTTTCCCGTATTGCTGATTTATTGATTGAACAAGGACCTTAAATTGTTGTTTAAGTACGAACTGTTTTATTCTTTTTCAGGTTTTCCGTATTTTTGATTATTAAATAATATTTTTTTCCCGTATTGCCGATTTATTGGTTGAGCAGAGATCTTGAATTGTTGTTTGATGCTGATTAAGCAGGGATCTTGAATTGTTGGTTGAACACGAACTGTTTTATTATTTTTCAGGTTTTGCGTATTCTTGATTATTGAATAATATTCTCTTCCCGTATTGTTGATTCACTAGTTTAGCAGGGACACTGGCTGTTTGTTAAAACCGGAACCGTTGTATTTGGTTGTGGAATTTTATTGTTTCAGTGTGAAGATTTGTGTAGGGACCTAGAGATTATCGAAGGAGTCCGGTGATAATTTGGTTTCCACGGCGTACCGTTATATACTGTTTTGACTGTTTTCCGTCTTATTGTTGAGTGTTTATTAAAACAAGGATTTTATATCTCGTTTCGAATTATCTTGTCGTTGCTGTGAAGGTTGAGGAAGAGGCTTCGTTGCTGTGAAGGTTGAGGAAGAGGCTTCGTTGCTGTGAAGGTTGAGGAAGAGGCTTCGTTACTGTGAAGGTTGAGGAAGAGGCTTCGTTGCTGTGAAGGTTGAGGAAGAGGCTTCGTTGCTGTGAAGGTTGAGGAAGAGGCCTCGCTGCTGTGAAGGTTGAGGAAGAGGCTTCGTTGCTGTGAAGGTTGAAGAAGAAGCTTAGTTGCTGTGAAGGCGGGAGCCGTTCTGCCTTGCTGTGGCTGTAAAGAGGCGAAGGAGGGACGAGAAGTTGCGACTACGAGGGATACAGAAAGAAGAGATAAAAGTAGATGTCAAGAGGAAGTACCGAGGAATGGGACATTGCTTTACCATTTGAACGTGAAGTGGCAGAGGAAACATTACCCGTTCCGTCAGCATCGACCCAATTACCCGTCGTAAATTCCATAGAAGAAACTACAGACCATCGCGTAAATTGGGTATATCTACTGAAAAACGAGGGTCTTACTGCCCAACTACGAAAGAGGAATTTATCGACTGCTGGAACCGTTCCTGACAAACGAAGAAGGCTCGTCAACTTTTTGAGACGAAGACATATTTCCCCACCACCCGCTAGAAACCAAGGAGATCTTGTGGATTATCTGACCGATATGGCGACCCAACCGATAAATGTACACGATTGGAAGGTGTCTTTTGGGAACCGAGGAGATCCGGCCGCTTTCATAGAAAGGATCGAAGAAATCTGCACTGCAAAGAATGTCCAGAAAGACAACTTGCTTCCGGTATTACCGGAATTACTATCAGATGAACCCGCCTCTTGGTACCGCAACAACCGAAGTCGGTTCACAACCTGGGACGAATTCGAGGCTGAATTCAGAATTTTCTTTTATCCAATCAACTATGAAGTCGATTTGGAAGCCGAGATAGGAAGACGTCTTCAAAGACGAAATGAATCCGCTGCAACGTACATGACCGAGCTACAGACCCTGATGAGGAGGCATGGGAAGCTAACTTCCGAGCAACAGCTAGCATGGCTGTACCGAAATCTTTTACCCGAGTACCGGCTGCAGATCCGAAAAGTAGACTTCAAGGACTTTCCTACGTTCTGTCAAGTGGTGAGGGAATATGAGCTCCTGAGGAAGGAACTCCAAAACGCACCCAACCCCAGTGGACCGAACCGTGGACCAGCCCGTCCGCAGCCAGTGAGTACCCCTAGATATGGACAGTCCCACAATCCGCCGTCCGATCCAGTAAGAGAAGCCATCCCTGGTACCAGCCGTCCGTTACCGAACGATACTCATCACGGTCCGACACGTGATAATACTCAACGACCGTCTGGCTCGTCTTCACGCCCACCAACCTGTTTCCGCTGCGGCGAATCCGGACACTACCGAAGCAATTGCCAGAACCCTCAGAAGATATTCTGCTCCCGTTGTCATAAGGAGGGAGTATTTTCCCGAGACTGTTCCTGCAGGAGGCAGGAAAACTAATCCGAAGCTGTCCCGAGGAGAGGCCGACACAGCTTCCGCAGATATTTGCCTCTCATGCCGAAACGCCAGAAGAAATGACCGATTCCCGACCGCACATCGACGTTGAAATTGAAAACCGCAAGTTCAGAGCCCTATTGGATACTGGAGCTGCTAAATCATACATCGGTGATCAGATAGCTAGGACATTTTCCCAAAGAAAGCAAACCATAGCCCGTCAAGCTGCGAGAGCCCGTTTAGCTAACGGAATTTTAGTCCCTATCACCGACACATACAAGCTAAAACTGAACATCCATGACGTCATTATGGAAGGGCCATTCGAACATTTCCCTGGTCTGATAACTGATATTGTGTTAGGACACGATGTCCTTCAAAAGTATAATTTCCGGTTGGAGCTAGGAAGCGGTAAAATATACATGGAAGACAAACTAGTGATGCACTCACCATCAACCAGTCCTGTTGAGATGTTGGAAGTAGTGAGCCCGCTCACTAAAGAATCCGATGCTACTAAACCGACCCTAAGTATGGACAATACCGACAAGTGTCTCTCAGAAGACCGTGTATCTGAAGTCTCTGCGTCTTCCCTGGTGTTAGGGGTTGACAAAGAGCAGTCTGTTTCTGAAGTCTCTGCGTCTTCCCTGGTGTTAGGGGTTGACAAGGAGCAGTCTGTTTCTGAAGTCTCTGCGTCTTCCCTGGTGTTAGGGGTTGACAAAGAGCAATCTTATTCTGAAGTCTCTGCGTCTTCCCTGGTGTTAGGGGTTGACAAAGAGCAGTCTGTATCTGAAGTCTCTGCGTCTTCCCTGGTGTTAGGGGTTGACAAAGAGCAATCCGTTTCTGAAGTCTCTGCGTCTTCCCTGGTGTTAGGGGTTGACAAAGAGCAGTCTGTTTCTGAAGTCTCTGCGTCCTCCCTGGTGTTAGGGGTAGACAAGGAGCAGTCTGTTTCTGAAGTCTCTGCGTCTTCCCTGGTGTTAGGGGTTGACAAAGAGCAATCCGTTTCTGAAGTCTCTGCGTCTTCCCTGGGTGGTTTAGGGGTTGACAAAGAGCAGTCTTTTTCTAAAGTCTCTGCGTCTTCCCTGGTGTTAGGGGTTGATCAAGAGCAAGCTGGTTCTGAAGTCTCTGCGTTCTCCCCGGTGTTGTTAGGGGTTGGCAAGGAGCAAGCTATTTCCGATGTCTCTGCGTCCACCCTGGGTGGTTTAGGGGTTGACAAGGAGCAATCTAATACTGAAGTCCTTTCGTCGTCTCTGATAAGGGTTAGAGAAAATGAAGATGATAATAAACCTGGAAGATTGAAGTTATCTCCGGAGGAGTTAGGAGATAACACCAATTATGGCTACATAGGATGCCCGTTCGAAACAATCATTCCGAGTGAAGAAATCAATTTGACGAAGAATCAAAAAGAAAAGTTGAATACATTTTTGAACCAGGAACTTCCGCTGTTCGAGAAGATTAGAGGTCCGACTACGCTTATTGAGCATGAAATCCGTCTGCTACAGTCCCGTCCGATTAAACAAAGACACCGACCGCAGAATCCAAAGATGCAGGAAGTGTGCAATACCGAGATAGACGCGATGTTAGATGAAGGAGTGATAGAACCTTCTACCAGTCCTTGGAGCTCTCCAATTGTAATTGTGAAGAAGAAAGATGGAAAGAACCGTTTCTGCATCGACTTCCGCAAAGTGAACGAAGTTACGATGAAGGACGCTTACCCGCTTCCATTTATTAATGCTATACTGGATAAACTGCGAAAAGCCAAATATATTTCCAGTTTAGATTTGAAGAGTGGGTATTGGCAAGTTCCATTAACACCGGAGAGCAAACCCATTACCGCGTTTACCGTACCGGGACGTGGATTGTTCCAATTCACGGTCCTTCCATTTGGTTTACATTCCGCACCTGCCACTTTCCAGAGATTGGTTGACAGACTAATAGGCCCAGATTTAGATCCGTACGCCTTTGCCTATCTGGATGACATCATAGTTCTAGGGGAAACGTTCGAACAGCATTTGGAAAATCTGTCTGAGGTGTTCCGTCGATTGCGAGGAGCACGGTTGAAACTGAATCCGGAGAAATGCCACTTCTGTTTACCGTCCATGAAATATTTAGGCCATGTAGTCACTGGAGATGGAATCCGTACCGATCCAGAAAAAGTCGAGAGCATAATTAAATTTGCAGCGCCGAGAAATATCCGAGAGTTACGAAGATTTTTGGGAGTCGCATCCTGGTATAGGAGATTTGTGCCATCGTTTTCACAAAAGGTGGCCCCGTTAACGAAATTACTCCGCAAATCCCAGCGATGGAAGTGGGCTGAAGAGCAAGAAGCTGCCTTTGCTGAGATTAAAACATGTCTGTCAGAATCCCCTGTTTTAAGTTGTCCTGATTTTTCCGTACCGTTCACCCTACAGACCGACGCCTCCGAATATGGTTTGGGAATAGCCCTTACCCAACAGAAGAGTGGCCAGGAACATGTGGTAACATATGCAAGTCGCACGCTAAGTCCTGCCGAGAAGAATTACTCCGTCACTGAGAAAGAATGTCTTGCCATTGTTTGGGGAATTGAAAAGATGCGTCCTTATTTAGAGGGCTACCATTTCACGGTTGTTACCGATCATCAATCTCTTAGATGGCTGCATTCCATAGTGAGTCCGTCCGGACGTTTAGCCCGATGGAGTATTTTTCTGCAGCAATATGATTTCGAGATACAGTACCGTAAAGGTGCTCTAAATCGCGTGGCTGACGCGTTGTCCAGAAATCCGCTACCAATGACAGCAGAAACCAATCCACCATCGATACTTTGTGTGACCGAGGTAACCGCCGAATGCTCATGGTACCGTAACAAGAAGGAAGAAGTCCTGAAGGATCCAGAAAAGTTCCCTGACTACTGCATCAAAGAAGGCCGTTTGTACCGTCATTTTTGGGATATAAATGACTTAAGAGAACCAGAGATGAGTGATCCATGGAAACTATGCATAGCGAAATCCGACCGAACCCGAGTTCTCGAAGAAAACCATGATGCCCCTCATGCTGGACATCTGGGAATCGCCAAGACCATTACTCGTTTAGACAGATCTTACTATTGGCCGGGAATGTTCCGAGACATCACCAAGTACGTTCGCAGATGTTCACAATGCCAGAAGTACAAACCATCCCAACAAAAGCCTCCTGGGAAAATGCAGCCATCTCCAAATCAACGACCTTGGGACACTGTTAGTTCCGATATCATTGGACCATTGACGAGGAGCAAGAAGGGGAACTGCTATATTGTAATTTTCCAGGACCGATTTACCAAGTGGGTACAGTGCAAACCATTGAGGAGTGCCACTGCCAGTAGTATCGGTACCGCATTTCACGAAGAGATACTGACCGTATTTGGATGTCCCCGTACCGTTTTAACCGATAACGGATCCCAGTATACTAGTACGTTGTTTAAGAATATGTTGAAAGAATTAGGAATCCGACACCGCTTCACACCCCCGTACACGCCGCAAGCTAACCCGGTAGAGAGAGCCAATCGCACTTTGAAGACGATGATTGCGCAATATTGCGAGCAAGATCACCGAGATTGGGATATCAGACTAGCCGACTTGAAGTTTGCGATGAACAACTCCAAACACGATTCGACTGGGTTTTCGCCGGCCTTTTTGAATTTTGGACGAGACCCCGACATTCCGAAATCCTTGAGGAGGGAAACTGAAGACAACCCGGAGAGCACTACGAAAGAAGGTACCGTAACCGAAAATCCTAAGGAGGAAGATACAATACCGCACCGCACGAGGCTGGATCAATTGCAAGAGTGTTTTGACCTCGTACGTTTAAATCTGTCCAGAGCATTTACCAGTCAAAGCCATTATTATAATCTACGCCGTCGTGACTGGAAATGCAAGCTGGGGGAAAAGGTTATGAAAAGAGAGTATACTTTGTCTTCAGCCGTTGATCATGTCGCCGCGAAATTAGCTCCAAAATACTCTGGGCCCTACGAAGTGGTCCGAGTCGTCTCCCCGGTAGTGTATGACTTAAGAGACGAAACCGGCAAGCGACATAACCGAATCCACATTAAGGATTTAAAACCGTTGAATGATTAATTTCGCCTACAGGAGAGATGTTCCCGTCTGCGCCGATACACCAGAGCCCGAGGATTTAGGCCTTGCTTCAACGTCCGTAGCAGGGGCTACCGACTAAAGAAAACCAGGCCACAATAGTTCGCACCGTGGAAGACAAGCCCGGATCATGGAACAAAGACTTTAGAGTAAGAAATTGTAGCTTTGATAGATTGTTTGGAAAAAATGTAAAGCCCGCGAGCGGTGCTCGCGTCCTTTAATTTTTTTTTACCGAAGTAAGGGGGGGATTCAGGAGTTATCTCTCACATAGGCAACAGGTCGTCAAAATCAATGGATTTAATAGTGAAGAACGCGATATAACATACGGAGTACCACAGGGTACTATATTAGGCCCTGTGTTATTCAATCTCTACATGAATGATCTATTTTCTTTAAATAGCGCTGGTCATATAATTGGTTACGCGGATTATACTGCAATTGTTTATGAGGACAGTAATTGGTATGATTTAAAGCTAAAAGTTGAATCAGACCTAAAGCTGATAAGTCGTGGTTTGATAGTAAACTATTAACCATAAATTTTGAAAAAACTTTTTACATGCCTATTCTTAACTCCAACTCATCTAATAACCGATTTTATCCACTAAAAATATCACAGTTTGATCAGGATTTATTTATTGAACCAACAAAATAAAAATAAAATATTTGGAGGTTATATTGGATACAAATTTAAAATGGGATTGTCATATCAAATATATAATAAAAAAATTACAGTTTATTTTGCATAAATTTAGGCACTTGAAAAAGTATATTTCTAGCCAACATCTCCGCAATTTATATTTTGGATTGGTGGAAAGCCATCTTCGATATGGAATTCAGGTTTGGGGAAGTGCGTTGGAAACTCACCTGCAGTCATTAAATATAATCCAGAGGATATTTCTAAAAATCATAATGTCTAAACCGAACCTTTATTCTTCAGATCTTTTGTATTCTGAAAGTAGAATATTGGATCTGAAACAACTATACTTTTTATGCGTTTCAGTGGAATATCATGAATCAAAGAATACATACAACTTACCAATCCATAACTACAATACTCGGAATAGACATTTCCATACAGTCCCTAGGATGATAAAAACGAGTTGTCAGAAAACATATTCTTTCTATTCCGTTAAGATTTGCAACCGTATTCCAGATTATATTAAAAGCATTCAAAATATTCGATTATTTAAAAAGAAACTAAAACATTTCACTTTAGAGCAGAAAAGAGAATTCTGCGATATAAAAATCGTAACGTGAGAAGTATTTATACCTACACATGGTAACATTGGCTGAAGGTTGGAGTTTTCAGTGTTCAACCACTTAAATAGTTTAATATACTACAGGTTTTTTCTGTACTAGTACAGGTTCATTTTCTTTATTCCTTTAATTTTTCATATTATATTTTTTTAGATTCATATTTTGTTGTGATATTCTGATTGTGCTATGTATTATTTATGATATTACTACTATCATTATTGTTGCTAAGTTTAGTATTGTTGTAAGTGTAACTAATATTGTCGCTGTACTTAATTTAGATACTACTTACAAGCTATTTTTTACAGCTTCTGTGGGGCATTGTGTTTATTTACGATTTTTGATGTACATTTGTTATACTTTGTAATTTCTAGTGAATATAATATATTATTATATTATTATTATGACATAAAGGTAAAGACAGTTGAAATTGTTCAATATTGAAATCTGATCTCTTTAACCTTTCATAAAATGGTTAGTATTTTTTCTGCGTGTCTGGGATGGTATTTGTATCATGAACTGCTGTTAATGAAGCTACCAGATCTGTGAGAACAACTAATTATTTTTTTGATATTTATACTTTCTACATTTTCAATAAAGAAATAAAGATCCTGTATAAAATTGATCTATAAGAAAGACTTAATTAAAAATTTATTTGTTTACTCCCCCTTATTTTTAAATAAACTCATTACAAATTTAAATGCACTTGTTTACAACTGACTCTCTTAATTCAAATTGTGCTATCGTAGGCGAATCATGAAGAAAATTAATAAAGTCGAACCGTTTGCCGCGTCAAAACGAACCTTATCATTATTTTTAGTTTACCATGAAGAGTATTCAATATTAAGATTATTATTACTCGGTATTTTGAAAGCATCTATACTTATTGTAGTACCGATTGCCACCTTCGTTCATCTAATTGTGGTTAAAAGAAGTAAGAAAATTTAGATTCATAGCATTTTGGTTCCATTAAATAAATTTTCTCTATATTATCTCCTATTAAGTACATTTAATTTCTTTCTTCCTTCTATTTCAACTCAAACTATATCACATTCTGCACACATTTTATGTGTTTCATTTTTTATTTCTCATTCACTATATCAATATGTCAACAAGGTATTACATTTTTATCAATTCATGCTGTCTTTATCAAGCCATTTCTCATCCTTGTGTAAGTTTCTGTTAATCTTTTTCACTGTCTTCTAGTATTTTCTCATATTATTCCATCAAAAGCTTTCTCTGTGTTAGTGAAACAGCCATGAATTGGTTCTCCCACTCTAATTATTTTCCTGATAATTGTCTTGGTATAAAAATCTGATCGATACCTCCATTCTAATATCCTTTTCAGTTTCTGTCTTATAATTGTCTTTCTATACTTCTTTGCGTCGTTCATTTCTTATATTTTGTCGAAATGATTCCTATTTGTCAATATGTCAATCTAAGTATTACAATTTGTCATGCCATATTTCATCCTTTCATAGCTTTCCGTAGATCTTTTACAGCGTCTTTTAGTATTTTCTGTTATTCCATCAATAACTTTCTCCATAACGGCCATGAATCACTCTAATTGTTTTTCATGATAGTTGCCTTGGTGTAAATATTTGTGCAATAGCCCCTTTCTAATGTCCTTTTCAGTTTTTGTCTTATAATTATTTTACTTCCTGAAGTCGTTATTTTCTCATATTTTGGGTTAGTGATTCTTATTTACCAATACGTCAATGTAGGTATTACAATTTTATAAATTGTTTCTGCCTTTATGGTACCATCATTCATCCTTTCGTAGCTTTCTGTTCATCTTTTTCACTATCTTTTAGTATTTTCTATCATTCCCTCAGATGTTTCACCACGTCAGTGGAATAGCCAAACATTTGTGCTCCCACTCAAATTTTTCCCAATAATTTCCCCTTCACCTTGTTCTTTTAAGTTTCTGTCAGATAATTTTCTTACTCTACATCCCTGAGTCGTTTTTTTTATATTTCGGCGTATTTTCAATCTGCCTGCCTTGGTACCTTACCCATTTCCATATCTTGCTTCTGTTAACTCTTTTTAAGTTTCATTAATAACTCCTTCTTCATTTTCGTCGTTTTTATATTTCTTTTCCTGTTTCACCTTCTTCCAAAAACTCCTCAAATGTATTGATAGCAAAATCTACAGGAGCACCACTTTATTTTTATCTTGTCAAAAGGATCAGCCGTGATGTAACTAAAACGTTTCAGAACAATTGGATGTGTCAATTGCTGAGAATGTTTCTATAGGAGTAAGCATATCATCAATGACCATACTGAATACTTTGGTACCTTTTTATTCCAAAGAATGGACAGCGGTTTTAGAAAAAATTTCAGATTTGAAGTCGTTGATTAAATCTTCAAAACTTGATAAAACGATAAAATTTTATAATACATTGGCGATCGCATCAGCTGCTTATTGTGGTGGAGGGGCAGTTTTCTACACCATGGCTTGTTATTTTGAATCTACAAAATGTTTAAATATTGAAAAGGACAGTCAATCGAACTTTCTTTGTATCACAATGTATCCAGTTTGGTTGCCATTCCAAACTAGTATATACACAGATTACTTTATCTTTGGTGTTCAGTCCATAATGATATTTATCACTTGTGTATGCGGTAAGTATATCCCTTACAAATACCTTCCTGATGTTTAATAATATTATTTTTAACTAGACCAAGAAGTGATTGACTCAATATAATATTGAATAGAAAAGAGAAGATATGATATTACAAATATTAAAGCTAAGATATTATTAGCCCTATGATGATATCCTGGATATCTTTTTCCTATTTAAGATCAGTATAACTGTGCAATGATCTAGAAAATCAGGAAAACTAAATCTGCTGATCTATACAAGTATTACTTAAGAAGACATTTTGAAAGTGGGGAACTCCCTAGATTTATCTGTTCATTGACGATTTCATATTGTAGGTATCTTAAGTATCTTCTAATTTCTAACTTTTCAAGGAAATCCAGTTCTTATTTTTTATCACAAATATGTAGTACTTATAGTTCTGTGTTAGGTGTCAATGAATGTTTGGTGTCAAATAGATGTTTTGCGTAGTGGGATTTATCTGGTTGTTTTAATCTATATGCTCCTAAGGGTTCATTGTATCCAATTTCAAAATTTGTAAGTGTTTGACCCAAATAAAGTGCATTGCATTCTGGACATTTAAGTTTATATATACCAGACTTCTTCAATGGGGATATTTTTGTTTTCATAGTTACCAATTTTGTATTTACACTACTTTCTGTTTTTAAAAGAAATTGTATTTGTTGCTAAAGATATTATCTTGGAAATATTATTATAAATATTACCAGCACATTTGATGGTTCTGTAATTTTTTATTTCTTTAGTTTGCTTAGGAAATATTAGTTGGAATGCCACTTTTTCCTCTTTTTTATTAAGTAATTTATTTATTATATGTAATGGATATCCGTTGGATGTTGCTATTTATTTAATTGTAATAATTTCTCTACCAAAATTATATTTGTTCGTAGGAACTTAAAATGCTCTATGTATCATTGAATTATAGGCTGATAATGTATGTGACATGGGATGATTGGAACTATATGGAATAGTCACATCAGTGTGTGTTAGTTTTCGGTAAATTGAATAATCAAGTACATTATCAATTCTCTGAATTTTTAAATCAAGATAATTGATTGAGCTATGTTCTTCAACTTCTAATGCAAATTTAATTATTGGGTGTAAATTATTAATATTGTAATGTTTTTCTTATTTATTTAAACAGTAAACGGGTAGGATAAACTTTAAACACTCGGTATGGCTACTCACGAATTTATTAATACTTAACTACTCACTAACACTTAATTTATATACAATTAACTATTCATTTAAATGTAATTCATATGCACACAAACTTAATTATTAATTTATATCAACACTTCATCTTCGCTATTTCGGTGTATTCTTGTGTGTTTCACGAGAATTAGCAGGGCACCGTCATCATCGGATACTGATAACGGGGGTTGTAGCTGGAAATTGATATCTGGACACCAGTATCTCGAAAGATAATCTCTACCATGTTCCTGATAACTCGCCAATCCAACTGGTTACTACAGTTTCTTCACGCTGAATTCCAGCATATGGTCTCGTAGGTTTCGAAGTGCTTCCCACACATCGCGGTAGGTAGATCGATCTTGAAGTTCATTTTTAGTTACCACGTAGAGAGGTACCGCGAATTATGTTTCAGCTTCAGTGTCTTACCAGGGGCTGCAATCTGGTCTTCAAGTTTTTTTAATTGCCCGAACTTCTTTCGAAAGACGGATGCCAGCCCACGTGCGTTCAGGAGAGGGGCGGGTATGTTGTATGCCAGTGAATAATATTCCGGGAGAGTGAACAAACCTTGTCGTTGTTCTGAAGTGACACCATATCTAGCTTTCCCGGTACCTCCATACGCGCCCATAAATTCATCGAATAAAGGGTCAGATACATCTCGAATATGGTTTACTTCTTTCTCTAGGTCATGGTCTGCTTCGAATGGCGCTAGTCGGTTTTGGTGAACTACTTTTGGTTTTCCGTTGGGGATCTTGCTTATGCAATATATAACATCATTGATCTCTTTCTTGATTAAGTATGGACCTTCCCAGGATTTTTGTAATTTTGGAGAAAATCCTTTTCTCCTCTCGGGCTGTGTAACCATCCTTTGTCCCCTTCTTTAAAACCGCCTTCTGTGGCCTGCGTGTCGTACCGACTTTTCATTCTGTCGTTCGAAGTAATTCATGAATATCTTCCAGCCTTCTCCTCAATTGGATCACGTAGTCTTCTCCTGCTAGATCTTCTCCAGGCCGACATCCAAATTCCAAGTCACAAGGAAGCCTCATTTCACGTCCAAACAGGATTTTCGCAGGTGTTTCACCCGTGGACTCATTCACGACAGATCGATAAACCAATGCGAATAGGGAAAGATACTGGTCCCAATCTTTCTTATGGCTGGGAACTACTTTGGACAGGTATTTTCCAATAGTCCTGTTTATTCTCTCGGCCATTCCATCTGACTGTGGATGTAATGATGTTGTCCTGATCTTCTTCATTCCCAGCTTCTCGCAAATCTCCTGGAATAGATGGCTTTCGAAATTTCTTCCCTGGTCACTGTGGACTTCCAATGGCACTCCATATCGGCTGATAAATTCTTTCACCAATACATCCGCGACAGTTGTGGCCTCTTGGTTCGGGATAGCGTAAATTTTCACCCACTTTGTGAAATAATCCATTACAACCAGTATGTATTTGCTACCATTTTCTGTCGTCGGAAATGGTCTAGCGATATCTAAAGCAATGCTTTCGAAAGGACTTCTAACATTATACTGTACTCGTAGCACAAGTCGTACATTTCTTACACCAGTCCTTCACATCATTGGAGCTGTTTATCCAATAAAACCTCTCCCGGATTCGCTGGAGGGTTTTCTTCACTCCCAGATGACCTCCCGATGGACTGTCGTGTAACTTCTTTAGTACTGCAGCTACTCTTGTTCTCGGGATAACTAGCTGTCTCCTCAACAGCCCTTCTTCCAGGACAAAGGAGTCCCACTGAGCCCAATACGCCTTGAGTGTCTGTGAAAATCTTGACACTTCTTGCCATGTAGGTCACCGATTGTCTTCCTTCCATTGCCGAATCTTCTTTAGGTGAGGATCATTCTCCCGATCTCCTCTGATCCTGGTGGGTGACCATTCTTTGTTGACTACAGTAGTTCTTGAAACTGTAGCTTCCCTAGATTCCGCCTTGTTGCCGTGTGAGCAGTCTGTTGGGCACTGCTGTCTGATCAGGGAGTCGACATTTCGGTGACTCACACCGGCTCGATGTTCGATGTTGAAATCGTACTCTTGAAGTCGTTCAATCCATCTACCGATCTGGCCCTCGGGATTCTTGAACTGCATCAACCACTTGAGTGCTGCATGATCAGTCCGGATTAAGCACTTCCAACCATAGAGATACTGGTAAAAGTTTTCCACGGACGTCACTACCGCCAAAAGTTCTCTTCTTGTGACGAAGTAGTTTCGTTCTGGTTTGGAGAGGATTTTACTGAAATATCCTAGCACTCTTTCTTGCTACTGATAACATCTGTTCGAATCTGGCATTACAATTGTCAGTGGTCGTTGTTTGGCGAACTATAGACGTCACTGGTACGCAGGATCCAATCCTAGTTTCCTTCATGCTGGTAACTGGGTAACAATTCACGTTTATCACACGTACTGGGATCTCTTTCGCCGACGTAACCAATCTTTTTCCAATTAGTACTCCTATGCCAACTTTTTCGTCGTGGTTCCTTGGCTCCATCATAACCGGTGTACCTTCCTCCATGATTCCCTGTAGCCGTGCTACTATAATTTTGTTTCGTGAAGGTAGAACGGTATCTTCCTATACAGCTGCCAACACCGTGCTGCCTTCATACGGATAAAGGAATACCTCCTCGGAACCCACTTTAATTGTTCTGTTTCTGAAGTCCGACCGGACTTCAATGTCATTTACGATTACAGGTTTGGAGAGGACTTTACTGAAATACCCCAGCACTCTTTCTTACCCTCCTTGGATCTGTGAGAGCACTCCTCCAATTCCTACATTGCTTGCGTCAGTGTCAAGAATAAAGTCTCTCTCATGTAATGGATATCCTAATATCGGCGCCGTGGTTAAATGCCTCTTCAAGGTTTCAAAAGCCGTTTGACAGTCTTCGTCCCATTGGAAAGGTCTTGCTTCTTCTGTAAGTCGAGTTAGAGGCTTGGCAATATCTCCAAACTTCCTGATAAATCTTCTATAATATGTGCTAAGTCCAAGGAAACTCCTAATTTGATGTTTGTAGGCTAGTCGCGGCCATTACTGAATGGAAGCAATTTTCTCTGGATCCACCGCCACTTTTTCATTGCTCACTATATGACCTAGGTAGTTGACTCGGTTTTGGAATAGCTGACATTGGAGTCGTTTGAATATGTCTTCCAAATTCTTCAGGTATTTCTGGCTTGAAAGGTTTCGTTTGTTCGGTCTTCTTTTCTTCCTCTGGCGTGCCTCGCTTTATTGAATCGGCAATCTTTCCCTCTAACTCCTTGATTTTCTCGTCTATCATTGTCATCTTATTTTCAATGTCTGATTTTATTTTCTCGTTCATCGATGTCATCTTATCCTCTATATCCAGTTTTAGGGATGAGATTTTATTTTCGACGTCAGCAGAAATGGCATTTTTCAATGATAGGATATCGGCAGATATATCATTCTTCATAGCAGAAAAATCGTTTCTTATGGTTGAAATCTTCTCGTGCATATTAGCGGCAATCCTGTCTATGTTAGCAGAAATTGACGAGATTAAGGTGAAAGCCTCGTCATTGAATAAAAATGTTTCTGGATCCAAGCTGTCACTTACCAGTGCCATTTTAAGTCTTTCTACTAACTCACTCTTCTCACCGAACGTTTCCAACTCGCGATTTTCCAATTCTGCCTTTAGTTCAGTCACTTAGTCTCTTGGCCATTTTTACGTCTTATTTATTTATATTATCCCACTTCTGACACCAATGTAATGTTTTTCTTATTTATTTAAACAGTAATTGGGTGGGATAAACTTTAAACACGCGGTATAATTACTTACGAATTTATTTAAACAGTAAACTACTCACTAACACTTAATTTATATACACTTAACTATTCACCTACATTTAATTTATATGCACACAAACTTAATTATTAATTTATATCAACACTTCACTCTTCGCTATTTTGGTGTATTCTTGTTTATTTCCCGAGATTCGTGCCTTTTTTACTAGATAATTCTAGATTGCGGCTTACACAAAAACAATTGGCTCTCTGGCATTTTCTTGATAAGACTGGTCACAAAAACAATGTCTAGATAAGATAGTCACAATCGTAAACAGTTCTAAGAACTCCCTGCGCATTCGACATAATTTTAACTTTCATACATGGCTTAGACAGAGTCGGATTCAGGAGTTATACTAGTGTGCTGTTTCGTAACAATAATAAACCAACTTTAATAATTAACCAACTAACAACATTTCTACATATACTAAAATATATGCTAACTGTGCATTTCTTATCTTATTTACTGTAACATGATATTTTTATTGATTTCTAGAATTTCCTCGTCCTATAACTAGTTTGACTCTTTTCCAATCATATAGGTGTTCAGCTACAGCTGATTGCACATATCCTCTTTTTATATGAATTTGATTTGAAGTCATTAGCATAAAAATCTAAGGATCATTTTCAAATTTCAAAAAAATACTTGTTTTGGAAAAGATACGGATAATGTACGAGTATAAGCGTAGAAAACGTTTTTTCCGTAGAATATTTTTATTTCATTTTAAGGCGGTGCGGTGAACTTCCTAATTTGCGAAGTTGCCCTGTACGCATCTTTGCAAATTCAATCATTGAAAACCAGGTTTATGGACATTATAGACATTACATCAGAAGTAGAGCAAGACTATAAATTGAGATTGTGGATACAAGATCACCAATCATTGATAACGTAAGTAAATAGGTGTTTTGTATGTTATTGTTCCTGATAAACATATTTTTTCTAAAAGAACTTGAAAATAATAATGATAAATGGTAGAGATAAGCAAAAGTATTTCTGAAACATAAATATTGAAACACATAAAATAATGAGTAAAGGAAAAATTAGCTTTTATACAAGGTGTTTAATTAGCAATTGAAAATATTTTAATAGTTGAATTTTGAGTTCAAAATATTAAGGTTCGGCCTAAATCCTTACTGAGTTACAGGGTGTTTTATTTAAAAAAAATGGGACATTAAGGAGGAAGCGTAAGACCTGGTGGAAGACACAAAGGAGGTGAATTTTCGTGTTAAAATTGGGGAGTTTTCAGGTTTTGAGAAGGATGAAGCTATGGTGGTGCTTGGAGGTTTTGAGGAGGTTGGAAGCTTTGAGGTTGTGTGGGATTTTGAATGAGACGATTTTGATAGTGTTTTTTTAATGTTGGATTTACAGACTTTGAATAAATCTTGTAGAATTTCGATTGTAGATTCAGCGCATCTAAGAGCTTGGAGTTGTTGGGGAGTCATATTGATTAAATCGGAATATTCTATGTCCGAAGTGTTGGATTTGGGTGCAGTTTTAGTGCTGCCGGTGTGTCTGGCGGACATTTTTGGGTAATTTTTGGGAATAAGTGTGGAATTTAGCTGTGAAAACTAATACCGACCACTGTCCGATGGAGTTACTTCCCCAGTTAAAGGTTTCCTGACTTATTAGCTTTACAAGGTGTTTATATTTACCTGGATTAAATATCCTTCCTATGTTTGGTGTGGTTTCAGTTGGATTCGGTGCGAGATTACTTCAGGTTATCATAATTAAAAAATGTTAGGAGGCTATTTATTGCACACCTTTATCACCTGAAACCTGGCACAGTCACCGTTAGTCAAGTATTGTCTGGCAGGAACTGGCTCTCAATCTATTATTTTTATAGCGTGAACTTCATTTTTCTTTTCAGAATTCTAGAGGAAGCAAAAAGATTGACAAAGATTTGTGTAGGTTCCGGATCTTTATCATTTGCTTTGGTGTGCGCTTCTGTTGCAAATCAAGTCATAAATAGGGTAAGTAATTATTTTAAGATTAATTAAGTTAATCTTAAATGAAAACCGAGACTGTATCAAACAAGCGTCGGGTGACCTCCAGAAGATGGAGGCAGTTCAGAGAAGAACCAAAAGGCTAATAAAGAAGAAAAAGGAAAGAGGATTGTTAAAACAAGTACTTTTCTTAAACAGATCGTCTAACATCTAATATTGTAATTTATACAGAACTCCCTTTTTAACTAATATCTTCAATTTTAGGCACCTGCAATTAATACTTCAAAAGCTTAATTTTCAAGAGGTAGAAGAAAGCCATCAGAGTAATCTTTAAATAACGTGGTTTCTGCATTTTTAGATACAGCAGGTGCTCCATAAGATATGATCCCAAACTTAAACAAAAACTTGCTGATCAAATCATCCTAGTTTTAGGATTCTATCTAACTATAGTAATGCTTCCTTTTCTTTTTTTTTCAGAATAAACCAGTAGGGACAATTATACACTTAATTGGATGGATAGCTTCTTTATTTATGCATTGCCACGCGGGACAAATAATTATGTCTGATGTATGTTTAATTACGTAATGTGTTTTTCACTTAATGGTTTGGCCGTAAATGAATACTATTCTTGTATTAACACCAATGTGAAATCAATTAAAGAATTTTGATTATTTTTCAATAACACCACACGTCTGACATTAAAGTGAAATTGATTAAAGAATTTATTTGATTTTTCGTTACGACTAGCAACTGACACTATATCTTCCTTGATTTCATATCTATACAGTTTTAATCCTACCATTTTTGGACATAAGCCTCTTCTTGATTCCTCCATGCTTCTCTATTAATTGCGATGTTCATCCATTTAGATTCAACACATTTTTTCAGATCATCTTCCCCTCTCTTATGTGGTCTTCCTCTTTACAATCCCACGATATCTAGGTGAATTAGCTGCTTGTTCCACATTTCGTCTTTTTGTCTGCAAATTTCCACTTTTGTCGTCCTGTCTGTTCCCTGACGTCTATTACTTAGGTTGTACCTAATCCACTTGTTCCTTTTTTTTTGAAAATTATACTTTTATATTTACAATGTATAAATGAATATATAAATAAATTTTGCAGAAAAAACTAAATAAGACATTGGTTCACAATGAAAATATACAATTTAAAAACTAATAAAAAAAATTATTAAACTTAAAGGTGGGACTTTGTGTCATCTTGTTCATAGAAGAGACCATATGCTTCTACAATGACTAAAGATTTTCACGATATTAATAGCACCATTGAATCGTTATATTTGTACCACTGTCCCGTGTAGGGATGTCGGCAATATGCTGTGTAGTGACCATTGTGAGGGGTTCCACAGTGATTTGATATAGCGTAGAGGTTGTACATACAAGGTGCCACATTATCAGCCGCGTAATGGCTCATATCAAGCCCTTCTATTGGAAAATCTATTGCAACATTAAGTTTTCCACTAAATCTTTCTGTTTGTAAACGCGCTTCAGGTGAATAACCAATATTTTCGGAAATTTATAAATTGAGAATGATTTAGTGCATCGTCTTCGTTCCTTACATTTCTAATAAATGCTGTCACCAACTCTTTTCTTAAATATGCAGCCGAGCGTGTAAGGCAAATCCAGTCCAATTTAGGCTGGGAACGCCTGGGCTTAAAACGGTTTGATTTCCTTGCCAGGACAGGATTGCTCTCTCAGTTGGTCCTCGTATCCACTATGTATACACACTCTAGGGAAAATTTGGGGTAGGATTATAAATAAAGTATTGGGAAACCACAAAGTTGTATAAAAAAATATAATAAAACTTTCTCTGTATATATATATATATATATATATATATATATATATAAAATCCCAATATCAGAACAAACTATTAAATTTCCCCACTATAAAAGTAACTATACACTTATCTATAAATTGTACATACTAAATCTTTCGCTGTATAACATATGATTAACAACGAAACAAATATAATATCCCTCACCATGAGATAGAACAAAATTATTACCCACTTATCATTTAATATGTTTAACGTGTGCGAGGGGCGTATGATTTAACCCTTATTTCGAAGTTGCGAGAAATACTTATTTTGCTCTTGAAACAATACTATACAAAACGACTGTGGTTTCGAATCATTGCACTTTGTATCAACAGAAAGTGAAATCAGAGTGGTTAAAAGGAATTCTGCTGATCTATGAGTAATAAATGTTTATCGACAATCCCGTTCGGTGCGTAAGTGCCGAGTTGCAAATTTTCAGGTCTTTGAATAACCTATAATGTTTATTTATTTTACCTAATATGAATGGAATTACCTAACCACGTCTGAAATAATTAGCTTTTATTTATCGTAGCGAAATTTTACTGGAAATGGGGCTTGAAGGAGACAAAATCATACGCTCCGGGCCCGTGTTACTAGGTACAAATAAATCTCGGTTTAACCCTTGTTTATTTTCCATCTACGAGGTGGAAGCGAATTATGTGGCGTAACACAATAATCAAATAAATAGTCCCTAACTCCTGTCGGTTATATGCACCCTAAAGAAAGCGAAATGTTCCTACAATTTTGGAGAAAACCTTACTCTGTCATCACACACGATAAACTCATATCTTATATAACGAGCGGTGCCCAAATTGTGAGCCTGGACCTGCAGTGCCTAATTAAAACCTGCCAATTTGTCAAATCCCCGTGAAAGAATAAATAATAAAATAAATATACTGTTATAGCTTCTACCTATGTATATAGTTATATTATAAATACCAAGTTTAGAACCAGCGTACAATAATAAAAACGAATAAATTTCTCCTCAAGAAAAAAACTTTAAATCTCAACTTGTTTAAAAACTTACCGCGTTGTAAACTCCCTTTCTCCGGTTTTCGATTACTGCCTGCGTTCACTATCTTTCTAGAAACCGCGGGTAACGCCAGTTACCGGTATCGAGCTATGCTGAACTTCGAGTAGAGGGCGAGTTTTCCCGTTTTGTGTCACCGACGGGGGACAGTGTTCACCGTCAAGGATATCTAAGTATCCCTTTTACACCCTGACACAACGGAGAAAAACTTCTTCCTCTGAAGCCGCTAACACCAAGAAAACTGATACCAGTTAACGTGTCAGGGAAATGATTTTCCCCTTCGCGTTTTTCGCCCGACACTGTCTGTCGCTCTGACTGCTCTGTATCTGGTTTTTACTATCTCCCCGAATTAGGTATGGGTTTTTTTTTGTTGAATTGCAAAAATCCATTTTTTGTTTTGAAGCGGCCTCAATTTTTCGTTATTAACTAGTTGTATACAAAACAATTATTTAATTTTGACCTAGTAAAATGTTTTAGTTGTTTCAAAGCTGTTATGGTTCTGTATCATTTTTCTAAACAAAAAGTGGGTCGCATTCCACTTTTTAATTATATTTGAAATAAACCATGTTTTACCGTGTGTTCTGAAAGTTATTAATTTAAATGTTTCTATTTGGTATTCACGTTTATTACAACACATTGGTTTCTTATCACAGTCGAGTGTTTCTTCTCTTGTAAACGAATCTAAACATTGTGAAAGTCGTAATTGACCTGTTCTTTGGGGTATCGAAAGGGATAAATCCCAAAAGGGATCGTAGGTAACTGAACAGTGACCACAGTGTGTGCACTTGATTGTAGATTTTAATTAATCGACAAAAAGTTATCCACAATCTTGGAGTTGTCCATTCTCGGATATCTCGACCAAGATTCTTGTGCTTTCTCATTGTCACTAAGTTTGTCATCATTTTCTGTTGATATGGGTTTTGTTTTTTCATATACCTTGTTGACACCTTCGTGAAGTCCTGCTAATAGCTAACGAAGAAACTCCTGTGCATCATGTTGAGTGTATCCCATGAAACTTGAAGTAAATCGCTGAATCTGACTACTTTTCAATGATACTGTATTAACCACTCTGAACCGTCTTCAGACCAAAGCTCTTGAATAACTTCAGCAAATGCTTTAATTAGTGCTCATTTCATGCTAGATATGTTTATGTTAATATCTCTTATGTATGCGTCTTTCTTTAGATATTCTAATAGCCACCTTGTGTTTGATAGACATTGGATAATACTATTCATGAAACATGTGTTATCAATATTTTTGAGGTGTTTGAGAACCAAAAATTTTTGGGGAATACCCTTTATGGATCTAATTGTGGATATATTGTTAAGAGCTCTTTCGCAACTACTATCATTGTACGAATAATCTCGGATTCTATTATTGTCTTTCTCACTTGATCGGCGTGATAAGGAATTTGAATAGATGTTGTTTGCTATTGAATTGGAAGTAGATATTGCGGTTTTGGAAAGTTTCGTTGATGTCTATAGATCATTGGTCTGGTTCACTTTGTTAATATATTCCTTGTTATCTACATCATTTTTAGACGTGTCCTTTTGTTCTTGTTGAGTTTCATCCCCTTTCTGAAAATCTTTAATCAAAAATTAAATGGATGAAGAGAAGTCTGCGCTTTGGCAATTTTATCCATATTTTGCTTTTGTGAAGATCCATGTTTGGAAGCCGTAGGTGAAGATCGGTAGTCCACACTGGTAGAACACTTTTGTTTTAAGATATTGCGGAAGTTGTGTTGTGGTTAAGATTTCCAAAACATTTTGGGTAGGATCCTTGACTTATTCGTAGCTCTAATAAATATCATGTTTCATGTATTTCTATAAATTTTCGATTCATTACCTATCTGCTCGTCATCTATATAGTTTGAAACCTTAGTTTTGAATATAATTTATACAGGGAACTTCCAAAAGTAGTTATTAGTCTGCATAACACAGCCCCCTTTTTAAATAGAGTTCTTTCCAGTGCTTTTATTATGCTTGCACTTCATCTACAACTAGTTCAGACAATTGGCGACTTCTATTTAGTTATAGAAGTCGCCAACTAAATCTTCGAGATGCTTCAATATACATAATACTGGTTGTATATGAACAATTAATAAATTTAGATAGATCATTTTACAGAGCGAATCTGTGGCGGAAGCAGTGTATAATTCCAAATGGTATGAAACTAATATATCGACAAGAAAAACCATCTTAATAATATTAATGAGATGTCAAAAACCGTTAACGTTGGATGCTCTTCCACAAGGAATTCTAAGTTATCCACTATTTATGATGGTACGTATCTACAATATATGAAAGGTTTGTATATGAAATGCCATCACCATCCGCATCTTTGGAAAAACGAATCGTCTGTGTTTAGTTTCGGTTCCTTTGAAATAATCCTTGTGATGTTGGTTGCCGGCTGCCTCTCCATCGTTTTGGGGATCGCCCATGTGGAATTATATATTATCTGTCATTTTATCGGACTTTTTATTTTCATTATTCATTTTACTACATTAGCAGTGTGGCATTTATGTTTTTCTGTTCGTATATTTGGCGTAGAATGTGTGTGTAATATGTAGGAACACGAAAGTAGTCTCAATGTTTCAGTTTACACCATACTCTTCCTGTGATTTTTATATCATTTTCGATGATTACATCAATCGATTCCTCGCATCAAAAACCGCATTTTCAATCATTTTGAAATTTTCATAAAACCAAAGCCTAATGAAAAAGTAGTTAAGTTCCCATAAGTCCACCTGAAAATACACGAAAATCACCTTCATCACATAAAAATTTACATGTTTATGTATGTTTGTATTTATGATGTTCTAATCAACTTTTTTTTAGATTACCAAGTCTTCGTATTCATTACTAACATTCCTTAGCAATACATAAGTGGCAAACTGCAATGAGACAATTTAATGAAACTAAGATATAGGCATAAATATATTCGCTCACACGTTAGATGCAAATCAAAACACTTATTAGTAAATAAAGGATTTAAGCATGACACTTTTCTTTTTTAATTTTACCAAATACAGGCTAAAATACCTCATTTCGTTTTGCTGGGCTTAGCGTTTAATGGGAAAATAGTTTTGGCGCAGAATACTATGAATTAAAGTTTGTCAAAATTTGTGATGACACATTTATTTCAAAGAGTGTGTTTATTATTTTTACAAAAATAACATTAGGTACATTATATCACATATATTCTAAGATTAGGTGCATCAATTAGTGGAGTATGTCACGACTGAGAGTCCGTACTCATTTTAAAATTCAAGGCACTCTTTGTTGAAGATTACATGAAGGCAGCTTGGGCGGGTGCAGTGTGAAACGTGCTTCTTTAAACAATGTGAATCATATCACGGTATCAATCAAGGTATGTGGAAAAAACGTGGTGAGGATAATGTGAGATATGCGTTAGGATGGTGTTCACAGCAGAACAAGAGGAGAAACTGAAAAATTTCCTGATAAGTGCTCTAAAATGTACTATGGTCTATCAGTAGAAGAAGATTGCCAACAAGTTGTATATGAAATTGAAGTGATTAACAAAAGAAAGAAGAAAGTAGCAGGCATTGACATACAATTATTTGTAAAGGCACTCCAAACTCACCCAAAGAACCCCTAAGGATTGCAGTTTGCTTCGCGCTACTTTTTTCACCAAAGAGAATGTAGTTGTTTTCTTTAATAATTTGGAAATGTTGTATAAAAACAGCATCCAGAATTTGGTGATGGGACAAAGGTGTTCGATTTGGCTTAAAAGATCACATCAACAGTATAGAAATCCCAACGAATAGTGGCTGAAAAAGGCGTCCAATTCCTATGATACTGAGAGTGCAATGTCTTCGTGGAGCTTTCTGTATATCAGAGCTGTCCAAATGCAAGTGTCCCAAAGACCGCTTTAAAAAAATATGCGGTTTGGAAGGCCGCATTATAAAATATTTCGTATGCAACTTTATCAATGAGTTTCAATATGTATGGTATACAAAGAAAAAACGCGTTTGTATTATTATTTTAATTTATTCAAAAAGTATCAAGTTATAAAAAAATTAGTGGGAAGCTTGAGGACGTTGGTTTTCACTAAATAATGCATCAATATTAACCATAATATTTGTTGTTGATAAACGAATCAACTGATTTTATAAATTTCATGTTGAAAAACATGCTTTCACAGAGATACGTGCTTCCCAGCATTGAGCCCAGTGGAAGTCCTAAGTTTCGCAAGTTGGGGTATCGTCCTTCTTGTAGTAACTTAAAAAAGTCCAATCCAGTTTCAGTTCTTCTTGGTAAAAAGGATCTGATTGCAAATCACACAATTCCAGTTAAAGGTCTACTCTGCTTACATTCTTAACTGAAATTGTAAAGGGCTGAGTAAAAACTGACATCTCTCTTTAAATTTTTTTAAAGCCGCTAAATCGATTTTCGAATTCTTCTGCAATTGTGTCAATGTATTTTATATGAGGTAAATTTGAAACTTCCTCCAAATCCTTCATTTCTTCAAAATGCTATTTAGAACTTGGAAATAATGAAAAATCATTTTTTCTAATGAAGACTTGAAAATCTTAATATTACGGCTTATTTACGGCTTCAAAAATATCCGTACCCTTGGTTGTACCATCGAGAGGAATAAGATCAAGCATCTCTTCAGCTACACTGAAGTCGTTCTGAATAGTTCGGATAAAAATGACAAGCTGGCTACTGTCGGACAGATCAGTGCTTTCATCCAGGCATAGCGAAAAATATTTACATTTTTCAACCGCGGGCCTCATGTTAGACAGCCCTCCTATAGATGACATTACCTCAGTAAATGGCACAGACATGAAGATGCTGTTGGAAAATCTGTAGCTCAGGGTACTAAAAGACGAAAAGGTTTCATTTTATCCGGGGTCAATTTCAGCAATTCGAACATTGGCTAAATATAAAATGATTTCGTGTTTGTGTCTTAATAGGACCAGTTAAACTATTTTTTATACCAGATGACCTTTTCTTGAGACTTCAAATTAATTAATTTAAGAAATAAAGTTTTTTCTTTTCAGTTGTTTCATTCTACTCCGAGCATGGGGCACATGAAACAAAATTCATTTTTTGGAAAATGGCCGCTCACGGTCATACACGATACATTAAATAATGGCTAACGCATTTCTTAAATAGATTAGATCCCTTTTGTGTTTCATTGTGCCCCACTCTCTACTTTTAAAACACATAGGTAATACACACTTTCTTATTATTATCTATAGTTTTTCTCAATTAGGTCAAGCATATCGCTTAAATACTCAAACGGGCACCGAAGTTATTGATAAGTTAATAATGTATAATAAATCAAAATTATGAAAAAGGTTTCCCCTACACAGCATTAATCAACGAATCCCTGTATATATTAGATAATTTCCGAGATAAGTACAGCCCCCTTTTATTCTTAATACTCTGTATACCAAAAATATATTAAGTTGATCCCAATTCTCTATATTCTCAGCCACTAACCTTTTAATTTCTAGAGGTATATCCACTTTTTTGTGTGTTATTTGTGGGGTTGATTTTTGCGCTGCTTGTTGTATATAGGATATGAGAGAGTTTGTTACTCTTTATACTTCTTCTGGTTCTTTGATTCTTACATCTAGTTTTATGCATTGATTTAGGTTGTTTCTAAATTCTTCCCAGTCTGTTTTGAAGCTATATAGTTGTGTGTACTTTATCTGCAGGTCATAGCTAGGTACGATATATGTGTATGCGAAGTTCATCCAGTTTGTTATGAAAAAGTCCAATTGGTCTGGGAATAGGCAGCGCCGGATTAATGATATTTGCGCCTCACGAAAAAACTTTTTTCGCCCCTTCCATCTATCTCCCATCCTCGTCTTTCAACATAGGTACGTAAAAGGTATATGTATTTATACAAGAATAAAAGATAGTCATAATAACGTTTTATTTATTATTGAAAATAAATATATCAAGAAAAAAATAAATTAGAAGAACGCATATAAAAAAACGATTACGAGAAAATTATGAGAGTGAGGACAAGGAGACAAATATTCTAACACTGTAGAACAATAAAACATATAAGAATTAAGAAATATTAATATGCAAGCATTGCTAATGAAATACTCACTCAATACTCTTGATGATCAATAGTTCAATGCGACATTTTTATATCTCTGAAACTCATTAGATATTCACTGAACTTTCTTTCTAGCTTTCAGAGATACAAATTTCTCAATGACGAATTGATCATCAAGCGTGTCCATCAGCTCGTGTTCAATGTTCAAAAGAGAAAGGTCGCTCAATCTCCCATCTCCAATAGAGTTTCTCAGATAATTTTTCACTCTTTTTAGGGTTGAGAAGGACCATTCTCCTGAAGTATTAGTTGAGGCAATGCATATAAATATTCACAAAATTGTTTCAGCGTTCGGAAAGGTTGAAACTATTTTTTCGCAGATCGCGCGCTTCGATTGAGATGTCGTTCTTTTTGGTGCTTACTCACATCACTTTATCTCAGATCACCTTAACTGAAGTGATCTGAGATCTCAGTCATAAAGAACGCACCAATTGTATCCATAATTTTTATCAAAAGAAAAATAGATTTTGTGTATTTATATGTCAATGGTTAAAACCATAGATAACCTTGGTTAAAACTACAAATAACCCAAGCAAATCAAATATTTCTTCATCCCCTCCACTTTATTTCCGACTCAAGTCCAACTGATACCCCCTTACAACACATTCAGCATCAGTGAAGGGGGAGGAAAAATCTCAGCTCACTTAGAAGTGAGTAAAACAAAAAGATCGCTCACATTACTGATGTGAGCTGAAATTATCTGAGATCTCAGTCAAAAAGAACGCACCTATTGTAGTCTCCACACCCACTACAGATTTCGATCCTAGCCACAAATCACCTATGATTTGTGATCCTAGCGTTACGAGAAACTCTTCGAAATCGTTCTGTTATATATTATGGCGTGACGGACAATATATATAGGTACTGCTGACAATGTTAGGTTGTATGGCAAAACAATTTTTTACAAACCATTGGGTACTTTACTAATTGATCATGTTTAATTGTATATTTAATTAGAACAGCTGTACCTCCATGGGCAGTACCATCGGGACGATTTGTTGAGTATATTTCGTACCCTGGAATATTAAAATAATTGTTTCTGTGAAAGTTGTTTCACTCAGTAATAATACATCAATCTGGTGGAATAATTTTATTTCTTCATTACGTTGTTCAAAGCTGTTCGTGTTCCATTGTGATATTCTCATGAACGATCCCATTAATGAACTAATTTACTAATCAGTGTGGCTAACATGTTCAAAATCATGCTATTCTGTTGTATACAAGTTGAACAATGATTTAAGCTCGTTTAAGAAATGTGAGTAAACATGGTGTTTGTATCTTGAGATGTATTGTTGGTTGCATCTGCATAGATTCTGTTTCCGTGGTGATGACTATTTTATTATGTGTGAATGGTTGATTGTGTATTTGGTATGACATTCATTTTTGGCTCTATTCTTACCTTCTGATTGTTAATGTTAAGATAATAAACAACTTTTGCATTTTTCTCCACCCTGGATATATTAATAAAAGGACTTTGAACAACAAATTAAAATACAGTTAGAATGAAAGTGATACCGGCGAAGTTTTCAGTAGTTTTATTAAGGTTGCTATTCTATTCCACCAAGTTGCAAGTAAAATTAAAAAGTAGCCATTTTGTAGACGGTGCAGCGCCGAATTAACCACAGGGCTCAATGGTCAACTGCCCAGGGACGAAATTCAAATAGGGGCCGAAAAAATGTCATGATTATTAAAATCATACTCGTTAAAGTGGTAAAAGTCTTAAATCTGAATAGGGAATCGATGTTTCATGTTTATATACCAAGAAGTGTTGAATACGGCGCGTCGTCCTTTGTCTTTTTTTGGGCTTTGGGCTGTTTATTTGTTAACAAAAAAGCGGGCTACTGAAAGACTGACACACCGATAGAACTATACAACTGTGTTGCCAGAAACACAAAATTTTTAGTTACAATATTAATGACAACAGTTTATTTAGCTAATAATGAATTGACCCGTTATTTTATGATAGAAACTGTATAAGAAAGGGGTAAAATATATAAATAAAACCAATCAAAGGATTCATATCCTTTATTTATTAATTTAGGACAAATTATATATACAATATTCAACTACAGAATCTACAATATCACATACATATATATTATCAAATATACAGAAATATATATATATTATATATCGGAATGCACAATAATGCAAATGTATATATTGTCTACAGATGCTTGTGCACATCTCCCTATACTCTTATTACAGTCTGATTTGATACAAAAATAATATCAATATATTTATAATCGATTATATAATACACTTAAAAACTATAATCAATGCCTTTTCCAATTTATTACGAATTAAACTAATATATTAATATTGCATAAAACGTCTTTATTAATATGTGGAAAACAGTTTAGACTAAGATGGACAGTTTGCCAGATATAAGATTAAAGTATAAGGGCTAGGAATGTTTAGACAGGTATTAGGTAATAAAGGTGTGCAATAAATAGGTTTATTGATGATGAAATATATAGTTTGGCGTTTATATGTGTTTATTAAATAACAGTATTCATAAAGACATGCCAATGTGAAGGATTACACACCTCCAGACACAGTATAAGGGAGAAAGAACCGGAAAAATCGTTGTACATATAAGCATTAATACTCTTAAATTAATTGGTAAAGTTTATAAAATTTAATTTATATTATTTTAAGATGATTATAATTCTTAAACAATTATAATAATTGTATATTTAAATAATTTAGGAACAATTTTTTAAATATGTATATATTGTTTAATATATTTTTTAGAGACTAATTTACAACAATATTCAAACAATCGGGTCCTATCGAAAGGTTAACATCTCCCTAAATATAGTACCAGGTGGAGTGGAATCGAAAGAACATTATTATTTGTCTAAACAAATTTATTGACATGGACAATAATCTTTCAGATTCTTTCGCGCTTATACGGGGTCTAGAGGTGTTTTAGACCATTCAGATTGCTCAGACTTTATAAATAGTATGTATTATACACAATTAAGTATCATATTAATTATATAATAAATTTGAGTAATTGCCAATTAGCTTACATGTCTAACTGTCAAAAGTAAGGTGTCTTTAACAATACCATATAAATGGTTGTCTATCTATATTATGAAAAATCGTTTTTTAAACCAATGCAAACTTGATAATTTAACGTAAATGAGGCTATTTATGGCACACCTGTATTACCTAGGTCAAGGTTTGTGACCCACGAGAATTCTTCTTCTAGTATTTATATTTGAACATACGTACTCCATGTACACTGTGGGCCGAAATAAAGGAGTACATTTTTTAATTGAAATTATTTTTATTGTTTTGTGGGCGATTTAATTTCTTTTTGCAGGGATAATAACTTAACATGTCCTCAACATGACTGTGAATTTAAAAGGAAAAATAATGTACAGGGTCGGACTTATAAAAAAAATTATAAAGCAGTGCATTTGAGCTCGTTGCAAATGAAAACTGTCTTAGCTAAAATTGTACTAATATGCTTTTTCGGTAAATAAACTATCCAGAAAACTTCAGTGAAAAGGAAATTTTCCGAAATTACCGGATTCGCGAAATACCATTTTTTTATTAAATCACATTTTAACAAATAACACATTTATGAAAACAGTTTAGTAACTTTAAAACTTAGAGTAAAATATTATGAATGTGGCCCCCATTATTGTTTACCACTTCTTGAAATCGATAGCCCCATTTATTGCACCCTGTTCAAAATTGTTCCAAACAAACTGCATTCTTTCTTTGAGCTGCTCGATTGTTTCAAATTATTGTCCGTCATACAAATTTTGTTCGAAAATTCCCCAAATTGAAAAATCAACCGGATTTAATTCTGGACTGTTAGGTGGCCACATTTCGGGCTCAATATAATCCGGGCAATTTTCACTCAAGAACATCTTTGTACTGTGGGAAGTGTGCGAGGGAGCACCATTCTGTTGTAAATTGTAATCGTAACAAACATCTTCAATTTCTGGTAATAGGTGCTGCAAGATTTGTTCTTGATACGTTTCTGAATTGAGTTTTATCTCAGCATCACCAAAAATCAGACGAGATTTTCCCAACATGGATACTGCAACAGAGACCATTACACCTTTCGAGAAATGACTTTTTTCAATCAAAAGATGCTCTAAAGGAATTTCTTTCTTAAATTGTACGTCAGAATATACCCTATTATTTTGAGTATTTTTAGGTGGCCGTAAATAATAATATATTATACACCAAGGTGGTGAAGACTACTATTATCGACCGAGCACCAAAATTATTTCGCGAGGGGCTTTGCCCCGAGCGGAATAAGGTGCGAGGTTTATAAATGTCTTCACCACCGTTGTGTATATACATTTTTTTCCACTACTAGCCAAATTTAAGAGAAAAATAAAAAATAAAAAAATGTCTTATAAAAATCATATATAATTTAATCACGCAGCAATAGAATACCATTATTCCTATTGTTCATAATCAGCAATATTAAGTGCAACGAATTAACGAAACCAATTATACGATCACATCCAAAAATTTCACAAAACGTGGTTTAGTTTTACCAAAGAATGCATTCTTTGGTTTTACTTTGAACAATTACAGAGGTAGTGCGTTCACAACACTTGGGTACAAAGTGAGCGTTCATAAAACATTTAACATATACTTCACCATAGAGAAAGTAATATTTGTCTATGTACTTCACACTCTACACCACAGCGTTCACAAACCCACGAGAATCGAGGAGAGTGCACTCCTAGTTCCCCGCTTGCTATCGGGAAAACTATTACCTTGATATGCGCAATTCGTATAATATGTGCAATGTACACATATGTTCTTATTTGTAGAGGTTAAGGCACCGGTAATATTCTGTGGGTCAAGGTTAGCTACCAGTTTCTATCAACAGAAGATTTTCACTGAAGATAATATTGAAGGTAAAAACATTCCTCGATCCAAGTTTCTCTGCAATTAACGGAAAATAAACAACACATTTCAATGTCAAATTTTGATCTACAAATCGTTCAAACTAATTTCTCCCTAGGCGTTTACTCCGTCGTCTGACCAGAGACAACAAGTGTGACATTGACATTGTTTTCGCTCCTCACCTCACCCATATATTATGAACGCACTCCTTATGTCATCAGAAATTTTTGATTGAGCGCGAATTTTAAACTAATGACAGTTTTATTGAAATAAGTTTATCTTGTTAGGTAATTTCAAGCATTAAATATGCTAAAGACAATCTCCTGTGTATACAAAATTATGTTCCACTAGTTTTTGTTAAAATATTATCCCTGAATTCTCAAAACATTTGAATTTGTCCATTATTGACCTAGGTTAACAATAGAAAAAATTATTAACCACTAAGAGAAATTCTACTTCTCAGTTGGCTAGAAGACATAATAACTGTCAACTTCACAGCTAGTAGTGGAAAAAACATTTTTTCATCTGAATATCATATTTTTCTAATGTCTTCACGAGAGCGGAATCTTCGTAGTAGCAAATTACATCTTTCTAATCGTTTTTCAACTTACATTGGCCGTAAGTCTTTGACAGTAAACTTTTAAATTATTTAAAAAAGGCAGTCTTCTTTAATGATTTTTCGAACTGACGTACGGGAAATCCTAGTTATTTTTGCGATTTTCCTTGTTCCAAGAGCTTGGCCAAGTTGTAAATTTCCTAAAACAACCCTTACTCTACCAATATTTTCTTCAGTTCTCGAAGTTCGCTTCCTTTTCCACGTTTATGTTCAATAGACCCATAGGTTTCCCTTAGATGTCTTAAGAACTTTTCGATCGTTCCAATATGCCAATTTTTCTCAGGAAATTCATTTACAATTTTTCTTGGATCATAATTATATTTTTCACGGAAATATTTAATAAATATTCTGTCCTTTTTGCTTAAAAGTGGCATTATGAACTGACTAATTTACTTATTTAGCTGTAAATGACGAACAAATTCCATGGCAACCTGAGCAGTCATGGCCTGTTTTCATAAATGTGTTATTTGTTAAAATGTGATTTAATAAAAAAATGGTATTTCGCGAATCCGGTAATTTCGGAAAATTTCATTTTTACTGAAGTGTTCTGGATAGTTTATCTACCGAAAAAGCATATTAATAAAATTTTGGCTAAGACAGTTTTCATTTGCAACGAGCTCAAATGCACTGTTATATACCGACCCTGTACATTATTTTTCCTTTCAAATTTACAGTCATGTTGAGGACATGTTAGGTTATTAGCCCTGCAAAAAGAAATTAATTCGCCCAAAAAATAATCAAAATATTTTCAATTAAAAAATGTACTCCTTTATTTCAGCCCAGTGTATTAGCTAAAATAAATTGTGTAAAGCCACCTCACAAAACAGATATTTTAATAGAATTGTTTTGATTATTAACTATTTTGGTTTAACAAGATTAAGATTAAAATGAATTTTGGAAAATAATACCAGGCCCCCCATACACTTAACGATTTATCGTACTACGGAACTGTCAGATCAGATAGTTCATGTAGTACTACACGTAAATATTGTCTGTATCCGTGCCAATTTTTTTTGAGACTTTACCTTCATTTAACACCTTCTTAAACACAGTACAAAGACTGTTAATTTTCTTTAACAAGTTTTTATGGTCGTCTTCGGTTCGATCCGATGTACAAAAGTCAGCAACTAAACATACACAGCTTCTCTTCTTTGTTTATTATGATATTATTTACTCTTGACCTTCCACATGCACTCAATAAAGTCCAAAGTGTTGTCGCCATTGAATAAAATAAAATGAAACACCGGGTAATACCTTCAAGCAACCCAACGAACTTATGACACTCGTAGGAAGGACACCTGCACACTCCACATTGACAACTGACTGGGATCTCAAGTCTAAACAAGAAAATAACAAAAAAATCTTCCCCGCTGCTATCTGGTCGAATCGTTAGTATGATCTTATGAAGTTTTCATTCAATCCGATAACGATTTCGATGTCTGCCATACACCCCACACACGTTCTACTCCGTCGTCCGATCCAGTGGTTTCAGCCCAAGCGTATGATGGATTGAAACGTGTATGGGGGATCTTGATCTAGTAAAAAATATAAAACATTGGTACCGATAACAAACATCTACATATCGCTACTTTGGAAGAAAACTGGCACAACACAAGAAAGTGCGATGGTTCTATTATATTATAAACAAAAAGTGAATGGAAAATGTGGTAAATTTTTATGGAACAGTGTCACAAAAGTAACTCGTGTAATTGACCGCTAGAGAGCGGTTATGTCATTGTTGAGTTTTGCATTTTTATAATAAAAACATATTATTTTGAAAGTAAATTTTCTTTGTTACTGAGAATTGAGTGAATTCGAGGTTATACTAACACAGCTTAAGACAAAAGTGGTTTTGTAACATTCTTTTCTTTTTAATTATCTTCTGGCAATTGCAAAAGAATCATAGTTTCTAATGTACTATATCTATCGATATCCTAAGATGTACACACTTGCACAAGCTTTCTTTTTTCTACATTTGTTTCACGTAAAATAATACCCAGGCAACGAATATTGTTCTAGTTATATATTGCTCTATATATATAGAATGAAAAATAGATTTTCAGCGAGTATGTAAAACGATTTTAAAATTATAATACTTAGTAGATTTTCGAAAGGTCGAAAGGACACTGTGCTTTCAAATTTATATAACTACACCAAGAAGTTTAGTATCAAATATAAAATTATTGTTTAGATATAAAGCAAATAATGTATTATTTATCAATTAATAGGTACCAGGAAGTGAAACTGTTATTATTCAAATGATGTGAAAGAAGATAAGTGAGTTTTTTGGGGGGTTGAACCACTGAAAAAGCTTAAAAATTAGGTAAAGTCTATAGAATCTCTGAGAGACTTTACTACAGTTTGAAGTTCCTGCATTCGAAATTGTAAATCTCAAAAGAACTTTATTACAGTTTGAAGTTTCAGCATACGAAACTGTACACCCTAAGAACTTTACTACAGTTTAAAAGTCCAACATTCTATATATCTACTATAAATCCCAAGAACTTACTACAGTGTGAAGTTCCAGAATTTGAAGTAATTACTGTAAATCTCAAGAACTTTACTACGGTTTGAACTTACAGCATTCGAGGTAATTACTGTAAATTCCAAGGAACTTTACTATAGTTTGAAGTTCCAGTATACGAAACTGTAAATCGTAAGAACTTTACTACAGTTTGAAACTCCAGAATTAGAAGTATTTACTGTAAATCCCAAAAATTTTACTACAGTTTGAAATTCCAGCATTTGAGCTAACTACTGTAAAACTCTAGAATTTAACTTCCAGCATTTGAAGTATCTACTGTGAATCCCAAGAAGTTCCTGCATTCGAAATTGTAAATCCCAAAAGAACTTTTTTACAGTTTGAAGTTTCAGCATGCGAAACTGTAAACCGTAAGAACTTTACTACAGTTTAAAAGTCCAACATTCCATATATCTACTATAAATCCCAAGAACTTTACTACGGTTTGAACTTCCAGCATTCGAGGTAATTACTGTAAATTCCAAGGAACTGCAAATCGTAAGAACTTTACTACAGTTTGAAATTCCAGAATACGAAGTATTTACTGGAAATCCCAAAAATTTTACTATAGTTTGAAATTCCCGCATTTGAGCTAACTACTGTAAATCCTTAGAATTTAGCTTCCAGCATTTGAAGTATCTACTGTGAATCCCAAGAAGAATATTACTACAGCTTGAAGTTCCAGTAATACGAAGTATTTACTATAAATCACAAGAGCTTTACTTGCAGCATTTGAAATGTGTACTGTAAATCCCAAGAACCACAGTTTCAAGTTCCTGCATTCGAAACTTTAAATCACAAAAACTATACTTCTAGCATTTAAAGTTCCAGCAATACGAAGTATCTACTATAAATCCCAAGAACTTTACTTGCAGCACTTAAAGTATGTACTGTAAATCCCTAGAACTTTACCACAGTTTGAAGTTTCAACATTCGATGTATCAATTGTAAATATCAGGACCTACAACATTTGAAGTAAATACTGTAAATTCCAAGAACTTTACTACAATTTGAAGTTTCAGCATTCGAAGTTTCTACTGTATATCCCAAAATATCTACTTCTAGTATTCGCAGAATCAACTGTAAATCCCAAAAACTTTAGTACAGTACGAAGTTCCAGCATTTGAAATAACTACTGTAAATTCCAAGAACTTTACTACAGTATGAAGTTTTAGCATTCGAAGTATCTACTGTAAATTTCAAAACTCTACTCCTAGCATATGAAGAATTAACTGAAAATCTCAAGAACTTTACTACAGTTTGAACTTTGAGAATTCGAAATTTCTACTATAAATCCCAAGAACTCTACTTCCAGCATTCAAAGAATTAACTGTAAAACCCAAGAATTTTAATACAGTATGAAGTTCCAGCATTTGAAGTAAATACTGTGAATATAAAGAACTTTAATACAGATTGAAGTTTCAGCATTTGACGTTTCTACTGTAAATCCCACGAACAGTACTTATACCATTCCCAAGAACTTTACAACAGTATGTAGTTCCATAGTTCCACTATTTGAAGTAAATACTGTAAATCATAAGAACTTTACTACAGAATGAAGTTCCAGCATTTAAAGTAACTACTGTAAATCTCAAGAACTTTACTACATTTTGAAATTTCAGCATTCGAATTTTATACTATAAATCCCAAGAACTATTTCCAGCATTCGCAGAATCGACTATGAATCCCAAAAATTTTAGTACAGTATGAAATTCCAGCATTTGAAGTAACTACTGTAAATCCCAAGAACTTTACCACGATTTGAAGTTCCAGCATTCGAAACTGTGAATCCCAAGAACTTTACTACAGTTTGAAGTTCCAGCAGTTGAAGTAACTACTGTAAATCTCAAGAACTTACAACATTCGAAGAATTAACTGTAATTCCCAAGAACTTTACTACAGTATGAATCTCCATCATTTAAAGTAAATTCTGTAAATTCCAAGAACTTTACTACAAATTGAAGTTTCAGCATTCGAATTTTATACTACAAATCCCAAGAACTCTATTTCTACGATTCGCAGAATCGACTATAAATCCCAAAAATTTTAGTACAGTATGAAATTCCAGCATTTAAAGTAACTACTGTGAATCCCAAGAAATTTACTACGGTTTGAAGTTCCAGCATTTGAAATAACTACTGTAAATTCCAAGAACTTTACTATAATATGAAGTTTTAGCATTCGAAGTATCTACTGTAAATTCCAAGAACACTACTCCTAGTATTCGAAGAATCAACTGAATATCTCAAGAACTTTACTACAGTTTGTAGTTCTAGCATTTGAAGTAACTACTGTAAATCCCAAGAACTTTACTATAGTATGAAGTTTTAGCATTCGAAGTATCTACTGTAAATCCCAAGAACTCTACCCCTAGCATTCGAAGAGTGAACTGAAAATCTCAAGAACTTTACTACAGTTTAAAGTTTGAGCATTCGAAATTTCTACTATAAATCCCAAGAACTCTACTTTCAGCATTCGAAGAATTAACTGTAAATCCCAAGAATTTTACTACAGTATGAAGTTCCAACATTTGAAGTAAATACTGTAAATTCCAAGAACTTTACTAGTTGAAATTTTATCATTCAAATTTTCTTCTATAAATCTCAAGAACTCAACTTCCAGCATTCGAAGAATCAACTGTAAGTCCCAAGAACTCTACTACAGTACGAAGTTCCAGCATTTGAAGTAACTACTGTAAATCCCAAGAACTTCACTACAGTTTGAAATTTCAGCATTCAAATTTTCTACTATAAATCCCAAGAATTCTACTTCTAGCATTCGAAGAATCAACTGTAAATACCAAGAACATTACTACAGTATGGAGTTCCAACATTTGAAGTAACTCTACTGTAAATCCCAAGAACTTGACCACGGTTTAAAGTTCCAGCATTCCAAATTGTAAATCACAAGAACGTTATTACAGTTTGAAATTCCAGAATACGAAGTATCTACTTTAAATCCCAAGAACTTTAGTACTGTTTTCAAGTTCCATCATTTAAAATATCTACTGTAAATCCCATGAACATTACTACAGTTTGAAGTTTCAGCATTTCAAGTATCTACTGCAAATCCCAAGAACTTTACTATAGTTTGAAGTTCCAGAATACGAAACATCTACTGTAAACTACAAGAATTTTACTACAGTTTGAAGTTCCAGTATTTAAAACTGTAAATTCCAGGAGCATTATTACAGTTTTAGGTTTCAGGACTCGTACTATCTGCTGTAAATTTTCACATGTTCTTTCGTATCTGGCAAAATGAATTTTAAATCTTTATAATATTTTTCGGGTTGCGAAAGGAACCCGAGAAACTTATATTTGACTTATTGGTGGAAGCCAATTCCCATTATCATCTTTTATATATAATTGCTACAATTGGATGATAAGTTTCAATTTTCTATCCCAGACCTTGTCAAAAGCTTCACAGACATCAAGAAAAGTAAATGTAAGGTATTTTTATTCAACCTACTAAATCGGGTGTATGATAAATAATATAATCAATATATATTATAAAAGAAAGTGTATGCCACTATAACTCAGAAACGAGTCCCGGTATGATCAAGTAAATTACATGGGATAGTAGCTCTAAATTAGGTACTTTCTTTCGTTTAAATACTTTGAATCATGATCACTAGCAATAAATTAAATCCGGATTCAATTGTAGTGTGACAAGAAAACAAGTGAATCAAATTGCACTTGACGGATAGTTAACTGTCAATTGGTCTTATATGTTAAATTAATAGTGGTTTCAACTGGCTGCACTCAATGCGAACTCAAACAGAATTACATTTCAACTGATAAGAGCAACGTCACTCATGGAATGAGGACAAACTATTCCAACTTCCTGAGCGAATCCGGATACAACTAGCTACTACAGTCCAAAGTGAATTTTTTCACACTAGTTTTTGCTGGCTTGTCGTAATTGTCTAGCTTCACTTTCTCTTAAAAATCATTTGCAGCGCCATGTTAAATATATGTACTGAAAGCAACGTTGCCAGATTACTGCAACCGAAAATAGTCCATAGTATGTGTATCTGTATACTATAGCAGATGTGGTGAGTACAAGTTCGATAAGCGCACTAAATAATTTGACAGAAAGAGTATTTGTAGACATTTCGTTTGAAAGCACAGTATCAAACAACTTTGGGAATAAATCACGCGGAAACAAATTTAAAATAATATAGAAAGTAGATTTAGTAAAAAGTTTCAATACTTTAAGTACTATTTTAAAAATATCCGATTATTAAATTTCAAGTTAGTTGGGAGTGAAAGATGAACAACAAAGGGTAGTACTATATCATGCTGGCTCTAAATAAATTGAATCTCCCTGCTGGGAGTAGGTTGCTTTGATTGGTCATTCACTCACTTACTAAAAATGGAAACTGTTAGTGTTTCTGGGTTACTGTTACATAAATCAGTATCTAAATTGGTAAATTAGTTAAATTGATATTAAAATTATTTCTGTATGTAGTTTTAAAACTTTAAAAACAAATCTATTTCACAATTCTTCTTTGGTATATTCATTTCTTTTAGTTAAGGAAAACCACATAAAGAAAACAAACAATATTTCGTAAATTTTTGGTAGCCATATTATTTTTCACTTTTACTTAAGGCCGCTTGACATGGAGCAATACTGCCTGCAATGCAATTGTAATAAGCACAAATATGGCAGGGAATTTAGGGACACCCTATATATAAAAAAATTTAAATTAAATATAATTTTAATCAAAATACGATACAAAAGTCTAAAAAAGCGACCTAGTTTTCTGCTAATGTAGGCAGAAAAAACTAAATACGCAATTATGAAAAATCAACAAATTAGTTTCAAGGTTGTCACGCATAAATGTCGAACACCAAAACACCGTTGTTTATGAACGCCATAAAATACAGACGAATTATGCAATTAGTATAAAGAAATTTAGAACAGCAATTAAAGATAACCTTCAACAATCAAAACGCAAAACATATAGAAGCAAGGACGAGTAGGTGACGCATCGAAAAAACAGCAACGTTTGCTGAGATGGCAAAACCAACTCGTTCCAAAAAACGAGGACGACAGGACAGTTCGGCACAGCGCCGGTACGGTACAGTACAGTATAGTGCAGTTTTTTTCCAGCGGCGGTCGAGATACGACAGTGCGCGTTCAGTACGGAGTGCTGGAATCAGAGATAAGCGATCAGAGCTCATCTCCTGTCGACCGATCGGGAAAAAACCCGGCGTCGATTTTTTTTGTTTGTGTGTGGTGAGACGTTCGACCCAGTTTCTCCAAGCCGTAAGTTTTTCAATTTGAAAACCCTTTTTTATCCCTTTTTTTCCGGAGTTAAAAGAAAACCATATTATTTTTTTTTTGTCAGTCCCGCCATATAGTTTTATACTGAACTTAAGCCGTATAATTAATGAGATATAGATATATTACCGTAATCATACATTATAAAGTTTTTTTATGTTAGTTGTTATACACTTTTGTACGGGGACATTTACGAGGGGGTACACCCATTAAACCCGAGCTACACAGATTACTTTAATCATACATTATAAAATATTGTCTTTATAGTTATTATACAAGGGGCACGTCCCTTAAAAGAATAAACATTATATTACTTTCAATTTGGTTTCATGTATATTGTTTCCAAGAATAGAATTCAGGCATAGTATACCGAAATTAGGAGAGAGTTTTACTCAATACTTGTATGTACCTCTGGTATACAGGAAGCGCCAACGACCTTATATTTGTCGATTTAATCGTGTTCACTAAGATACCGCTAGTAAATAAAAATTTGTTCAGATATCGAAGGTCACCCGTGTCGGTAGAACACGTCCGGTTACGAATTCATTTTTCTGCAGTGTAGACAAAACTGCTAATAGGTAACTTCATATCAAGGGAGCCAAATACAGTAACGATTATCTAGATCACGGTCTCGTGTTTATATTCTAGTAAGGAGGCCATTCCATATGCTTGTTTAAAGTAAAAAACCCGGACGCTTTTCTCTGATTCGATACTAACTGAGAGGTAAATCAAAAACACTTAAAGAAACCGGAGTTAAAGGAAAACCCGACGATTAGTTAAAATAGGAAATAAATACATAAAGAAATACTAGCGATATCTAGTGCACGATACGAATTTTCCTTTAGTTATAATTGCGCCATCATTGTATACCATAGGTATTAAAAGTGTAGCTCAAGTCATTTTTTTGTTTCAGAGTATTTTTTATTGTGTTAATATTTACCTGATTGTAATATAGGTATTAGCTATTTGTTACCTGGTCTGTTTTCCTTATACCCTACATCCCCCCCCCTAAACAGGTGGACTGGACGCGGGGACGTACGGGCCCGGACGACACGGCGAAACTCAGAGCTCAGGCTTGGCACATCGTTTAAGCCCAAGGGGATCCCCAACACCCTTCCGCTCGAGCCGGGAAACTACCCTCTCTATAGGTTGAGAAAGGGGAGGAACCGTTGTAAAAATACAAGTAAACAATAAACAAACGACTACGAGTTGTTACACAATGTAAGACGCAATATTTCTTGATCACAAGCATGCGCAGACGAAGCTCAGCTGATAGATATCGGAATTGCAAACTTTATCGGTTTGGTACCATTTCTATTGCATGCAAGTTGCAATTCTAGGGAGAAATATAGTGATTTTTGGTTTAACAACCAATCAAATGTCAATGAAATCACTTCATCACAAATTACTGACGACGGGTCCGTTTTCTGTGCACTTGATTGACTGTAGCACTTTTTTTTGTATAACTAACCTTCTTGTTGATTCGTGAATTTTGGTAATGCCATTTTTTTTCAAGTTTTTTATTTGCCTTGCTTAATGTCAAACAACGTGCAAGATTCATCACATGCAATATTTTGACCTTGCAATTAATTGCAGATTATATTGCTTCACGTCAAGCGGCCTTTACCCAGGTATCAGGTAATAAAGGTGTGCAAAAAAAGGTTCATTCACGTTACAGTATAAACAACATACATAAACGTATACTTTAACACGAACGAGCTTATTTATTACACACTTTTATTAGCTTTCTAGCTGTTATACTTTTTTTCAGTTTTCATAGCTTATCTAAAAATTTTAATACATAAATGGAGTTATTTCAAATAAATATGGAAAACAATATACAGTCTAAAAGAAAAGTAAAAGGTTTTATAAATATATCTTTGAAGTATCGTTTGCATTCCTCCTGCAGTTTTTATTAAACTTACTCACAAAATCCAATACAGGGAAAACATATTAAATTGGTGTTTAATGGTTCAATATTAATATCTCCTCGTAAATTATGGAAGAGTATTAATTTTGTTATTGTGATACGATGCTAAACAATTAAAAGAAACATAAGAGAAACGTTCTTTTCATCACATCTTAAATATATAATACCTAACAATAACCTAAAAATTAATCTTAATTCATACTTTTATATATAAATATTATAATTTTACTCAAAATTTTAACAAATATAAAAAATCTAAAATAAATAAAACATTTAAAATAGTTCGCATATATAAAATCGTATGAAAGTAATATAATTATGTAGAAGTAGAATACAAAACCAATAAGTTTTGTTTTCACAAATAAATAATAGTATAAAACTTGCTATTACAACAATAATATAATAACAAAAAAAACAATTACTTACGTATATTATACATCATAAATATCAATTCAATATAAAAAAGATCTGCGAAAAAAAGATTAATATAGTCTAAGATCCGAATAGGAAACATTTAATTGTATTTTATATATTACGAATACGTTGGATAAAAATTTCTGCTACCTCTTTTGTTCAATAAATAATCAGCCGATAGTATGAAGCCTTTAGAACATACAAATGTTGGAAAACATATTTAAATGTGTGTAACGTTTCCTTTATTTAGTTTAATTAACCTTTAACTGGTAAAACTATTTCACATATCAGGTTAGCAACCCCAAATGTTTTTCTCGCTGCATTTCGTGCAAACTAATCATCTAGTTGCACTAACTAAGATAGGAACATGCAGTAAGTAGCATAGATATGATTGGAAATTACAAACAGCTGTAAAATCCGGGAGCTGACATGGATTCTGGTCACAATTTATTGGTAGCAGAATTTAGGGTACAATGGAAGAAACTGAAAGTAAAACAGAACACAACCACTTATGATAGAAGAAAGGGCAATGAACCAAAGGTAAAAAACCATGAACATAATAAGTAACGCTTTACTGGATGTAAAAAACAGTCACAAAAACAATAAAGATAGAGATACTAATAGCGAATATAGAGAAGAGGAAACCCTGGATGACTGAGGAGATTATTTTTCAAAGTAATAAATTTCATTTTATTCTGCATTTCATTCTCGTTAATGTAACATGGTATCTCAAGTTTTCTCTCTATCCTATCACTGGTTTTAATTAATTACAGTCACAAGACTTTACATACAATTATTCCTGACGTTTTTGTCAATCGGTGTCATTTTTTTACTTATTTTATTTTTCATAATAAACTCGCTAAAGAAATCATTATCGATTAGTTTATTTTTTCGACCAGGAGGGCATGATTATATGAATACATAACATATATCCATAAGAGTTACACGTATGATTTTTCCTCAACCCACCCCCCTAACTGACGTGACCCTATAGCACAAGACCTCTCATTGCCAACGACTGGTAACAAAGTAGGCTGAAGCCAAATCTTTCGAACATTTCTTTCAGGAGCCGACAACTCCTGTTTCCCACGAAATCGTGGGTGGTGACAGCCAGCTACGCTGCATTCTCGGGGGTAATAGATATTACAACACACCCAGAAACCCAGCATCTAGGACCATTACATTAGAACCTCAGCGAATAGTTACATGATCGAATTTTCACATAGTATTACAGTGGTGACAGCGTTTTTTCTAGGATTATTGCAGTTTTCACTTAAGAGTAGTACATAAGCACTTCGTATTAAAAACGTCTTCAGTCACTCGTTTCACATAAAACTCTAACCTTTTTGACACTTGTTACCTAATATACTAAACTTACCGACTTAAAATTCGATCCATTTAAAATAATGATTTATTTAAAAATGCTCTTACTTTCAAATGCGGAAGCTGATTTATTTGAATTTTTTAGCAACTTTTAGATAAAATACTGTAATTTTAAGATTATTATTCGGACATCTAAAAGTAGTTCAGTATTCGCTGGATATACAGGGAGGAAAAGAAAACAATTTTTTCCTCTACTTTTGACACACCCTGTAGGTTAATTCTACTAGTAGATCTACACACAATTAAGTTTATCAAGAAGACTGATTTGTTTCCAACATTTTGTTTTTTTATTTATCCCGAAATATATGTTTCGTTACACGAACTTTGTTTTTAAAAACTTTTATTAACTTAAAAATACAAAATATCAACTTTGAAAACTAACAGTAAAATATATAAATTGTGTAAACAGGATGTATAGATAAAAATAATGTGCAGACTGAATTAAATATGTTTACAATTTGTATATATATGTTGAATGTGCTGAGGTTGCACCAACGGTCGTTGCAGTACCGGAACCCAGTGGATACGTCGGCAATATACAGGATGTAATTCCCGATATCTTAATTTGTTTGTGAAATGTGACGGTTTAAAGAAAATGCAACATTCTTAAATTTTTTATTCAGTTTTAGCAGAGTAATACATAATTTTATAAACAAATCAAACAACAAATAAACTAATAATTATTACAAATTAATAACGGGTATTTCCCCCACGAGCACGAATAACTGCCTCAATGCGTCGTGGCATACCCTCTATTAGATGTCGTATCTCCATCTGGTCAATCTGATCCCATCCTTGGACCAAAGCATCTCTCAAAAAATTTAAATTACTTGGAGAAGGAACTCGATTACGATCTCGCCTGCCCATCATGTCCCAGACGTGCTCAATTGGATTGAGGTCTGTGGTCGAGCGTTATCGTGCATAAACATGAATTCGTTTCCCATAAACGGTGCAAATGGAATTACATGTGGATCTAGCACATCACGAATATATCGGTTTGCTGTCATTGCTCCGCCGCCAACAATGACTAAATCAGTACGAGCTTCCATGCTTATGCCGCCCCAAACCATTACCGATCCTCCTCCATAACTGAGTCTTGTGGAAAAATTTGCTTGGTCAATCTTTTCGCCCCTTCTTCGGTATATTCTTTCACGGCCATCTGGAGAACGTATACAAAACCTTGACTCGTCAGAAAATAAAATCTTAGTCCAGTCATCGACATTCCAATGTAAATGCTCCCTGGCAAATCGAAGACTGTGATTCCTAAGTAACTCCGGACCAGTTGCAGGTCTGGAGCGTAATCCATGTTCTCGTAATCGCCTTCGAAACGTTATTTCGTTGACAGCTACTTGGCGTACTTCTTCCAAACGATTTCGACCCATGACAGCAGTAGTATTTCTTTCTCGCAAAACGTTTAATGTTACAAAACGATCATCTCGAACATTTGTAGAACGTCGTCTGCCAGATCCTCTTCGTCTCGAAAAACTACCAGTTTCATTGAAACGTTGTACAGCTCTCTGGACGCTGCACCTTGTAACACCCAATATTCTAGAAGCATAATACTGAGACCTACCATCTTGTACCAGAGCAACTGCTCGTGCTGCATCAGTAGGTGTTAAATTAAATACTGATAATTAAACTGCAATTGCCAAGTAACGAATATTTGACAGTTGTCATATTGTGAGTTGCCACAGCACTCTACTTATTTTGTAATTTATTCTCTACCGTCATTTAAATTATGACTATTTCTAAAATGTTGCATTTTCTTTAAACCGTCACATTTCACAAACATATTAAGATATCGGGATAAATAAAAAAACAAAATGTTGGAAACAAATCAGTCTTCTTGATAAAGTTAATTGTGTGCAGATCTACAGCAGAATTAACCTACAGGGTGTGTCAAAAGTAGAGGAAAAATTGTTTTCTTTTCCCCCTTGTATATCCAGCGAATACTGAATTACTTTTAGATGTCCGAATAATAATCTTAAAACTACAGTATTTTATCTAAAAGTTGCTAAAAAATTCAAATAAATCAGCTTCCGCATTTGAAAGGAAGAGCATTTTTAAATAAATCATTATTTTGAATGGATCGAATTTCAAGTCGGCAAGTGTAGTAACTTGTTCTGTCACTTCATTCCTCGCCTTTCTGTAAAATATTTATTTTATTATACTCAGATAAAGTATGCAGGGGTGATTTTCTATCGCTTTAAACAATTAATATTGAACAGTAGCCATATTTGCTGTTTTGTTATCTCAAACACGCAGCAAGTACTTCGAAAAGACATACAAAGAATAACGCATGCAGTTTATGTTGTCGGATATGTCCATGAGCTGCTTTGGTGTATGCTAATTCCGACGACATCCACGTAATTATATTGTTTTATGCGGCACAAGTCTATACGCGATATTTACCTCATGTCGTATGCTACATGTTTGATGCCTCCTTACCACCGATTTACTGTGATTTGCTTATTATTACCGGAGAGGTGGCCTTATTGAATGCGTTTTTGATGTATATGGCTATTACTCAGACGAACTCTGTACTTGTAGTTATGACACCGTCTTTAATCCAATTTACCACCTCCCTTTCCAAAATCCAAACTGGAAGTCTCTTCTTTTCTTCGAGCTCTTTTTCTAATATTTCTTTAATCACCATTTCCGCAAGCTTAAACAGTTTAATAGATATATAGGTATATCTGTCAAAATAATTGTAACTATCCAAACAAACCTGTTGAATGTTGTGTGGCAATACTGCCTTGTAAAAAGGTATCAGAGTCACAAGTTGTCAAATGTCAGCGTTTTTAATAATATGGTTGAATGAACACATTTCTCATAAATCTTTTCGTTTAAATAAAAATACATTAAAGTTGTTTTCCAGTGGCTGTTATTTATTGCTTCCTTACACGATCTACCTTTGAATATGTCTCTTTCTCAGCAGTGACGCTGTGTCTTCTTCTATTGCACTGTATAGTTCACTCGGAACTCATGTTGCACAAGTTCATTCCCTTTTTAAATCTCGCCAAATAGAATATAGGAAAGATTTTTGACAAACATTATATCACCATTTGCAATGGAATCTTTATTTCGACATAATGTTAAGTGAAAATTACTAATACTTTATATCTGCCTACTGAAGAATTATGAGTTTGTATATTCTATAAGTTTCGTACTTTCGGCTGATATTTAATTTATTTATTGAACCAATTATAACATGATTTGAATCCATTAATTAAATGGTTGAAAAACGTTTCCTATTTAGATCTTCTACTAATAGATAATACTCGATTTCTGTCAAATATAACGGGTGTATTACGTTAAAAAATATAAGTTTTAATCGAAAAACCTAAATATATATACTATTTATGACATTTTAAAGCTGTTGTTTTTATTTTAGGTAGATACGAACAATTTAATATGTGCAAAAATATGCAAAATACGCACACAAATAAATCAGCCACCTATTATGGTTAAAAATAAAATTTCAGTTGTCCTTTTGTTGATTATTTGACACAATGTTTTTTGTTTTGTTCACCTTTCAAACAGTGGTTACCGGTTAATAGAATCAATACCTCTTTTCGTATTCTTTTTTTGTTACGGTGTTGAGCCAAGGGAATTTTATTTTGAGGTCGGAAGTTGATATCCCAAACCGTCTCTGATATAGCTATAGGAGGGGCGAGGAGATGTGGAGGGTGAAGATTCGTGTATTTGAATTTTTTTCCACATATTAAATTCTCTACACGTATCAAACGGGGCATTTTGAAAAGTTGCCCTTTAAAGCCGGTTCTGACACCTTGTTAAAAGGCAACATAAGCTGGGTTTTTGAAAGGGAAGGATAAATCGTAGAAAAAAAAATAAAGAACCGTCGTGTGGAGAATTAAAAATGATGAACATTGGCGTAGAAATTGATCCTCTAAAAAAATCTAAGGGGGGTCAGAAGGGGGCAAATATGTATAAAATTTTTTTTGATTACTGGTTAATAGAATCAACACCTCTTTTCGTATTTTTTTGTTACAGCGTTGAGCCAAAGGGATTTTATTTTGGGGTCGGAAGTTGATATCTCAAACCGTCTCTGAGATAACTATAGGGGGGGGGGGCGATGGGATGTGGAGGGTGAAGAATCGTTTATTTGAATTTTTTTCTACAAATTAAATTCTCTACACGTATCAAACGCGGCATTTTGAAAATTTGCCCTTTAAAGCAGGTTCTGACACCTTGGCAAAAGGCAACATAAGCTGGGTTTTTGAAAGGGAAAGAAAAATCGTAGAAAAATAAATAAAAAAACCGTCGCGTGGTGAATTAAAAATGATGAACATTGACGTAGAAATTGAGCCTCTAAAAAAATGAGGGGGGCAAATATTAATAAAAAAAATTTTGGCAGTATACTTGATAGTGGGGTATGATACTCCGTAATGAGTACCTCACAAGAAAAATATGCCCCCCATGTACAACGCTTACCCCCCTAACTGTAATGAAGATAATTGAGAAATAATTTAAATTGATGCTTCCGTTCCGATACCCCGCACCTTTTATTATTAAAAACAAGCTCGAAAATCGGTTGGACGCCACTGGCGACATGCGTTTGACTTTTAGCAAGGATTCAGAAGTTAGTAAAGAGTATCTGATTAAAATATGTAAAGTGAATTTACCACACAACAAAAACTAAAATACTGTGGGATTTGAATAATTTTATGTGTTTTATTTATGGAAAGATAGAACAACTCTTTATTTATTTACAATTCGGTACTTTATATTACCTCCAAATCAAGATGACAAATATTTTGTCAAACGGTTCTCCATGACTAAAAGGTTGAGAGCCACTGGTCTAGCAGAAACTGGCGAGTGCTGATTCTGTGGGGAGGAGGAAGAAAGCCGACGCAAAAATTATTCGGCAAAGAAAATTGAACGAGCGAGGATCTAACCTATTGAAGCCATCCTAGAGAACTAGAAAACGAGCTGTAGATTGTATACTTGCGAATTTGAAATACTGTGTTTATGACAGGGAGCATTGTGTAAATGTTAAATACAACAAGAATGCATAAAGACCACAGATACTGTCTCCTCATAAATTAGAAATTATCCTTTATACCTGCGTCCCAACAGGGTCGGAGTAATCACCGACTAGGTAAAGCAAGGGTGCAGTCTATCAGTCTGTGACTTTTCATCGTTGTGCAATGTGCAAATAAAAATGACAGTGTTTCGTCAATGGGAAAACATTATGTCAAATTAAATGGAAATAGAGAATGAAGTAATTGAAATTGGTGACAACAGTGATACTGAAGATGATGTTACGGACAACATGAAGGTTAAAAGAAAACATTTGTCAAGTGACGCAAAAACGATAATAAAAAATGTTTACCAAACTCTAATTGAAAAAGGGTGTTCAACTTCTTTCACCGTGACAAGTGAATTAACAAAAGTCCCTGTGTCTACAGTAAGGGAGAGACAGAAACGAGAAATGAAAAAAATTTCTAGAATCGATGAAGCGGCGGGAACTGAAATAAAACAACAAATTTACTCTTTTTCCAAAGAAAATAGGGTGCCAACGACGGCTATGATTTCGGGAATTAAAGTAACCTATTCGGAACAATGTTTTCGGAAATATTTGAAAACCATAGGTTTTGAGTGTAAAATCCTCAACGGAAGGATGAGCATCTTGGAATGTGGATGATTAAAAAGATTGCGTTGGGAGTACGTTACAGAAATAAGAAGATTTCGCCAAGAAGGTCGATACATAGTTTGGTTGGATGAAACATGGTATGATAGCCATGACGTTATAAAGAAAGGATGGGCTGATGGCACAAAAAGTTGTTATTTAGAGGCCCCTCCGTCTAGGGAAAAAAGAATAATAATTTTACATGCCGGTGGCAGCGATGGATGGGTGTCCAATGCGTTGCTGTTGTCCGCAAAAAATATAAAAAATTGTTCAGCTGATTATCACGAAGACATGAATTCACCACTTGGTTTCAAGAGCAACTGTTGCCTAATTTGCCCGATAATTCTGTCATTGTGATGGACAACGCCAGTTATCATTCAAAACAAATTAACAAGAAACCCACCACAAGCACGAAAAAAGCAGAAATCCTACAATATATGGCTGAAAATGATATAGAAATACCTAAATCAAAATGCACCAAAAAAGATCTTCTAACCATTATAAAAGACCTGAACATTCCTACGAAATATCGGATTGACACAGTGGCACAAGCAAAAGAACATACGGTACTGCGTCTTCCGCCCTACTACTGTGTATTAAATCCCATTGAACTTATCTGGAGTACTTTAAAACGGGTAATTCGGCGTAAAAATACGGCTCCAAGGCTAAGTTAGTAGATTTAATTAGAAGTGAGGTGGAAAATATAGACAGTATTTTATGGAAAAATTGCATCGCACACATAGTCAGTTAAACAGTTTCTGATTGAGAAGGTTGTTTATGTGTGACTATTCTCGTATACTGTGTCTTTTTTGTGTATACGTAGATATATATTTATGTATAATATGTCCTTTTGTTTTGTTGACATGTCCAGCTTAAATCTAATATTTTTCTATGTATGTTTCACTGAATGAATAAATGTATTATTATTAAAAAAATTATTACATCATATTATAATGATGAAATAATTTTTCTTTTACCCTAATATAGTTGTGTATAATTATAATGTAATAAATTATATGAGTCGTTTTTGTTTGTAAATCCATAAAATCATTGTCAAGAAGCAATTGTTTTCTACTTTGCTCAAATTTTTAAAGACGTTCCCGCGTAGGGTCGGACTGTGTACTTGTTCTTGATTTACAACTATGCTATTTACGGTCCATAAATTGTTACCCACTGGGTAAAGTTAACAACTGTCGAAGATAATAAACACGGTATTTCAAATTCGCAACAATAACAAGAACAACGCTAATAGGGGAACACAATTGCCCTTAAAGTTGAAGTGCAATATAATCGTGTTAACAATCAATCAAAATTATTGATTCTAATATTGAACCTTGTGTTTTATGACGTATGTCATGTGTTTCGTATCATCCATCTTGTATACTGAGACGCGTGTCATCTATCTTGTAACAACTGTCATATGTGTGTGTGTGTGTCGTCTATCTTATGTCAAGTGTGTCCTGTCGTCAATGCTGTCGGATATTATATACCCATCTCTTTTTGTAAACCTCTCTTAATGTTCTATGCTAGAAGGGAGTAAACCGACACACATGTAGAACACGATTTTTATATTTCGTAACAACGAAATAAATAATTAAATAAGTCATCCACAGCGTTTATGTAATTAAAACCGAAGTGGCAATTTCCTGGACCCCACATTATCGTCTACGTCATCTACTGTCATTCTATATAGTCGTCTAGGCTAACTGTCACGTTCGATGTTAACAGACCATCCCAGGTCACTTCAGATCGCTTCGGGGTTCCGTCAGATCCTTTCAGTTTACGTCAGATCGCTTCAGGTCACAACAGGTTTATAAAGAGGTATACATAAGTAAATACCTTTCAGATACAAAAAAACAGTGTGTGTATGATTAAATAAAAATTGGAATCAAAGCTTGTGGAAAACAATGATAGAAACGATTTCCAGATGAAGATAAAACAGCAAGATAAATATTTGAAAAAGTGCTGGTAGAACTGCAGCGACGTTGATTATACCTACGTTCCACGCTGCCTTGGGGCTCAGTGGAAGATGGGCAATAAAGGTTTATCATTTAAAAAAGGAATCGTAACAATAAATAAAAGTATTTCCGGCAACGGATAGTTTATATATCAATCAAAATTTTCAAAAAAACCTAAAAACTTTACTCTGTTAAACCATCAAACAAATATTAGAATTAACAGATGCACATAGAAACTCTAGAGGACATTTAAAACATCAAAGCATAACAATATCATAAAACCGCTATTTAGGAGAAGTAGTAGGAAGCAACAGGTTGGCAGAATTGATGACAGAACACAAATAACACACGGAACACATAACAGATGACACATGTCACAGAACACAAGATTGTTGACTCGGAACACATGATAGATAACCCATACCCCACTCTCGTGGTTTCAAATCAACTGTAAAATCGATTATTTCTTTCTTTACCCTATCAGGTGTCTGGATTGGGTTAGTCCACTCAAATTACCCACCAACCCCTCCTTTCTTTTTTGTAGGACAATTCTATCTTAAATCGCCAAAACACTAAAAGCTGATCCATATTTCTATCGCCCTATTGCTTCCACTGATTTTTTGAAGTGTTTCTTATATATGATGTCCGTTGCATTCAGCAGTAGCTATTACAAAATTATATGGTTCAACTGCATTTCTGTATCATTTTGAGGTAAAAAACAAATTGATCTTCGAGGTAAATTGATCACATTAACCGGCTCACTGTAATTAACAGATAAGAGGCAGTAGAAATACTTTAGTAAAAATGTCCTCTACAAAAATTTGATCTATAAACTTTATTTTGCCGTTTAATACACATATTCAGTTGTGAAACTTTCTGAAATTTATAAACGATATTTATTTTATACTTTGAACAGCTATGGCCCCGGAATAACACACTCACACTAGAAGCGTCACCTTACATGTAGTGTTGGGCGATACATCGGTAACCGTGATATTTCACCGGTTAATGGAAAATCACTTCTTGCAGATACGGTGATCGGTTATTCAATTCCGCCCGACCGAAATCGCGAACTGAATACTGCAATTGACATTGACAACAGCATTGGAAGTGGGAGACCGCACCGATCGACTATCGAAATATTGTATATCATTATTTACAAATAATGATATTTGAAGGAAAAACGGTAATATAAGCCGATTCAATATTATTATAGCTTATATATATTATTCGTATTCGTCGCCAGTCACCACACTGTTCCTATATTTTGGTTTGTCTTTACTATTTATACTCGGTTACAGCGGTGATTCAAATCATTGTTATTTAGAAATAACTGTTGCCGTTTTACCGGTTACCGGAAAATAACCGTATTTACCAACGCTACTTAGATGTTGGAGGAACACGAATTTTGTTGACAGCTCTACCGGTTATTACATCAAGAAAAATGATAAAGTTGATTAAGAGACAAGTTTTAGTGGTGCAGAACAAGATTTTTTTTGTGAAACCCTCAGACACCTGGAACTAAAAGCTGCCAAACGTCTATTGTGGGGGGCTAAGATGGTATGGACATATACAAAGAAAAAATCCACGTTAGGTCCGTGAAATTTTCACGATTTAACTAAATTTAGTGTCATCAGTTAGTGCCTCTTAGTGCTTTTATAAATTTCGTTCGTGCTTCCATGGTTTCATAGATATTGAATATAAACTTATTTCAAGGTCGGCCCCCAAAGTGTTTAAGATTAATTCCAAATTGATGTCATTCGTTAGTGCACGTTAGTACTTGTGTTAAAGTTTCACGTTAAATTTAATTAAGTTATATTCTATAAATTACTATTTTCATTCATTCATGGCCAAAATATGTAGATTTTTTAAATGTGCGTGCACCGTCAATTTTTGCTAATAACTTCGAAACTGATATTCGGTACGGTCGAACTCGAAGTGCAAAACTCTGTTTTTTTTTAGTCGTAAGTTTCAAACTTTCGAACTCCTACAACTACCAGCAAATTACAGTTCACAGACGGGGAAGAAATGGTACTTAAGGAGTGATTGCAATAGCAGGAAAATCCATCAAACCTACCAAGGTAAGAGGTGTTAGCCCAATTAACGGTTTTTAATTAATTGCTTTCATGTCACTTAAAATATAGAAGCATATTTTTCCCAAATTATACAACTTGAATTATTTAAGTTAGTGTTTTATTGTTTTTCGAGATTTATGACTTTATATTTTCGAGGTCAGCCCTCAAAGTATTTACAAGTAATTCCAAATTAGTATCACCATAGTGCTTCATTAATTTTCGCTAGTGCTTTGATAGTTTTCGAGATATTTGATGTTCTTTTTTTTTGAGGTCAACCCCCAAAGTAATTACGATTCGATTAAATTTAGTGTCATTCATTAGTGCTCTTTAATGCTTCAATTATTTTCGTTAGTGTTTTATTGTTTTTCGACATTTTTGACTTTATATTTTCGAGGTCAGCCCTCAAAGTGTTTACAATTAATTCCAAATTAGTATCATTCGTTAGTGCACTATAGTGATTCATTAATTTTCGCTAGTGCTTTAATAGTTTTCGAGATATTTGATGTTCTTTTTTTTTGAGGTCAACCCCCAAAGTAATTACGATTCGATTAAATTTAGTGTCATTCGTTAGTGCACTTTAATGCTTCAATTATTTTCGTCAGTGCTTTATTGTTTTTCGAGATTTTTCACTTATATGTTTTCAAGGTCGGCTCCCAAAGTGTTTACGATTAATTCCAAATTAGCGTCATTCGTTAGTGCTTCATTAATTTTCGCTAGTTCTTTAATGGTTTCGAGATACTTGATGTTCTTTTTTTGAGGTCAGCCCTCAAAGTATTCACGATTCCATTAAATTTAGTGTCATTCATTAGTGCTCTTTAGTGCTTCAATAATTTTCATTAGTGCTATCTTGATTTTCGAGATATTTGATATTAATTTATTGGCACTTCCGTGAAGTTAGCCCACAAAATGTTCACGATTTAGTTAAATTTAATGTCAATCGTTAGTGCTTTCATAAATTTCGTTAGTGCTTTCTTGGTTTCTAGTAATTTGCTATTATTTATTTTAATATCAGCTTCTAAAATTATTTACGGTTGATTCCAAATTAGTGTCATGCATTCGTTAGTGCTTCTATAATAATATCCCTAAGTGCTTTGTTGATTTAAAAATAGTTGTTTTTTAGTATATCCCTGAGGTTTCTAGGATCGAATACGTTTATTGCCAATAATTTCGTTTGTACTTCAACTTTTTTCATTAATTTAAATTATTTACATTGCAATGATGCAAAAAGCAAAATGACAAAAATAACCCATCATAATTTAATGCATGTATCAATATTTCAATTTATAAGTAGATAAATTTTACCGTTAACAACTATTTTTGGCCTGTCTAGAAGAACAAAAAAGGACCGACTAATAAATCAAACGGCTCAACCGGGTAACTACCTGATTTTCTATATCATTTGCACTCTTATATTAATCATAAATGGGACAAACATATCCCCATAGGGCTAATAATATCTAAACTTTATTCTCCTCGGAATACCGTACAGATTCCTGCGTAGGCGTCCTCTCAACATCTTCTTATCAAATTTCGCTATTTAAGACCGCAGTTTCAAAGTGTATGCCCGTCCAATTCCGGATATTTTTCAGCCATGATAGGTTCTTACGTCCTATCGATTTTGCCTTGCAAAATCAAGCGTTAAAGCGAATAGCGTTCAGCACATATCAGGTGCCCCAGAAGAGAAATTTTTCTCTTTTTGACGTGTTCAAATTACTCACGCTCCTCAAGATCTGCTCGATGAATAACGTCCTCGTTAGACACTTTATCCACCCACGAGATTCTCACCATTCTTCGAAGGATCCACATTTCAAACGCTTCGAGTTTGTTTATTGACGATGCCTAAGGGCCCACATCTCCACACCATACAAAAGAACTGACCATCTATCTATCTAAGCTTTAATATTTGTAATATTATATCTTCTTTTTTCTATTCACATATATTAAGTCAATCACAATGTCTAGCCAAAGATAAATATTAAACATAAGGTAGGCACCACATGAAATGTAACTTCTGTCATCCTGAAGATAGTAATATCGAAACAATTGTTATTTTACCATTTTCTCATTATATTGTGGAATTATTTAGAAACAGTTAGTTTCGTTTAAAAAAGTAATACGGGTAGATCAAAAATGCTACGTATATTGAAATATTTTTGTATCCGCTACTGGAACTTGACAAATAATAAAAGTAGGTAGCTAAAAGGACTTATAGTTACCCGGTTGAGCCGTTTGATTTATGAATCGGTTCTTGCCTCCTCTTCCATAAAGGCCAAAAATAATGGCTAATTATTAACGGCAAAATTTATCTACTTATAAATTGAAATATTGATACATGGATTTAATTATTTTTGTCATTTTGCTTTTTGCATCATTGCAATGCAAATAATTCGAATTAATGAAAAAACTTGAAATACAAACGAAATTAATGGCACTAAACATATTCGATCCTGAAAAACTCAGAGATTTACTAAAAAAACAAATATTTTTAAACCAACAAATCACTTAGATATATAATTATTGAAGCACTAAATAGCACTAACGAATGCATGACACTAATTTGGAATCAACCGTAAACAATTTTAGAAGCTGATATTAAAATAAATAATAGAAAACCAAGAAAGCACTATCGAAATTTATGGAAGTACTAACGAATGACACTAACTTTAACTAAATCGTGAACATGCACTAAAGAGCACTAACGAATGACACTAAATTTTATCGAATTGTGAATACTTTATTTACTGGCCTCAAAAATAGGACATGAAGTATCTCGAAAACGAATAAAGCACTAGCGTAAATTATTGAAGCACTAAAGTGCACTAACGAATGACTAATTTGGAATAAATCGTAAACACTTTAGGGGCGAAAAACAATAAAGCACTAACGAAAATAATTGATGAACCGTGACCTAATACTCACTTTATGACACGCATCAATTTTTATAATGTAAGACCAATAAATTAATATAAAATATCTCGAAAATCAGTGATAGCACTAATAAGAAAAATTGAAGCACTAAAGAGCACTAACGAATGACACTAAATTTAATCGAATCGTGAATACTTTGTTGACTGACCTCAAAAAAAGAGCATGAAATATCTCGAAAGCCAATTAGCGTAAATTATTGAAGCACTAAAGTACACTGTTCAATAAACAATGTTTATTTTACAGATTGCATCCCCTTTTTAAAAAATACCTGCGCCGCTTATGATGGCTGCATCAGCATATGTTAGGTATTTTTCAAGTGGCGCTTTGAAAGGATATTTAATTCCCTTAACCTTGAGTAACATACAAAATTTCAAAAACAAAGAACATCTGGTATTTGTCATTAGTCCATAGGGAACGAAAAGCAATTTTTTCTCCCCTAGCCACCCCGCTTGTCTAAAAGAGGGCAGTAGAGCGAGAACCTCGTGAGACGAAGTACCGTTGACTTCTCTGTATAATTTTGAGGACTAGGTACTCGATTTTACCTTTCCTTCAGCTACGTTCAATAATTTTAAGTAATTGCGATGTTCTCTTTGTAAGCATCGGTTCTCTATAAACAGTTCAATATCATTTTTAAATAAAGTTAACGGTTGTTATATATCCTAACAAATTGACACTAAATAGATATAATTTTGTATTAAGTAATGTGAAATATTACTTCCTCTTAATAGTTAATATAAGTGTTAAGTTTTCACACGAGTTTCATTTGGAGAAGGAGAACCAACTTTCACAATTATGTGGATATTGGTTAACAGTTATTAATCAATATCGTACATACACTAAGAAAGCACTAAGGAATAACACTAATTTGGAATTAATCATAAACACTTTGGGCACTAACGAATGACACCAATTTGGAATTAATCCTAAACAGTTTGGGGGCTGACCTTGAAATAAATTAATATTCAATATCTATCAAACCACGGAAGCACTAACAAAATTTATAGAAACGGTAAGAGGCACTAACGATGCACTAACCGATCACACTAAATTTAGTTAAATTGTGAAAACTTTGGGGGCTAACTTCACGGACATATCCACCTTCCCTGATAAAAATAAAACGCAAGAAGTGGAAGTCAATATAAGGTAGACCGAAAATCAGGTGGAAAGGCCTAGTAAATGAAGATCTGAAAATACTGGGAGTAGCGAATTGGAGAAAAATATGGAGAGACAGAAAATATGGTACACATGGCAAGGAATCATACCATTCTATAGAAGAAGAAAAGGAATTAAGAAGGAAGGAAATGCGGATTGTCCCACAGCAAAAAAGCCCACCAAGAGCGGCCGATACTCCTTTCAAGGAGTTTAAAGCTAATACTAAAAAACAGTAAAAATATTAGGAAATAAAATAAATGTTCAACAATAAAACAATCGCGCAATAATTAACCCAACAAAAATGAATGTTTTTTGGTTATATTTTGGACAGTGACACTCTTGTCGGTTAATTATGGAGATGCGCTAAAAAAATTTGACTCCGCAAAATCCAGGGAAATTCGCTTCGATATAAGTGTGTTATTCTGGAGCACTAACCTTAATATTCTACGAGAAAAATAATTCTGGTATGTATATAAAAGTTTGACGAGAAATATTGAAATGTGCGAATCGTCTTACTCCTAAAACCATGTTTGGCATTGTAATTTTTTTTATATATATATGATAACGATGGAAGGATGATAACATTAGTCATTATTAAAGGACAATATTCAATATCTATGAGTAAAACCTCAAATAATATTTCAAATCAATCACATACAACTATTACCTTTTATCTATAGAGGGCTCTCTTATATAAATTTTTTCTAACTCTTTCCTATATAGATTTAAATTATCTAGGATTTGTCAGCTTTAAGGGCGGCGTAACAATTCTGACATACCCTAACCGGTTTCAAGATGCGAAGTCTCGATATCTCACTCTCAAATTTACTACACTTGGAACAAAAAACTTGACCGCAATTCCTGCAGTGGTGTCTCCTTTCGTAAATACTGAATTTTATATTGCAAGCGGCGCAATAATCGGCGCCTTCGTCTTTCAACCAATGATCGGCGGCTCGGCCGGGAATGTCGCAAACGCTCCAAGAAAATACTCTACCTCTAGTATCACCGACGTAGACGCTACGGTGGTCCCTAGAAATTAATAATTTTATAAATACATTCAAACTATTAATGAAAATACTAGAGTAATAGTATGTATCAATTTCCAGTAACAATTTCCCCAAAAAAGTGTTTTCTCTTTTTTTTTGTTGGTCAACGTGAACTAAAAACTTGGTATTGATATTATTTTTAAGTTATTTGCGCTACTATTAATTATTAAAGATGTTATGTTATGAAGTTCCAGTAAAATACCGAGATGTAGGAACTATCAATGACAGACTGACCTCGTCGACTTCAAAATACGACACGGAGACGATCTATCCGCGATTTTGTAATATTTTACACTAAAGTAACGATTTTCATCGTGTTATTTTATAAGAAACGTCGGCAACCGACGACCTTTGGTTATTTGGTAACCAGTTACTTGATATTTGTTGAGCTCTTCATTAGTTCCTAAAAAATATCGTAATTTAGTAACTGTCGGTGATAAACTGACTTCGTCAATTTCACAGCAACCCACGGCGATGCGACATAATAACCGTCTAACGTCGACGAAGTATTTTCATTGTACAATTCGGTTACTTAGTAAGTTTTATCTCTTATTTTGGTCAAAGTAAACTAAAAATTTGAATTGTGTTGTACTCAAGTTATTTGCGCTGCTAATAATTATTAGAGATGGGAATACTATGTACCAAATGTTGACTTCAGAAAAATACCGCTACAAATTCAACGATTTAGCAACGTTGTTCATCGGAATATTTATTGTTTTGAGGGAGGGGGGGTTAAGCACCAACCCAGCGTGTCTCCTGGTGGCGACAATGATTTCATATGAGAAGGTCAGCGGGAAAATACCTGGGGGTTCATTGTGTAAAAAAACTCAACTGGCGCTCCTGAAATACCCGATCACGGACCAACTTTGCCTGCTCCAGCTGTAGTATCGAGGCTAAGGGATTGCACACAGGGTTATGATGCTCGGTAAAATTTCAAGTTTACCTTGAAATCACATGTTATATCAATGTTTCCTAGCTGTTTGAGGTCATGTCTCGCGAGCCAGTAGGATGGGAGAAGTCTTGGCTGAACTGTTCGGACCAAGAAGAGATAACTTCATTAAAAACCTAAATTCAAGGTGGGAAACCAAGCCGAAGAATGCGTGACCATATAGACGAGAAGTCCTTACTGGTTTTGACCTTGTACTAAGCCCCTTACCTATGCATGCGGGGCTCTACAGCGATGGACCGTAATAACCCTAGCTTCTCGTGGGACCATTTATGGACAGAGAAAGGAAAAAATATCACCAGAAAAATAGTGGAGAAAACCTCTACCTCTTCATCCGGACACCCGACAGAGGCCAAATGGCACAAAGGTCCGTTCGACCTCCCAAAACCAAGAGAACCGGACGCCATAAACGACCCACTCAGGAAGGATATCAGTGGAGCAAGGGTGCGGAAATACCTGCGACTCCTCAATCAGAGAATATCCCCTGAAGAGTCCAGAAAGCAGATTCTTCCCAACCCTCCCGAAGGAATCACCAACGGGGAAATGTCTACCCGATAAAGAAACTCCAAAGGGGAAGGCAAAGCAGAAAAGAGGCACGGAGCACATCCTCCTCTTAGTATAAACCCAAAAACATCTGCAACAGTAAACAGGCAAGCCACTGGCAGCGGTTAAAACAGAGAAGGCATTCAGAATGGGATTAATGCCCAATGATTACCCTAGGGTCATCCTGAAAGCAGAGCAGCTCTCTACTCTGTAAGATACTCTGGAGAAAGAGTTGTTCCAGAGTAAGGAGAAGGGGATACTGGTGGACTGTGGATCCCAAGAGTCGGCTCATGAGATCAGCGCCGAAACTAAACTCTTGGGAAGGACCCGAATTGGTGGTTCGAGGTGGAGACGACATCCCAAAGCTGGTACCCATAACGGTGTTCTTCTCAAGAAGCCATGACATGAAATTGGAGAAAATCCTCCAACTTGTCAAGGTTCAGAACTCCAGTTTCACTACTGGGACTTGGAAGGTCCTGAACTCCTAAAAATAGGTAAAGGGAATTATCATCACGATTGGCATCAATCACCAATCTGGGGAGGTTGTGAAGGCATCGGTTATGCGCTAAACTTCCGTTTTCGGCGTATCCCAGCCTCGGGACTGAGAATAAAAGAAACCCTGCGCAAAATCTGAAGTATGGAGGTATGGAGACGCCCTTCATATCCGTAAACTCCGAACAAGGGGAAAAGACGAAATATTGACCTTGGATCAGCATGATATCTCTTCCGGCTCTGCTGGGGCACCTGAGGATGCGTAGATCCCCTCTGCATCCCGTGAAGCTGGGCGGAGCTGGCTGGTGATCGAGGGTCTTCCTCGGGATCAAGAAACCTTCTCGAACACCGGAGAAGATACTTCCATGCAATTAGAGGGGGGATAGGTAGAGATGAAGAAAGGGGATAAGTAGATATGGAACAAACCAGCCTCTCTTACGTGCAATAATTCACCTTCATCTTCACGAAAGTGACGCAAGTAAACCTGGATCACATGAGGGGAGCTTAAGCCATTATTGCAAGGTTGTTCGCAAAACTATAACTGGGCAGTGTACTGATCTAAAGAGCTTGGATTAACATAGAAGGCTAAATCAAAGGTTTGGCATGCAAGGACTCTAAATCGATTTATGATCAAAGACCAGTCGCTGTATGCCTGTATAATCATAAGAAATAACATAAAATATATGTGTATCTCGAATTAAGGGTTACTACCCTAAAAGTCACTTTTTAAAAAGATACTTTATTGACAATAATTATACTACTTAATAACAAAATACACTATATTCAAATAATCGAATTAATATACTAAAATAAATACAACTATAGACTAAAAAAATGCAGTTCTGCAGAATGATCAGTTGTTGTACAAATTTATTGAAACATGGATCAGCGTTCGTGAATTATAACGGAAGCTCAAAGTTACTGTATACTGATCCAAGAACCATGGATCAACAAAGAAGGCCAAATCAAAGGTTTGGTATGGAAGGATTCCAAATTGATTTATGATCAAAGGCAAGTATCTCCGCGTGCCTGTGTAATCATAAGAAATAACATGAAATATATTTGTGTTTCAGAATACGTGTCACGGGACCTTGTTCCATTCATGGTTCACCTCTACAATGCGGGTATCAACCGACACGTTGTCATTGCCTCTGCCTACTTCACTGAAGACTGGCAGATAACACCGCCAGAGGAAGTACAAGAGCTAGTGAGATACTGCAACAGCAGACGGCTGCCAGTCATAATTGGCTGTGATGCCAGCGTACACAATACCCTGTGGGGAAACACTAACAACAATGCCAAAGGTGAGTGTTAATTAGAATATCTCTTAGCTAATAACCTTGAGACCTTAAACATGGGGATAACCCCCACTTTTGTCACGAGAGCAAGAGAGGAGGTCCCGTATATAACAATAGTTAATGTTGCTGCTAGGAGGGTGATGAACGAACCATCACTCACCGACCATAGGATCATCGAATTTAGGATAGAGATAAGATCTCTTTAATTCAAAATCCTAGAAAAACGAATTGGTCTTTCTACAAGAACAATCTGAAGGACAATTTGGAATAGTTCAAAGTAAATTAATGGAAGCTTTTCATTCCAGCTGCTCACTGCCAAAAGCTCGATCGAAGGGAAAAACACAAATGATATAAAACTCCGTGAAGATATCAGGTGTTGCAATCGATGTTGTTTAACCTATACTCAGTGGTAATAATGAAATGAGCACTGGAAGACGAACCGAAGGGTGTCATAATTAATGGAATTCATATTAACAATATAAGGTATGTAGATGATACTATTCTGTTAGCTACTAGCTTGGAGAATTTGCAGATACTACAGAGAAAATAAATAATACGAGTGAGGATTTCAGACTGTCGTTAAATGTAAGAAAAACTAAATTCATGATATTACGCAAAACAATCCAAAATAAACGATTTTAAAGATTAAAACTAACTTTTTGGCATTTGTGAGACTGTATCGTGCATCGTCCTGAATAATATTCAATCATAAAATTGGTGAGTTATTGCACTCCGGAGGCTGTACCATGCTAACAAACTGAAATTTCTCCAAAAATTACAAAAATGTCGTACTATAAGTAGCATAGCACCCGTTGTACTAGCTCTGGTGCGCTGAAAATGAGTAGTGTTCATCTGTGAAATGTCCTGAACAATATCCAATCATAAAATTGGTGAGTTATTGCACTCCGGAGGCTGTATCGTGCTAACAAACTGAAATATCTCAAAAAATGATAAAAATGTCGAACTTCAAGTAGCATAGCACCCGTTGTACTAGCTCCGCTGCGCTAAAAATGAATAGTGTTCATCTGTGAGATGTCCTGAACAATATTCAATCATAAAATTGGTGACTCATCGCACTCCGGAGGCTGTATCGCCCTAACAAACTGAACTTTCTCCAAAAATTACAAAAATGTCGTACTGTAAGTAGCATAGCACCCGTTGTACTAGCTCTGGTGCGCTGAAAATGAATAGTGTTCATCTGTGAGATGTCCTGAACAATATTCAATCATAAAATTGGTGACTCATTGCACTCCGGAGGCTGTATCGCCCTAACAAACTGAAATTTCTCAAAAAATTACAAAAATGTACCGTAAGTAGCATAACACCCGTTGTACTAGCTCCGGTGCGCTAAAAATGAATAGTGTTCATCTGTGAGATGTCCTGAACAACATTCAATCATAAAATTGGTGCCTTATTGCACTTTAGAGGCTGTATTGTGCTAACAAACTGAAATATCTCAAAAAATGATAAAAATGTCGAACTTCAAGTAGCATAGCACCCGTTGTACTAGCTCCGCTGCGCTAAAAATGAATAGTGTTCATCTGTGAGATGTCCTGAACAATATTCAATCATAAAATTGGTGACTCATTGCACTCCGGAGGCTGTATCGCCCTAACAAACTGAAATTTCTCAAAAAATGACAAAAATGTCGAACTTCAAGTAGCATAGCACCCGTTGTACTAGTTCTGGTGCACTGAAAATGAACAGTGTTCATCTGTGAAATGTCCTGAACAATATTCAATCATAAAATTGGTGACTTGTTGCACTCCGGGGGCTGTATCTTGCTACCAAAATATGTTGCGAAATGTGGCCGAGGACGACATACAGATAAGATTGGGAGTAAAAGTAACAACGCCCAAATCGTAGTAAATAACCAAGCTATAGAAAACGTTGAGAGATATAAATATCTAGAAACAACATTTATGAAAATGAAAAGGGTGTTTTGTAGCAGCAATCTCAGCCTAGATTTAAAGATGAAGTTGATAAGACGCTATGTGTTATCGGATCTAATCTATGGAGCGGAGTCATGGATCCTTAATAGGGTGGAAATGAAAAAAATTGAGGCATTCGAACTATGGATATATCGCAGAATACTGAGGATAAAATGGACCGATAGAGTAACGAACGTGGAAGTTATGAGAAGAATAAGAAAAGATAAAGTGGTTATTATTACAGTAAAAGACGGAAGCTGCAATACTTGCGACATGCAATGAATGAGGCTAGAAAAGTTACTGCAACTCATAATGCATGGAAAAATACAAGAACGGAGAAGTGTGGGAAGAAGACGCCGTTCTTGGTTGCGAAATTTGCGATACTGATTCAACTGCATCACAAATAATCAGCCATTCCGATCAGCTATATCACGAATACATATAGCCTTGATTATTATTGATGTAAATTTGAAATATTATATTACTTTAGTGTTCTATGGCGTTGACTAGATATAATCTAGTCGGTTGAATAAGAACTGTCAGTAATGTATAGTCATATATATTAGAATATAAAATACCTGTCTAGTAGATTGTAGATTTTGTATATTGCTTTAATTAATAAAAAGGTATATAATCATAGCAAGTAAAAAAGGAATATCCATCCCAATATTTGCTTTTACAACAAAAATTATTGCCAACCTTCGCAACGACGACGGCACTTAAAGTAGAAGAAGTGATAGACTGACTTCATCGACTTCGCAATCCGCGATTTTGTTGCGTATACTGGCTAATAATTTTAGTATTTGCTGGATTTAACGTGGGAGAAAGTTTACTACCGCAAAATTTCACAGTAAAATATTTAATTCCACTATGGAATTTAATAAAAAACAAATGACCTACAGTTATTTAGTAACTGGTTACTTGATATTCGATGAGCGCTATGCTATGTTCCTAAAAATACTGCAGTTGAAAAATACCGACCCATCTTTATTAATTATGTAACTTACTTTGAAGTAGCTAGAGCAGTAACCGAAGCAGGTTCTGTATTGTCTTTTCGATCGAAAGCAGTGTGCATCGTTAACTTACTCCTAAAAACAAGTTGCCGTTGCCATTTGAATCCTAAAACAAACTCAAAATTAAAATTATATCTATAATAAATGTGACATTTGGCCAGTTTCACCACATATTTTCGGTCAGATTGACTTAGTAGTGTAAATTTTATATTTCTGTTTGTCGCTTACCAGGCCTCAAAGAATTCAACGGATTCGGCGATTTCTTTTTCGTTTCAGAGATCATAACAAAGGAATCCGTTAAGCTAGTATCGGATTTACTTGTTCTCAATCCTGAACCGTCATCGATATCAACACCAGCATTATCCGCACTGTGTCCTCCTAAAAAAATATACAGACCTTTCAAATTAAAACTTTTACCAAAAAAAAATTGTAATAGTTATTTATAGACGTGCAAAAGGCTTTAAATTTCCACAGAATACCAGAAAATATTTGGGAAGACTTAAGTGATTCGGCCACATAAGAATAATAGGAAATGATAATTCTGAAATAGAAGATTGGACATATAAAAAGTGAGAAAATATAATTAAAATACAAATACCTTCACTTTTTCTGAAACCAGCGTGTACTCTGGATCTCCTTCTTCTAGCCGGTGGTACTGGTGGTACACATTCCTCTGTATCGCTGCAAGTGTCTTTTTCATCTTGTTGTCCGCTTCTCCATTCTTTGGAGCTCTCATTACTTATCTGCCTTTCCACGGAATTTCTTGTATTCTCCTCAGAAAGACTGCTTTCAGAACCTGATTTTAACAGATTTCCGGTACTTCCTACAAACAAACAGCTCAACTTTCAAAATTTAGTTCAAAAAATATATTAGATGACAATAATTGAACTCAAAAAATTCGAATAAAGTAAAATGTTTGTTACCTATTGACGAGTTGGTTGACACATTGATTTGTTTGACGAGACGATGGTGTATCGAAGACGGCCTTGTGATGGTTTCGCTTAATTTCGAGGTTACAGGTGATTTTGGTTCAATGGGAGGCTTTGAGGTAATCGAATTTGTACTTTGTTCGTCCGGTACTTGGACATAATCTATTGACCACATCTGAAAAAGACAATTGTAAAATAACAGTAGTTTATACATTCCAACTTATTTTAGATACATTTATAGATAGTTTATACTATATCTCGTAATAATAATGATTTCATATAATGTAGTACTCACCCTTGTCACGCCATCTGTCGATCCGGTCATTATAACATTAAGGGAATCCCATTCGCGTGTCTGTGAAAATGCGACACATAAAATCTGCTGCATTCTATCGGCAGTGCCGACACACGTATTTACACTAGCCAAATCATCGCCGTTTATACTCCAAACGTGTAACCTGAAACGATATTTTATGTGTTTCTCTGATTCAAGATTTTAATGAGTTGGGACCTGTAGTGTACAGCGACTGTATACTTACCAAGTGGCAGCGCAAGTAGCAATATCTCCAGTAAGATCGTTGACAGCTACCGCAGCAACAGGTCCGGCGTGACCGCGCAATTGTCTGACGAATACGCCTCGGGATAAATCCCAAATAATCGCGCTACAATCCCGCGAACCGGAAATAATAACGTTGTAAGCAAGACTACTCGCTAAACATGTAATAGCGTCGGTATGACCGTACAAACTATGTTTTATTGTCATGGATTTTTTACGTGCTTCGTATTGCCATACGGTAACAACCTAAAACAAGTTTGTTATAATAGTACAAATTTTCATTAAACCAATGAATTTGTAAGATTGTGGATAGTATGAAGGAAAAATTGATTTTGTATGTTAGAAATAATTTTAAATATCGTAACAAGTAGGTTGTTGTTTATTAGTAACTAAAAAACAGAACTGTCAATTTAAAAAAAATTATGTCATGTAATGTTATCTGCTAATTTTTCTTAAAATAAATTGCATATTTCAACCGGGATAATTACTTTAAAAACTGAAAACCTAACAGGTTATGGGCCCAGGTCAGTTCACTTGCCCACCAGCTGTGTAAAAACTTAGTGAATTAAAAACTTTGTGAGAAATATAAATCGTGATTGTAAAATCTGCAATTCTCGGTGAAAACTTTGAAGTCAAGTGAGAACTTTAGCGGCATAATATAAAATAAAAATGGCTCAATCTGACGAAAGTGCTTTGATTGAAAAACTATGCGATAATGAAACTTTCGAGGTATGGAAATTTCAGATAATAATACTGTTTAAAGCCAACGGACTCTATGAAATTGTAAACGGGGATTGGAATTTTGAAAACTTGAATAAACCCGAGGAGAAAGCAGAATGGAATAAAAAGGATGCTAAAGCACAAAAAGTGAGAATGACAAGTATGGATAAAAAGCATTTAATGCATATAATAAACTGTGAAAATTCGTGTCAAATGTATAACAAACTGTGTAACATTTTCCATGAGGATTCTGAGCTGCAAAAATGTAATCTGTTACAAGAATTTTTCAATTTTAAATTTGATAAACAAATAGACATGTCACTGAACATAAGCAAAATTGAAAATTTAGCCTTTCGACTTAAAACATTAAAACAATGTGTTAGTGATGATATAATATCTAAAATTCTTTCTACTCTACCTGAAGAATACAAACATTTTGTCACAGCCTGGGAATCAGTCCCATTAACAGAAAGATCATCGACCAATTTAATATCCAGATTAGTTTCAGAAGAAAATAGAATAAAAGGAACAAAAAAAGACGAAAGTGTAACATTTAAAGCTGAAGAAAAGCACATTAAAAAAGGAAAAAATTTTAACCTAGCATCAGGACGTAAAAAAGATGGGACTGATCCCCGATCTTCTAGACCCATCTGTCTAACATCGTTTCTACTCAAATCGATGGAGAAAGTAGTGGATAACTACATAAGAACAGAGAATCTGGAGAATATACCACTTCATAAATGTCAGCATGCCTACAGAGCGGGTCGATCAACTGAGACGGCTCTGTATCAGCTGACAGAAGTCATCCAGAGAACTCTGAACAACAAAGAAATCGCAATGTGCGCATTCCTGGATATATCAGGGGCCTTTGACAACACAACTCATGTGTCTGTCAAAGAAGCACTAAAAAGGCGAGGAGTGAATGAAACCATTGTAAAATGGATGTATGAGTTGTTGACAACGAGGATAGCTGAGACACAGGTGGGGAATCAAACCACCTCAGTTAAAGACACTCGGGGGACACCTCAAGGGGGAGTGATATCTCCCCTTCTATGGAGCCTCGTAGTAGATGAGTTGCTCTAAAGGCTAACGGAGGTTGGCTTCAAATGTGTGGGCTATGCTGATGACATAGTTCTAATAGTCAGAGGCAAGTTCGAGAGCACCTTGTGTAATTTATTACAAAAGCGATGGTGCTTGTCAGTGGGGCTAAACATTAACCCAAGCAAGACCATCGTAATTCCATTTACCCGGAAAAGAACACTTCCAGCCATGAAACCCATATCCTTAAATGGGGAAATCATAGAATGGAAATCAGAGGTTAAATATCTAGGGATAACCCTAGATAGTGAGCTTCTGTGGAATAAGCATGTTGAAATAACTGCTAGTAAAGCAATAAGACCTTTGATGGCGTGCAGAAATCTAGCTGGTAAGAGGTGGGGCTGTAACCCAAAAATACTGCGATGGATGTACGCCATGATTGTGAGACCAGCAATTACGTATGTGGCAATAGTTTGGCACACAAAAGCAAGTCAGTACAGCACGAGAAAATCCCTCGATAAAGTTCAGAGGCTTGCCTGTGTGTGCATCACTGGAGCTATGAGAACGTGTCCAACTAGGGCACTTGAGATCATTACAGATCTCACACCTCTACATCTGGTGATAGAAAGATCTGCCCAAGAGGCAATTCTTAGAATATCTAAGGAAGGTTCAGGCAATGAGAGTATTAAAAATCAGGGAGCTTGGTCCTCTCTGACAAGATACACCTCATTAGCGAATCTTCCCAGTGACGAAAATGATCAGGAAAGTAAGCATCGAAAAGAATTTCACTACGATGCTAAATACGAGGAGAGACTGGGAAAGGGAATACACCACCCAAACTCTCAAAGAAAACACCATTAGATGGTATACGGATGTTTCAAAAACCACCATCGGAGCAGGCGCTGGAGTATTTGGGCCTGGCACCAGATACTCATTATCGTTAGGCTCCTTCCCGAGCGTCTTTCAGGCAGAAATACTTGCGATCGAAAGATGCGTGGAAATGAACCTAGAAAGAAACTACCAGAAATGTGACATATCGATCCATTCTGATAGTCAAGCAGCTATCAAAGCATTGAGCTCCCATGTCATTGACTCAAAGTTGGCATGGGAGTGCCGAAGAAAACTTGATGAATTAGGCAAGAATAACAGGGTCTCTTTAGTCTGGGTTCCTGGCCACTCGGGAATCACGGGAAATGAAGAGGCCAATACACTTGCCAGGAAAGGAGCACAAATGCCCTTTATTGGCCCGGAGCCTTTCTGTGGTGTAGCAAAATGCTCCTACAAGAAAGAGTTTCGGAAGAAAGAGGAAACCGAAAGAGAAGCACTCTGGCGGTGCCTTCCCGGGTTGGAACATTCCAAAAAGTTCCTGGGGAACTTTGACACTGCTAGGTCCAAAAAATATTTGGACCTCAGTAAAGATAAGCTACATCTCCTCACGGGCTTTCTTACAGGACACTGCCGCCTTAGGAAGCACTTAATGAGAATAGGTCTAGCAGAGATTGACGAGTGTAGATTCTGTGGGGAGGAGGATGAAACTCTTGATCACCTAGTTCTGGAATGCCTCGCCATTGCAAGCCAACGCAAGAAATGCTTTGGACAAGAAACTTGTAAGAGTGAGGACCTAACCTCGCTGAAGCCGTCCCAAATACTAGAGTTCATTAGAACCTTGGAACTGGAAGCCGAGCTGTAGTAGTAGCGACAACAGCTCTGGTAGGGGGGGCACAATAAACCTTTGGTTTCAGGGCACAATAAGCCTTTGGTTTCAGTGCACAGTAACCCCGTTAAAATCTAATCTAATCTAATGTATGTATCTTTCTTTAGATATTCTAATAGCCACCTTGTGTTTGATAGGCATTGGATAATACTATTCATGAAACATGTGTTACCAATATTTTTGAGGCCTTTGAGACCCAAAGATTCTTGAGGAATACCCTTTATCGATCTGATTGTGGAGATATTGTTAAGAGCTCTTTTGCAACTACTATCATTGTACGAATAATCTTGGATTCTATTATTGTCTTTCTCACTTGATTGGCGTGATAAGGAATTTGAATTGATGTTGTTTGCTATTGAATTGGATGGAGATATTGCGGTTTTGGAAAGTTTGGTTGATGTCGATAGATCATTGGTCTGGTCCACTTTGTTACTATATTCCTTGTTATCTACATCATTTTTAGACGTGTCCTTTTGTTCTTGTTGAGTATCATTCCCTTTCTGATAATCTTTAATCGAAAATGAAATGTATGAAGATGTTAACACTAGGATGCTTTTTAGAAAGGGAATTGATGTTTATTGATTCCTCAGTTACTACGACCCTATCGACTTCTGTACCATTATTTTTTTCTATGTCTTCATTCTCTTCCAATTTTGAATTTGACTGCAAAACATCGGGGTTATTTTAACACTTGCTGGAGGCAATGTCTTTTTTTTTGGTCACCGAAAAATTATTACTAGATTTTTTAACTCTGGTTGATATTGCTTTTGTACTTAGTGGTTTCACTCCATTGGTGACATCAGATATTTTGGATCTAACCGCAGTTGTCTTATTGGCGAGATAAGTACCATTTTTTACTGTTCTGGAGAGTTTGTCATTAAAATTTTTACTCAAATGGGCTATTGATGTGTGATTTCCGTTATCATCTTCATCATACAAATTGTCTATATTAGTATTGTTAAGGTATGCCACACTGTTAGTATAAATAACTTCCATTTGGACGTTTACCTTTTTATTTGATTGTTCCAACTCTATTTGGGGTGAATCAGTTTTATATTTTGTTTTGGTCAAAGATAATTTATTGCGTATAGGAATCGCATCATTCTCTAGCATAGTCATCTTGAAACGTTCACTTAGCAGTTAACATTTCTAATAGAGTTTTAAATATATAATTCAGCGATGCATGTTAAACGTATTGGTGGAATAGACCACACGTCCTTCCTTGCCAATGTTTTAAACAACTATTTAAATGTTGGTGGAATAAACTGTATAGATATCTCACAGAAAAAAAATCCTGAATAGAAATTCGGAATGCGGACTATACGAGAGATTGTAATAGAGAATGGTAGTCGCAGAAATCCTGATAAAAGTTTTAAATATTCTGTATGGTAATAAAAAAAACTTGTTCTAAGAACAAATTCGCAGGGATTACTGCGATACCGCCTGGAATAATTTAACTATTCCGGTAAATTTAACTAAAATCACCCGACGGAAGAACTAAGGTGAAGATTTGTCGGCAATTTGCATTGACTCACAAGAAATGGTGTTTCCATAAGAGCCAATTCATGATCTAGATACTCAACTATGTATTATACTGAGAATTATTTAACCTAGGAAGATTTTATGGAGAATCGACTTCGACTTGCTACTTCAAGATAAGTAAAATTATATTGTATGGCTTCACCATTCATATTTGTACAGCTTGTCTTAGTTTTTATTTATACTTTCTTTTTCTTCTCACATACACACTTTTACTAACCCATTATTGTCAAACTATGTAACACGTTTAAATATTTTTTCATTCATTATATTCATTCATATTAGTAGTCTGTTGTTTTATTTATTATACAGAAAGACCTGTGAAATAGCCTTCAGTACATTTTTTTTTGCATAAGTATTGTCTAAAAACTAGCAGAGCACAGCAGGTAAGAGTTGACTGATTAAGGAGGTTGATTTCTTTCTAATTTTGTTTAGGAACAAAGTTAGTGGCGCCCTTACTATTGATGTAACTTTACTGTTTTTTAGTTTTTCTCTCTCTCTCTTTCTCTTTCTTTTTCACATTTTTTTTCTTTAATTAAACTTCTTTCAGATAACAGAGCCCTGAGAACTGGCTCCGTTATCTCCAATCTCTTTGTCAGTTTGGAAAGAACCTACTCTCTTTTAATACTTTCAATTATTTAAATAATTTTTACCCTGAGAGTAAGAGGTTTTTGTTTCATTGGCGCTCCAACGTGTATTAACTCTTACATGTTGTTATCTGCTATTTCTTTTTAGTAAAAAATTTTAATACTTGAAAATTTTTTTTTCCTGCTATTAGGGGGGAAATATCTTTGATATAATGTTCACTGTTTAACTTTTAATTATATTTTATGCTTTCTGCTTTTATAAAACAGGTCCTGTGTAATAAATATATACATCTTTTTCGTTGTTGGAAATATTATATGATATATGTTATATTATATTTATAACTGGTGTGAAGCTTAACGATTCATATATTACCCAGTTTTTATATCAATTCATTTGTTACCTTTCAGTGACCTTCAAATTGTAAATTAATGTTGTTGAGTATTTGTTTCAAAATTTTTTTTCTATCATTAGAGTATAAAATTTTAACTTAACTTTAATTACCAAGAAAACTGTATTGAATTTAATTACAAAAATGTCTTTGCCTTATAAATTGAAGGTCGAATATTTATTATCTCATGAGCTGGAACACGAATTGGCATATAGAAATGTTGAAGTATTACCGACAGTAGCGGAGCGTAGAAAATTGTTGAGGGGTATTTTAGCTCAAGAAGCATCCGGTCGCAGTTCTATTTTATATGAGAATAGTCAATTGAATTTTGATAGTGAAATAAACGGTATAGAGTTAACTTTATCTGATTTGAGCAGAAAAATTTCAGAATTTGTAGGATCAGATAGGGACAATGAATATCTCAGATTAACATGTAGATTAGCTCATGCAAATAATCGGGTGTCTCGTTTGTCATGTAATAATGATGAGGAAGAATTAAAGAAAAAACAGTTTGCTACTCAGATTTTGTTGTTAGAGGGTGAACTTGATGGTAGATTACCGGGCACTATTCAGGCTCAATCAACTCCTGTGGGTCAGAACCAAAGCTTTACTTTCTCTAAGCCAGTACCTATATATAAATGGGGAATACATTTCTCAGGAATTGCACAAAATTAATCTTTGGCAGGATTTTTAGAACGTGTAGAGTGTTTAAAGATTTCTCGAGGGGTAACAGATAACGAATTATTTTCTAGCGCTGCAGATCTCTTCACTGATCAGGCATTTTATTGGTATTTAAATAATAGAAGTCAATTTCAAAATTGGTCAGAGTTAGTTTCTAAATTAAAGTCAGATTTTCTCCCATATAATTATCAGGAAGATTTATTGGATGAAATTAAAAATAGAAAACAAAATATTAATGAAAAAGTTACCTTATATATAAATTCTATGTGTAGTCTATTTAATCGATTAGAAATAAAACAGGATGAATCATCAAAAATTAGAATCATTAAGAGAAATTTGCTTTCTAACTATGTTCAACCGCTAGCTTTATTAGATATTACCAGTATCGAAGAGTTAACCGATAAATGTAAAAAGTTGGAAGAATCTTTTACCTACTCACAGAATTCTCAGAATTCAAGTATTAGTTCGAGCAAACCTAAAATATATCTAGAACCACAGTTAAATAATACTTTTACCTCATCTTATCGGTCTAGGAATCATAATAATTCAAGGCATCTATCTACAGTGTCTACAGTAAGTTCACATAAAGTTTGCTGGAATTGTGGTGAACAGAATCATTTTTATCCGCAATGTAAATACGCTTTAAAAGTATTCTGTTATGGATGTGGAAATCCTGGATTTATAAAATCTAAATGTCCAAATTGTTCAAAAAACGAACCAAGCGGTCAGGTCAATGCTTTGGTGACACCTACCGCTCCTCAAAATCCTTCAGGATCCACACATCCAAAGCAAAAAAATTCAAAAAAACAATCAAAGTCAAGAACAGTTTCCGAAATAACGCCTTCAACCAGCAACCAATAAGTGAAATTTATTCCTTACCTAATCTATCTAAAAATTCAAATAAAAATAACTTATCTTATTTCAATAAAAATGATTGGTTAGCTTGGTTAAATATAGTAAGATCGTTTTACAAACCAAGCAAAGTAAATAAATTTCAGAATTCTATAAATACTCAATTATCTAGTAATTACTTTTTAGACTTGTTATATCGAAAAGATAATGATAACAGGCCTTATGTGGATATTATTATTTTTGGGAAGACATTCTCTTGTTTGATTGATACAGGAAGTAATCTGAGTGTTTTGGGTTCTCTAGGTCTTGAGTTTCTTAAGAATTTATCTATACCTATTTCTATTACCGAACAGTTTCAAGTTTCGACTGCTGATGGTACATACCATGATGTTGGTGGTTTTGTAGAAACTTATGTCACAGTGGATAAGTTATCTCGGATTTTAAAATTATATCTTTTACCTTCAGTTACTCAAACAGTTATCTTAGGAATGGATTTTTTAAAGACATTCAATATTAAAATAGATTTTTCTAAATTTACTATGAATTTAAATGCCTTATCTTTAAATGTCATCAATACTGTTAAGGACGTCACAACTTTAACAAATGATGAAAAAATTAAACTTGATGTTGTTATCGAAAAATTTAAAAACATTAGCCCCAAGGATAAAATTGGTAGGACACATATCTTAGAGCATTTTATCGACACAGGAAATTCTCCTCCATTTAAAATAAAACAGTATCCATTGCCTCAAGCTATGGAAGTTCATGTGAATAATGAGATAGATACATTATTAAAATTAGGGGTTATTGAACCAAGTACATCTCCTTATTGTTCTCCTATCTGTTTAACTCATAAACCTGATGGTAGTATAAGGTTACTTCTTGATGCTAGATTTTTAAACAAGCAAACTAAAGCAGATTCGTATATGATTCCAAATATCGAGGTAATTCTTAGTCAACTAAGGGATACGCGATATATTTCTAGTATCGATTTAAAACATGCTTTCTATCAAATACCTTTAGAAAAGTCGTCTCGTCCAAAAACAGCTTTCGCAATACGTTCTAGAGGACTATTTCAATTTACAAGTACACCATTTGGTTTAATCTCAAGTCCAGCTACCATGTCACGATTAATGGATATGGTAATAGGTCCATCTTTAGAACCATATTGTTTTTATTATCTTGATGATATAATTGTTTGTACATCACAGTTTGATAAACATGTTGAAATTTTGTCTAAAGTTTATGAGAAATTAAAAGAGGCTAATTTAACGGTAAATATTGATAAATGTCATTTTTGTCGTCCTTCTCTTCGCTATTTAGGTTATACCTTGGATGAAAACGGGTTAAGTATTGACGGTGAAAAAACTAAAGCTATTACTAACTATCCTGTACCGAGGACAACTACAGAGGTGCGTAGATTTTTAGGTGTTGTTTCATATTATCGTCGTTTTTTAAATAATTTTTCTACTTTATCTGCTCCCATTTCTGATCTTTTATCTAATAGAAAAAAAAATCAACCAATAAGTTGGACACCGGAAGCTCAAAAAGCTTTCGATGATATAAAAACTGTCTTAACTACCGCTCCTGTACTTTGTAGTCCTGATTTTGACAAATCATTTTATCTAATGTGTGATGCAAGTGATGTAGGTATTGGAAGTGTGCTTTTTCAGTTGGAAGATGGGTTGGAACATCCAGTAGCTTATTATAGTAAAAAATTGAATAAATGTCAAAAGAAATACACAACTACTGAAAAAGAAGCCCTTGCAGTCCTATTATCTATTGATCATTTTCGTTATTATCTTCTGGGACGACATTTTACTGTCATCACCGATCACTCTTCTCTTGTTTGGTTAAATAACATGAAGAAACCATCACCACGATTAGCTAGGTGGATTCTACAACTTTCACAATACAATTTTTCGATAGTCCATCGTAGAGCAACGGGTACCGTACCTGCAGATTTTCTATCAAGGGTGCCGGAAATAAATGTATTAAATTTATCTTTACTAAAACCTGATAATTGGTATAAAAGTATGATTAATAAGGTTCACTCCGATCCGGATAGTTATCCTAATTTCATGGTAGAAAATAATATTCTATATAAGCATGTCTTTAACAAGTATGCCAGTATTTGCAATTTAACTGACTGGAAAATTGTAGTTCCAACGGAAAACAGACTTGAATTGTTATCGAAATTTCATGATGATCCTACTGCAGCTCATTTCGGTGTTTTCAAAACATTAGAGAGAATCTCAGAGTTATATTATTGGCCCAGAATGAGACAGAGTGTACAAAAATATGTGAGGCGCTGTAAAGTTTGTGCTGCCTGTAAGCCCACAAATTTGCCACAAGCTGGTCTCATGGGTAAATATCGTAACATAGGGTTTCCTTTCCAGTTAATTTCCTGTGATTTAATAGGCCCATATCCTAGATCTCGCCAGGGAAATACGTGTGCATTGGTCATTGTTGATTTCTTCTCTAAATTTGTTTTAATTCAACCTTTAAAACAAGCTACCTCTTCTGCGATTGTGAAATTTATTGAAAATAATGTTTTTCTAATTTTTGGAGTTCCTCAAATAGTAGCTGTAGACAATGGTAAACAGTTCACTAGGCAGTTGTTTAAAAGTTTGATGTCTAAGTACAATGTCCAAAGTATTTGGTACACTGCAAATTACACTCCTCAAGCCAATCATACTGAGCGTGTGAATAAATCTATTGTCACTGCAATACGTTCATATTGTTTTTCTGATCATAGAACTTGGGATGTAGAATTACAGAAAATAGCTCAGGCAATTCGTTTGTCTAAACATGAAGTCACAGAATTTCCACCATCTTTTCTTGTGTTTGCTAGAAACGTACCTGTATCAGGGTCATTCTTCGGGAATATTGCAGAAAATGCAAATAATCAGCCTGCAATTGCTGATAAAATACACCGTTTACAGGATACTCAAGAAATGCCAAAAATTTTCGAAGATGTTAGAAAAAAATTACACAAGGCTTACATAAAATCGAGTAACCGTTATAATCTTCGTAAGCGCGATATTAAATTTCATGTAGGTGATCATGTTTGGAAAAAGAATTATCAGAAATCTGATAAAGCTCAATTTATTTCTGCAAAATTTATGCCTAAATATATACATTGTACTGTTAACCGTGTTATATCTCCCTTGATTTATGAACTTAAAGATAGTAATGGCAAAAATATAGGACGATGGCATATTAAAGATCTAAAAGAATATAACTTATCTACTGATGAATCAAGTGACTTTATCGATGATGAAAATAATCCTGACTCAGTATCTTCGGATAGTGAATGAACATTTGTTAGATGAACACATTTTTACCTTATCTGCAAAAGTAATTTTACTGTAGATTTTTCTGTGTTGTGCAGAGAGTTAAAAATAATCCCTTGGCTAAATTAATTTGTTGGTAACCTAGGTTTATCTTGTAGATTATATTTTTGGAATTAGAAAGTATTAAGAAATTAATATTATTTTTGTTTACTGAATTAGAGTTATGTGATGTTGGAACGGTAATTAGTATCACTAAAATTTGAATGTTCCATATTATATTTCTAATTTGTAGACTTATCTTTTCAGTCGAAATGTGTAGTTACACATACTGAAAAATATTATCTTATCTTACCGTTTTCAGTTGAATTGTGTCAAATGACACAAACTGAAATAATTTATCTTACCTAGGGTTTTTGTGTGTTAGAGAGAATGACACACAGAGCTTTATCTTTACCTTATTTTATCTCGTGTCGAAAATTTATCTTTACCTTATCTTATCTTGTGTCGCAGCAGACATAAATCGTGCGTCTTCTGTACATTTAAATATTGTCCCACCAGACATCTATTGTATAGTATATATCCTAGCTTGCTATAATAGTTATAGCAAATTTGACTCTTACCTCTTTTGGCACAGCAACACAGAAATGATCTATCTATGTTACTTAATAGTTGGTTTAATTTTATCTTAAAATTTGTATCTTTATCTTTTCTAGTTAGATTCCAAATGAATCCAGTTCATTGTAAGGAATTTAATTTTCAGTGTTCTTAAACGCTTATCTCTATCTAACAAATAGTTATTTTCACTATTCAAAAATATCTATAATTATCTTGATATATCTTACCGTAAAAATTAAAATTTCTATCTGTCAAGAAAACATATTATCTTTATCTTATAGTAAGGGAATTTGAGAGGATAGAACAAATAAGTTTGGAGTTTATTGCCTCACCTAAAGAATATGACATATGGTTGTTAAATATGTTAGTGCTGGAATAATCGTCCATTCCTTTGTGACAGTATTTGTATTTCCTCTAATTTACTTTCTCTCTGTTTGCTATTTAGGATTCTTATGAATTCTTATTATTATCTACATAGAAACATCAAAATATCTTTTTGATATTTCTTTACCTGACTATGACTCATATACACTAGATTATAATATTAATCTAGGCATTAAAAACACAATATCTTTACTTTAATGATTCACAATATCGAAAAGTAGATACGAATAAGTTTGGAGTTGGTTACCTCACCATTAGATAATGACTTGTTGTTGTTAAATATGTTAGTGCAGGAATCATCGTCCATTCCCTTGTGACAGTATTTGTATTTTCTTTAAAGTTTACTTCTTCCCTCTTGTGAATATTGCGAAGTGTTTTTGATGTTCCTTTACCTGATTCTGACGACTATATTCTCAATGAGAATAGTAAGTTTTTTTATTTTTTTTCTTTCCTTTCATTAGTGATAGGATACGGCAATTAGTTATGAGTTTTATCGACCTATTTATCTGAGCCATATTATGTTATTCTTTTCTCTTCCTATTATCATTTTATTTTAACTTTTATTTTTGATTTAAAGAATTTATCTGGGGTAGTATTCTTGTGAGTTTATTCTCACCAGTGTTGCTTGCAGTTCGGTCTACGGATAACGAGGGGCAACCCTGAAATATCACTCCTGGGCAAATGTCTTTTCCTATATTCCTTACCTTCAGAACAAATATGCACTCAGTGAATAAGGTTCGTGACAAATACCTAACTTGTCTTTCATATAATGGGTGGTTAATGTTGGACCATCTTAATAAATTTCCAACTTTTAATCTTTTTCTATATCTTTTTATGTTTCTTCCCGACTTTGTCTTTTTGGTATCATTTAATAACCCTTCAGGTTATTATTTTAGCGTTAATGATATGCTAGAATATCATTGAGTGTGCAGTACTCTGAACTGGACGTTGTGTAGTGTCTTCGTTCCAGCTACATTGCGGTGTGGGGTGTTTGAAGTTGTTATGGGGCAATGTGGAAGCAGTTGAATCGGAATACGAGGCTCTCTTTGCTGCTAAGTTTGCGCAATTTCGGTCTTGTGTGATCACTTACAACTTGGCACACCTTCTGTTTCTAGATTGAGCCATGGGGATTCTCAGCATCTGACCTGACGGTGGATATCGGATGCAGACAGTGCAGAACATGTATGAGGGTGTGTTTTTTATCTTTCATTTTTTTTTTTGTCTAAAATTTTCTTTTGTTATGCTGTATTTTAAGGGTTTGAGTAAGTTCAGTTACTAAACGGGTAGACTGTTCCCTTGTATCAGTACTTAAGTCCCTGAAAATGCATATCTGGGTTTTGGTTTTCCTAATGTAAATTTTTTTTCGTATTCGATTTAGGGTTCTATGTTGATAAGTAAGAGCAGTTACTAATTGGGTAGACTGTCCCTTTGAATAAGTGCTTAATAACACAGAAACTTAAAGTTTATGTTAGTCTCAATATGGGGATGAACTTTATTGGGGGTGTATAAATATGTACAAAATATGTATGTATATATATATATATATATATATATATATATATATATATATATATATATATATATATATATATATATATATATATTAATATTGACTTCATCAATGTTTTTTTTAAAAATAGTAAGGACTTTCCTTTTTACTCATACGTGATTCTCATATTTTAAAGTTTCTATTTTAAATTTTCTTCCCTCGTTTTTTTTGGTCTCAATAGTTTAATTATATACCAAAAAAGTTTTTTTTTGAAAATTTTTTTTCTTGGCTGTTAGGGGTATGAAACGTTCACTTAGCAGTTAACATTTCTAATAGAGTTTTAAATATATAATTCAGCGATGCATGTTAAACGTATTGGTGGAATAGACCACACGTCCTTCCTTGCCAATGTTTTAAACAACTATTTAAATGTTGGTGGAATAAACTGTATAGATATCTCACAGAAAAAAAATCCTGAATAGAAATTCGGAATGCGGACTATACGAGAGATTGTAATAGAGAATGGTAGTCGCAGAAATCCTGATAAAAGTTTTAAATATTCTGTATGGTAATAAAAAAAACTTGTTCTAAGAACAAATTCGCAGGGATTACTGCGATACCGCCTGGAATAATTTAACTATTCCGGTAAATTTAACTAAAATCACCCGACGGAAGAACTAAGGTGAAGATTTGTCGGCAATTTGCATTGACTCACAAGAAATGGTGTTTCCATAAGAGCCAATTCATGATCTAGATACTCAACTATGTATTATACTGAGAATTATTTAACCTAGGAAGATTTTATGGAGAATCGACTTCGACTTGCTACTTCAAGATAAGTAAAATTATATTGTATGGCTTCACCATTCATATTTGTACAGCTTGTCTTAGTTTTTATTTATACTTTCTTTTTCTTCTCACATACACACTTTTACTAACCCATTATTGTCAAACTATGTAACACGTTTAAATATTTTTTCATTCATTATATTCATTCATATTAGTAGTCTGTTGTTTTATTTATTATACAGAAAGACCTGTGAAATAGCCTTCAGTACATTTTTTTTTGCATAAGTATTGTCTAAAAACTAGCAGAGCACAGCAGGTAAGAGTTGACTGATTAAGGAGGTTGATTTCTTTCTAATTTTGTTTAGGAACAAAGTTAGTGGCGCCCTTACTATTGATGTAACTTTACTGTTTTTTAGTTTTTCTCTCTCTCTCTTTCTCTTTCTTTTTCACATTTTTTTTCTTTAATTAAACTTCTTTCAGATAACAGAGCCCTGAGAACTGGCTCCGTTATCTCCAATCTCTTTGTCAGTTTGGAAAGAACCTACTCTCTTTTAATACTTTCAATTATTTAAATAATTTTTACCCTGAGAGTAAGAGGTTTTTGTTTCAATCTTCTTTGGTATTCCTATGAATGGGACATCATATGGCTGGTAGTTATCTATATTTTTTAGTACACTGAGGCCCAAAAGCTTGTTGGAGGCATAATTTATAAAATTGACAACGCATGTATTATCAGAAGGCACACATTCTGAAGATGTTAAATAAGAATTTCGGAAAAAGGAAAGATCACATGTTTTAGGGTCTGTAATGTGAGAAAGTTTGAAAGTGGTAGAAGAATTAGGTTTCTCATGATTAGGTTTCATAAAAAGTTCTTCTAGAGGCTTAGAACGGGGAAACGTACCGAGAAAAGATGAAGCGTTTCCTCTTTGAATTGCAATACTTATTTGTTGTATAAAGAACAAAGTTGCTTTTGAATCATTGGTTTCTAGTGATATTTTTTTACCGATTTATTTAATGAATTTTAAAGCTTCATGACCGAAAACATCAGTGGTTTCAATTGCTACAGGAATAAAAATATAAATGTTCTCCAAATTTTTGTATTTATTGATTTTAAAAGTTTCGCCTTGTGGAGCTGCAGCGCCTGCGGAAGTAGATGTGGATCGGATATGGGACGGAGCCCAAGTGTCAGTGCAAGTGAAATCCCATATAACTGGTCTGCCGCGTTGCCATGGAATGATGGTCATACCATCTGGACGTTTACCGTCGTCGCGGCAAGTACCTAACGGTTCCAACGAACAGGGAATCTTTGCAGATGACAGGCCTCGTTTGATTAGGTCATTTACTGCAGAATGACGTGAAAAACGGCCGGCACTTAATTTGCAGCTTAGGCCGTGTCTACCAAATTTATCAACATCAGCTCCGCAACGACAGCGATGTTTTACACAAATTTGAAAACCTAAACGGAGACCAATAGAAATACGGAAACTTTCGTCATCTAAAAGCGTACCTAATGGGGCCGATGATATAGCGTTCAACCATGCTCCTGATTCCTTTGAAAATGCTGCATTCAAACGAGCCTTGTCTGGTAAATTGATAGCTTTCTGAAGCAGATTTTCTTTTTCAATGTTCAATAAAGGAATATCCCAGGATTTTTGAAAGGATTTATATTCATCGGGTACAACTTTGTTAGACTTTAATGACCAAATATTTTCTGCCTCCAATAATAAAGGGTCTTGTGTGTGGAAAAATATAGGCAGAATGTAATTAATGAAATGTTTTGAACTATTTAATGATGACAAAAAAGAAGGAAGAGCTACTGAAACGATTCAGCGAATTCCTAAACCACCGTATGAAACAGGTAGTGAAGCTTGTTTTCAAGAAAGGTCCTCTAATTTAATGTTAATTAATGACTCTAATAATGAATAACGAATGGTATTGTCAAAATTGATTAAGATATCATTATGTAACCAGGTCGGACTACATCTTAAGATATATGTTAATTTTGGAATTAATAGGCAATTCTTGAGAAGGTAATAAGCAATATGTGTCGGTAACCAGGATAAACGAGATGACATTTTTCTGAAAAAGGTTAGTTTTTCATTGAAAGCTGACAGAAAGGATTCGTTTAATAAAGGAGCACCTAATAGAAATAAATTTTGTCTGTTGGTAATTGTTATGCCTGGTGCTACAGAATTAAATTTATCAATGGTTAGATTATTTGGTGGTTCTAAGAAAAATAACTCGCATTTGCTGAAATTGAGTTCAAGACCAATATCCTTGGAATTGTTTATAATATAGACAAGAGACTTGAACACGGAATTAGTATTACCACCTAAAGAACCATCATCAAGGTACCAAGCATTGAATTATGTGTCAATGTTGCTTATAAGTTTGTGTATCGATATACAAAAAAGGAGAGGTGCCAAAGGGTCCCCTTGTTGGACGCCTCTTTCCGAATAAATGATGTTTTCGCCAAATAAAAGATAAGAAGGGAATCGATAACATTGATTGATGAAAGGAAAAATTTCAGGTAGAATATCTGCTACTAGTTTTAATAAATGATCGCGATGAATTGCATTGAAAGCATTTTTAAAATCAATTTTCAGAAAAACTTTATTATTAACGTCTGGCTGATTAGAGACATAACGTCTTGCTGCATGGGCAACTGCTTCACAACCACCTTTCGACCCGGAACCAAATTGTAATGGACGAAGTAAATATCCTAATTTGTCTCTTATGTTTGAACAAATTATTTTCGCTACTAAACGACGATAAACTGTACCAATAGCAATTGGTCTGATACCTCCTGCTTTTTTAGTTAATGCTAATAGTGACGCTCCGAATAAAATAGGATGAATATTGATGTTTACTGTGTCATTTAAAATAAAATTACATCATTTACACAAAGATGATAAGAGATTTTTTGCTGAAGGGCCAGCACTGTAACTTATTAAATCTTGTAGATGTGAAGTTCTTAAAGAGTCTAAACCATCAGCAGAACTTGTTTTAAAAGAGTTTATTGCGCTACTAACAAATTCTTCTGTTATAAGAAAAGGAATAGGTTTTGAACTCAGAGTAGGGAACATACTATTAAGTTTCTCTACAGGATGTTTCGATTCTAAATCTGTTAAAGTGGCTGCACTGACATCAGCAAAACTGTCATCTGAAGCTAAGATTTTGATTGCGGATGTCAAGTCGCCGTCAGAAACTTTATTAATGACATTTTTAATTTTACTATTTTTTGATAAGTTTATGTTTTTCCGAACTGAGAAATTTCTATTTTGTTGATCAGAGAAATCTAAATGATGATCTATATTTTCAAAAGATTTTAAATTATTCTTGATTATAGTGGAGAGAGATACTTTTTTATTAGAATTTTTAGAATGAAGACTTAAAACATTATATGGAAAAAGCAAAAGATTTTCCCAAGTAGTAATAGAATTTTGTCTTACGCATTCTTCAATCAGATTAGATAGCGTTGAGGCACAAAGAGCCCTTGAAGCTTTTGGGACTCTTCTGATTACTGATCTTTGGCTCTTCAATTTTGCCAACTTTATATGAAAATTCGTATCTTTTATATCCTTATTTCCAAAACTTTCTATTGTAATTGAACTTAAATTTTGTCCACCATGCTTCTTGGTTTGATGTGTTTTTAGGCCTCGCTTCTTAAAAAATTTACCACAGATTTCACACTTCACTATGACTGGCGCTGACATAAGGCTTATATCATATAGAAGTTGAAGTTATGTAGTCCAAAAAAATTCTACCATCCGCTTCACATTGTTAAATGTACATTCCATACCAATTTTCAATTTTATTTCATCTAATCAATTTACAAAACAAACACTTTCTTTTATGAAAAGATTCAGTCAATGCTGACAGCGGTAATATTTTTTTTTAAATAGTTGGGTGGCTTTGGCAGAGACCAATTAGCCAGATTTAATTTGTAATCCGTTTTTACGGACGAGTTATTAAACAAAGTTTTCGTTTTCTTGTAAACAATTATGTTAGTATGTAAAAACAAGGTTTTCTTGTAAACAATGAACATTTGCAGATATACCTTCTTTGTGTTAGTATGTTACGTATGTTGTTAGTACTTGTGCATCTATTTCAATTTTTTTTTGTTTTTTTTCCTTTTTTTTCTCTTTTTTCTTTCTAAATATTTTTTTTTCGTTTTTATTACCTTTTTTCTTCATCGACGCACTTACAAGATATTTAATCGCAAAATTGCTTACAATGTATTTATGTTAGTATCAGGTTTTACAATTTCATTTTGCACCTTTTCAGGTGATTATAAAGACAAAGAAAATATTAATGTTGTTGCTAAATACAATTTGGTTTACACATATAGGTAGTTTTGCTTCAAGATCTATTAAATCCTCATAGAAAGTATTTATATTTGCTTGGAATTGGGAGCATTCTAGTATTACATGGGTTAAATCACCAAGTTCGCCACATGTGCAAGCTGGATTTTCAATTATGCCTATTTTCTGTTTATATAACGTCCTGATCTTATTCTATTTATAGTAACAATGAATTCTCTATGTGATATCCCATAGAACCATCTCTTACGTGGAATCTTGACTTGGCAGCTTTTGTAGTTCTGTCCATGAGTGTTACTTTCATAAACTCTTTGCCATTCGAGTAGCAGACTGTTCCTATATTCGCACTTAAGGTCGGAATGGGGTACGGATTTTAATGTTAATGGTTCTCCTGAAGAAATGGCCGATTTTGCTTATCTGTCAGCAATTTCATTTCCTTTTATACCCGAGTGGCCCTTTATCCAGACCACTATGGTATTTTTATTTCGTTGTCTTATATTATGATGTTCTTTTAGAATTTCTAATTCCACATGGGTTAAATTTGAAGAGTCATGAACATTTTGTAATCTGTCTACGAGGCTTTTGTCTGTAAAAATCACTGTATTTCTTATATCAGTTGATGAAACATATCTCAGCACGAACAGCACAGCATAATTATCAAGTGTATAAATTGATGTTTCTTTAGGAAATCGCTTCAAAGACGTATGGGAAGTGCTAGCATCGTAAAAGGCGCATCCGCATCCTTTGCTTGTCTTGGAAACATCTGTATATATATATATATATATATATATATATATATATATATATATATATATATTGTATTCTGGCCAGAAATAGTTCATTTGCTCTAAGAAGTTTCCGTTTGGGTTTACGTAACTTGTTTCCATTTTTGAAGAGAATAAAAGGTGGTGTTGCTCTGCATAATATGGAAGGGTATTTGAGGAGAATACAATTTCCTGGTACGTGTGTAGCTGTCCACAGTTAGCGGAGTTTTTTTGTGTTGCCAGTATGGGTGGGTAAGGACTAATATCGAAAGTTTGTTTATGGAGTGAATGGTTTGAGCACGTTTAGCAAATAATTTAGTTATGAAAATATCGCTGATTAGTTTTCTTCTAAGGGATAGTGGAGGCTCTATTGCCTCTGCTTCCATGACATGTACTGGTGTTGATTTTAAATAGCTAAGACATATTCTAAGACATAAGGATTTTTTTGAATTTCTATTTTTTGTAGATGAGATTCCGCTGCTGTTCCGTAAAGGTTACTATGTTTGTCTTATTTGAAGTAATTCTGATAAAGTGCGAGTTGAATTAACAAATAAAGACGTCAATTTAGTAAAATTGTTATTTTATGCTGTGGGAAATACTGGGGATGATTGTAGACAGTTGAGTTTTGGGGTTAATTGTCAAAAAACGTACCTAAAACCAATATCACTAATGCCATTAATGTCACTATCATTAAAGTCACTAGTTGCCTATTGTTCGATGAAAATACGACTAATAGTAGCAGAGTGCGCCATCTTTATGTCGACACCCTGTATATTGATCGTCGACACACCCCCATGATCGGCCGTCACCCTCACCAGCACCCCGTCTTTTTATCGACACACCCATTTCTAACAAAAACTAAAAACGATCTGTTTATATTAAAAATGTGTACCAATATTTATTTTTTCATTGTCAATGATGTCATTAATCACATTAATGTCACTAATGTTATCAACTCAGGGACATATATTTTTTATAATTCTTGGTGTATTGTCTACTGTATTAATACTTACCGAACTGGTACCGGCAGTAACAATTGTCTTGGAACATGGACAAACGCAAGCCAAAATCTCCCCGTTATTCTGTACAACGTTTTCAGAAACGAAAACGGCTTTATCGCTTTCATAATTTCCTATCCTGAGGGAATGATCGGCGAATCCCCATGCAACATATTTGTTGAAAGTAGGCGGCATGAGAACTTTATTTTGTTCGACGGCTAATACCGAACGTTCCACGTGAAGTATTTGTCCAACAGAATTTTTTAACTCTACAAAAAAATAGAAAATTCAGATGGAGTAACACATAAGCACGTTGAACTGAATTTTACCTTTGATAGGTTGCAAAGACGGTCTCAAATTATCTAAGTGATGGAAAAACAATTTTTCTGGTTGTGGTAAAGTGAAAGCTTGCACTAAAGATCCGGTATCAATTACTGAGGACCTATTGCCATTTCCGTACATTTTCTTACTCGGGTGAGGTTTTTTGAACAGTTGCTTGGGTATTTGTCCGAAATTATTGATGAATCCGATAGTTGCATTCTTTTTCAAAGGATCATCGATACTAAAATAAAAGATGATAGTATATATGAGTGGCAAGTACATAAAGTGTAAGTATTACATAGGAGTTGAATTATTTATATATACAAAGTATTGTAACACACGGTTTTTAAAAATTATTTATTAATAGATACCAATGATTATAAAACTTCGAACACCTCAAAAGTTGACGTTCATAGATTTAATGTCAACTTCCCAATCCGAACACAGTCAGGACAATACTAGAACACTTCTAGAATCCATCCGGAATATTCGATAACTACGTAATAATATACGCAAAGGACAAGTTAAAGAGGGAAGATGACTAACATAACTAATTGATTAACCATATAGGCAAAGGACAAGATAAATAAATAATAAGCTAACTAACTGAATTATCATATAGGCGATGGAAAAGATAAAAGAATAATAGCCTAAGTAACAAAATAACCATTTACGAAAAGGATACAATAAAAGAATAATAATCTAATTAACAGAATAACCATATAGGCAAAGGACAAGATAGAAGAATAACCTAGCTAACTGAATAATCATATAGGTAAAGGACAAGATAAATGAATAATAACCTAACTAATTGAATAACAATATAGGCAAAGCACAAAATAAAAAAATAATTACCTAACTAACTGAATAACCATATAGGCAAAGGACAAGATAAAATAATAATTACCTAACTATCTGAATAAACTTATGGGCAAAGGACAAGATAAAAGAAGTATAACCTAAATAACTGAATAAACATATAGGCACTAGATAAAAGAATACTAACCTAACTAATCGAATAACCATACAGACAAAGAACAAGGTCAAAGAAAAATAATCAAAGTAACTAAATAACCATATAGGCAAAGGAACAGATAAAAACTTAATTAACTGAATAAACATATAGGCAAAGGACAAGATAAAAACTTAATTGAATTAACATATAGGCAAAGGACAAGATAAATGAATAATAACCTAACTAATTGAAAAACCATATAGGCAAAGAACAAGATAAAAAATAATAATCTAAGTAACTAAATAACCATATAAGCAAAGGACGTGATAAAAGAATGAATACCTAACAAACTGAATAAGCATATAGGCAAAGGACCAGATAAAAATTTAATTAACTGAATAAACGTATAGACAAAGGACAAGATAAAAACTTAATTAATTTAATAAACAAGGCAAGATAAAATAATAATAACCTAACTAAATGAATAAACATATAGGCAAAGATCAAAATAAGATAATAATAACCTAAGTAATTGAATAAACATATAGGCACAGAACAAGATAAAATAATAATCTAACTAACTAAATAAATATATAGGCAAATAACAATATAAAAGAATAATAATCTAAGTAACTAAATAACCATATAGGCAAAGGACGAGATAAAACAATAATAACCTAACTAACTGAATAAACATATAGGCGAAGGTGAAGATAAAAAAGAATAATAACCTAACTGAATAAACATATAGGCAAAGGACAAGAAAAATGAATAATATCCTAACTAACTGAATAACGTATCTAACTTCGTTACAGTATTAAATAACCAACTACGAAATTGATCTAGTGACTGACTTTCTTTTGTTGCTATAACATCTGCTACAAGAGTTAAAACAGCAGCATCTTGAGCACCAGTAACAATAGATAAACTTCACTGTATTCTGGGAGCAACCACTCCAAGTTGAGGCATTAATCAACCAAGTCAATACAGTCAAACTTCAACTAAAGGAGGCGTTTCGTGCCGTAACCACGACCGGAGACCAAGGCAATGTAACGTTAAAAATTGTTCTACGCGAGAAATGGCCAGATAATTAGATTTTGCGTTGGTCAATTAGTGGTTTGCCTGATTTCCGGGAGAGATGTCTAGATCGAGTAGGCTACAGGAGCTTAGTCTTCCTGCATTGTTCGACGAGTCGACAGCAAGCTACTAAATTAATCATATCCGGTGGTAACTATTTTGTAGTAAAGCTCTACGCCGACCATAAGGTGTAGATTTAGCTACATTGATGTAATACATAATATCATGACAAACTGGTTTATGGAGTTGAGATGGGGCCGTTTATTTGTGGATTATCCGATGTTTACACCAGATTAACGAATTAAGAATTTAACGTCGGCTCGTAGACAACTTTGTCCTAGGAACTCATCAAATTGGGGTCAATTATATTATATTTTAATAAGTTGTTTGTCGAGTCAAGTGATTATTTGAAATTTTATAGTTGTTTGATATCGAAAGTCACTAGTTTTATTGGGTAAATTACTTTGTCACATGGGATTGTGTAGGGTTATATTTGGAAATTAAAGTAGAAAATATGGTTTCTAATATATTAACAGGGTGTTTGCCTTGGCTTGCATCGCTGATGGTCTCCTATCTGGGCTAGAGTTGGTTTATGAACACAGATCACAGGACGCTTGCGGCGAGCTTTTGCGACTTTTTACGTGATAGCGCGTGTTTAATGTTACTAACGAACTTGCCCCGAACGAGTGTGTTTACGCTGGACTGTGTACGAGTGTGTTTACGATGGACTGTATACGACCGTGTAGTTGATGAAACAATGAAATTATGGCTTTTCTCCATTGCAATAACTGATACAACTTCAACGTTCATCTCTGTCATCTTTGCAAAGCACACTAACGCACTCACAAGCGTGTAGATTGCATCCAAACGTTTGTAATGACTTGGAGCTCGTGGATGTCTGCCAAACCTCAGCAAAGGTGTAAACGTAGCATGAAAAGATGATCTTCAACTAAATAATGTGATAATTTTATACTCCAATTTGGTAGATTTTTGGTTCTGGGAAATTAAATGCATTTTTCAACATTTTCTCTCCCACATGAGACTTTTAGAATATTCTACTGTCACCTTTGCCATGAGACTCAATGAACTTGTAATTACGGTCTACAATAGCCAAATTAAGACAATATGACACAACTGACTCAATTCACGAAGCGATACTGAACGAGACAGTCTCGTCCTAGTTGTGGTGTCGATCTCGTTAAATTGTGTTTTTATATATTTTAACGCTTTTTACTCATAAAAATGTAAATTTCATAAAAATAGCAGCAGCAATGTCGCTTAAACATTTGACTCTGAGAAAAGTTACGAAAAAAGTTTTCAAAGTCTTCCTAAGTTCTTTAACGTTGCGGTTTCGACTCCGTTGCGGTTTCGTCCTCGTTGCGATCTCGACCTCAACCCTCAGTTCATATAGAAGAGACCCAGACACTTGTCACTATCTTTACCGCAACGTCAGTCTGGTCCAGAGGAAGATTAAAGGTTGAGGGCGCCATAGGCAAGCCCCTCATTCATGGTACTACTAGTAGTAAACTTTGCGCACGCCTTTTTGTAATTTCTCACTTCCAGGCGTAGTTTTCCTGAAGAATAATCCGCCTCTGATCTGGGCACTAGTGAACCAAGCCTCAACTATAGTGATGCAAAAAAATACGTACCCGTTACAAAGTAACAGGTATTTGTCCAATACCCAACGTACTGATACCTCGTATTGATATTAAAAGTAACAAATCGGTACAAGTATTCAAAAGTTTACATCATTACTCAACTATTAAAAAGGAACTGTAGTCCTAGAACCACCAATCTAAGTTCAGGGAATATTAATCAATATTTAACCTTTTAACACAAATCGTGGTCTTAACTAGATTATAACTTACTTGTAAATATCCACGTTGCCTTCGTAAAATAGATGGTGAAATACGTTAACAGCATCAACGGCAGGCTGCCCTTGTTGTTTGTATCCAAAAATGAGATCGATCCAATGGTGAAGATTTTGGGATACGAAATCACATTCCAAAGCTTGTCTGTGCACCCTTATGAATTCTCTGGTATCTTGTTTCGCCCACGGAGGAAGAACCACATTTCCCAAACTAACACCATTTTGTTTTATACCTATAAAAATATACAGTGTCATGTATCTCTCATAATTAATTTAAAATATTTGTTGATATTAGATCCCTGAATATTTTAAATATTCAAAATGTTACCTAAATCGAATTGGTTGGAATTACAAAGGAACTCGTCGAGGTAGAAAAATTCCGGTATCAGTTCCTTAACATCCGCCATATTATGTTTGGAAGCTGAAAGCCACGCTTCTTTAACGGAATGAAACATTCTATCCGCCAAATCGAAGTGACCTCCTTGTAATCGTAGAAAATGTTGCGTAAAAGGTTCTAACCTAACCAAATAAGAGCATACAATCATGGCACTCGAATAATGGGTACCATAATGGTAAGGCGGTGTTTCTCCATGCGGATCGTCCCATTCCTGAAACATGAAAAGTTTTATATTCCTTGATTTCTGTTAATTAATAATATATTGTATATTTTTTTTGTACTTTCCAGAAACATTACCCAATATTTGAAAGGTAATTTTACATTACCTTGAATCGTTTTTTGAATTGTTCAAGCCGATCTGGACTCTGAGACCCCATGGGTTTACTAAAATCTCTAAACGTATTCGGATCAGTAAAATCCAATTCTTCTGAATCATAATCGGCTAGTATCCAAGGGAAAACTGGATATTGCATCAGATCGTTATAAGATCTGCCGGCTAGCGTATTCAGGTACATTAAATACTGAAAATTTGATATTTCTCCTCTCTAAAAAAGAAACAAGTTTATAAATTCATTAAGTATATTTGAATCACACCAAAGATACAACATTTATCACAAAATAAAAAACTATACATAGTTATGCAGAGTTTATTATTATTATTATTATTATTATTATTATTATTGTAAACTTTGTATATACAAAAAATTTTCTTCAAACGAATTTTGAGATATTCAGCACTTATGCACACAACTTCCAACCTCATTTACATTTACACTGTTTGATAAATGTCACAGTTTCTTCGAAAACAATTTAAGTAATAATAGTATTTGGCAACTTACCACCCATCTTTGTGTGACGCTCGTTTCGCCAATGAGATTACTGAGTAGTCCAGTAGCTTGTTCAACATTAGCGGTACGTTTTTGACCAGCAACCGACTGTTGAGCACTATCCGCTATCCCTGTAGCCGTAGCCATGAATCTTTGGTACACTTTGTTTCTGATTTTTCTTTGGAAAGCCAACAAATAATTTCTTCCGTCGCCGGAAAATACTTCCAACGCCATCGGTTGTAGCAAATATCGACGTTTATGAACCTCCCTTAAAGAAAATACGTTTTCTATTTACTTTTTTCAATGTATTGTTATTTCTTTTTAATAATTACAAAGATATATAGGTGAATTGAGTATTGATATTGCAAAAGAACAAACAGAATAATGGCCAAAAGTAAAAAGCAATGGATACAGTATTACCAACTTTACAAAAATTATCAGAAGATATGGAGGATATTAAGAAGGAAAACAAAAGTAATATGCATAGATATATAAGAAGTTGAACGAGAAATTAGAAGAAATAACAGAAGAAAATACAAGAATTGTTTTGTTCACGAAACTGTTCCCTTGTCGAATTAAATAAATGGTATGGACTGTAAATACTTTAATTATAACAACCGTTAGAATTGACAATATGAGTTATAAAATTAATAATATTTTGAGACAATTGTAAAAATATTTGTTTGTAATGAACAATGTTCTCTATGCGGCGTTTTAAACTGTACCTGCTAGTTTGTTTACATAAAACTCATGTACGACTTCCAAAAAATGTTATATTCGAGAGTATATCAACTACACTGATTACGTGTAGCGGACCAATTGAACTGGACATGCCGCCCCGTTAAAAGAATGTCTTTCGAAATATGAGAAATAAAAAACAGAAATAGCTAATTGTATTACTAGGGAGGAAAGTGCCACTTTTCCTCCCGCAGGATATAGTTTACTGCCTGACGCGAAGCGGAGGGCAGTAAACATCCAAGGGTGGAAAAAGCACTTTACTCCCATGTGATACATATGATTTTTCCTCCTACCCACCTTTTTTTGAAAATTTATTTACGACACAAATAGGTAACAAATATAATTAAGAACACAAGAAGTATTTATTAAACAAATTTATCAATATATATCAATTAAGTACATAGTATTGTTTAACTATATTTTGGAATTATTTATGTTAATATTGAATGTGCAGTTTCGAGCAGCACTTATATGAACACCATTGGAAGAAGATAGGGTTTGAACAGGAGCTTTAGTATTTGAAATATTTTCGCTTAGCACATTGTAATGGTGGTAACTTCTAGAAGTGCTTGGCTGATTTTGATCAAGTTCAGGTTCTACATTATTTCCCATAATTTGATCAGACATTTTTCTTTTTTTTGTGTAAGATTGTTCTACATAACCTTGTGCGATATTGGTTGATTTCCAACCGCCTTGCTGTTTTAGAGCTAAAATATCCCCACCAGCGTTTACTAACAGAGTTGCTGAAGTTCTTCTGAAACTGTGCCCTGTGTAATATTCGGCATTTGGAAGATTGAGATATTCTGCAATTTTTTGTGGTATTTTGGATATACTATTTTGCCAACCACTTGATTTATACATTTGCCTGCTTTAAAGCATACCAACAATCGTTTATGCTCAGTTTTAGGACGTAGACAGATGATATACTTTTTAACGATTTGAACAAAATTTGGGCCGTTACCTGTTGTAGTATTGATAACGAAAGTTCGTTGTTTATACGTTTTTGAAGTGTGGATATTTATGACTAAAAGATTGTCTTTCTCTTCAATATCATCCATAGTCATTTTAATAAGCTCATCACATCGACATGCTACAGAAATTCCAATAACAAGGACTACCTATGAATATTTTATATCAAAAATTAAATTATTTGCATGGGATTTCATTTCTTACCTTCATTAATAAAAAAACATCATCGGGGACATCCATTAAGAATGTATTTATTTCTTCTCTTGTAAAAGTTTTATCTTTATTTGGTTTGTATCCGGCATTTTGACGTTTTAGAAATGCAATCAACTTTGGATATTTAATATCGACATTGTCCTTCATTTGTATCATTGTGCGTAGCATTGAATATTTAGACCAAAGTGTTGAAGCTTTTAATGATTTTCCTTGTAGTGAAAAATATGCCAGTAAAACATTCTCTGAATATTTATGTATCTTGTTATCTTCAGTGCATTGCTTATATTGTGCATATTGTTGTTCATACCTGTCTTTAGATTTTTGTGGTAGTAAGGTTAATGACGCTATGTTGGCTTGTTCCTTAATATTAGGTGGTGTATTTGGAAATTCAAAATCACTTGAATCGCTCTCCATTTTTCAAAAATTCAACTAAGTTTAATGAATGTAGCGACTTTGCACCTCAAAAGTCAATCGCCGTGTTTACTGTCAGTGAGCCACAGCATACTATGTTTTTCTTATTCTGAACTCAAAAAACGTATATCTAAGATTCCTGAAGTTGAAATTTGTATTGAAGAACTACGTTGAAGTAACATTAACTTTTGATTTTTACCAAAAAACAGGATATACAAGATGTTCTAGAAATTATGGAAACAATATGAATATAATGAATTCACACGTTACATCGTTTACAACTTACTTGAGATGAGGGGGAGGAAAAATACTTTCCTCCCTAGGGAGAAAAAGTATGAGTTTCCTCCCTGATTTGAGGATTAGAGTTCCTTCAAATATGCCCTGAGCAATTATAGTCTCCTCTTCTTCTATTGCTAGCACGCAAACCTTGACGGCTGCGCGTGTCAACACTCCCGAACTAGTCTTCACATCCACCACACGAACCACGCCATCGGAGCCGGGTCGCACATTTATAACCCATCCCAAACTCCACTTTAAAGGGGGAAGATCCTTGTCTACTAAAACCACCATTTGGCCCTGAACTGGACAATAATCAAATAAGAACATGAAAATATTAAGAGAGGGAATTAAAGAACAAGATTAGAAGTGCTAGATAAAGATACAATCAGTAAAGTATAAGGATTATAGGACCACCAACTCGGAACGGTATAAACTGGATCTCACGAGGAGGCTCGACGGGTTGGTTCCTTAAGAGTCTCGGTAATAACGATGACATTGATTGTGCTACGGAGCTAAGATCGATTATTTTCTCGTCTTAAGAAGAGAATTGCGCAGAATAAAATGAGGAAAGAGTGTAAAAGTCACAAGTGGTCGAACAACTCGCTGCGGAAACAAACCCGGCATCTATTTAATAGGGCTAGGAAGAGGGAATTGGATCTGGATTGTGAATAATACAGCCAGAAAGGAAATGAGTCCGTTAGGTCTGCTCAGAGAGATGCTTGGCGGGACTTCTGCGACGATATCGTCTCCGGTACCTCAAATGTGAAACATCGAGTCTCAACAAAGTCTCCTGAAAAGTGCTATTGGCTGTCTGGAAATCGCACCGGTTGTTTTCTCGGATATTATTGGGGGTATCATGCAGCCTCGCTTTCCTGATTGTAAAGCAGTCGGGCAGGAGGTTACTAACATGGGATGTGTGGAAACACATCTACCATGTAGGAGCGGCTATCTTCTAGTAATGGAAATAGTTACCTATGAACGAAGTACTCGGGCAATACGTACGTTTAGACCCTTTAAATCTCCGGGAAAGGACGAAATCTTTCCGGATCCGTTTCAGCAAGAGTGGGTGACTATTGGTCCAATCTTAGTGCATATCTTTCGGGCCTGATTGGCAAGCAGATATGTTCCTGAGCAGTGGGGGAAGTAAAAGTTGTCTTTATACCTAAGCCTGGTCACACTACATACACCATGGCTATGTCCTTTAGGCACATATTTTGTGCTGAAAACACTGGAGGGTTTGGTTAATTGGTATATGAGGGACTTAGGTATCTTTTGCACAACAAGCAACATGCATTCCAGTGTGACAAGAAAACAGAAAGTGCCTTACATCAGGTGTAAAATGCGCTGGAAAATGGTATGATCGTTTTGGGCGCTTTCCTAGACATACAGAGAGCTTTCAACAGAACCTCTGTGGAATCAATGTGTAGAGCTGCAGTAAATCAAGGAATAGAGCCAATGATGACTCACTGGCTTGGAGCCATGCTATGTAACTGAACAGTAGAGGCTGCATGGAAGGATCATGTGGCTAAAATGTGCGTCGATAGGGAATGTCCACAAAGGGGCGTCCTTTCCCTAAGATTGTGGAACCTAGTAATCAACGAACTATTATCCCTGTTAAATGGTGAGGGTTTTCTAGCAATTGGGTATGCCGATGATATCATTGTCCTTGTTGTTGGAAGGCCCTCAGAAACCTAATGCAAAGAACCCTGAATAGGGTACAGGGATGATGCAACAATCACGGACTTACAGTGAATCCAGCCAAGGTTGAAGTAGTTGCTATCACCAAGAAGAGAAGTTTAAGACCTGAGAGTCTGCACCTCGTTGGAGTGCCACTTCCATTGGTTGAACAAGGGAAATATCTGGGAGTGATCCTGGATAACATACTGACATGAAAGGCTCGTCTTGATAGTCGCCATGCAAGATGACTAACACGTACTGGGCCTGTAGGAGCGCCATTGTTCCGAAATGGAGACTAACCCCTAAGACTATTTTGTAGTTATACAAAGTGATCATGCTGCCTATGCTCACATACGTGGCTCTGGTCTAGTGGCCAAGAGTAGCTTTGGCCACGGCTAGATCTCAACTGGCACGCCTCCAAAGATTGATCAGTTAGGGGGCAACTGACTGCATGAAGACTACACCAACTGCTGCATTGGGGGTGATTATTGGACTTCGACCTCTTCACCAAGTGATCGAGGCTGAGATAAAGATGGCATTCCTATGCTTGAAAAGTTTAGGATATGTGTGAAGAGAGGAAGGGTACAGGCACATCAAGAAGCTCAGACTTTTGGGGGATGTCCCAGTTTTCGCTCGAATGGCTGATGTTTGCTCTTTCGTAACCCCCTATACGGTGAAGATCCGGAATAAAGAATTCTGTGAAGGAGAGAGAAATCCACAACCTCATGGGTTCGTCTGGTACGCAGATGGCTCATGCTCCAGCGATACGGTGGGGGCTGGAATTTACTCCAGGAACTCAAAGACACAAGTATGTGTTCCTTTGGATAAGGGTGTATCTGCATATCAGGCTAAGGTATACATTATCTTAGAATGTGCGTAGATAAACCTAGACAGAGGTTATGTGTATATTTATATATAACGACAGTCAAGCTGCAATCATGGCCCTGAGTAGATATACCATCAACTCAGAGCTTGCTGATTTAACAAGGCGGAACATAGTGTGGCCATAATCGCTTTTGGCCCACTCTGGTTTTGAATACAATGAAAGAGCGGACGCACTGGCTGTGGAAGGGGCCCGACCTTGGGTACAAAACAAACAATCCGTAAGGAGAGGAGGAATTGGTTGGGGAACTAACACCTCGCTCATTGGAGTGCTCTCCAGGGTCTCAGGCATTCCATGCTCCTATTGACGGGTCGGACTGATAGACATGCTAGGGCAGCTATAGAATTACCAAGAAGTAGGTTAAAAAAGATAGTAGGACTCCTAACAGGATACTGCTGTCTGAGGACACACCTCCATAACCTAGGTTTAGAGGAAAGTATCCTATGTAGGAGTTGCGGCATGGCTGAAGAAACATCGACCCATGTTCTCGTAATGTATCCACATTCGGCTGTGCTACGTAGACGAATCTTCGGAATCCCTGTTATGGCCCCAGAGGATACAAGGAGGCATACACTAAAGAAGATTGAGTCCTTCATCGAAGGACTCGGCTTCATAGATGCATAAGTAGCAAGAATGGTACAATGGGCCTGTCATTGGCTTCACTGCCAGAACCTTAGCCAAGTTTGAGTTTGAGCCAATGCAAAAAACCGTCTCAATCCGCCTTAGTGCGCAAAGTTTCTGGGGATTTTTGTGCCAAATTTCTTCGCCTAATGTGGCTTTCTCTGTCATATCATGTATTCTATCGCTCGAATGGCAGAATGGACGAAATTGCTCCCGCATAGCAGCGCTGATTTATTTGGAGGTCTTTCGTTTCTGACAGTGTGTGCTTTTTATATGACGATTACTGTGTTTTGTTGTATTTTGCATTATTTTCGACGGTTTTGAGACGGTCCTTTGGCAAAGTCAGTGATAAATATGGTGGTTGGAATGTAAGGCGATTGAAGAAAGAGTTGAAAAATAGGAATGTGAAGGTTGTGGGGAAAAAAAAGACTTAATAGAAAGGTAAGCCGTTCATAATCTCAACTTATTCCTGTTTTTACTCAATGACTGATAAATTGTCATTTTCAAATGGGAATAATGAATACATTTAATTTCTTTGATTCCAGATTGGCATCCTACTAAAGAAATGATAATTTTGAAAGCAGTTCTTTAGTTGAAAAAAGTGATGAGACTGACTGAACAAAATGTTTATTATAGACACGAGCATTAGTTGTCTGTTTATATTTATCCCGTCTTATAGCAACAATTCACTTCTTGAGCAACTTTTTGTCTTTTGAAAACCTATGTCCTGACGTTCTTGAGGGACACAGAGGCACAGCACAACATTGTGGTAATTTAATTGCCATAATCAACACATTAACAGTAAAGTAATAAAAACGTTTATTTTAATGTAAATAAGCTGACATCGACAGTTGAAAAACATCCAGCCTAACTACACCACCTACTTCAAGCTTTCCAGATTGCCTGCCATTTGAAGGTATTGATGTATAATCTGGTTTGAGACGTATCGAAAATTATAAGAGGCTTAGAGTGTAAAATAGCCACTGGATATGATGGCAGAGCCCCACAATTCTATACCATATATCCAAATCGGAACAATTACTGTTTAATTTTTTTCTAAAACCATTTCTGAAATTAAAAGTAAGGCAGTGGCATTTCTCATTGGAGAAGGCACATCAGAAAACTGGACTATTCAACTCCACCTCCTATGATATTGTGCTCAACTCCAATCCTAAATAAGTCTGCTGCAAAGGCATCCTTCCATCTTTTCTGGATCAGCCTATTAATCTTCTGCCATCCAATCTCTCAAAAAATTATGTTTTTATTAATCTGTGGTTCCTACTTTACTTTATATAAATCGGACATTTTCTTTTAGGTTTGCTTTTGATTTTCGTTTGCAGTAAGGTATTGGTGTGCTATTATAGCTTTCTTTATCATATTATTGATTCTATTGTTCGAATTTGAAGGTACTGATGTATCATCTGGTTTGAGACGTATCAACAATTGTTTGGAGAATATCCAGATTGACCCCGTTAGCCCCCTCAATCTAATTTGGCCTGTAGACCGACACAGTTGTATGAAATGTGGTAGCTTGCAACCATATTTGAGGATTGAAGTAGTTGTGGTGTCCAGTCTTCTCCACCACTGATACCTTCTTGTGTAGGCGCTATTTTTATATTCTTTAGGAAAAATATAGTTATGGCTTGACAACACTGCTCAAGCATACAATTAAATATTACCATCAAGAATTTTAGTAGTAATAGTATTAGTGTTTTTTGCTCATGGATAGACAGTACGTTAATAATTTTCAGTCTCGGGTTAAATGGCAAAATTCGGACGGAATTTATTATGGAAATTTATCACGAAAATTTACTTAAATTAAATCAAAAAGGGCAGTTAATTGTGAGTGGTTGTTACTTCACCCTGTACATTTCCCTTTTGCTTTCCTTTCCCCAAACCTCCCTTTTGTTTGGAGTAAGTGATTTCTTGCAAGAAGAAGCGACCACATAATTTATTGCAATTTATTGCTAAGCAAAAATACAGCCCACTTTTATTTAACTGAGTTACGCAGGAACAGTATCATTGCGGTATTTTAGATAAAAGGTACTACGCCTACATACATAAATAATAAGCCAACTATTGTTTTAAAACAAAACCAAAAAAACACTATGTAAACCCTAATATACTACTTAACTCCGATATAATATCTCAACGCCCAAAGCATCGTGAAAAATAGAGATCAAATCCAAGAAAGCATAACTTGCCACAATCCCAAACTAATTTTACTGAGTGAAACAAGAACAACTGCAGATGTTGAAGTTAAATTTGAAAATTATTTCCATATTCGCTGTGACTCAACGAGTAGACACACAGGAGGGTGTTATACTATACATAAACAAAAGTTATAATTTTTCTTATTTCAAAACATTTCAATTGCGTGACAATTATTGGTGTAAAGTAGTAAAAGTTGATATAAAGTAGTAAAAGTTGATATAAAGTCTGCAGTTTAGTAGGATGTCTATACCACCCACCATCTAGTTCTGATGCTCAATTTATTGAAGAATTAAAAGAAATTTGTGATGTTTTATTTTCTACAAACTATCCTTGTGTGTTGGTCGGCGATTTTAATATAGACCTGTTAGCTAGTAATTTCTACGGGGAAAAAATAAAAAATTTGTTTTCATCATATGGGGTAAAGCAATATATAACAAGTGCTACCCGTATTACTGACAGTAGCAAAACTTTGGTAGATTATGTGCTTTGTAATCAAGATAATATAATAGCCAGTGTTCACAATTGTCCAAAAATAACTGATCATTCTATTATTTCAGTGACTATATCAAATAATAATAATCATTCTGGTGATAACATAGTCAAGTTCAGAAATATAAGTAAAAAAAAATTAAATAAAATCAAAACTAGTCTTATAATGTGTCATTTTAATTTAGATTCTGTTGATGTTAATACTATATATCAGGAAATTTTGGTCAATTGCAATAATATAATCAATAATATTTCACCAATAGAAACATGTCATTTTAAATCAAAATTGCCTTGGTTTGATTATGAGGTATATGATAAAGTTAGACAACGGGATAGGGCATATAAAGATTTTGAAATATGTAGTGAAGGTTATGAAAAACAACATAAATGGCAAGTTTTTAAGCAACATAGAAATGTGGTAGTGAATATGTTAAAGGTAAAGAGAGAGCAGTATTACTTTAATAAAATAGATAGGTACAGAAATAATCCAAAACAAATGTGGAAAACTTAAAAAAAATGATTAATGATAATAGCCGAGATAATGCAAACTCTGTGATCTTTGAAACTACAGCAGGGCGGAAATTGTTAACTAACAGTCTAGAAATAGCAAGCAGTTGTAATGAATATTTTGTAGAAAGCATTGAAAGTATTGTTCAAAGTATTGAGAATACGGTAACGTGGTCTAATGTAAATAATAACTTATATTTAAAATTTGAAAATTTTGAAATGTTGTCCATGCAGGGCCTGCGAAAAATGGTATGCAGTTTAGATAATAAATTCACAATACATGAAACATTAAACTGCAGAATGGTGAAAGAAGTTTTTGAAACAATTGGACATGCTGTGTTAAATTTTATTAATACATCTCTCTCTACAAGTAAGATTCCTAAGGCATTAAAAATAAGTAATATCAATCCAATACAAAAAGTAGTTAATACTAATAAAGCTGAAGAATTTCGACCGATCAATACTTTACCTCCTATAGAAAAACTATGTTGCTGTTTATGAACAACTATTGAACCATATCACGAAAAATAAAATTTTAATCAATAATCAATCAGGTTTCAGAAAAAAATTCTCTTGTGAATCAGCATTGCAAGTTTTTCTTTGCCACATAAAACGTAATTTTAATAAAAATAAATATGTTATTGCTGTATTTCTAGACTTAAAAAGAGCTTTTGAAACAATCGACAGAGAAATATTGATTTCTAAACTTAAGCAGTACGGTATAGGGGGTACAGTTATTGAGTGGTTTGGAGATTATTTAAAATGTCGGAAACAGAGAGTGCGTTTTAAAGATCAGGTGTCATCGGAAATGGATAATGATGCAGGAATTCCACAAGGTACTGTTTTAGGCCGACTTCTGTTTATTTTGTACATCAACGATATTGACCTTTTCGTTAGTTGTGAATTCATTAACCTTTTTGCCGATGATATCTTAATTTGTTGTAGTGATGAAGATTTGGATGTAGCTAAGCAGAAAATGAATAGTATCTTAGATAAGGTTAATCAATATTTGAAAATAAACAAACTAAAGCTAAATGTAAAAAAAAAACAAATGCAATGATTTTCACCACGAAATATAAATATAGTTTACTTGATACTAACAGCATAAATTTAAATATTTCCAGGAATACATTTCTTTTAACAAAAATAATCATTCATATAATACCAGAGCTTTGAATGACATACATATAATTAGAACTGTTTATCGAAGTACAATGAACTCTTTGTTTTTTAAAGGTTTTCACATATTTAATAATTTACATCCATCTATAAAAAAATGTACCACACTTTCAAATTTTAAAATGTTACTTAAGGAGCATATAAAAAATTTGTAGGTTTATGTCGTTACTCCAATTTTTCAATTTTAAAGTGTTTTTGTTTAAATATATTATAATTAATGACAAATTTATATAACATATTTTATTGGTGTATTTTAATTTTATCTATATAATTAATTTTATTCTTGTGTACTTCTATTTTATTTTTTTATGTATAATAGGGTTCCTAATTGAATAAAGATCTATCTATCTATCTACAAACTACTCCCTAAATTGTCTATTATAGTCCAATTTTGTTTTCTAAAACCATATTTGAATGGTGAAACGTCTTTATGACACAATGGAAGCTTTCCAAACAAACAGCAACAAATATTGACACTGAGGTAATTAAATGACAATAACAATGATATAATATAAATATTTTTAGTACATATTTACCTTATGTCATCATATGAAAACTTTGAACATTGTCGCATAGCTCTTGATCTTCTAGGAGATCCTGGATTTGGTACAATCGGTTCATATTCGTTTGCATTCATAGGTACGCTATCGATATCTCGAATTTCTCTATTTTTCAATAAAGTAAAACCGTCTACGACGTAACAGTGTTCTTGGCCGAAAAGTAGAAGTCCTTCAGTCGTATCTAAACCTTGAATTCTTGCACATCTGAACATGTATGTTACCTGAAACAAAAATGATTAAATATTGAATTCCAATCCAACTGCTCCCTGTATCACCCTGTACAATTAATTCGAAACATTATTAGTGCTCACTGTATCACCCTGTACCTGTACAATTTTCAAATGTTAAAAACAGTATTAGTTAAATTACTTACTTTTTCATTAGCTTCCAATAGTCTCATCAAAGTTTGATTGTCGGGTTGTGAAGAAGATTCATCTTCACTTTCTCCCTCTTCCACTTGATCTTCAACGTCCGATCTTAATCTAGCCAGTTGCGAAAGAGCTGGAGTATAAGGTAGAGGTGAAGGTTCGTCCACTACACTGTCAGATCTTTCTGGCTCCATTATACCGGAAACTCCCAAATGCTTTCTTACCTGAATAGCATTATAATATTCTTTGCTGTGGTAACTTGTAGCAACCTACAAATTTAAGAACAAGATAAACGGTATGTCTGAAAAAGTTGGTGAACTGACATGAAAAATACTGTTTGTCCCAATTATTTTGGTATACCTTATATTTTAATAATCCTTTTTCTTGTTCAATTCTGTAAGGATAATGTGAATAAAATAAATCATTTCTCATAGTCTTTTTTCTCATTCTGTGAGGTCCTTCCGTCATGTCCAACATCCATTTATCCAAATGGCTGGGTTCCGGTGGTCCCCACAGACCTCTTTCTCGAGTTAAATCGTTTTCGGTTTGAAGCCACTCTTGATGAACGTAGCGTTGGGTATGCTGCGACGTATTCTGATGTTGCTGCCTTCTCATTTCGATCAATTCTCTAAAATACAAAATTTGAAATACTCAAAATTAATTCCTACAAGATCGCTTGACATTTATTTGAAATTAAAGAATAGTTTGAGCTATTTAATGAGCTAAAACATATTAGTATAAGAGATACAGTATTAAAAGAAAACTACTTATACTCACTTTAATAAATTAATATGTGCACATGTCCAGTTAAACGCTTGCTTTTTACCTATCCTAACTGCAACTTTTATGGTTTCTTCTTTTTTAACTTTTGTTCTGCTAGCTAATCGTGTCAACCCTCCGGTTACTTTATGAATTTTCGATTGGATTTGGTTGTGAAGTTCGAAAGGAACTCTGTAAATCGCTTTTCGTTCTCCGTCTATGTAGTTCAGCCATAATTTTGAGGCGGCGTCAAAGACTTGATCTCTATAATATAAAAGGAAAGTTTATTTTAAACGATTGATAAACTAATGTTCACGAAATTAGTAGGAGTTTTCCTTTCCGAGAGAATGAAATAAAAGCAGTGAAGTATAGAAATAACCAGCTACAAATAGAAACGAAGAAATTTGGAAAGAATACTATACGGATAAATTTGAAGCGAAAATAAATCCAAGAGAAAATATATTTAGAAAAGAATCAGAGAAGGAGGTGGAAGAGACTATACAAAACATTAAAATACGAATAAATGACTGGGTGAAAAAGGAAAAGAATGGCTATGGAAGATATTCAAAGATACAGAAAAAGAATACCAAAATAATGGGAAAATAATTCAATAATACTTATATTATACGAAAGGAGAACAGACTCAATGTGAGAATTATGGAATATGTCTTGCATAAACCATTTTACACGAGAATATTGGAAAAACGATTAAAGGAATAGGTGGAACTAAAAGTAAAGATGGAACAAGCAGCATTTAGATCAGGTAAACAAACAAACGATAATACATATGTACCAAGAAATATAATAGAAATGATTATAGAGGAAATGGAAATAAATGCTAGAATACAGAATGCGGTTAGTGTATACCACAATATTAAAAATTAATTCTTAGGGAAGAGGGAAGTAACTATAAAAGCGAAGATGAGTGAATAAAATTCTGTGTATGCACTGATCCTTATTTTTGGCTGTGCAAGCTGGGTACTACAAACGTTAAGTGAATGTTAGATATAATTGAAAATACAACCTTAGACGCATGAAGAATGAGAGACAGGTCAAAATAGTATAGGAGACAATAAGACACGAAAAAAGCTTAGAGAAAGACCACCAACCACATTGGACCTTTCTATAGAGACGATTCTAGCAGAAACAGGGTTAACGTAGATAAAAGCAGCGACACTGGTAATAGATAGGAGAAAATGGGGAAAAATAATCCATGAGACAAATTAAAAATTAGAATGTGTTATACCTAAGGGTAGAAAGAAAAGAAATATGTATAAATGCTTGTAACTTACCTAACTAATAGGAGATCTGGTGCTTTCGAATTCTGATGCGGTTGCGCCAAAGTGACTTTAAAAACCTCCTCGATAGCCGGCTTTTTGCATACGTACAATTCTTCCCAAACGCGTAAAGCCGCACCTGCCATTAAATTTTTTCCTTGGTGACAATTCAATTGTTCGTCTCTGGATTCCAAATCACTGCTCGGATTTACGTGCCACGTAGTTTTCATATTGGTATCCAACATTATTTTCATATCTGCAGTTAGTTGAAGTAGACAGTAAGTTAAACATGCAACAAAGTCTAGTTCGTGATTTCCAGCTCCGAAAACTATCAACCTAGAAAAAAAAATAACATTTAGCAAGAATGAACGAGTATAGAAAACTGACTGAAGAAAACAATTAATTAACCAAGAGAGGACAGGAATTCATGTCAAAACAAATCAACTCAATGATGAGTTTGTTTGTTTGCGATCGCTCATCGATGTTATCAGCAATAAATTGGTTTATATTTGCCCTTTACAAAACCATGTTGCTTTGTGGTTATTATGTTGCATAAATGATTTCTATTGTACAATAACTTTTCGAATACCTTACAGAAATTACAAATAATTGAGATTGGCCGATAGTTGCTAATATCAACTCTATCACCATGTTTGTAGATAGGTATAACCTTCGACGATTTCCACATATTCGGCACAGTGCAAGTCTTCACGCATGTGTTGAGCAGTGTTGTTAACGGCGGAGTAAGTACAGACGCATAATACTTCAAAATGAAAGCAGGGACAAAGTCTGGTCCTGTTGTAATTTTATTTTTTACTTGTTTTAAAGCTATAAGTACTTCATCCTCAGTGAAAGACATGATATTCAGGAACTGTGAGGTTACTGAATCATCATGGGTAACGCACATTGTACTAACTGAAAAAGATTTTGCAAAATATTCAGAAAAACCATTAAGTATATCGGTAGGCGTATCGAGCGTTTGACCGTTAAACGTCATTCTATCAGAGATATTAGTTGACCCCTTTTTGCTGTTGACAAAAGCCCAGAATTTTTTGGGGTTTGCTTTCATAACCGACTCAGTTGAATCAGCATAATCCCTGTACGACTTGTCTATGTCAGATTTCACCTTTGCTAGTAAATATTTAATCTTGTTAAGAGTATTTACATCATTGTTGATTTTACATTCGTTATTTAATTTCGATTTCAGCTGAATATTTTTAATAATATCCCGGGTAAACCACGGTGGATATTTTCTTTTATATTGTTTGGTTTGACTTGGCACACACTCATCAAATGCATTATACAACTTACCGTAAAAGTAGATGCAGGCATCATCGGATCTATCAAATGTTTGAAGGAGAGTCCAATCTATATTAGAGAGACTTTGATACGATAGTGAAAAATTTGCTTTTCGGAAGTTATATTCATTGCAAGATATTGTTGGAAAATTTCGCTTTAAGGTGTTGCTTAAATTTAGTTTACAGGAAAAATTTAAAACAGGATGATTCCGATCTCGAGCAACTAAATTTTGAATAGATCTTTCCACAAAACAATCATTATTATAGAGGACAAGATCGAGAATACGTTCCAAGTTGTTCGCAATACTATTGTATTGAGCTAAATCAAAAATGGTAAGAGCAGATACTATGTCATTCCCTAAATTATTATGGAAATATGCAGCATAAGAAGATATATTAAAGTCGCCCACAATGAGTAAATTATTATTATGCAAACTTTCAATATTACTAATTGATTCAAAAAGATTAAGGTATACTTTGCTACTAGCAGATGGAGGAACATAAATTTTAGCACATAAACATGACATGAGTCAGCTGTTATTTTGACCAAGACCATATCCACCGAAACTATGGTGGGGAGAATGAAACTGTCTATATTAATTTCACACGACGGGAATTCCTTGTTTACAGCTATAAGAACCCCATCCACCCCTCGAGCAATTACATGCCTCCAGATTTCTATCAGCCCGGTATACTGAGTAGTCTTCTGGAAACAGTTCACCACTGAATCGTTAAGCCATGTTTCGGTTAGTGCTATGACCTTAAAGTCTGTCATAGAGATTGCATTAAAAAATCTACAGTTTTAGATCGCAAGCCTCTGGTATTCTGATAGTATACATTTGAAGAATTTGTGAAATTACTATTAACCTTTTCACCAGCAGTGCAAGTGGTCGACGACATGGTAGATCCACTTGAAGCTATGGATTGCTATATTCCAAGCTAATCCTTCTTGAGTTTAGTTAAAGCAATGTATATGCAGTACAAACAATTCTGTCCCACACCGCATGATCACAAGAAGTAGTAAATCCCTGAGCGCCTGACAGTTGAACGCAATTAGTGCAGTTTCGTAATTGGGATCTACAGGACTTTACATTTTGATTTCCACCGCATAAAGGACAGTTTAAAGAATTGTTGCACGATTTGGATGAATGATTAAATTCGTTACAGTTGTAACAACGCGAAACTTCCAAGGCATCATATACTCTACAGCTATCATTCCCTACAAATAAGTTACTAGCTTTTAATATTATATCATACACATTCCTATCTATCTGAATGACAGCCTGAAAGATTGCAGCATTTTTCTTAGTTGGAAAGGTTTTCACAATTTTACAATCACTATATTTAGAAAAGATCTCAGGATTACAATTCCTAATTTGGTATTTTAGTGTTTCTTCAGTATGACAAACTCACAATGCACAATCTGGGATTAATACCAGTAACCTCCTTTACAGCATAAGAGTCAGACATTGTTTCTTGAACCAGTTTCACTATCTTCTCATTTTCCTCTTTAGATTTGCATGCAATAAGAGTACCATCATCCTTAATATGTTTAACTTTAGTCAAATGTACTGTTATCAGTTGGATTAATATTATGCATTAGCTCTGATTTCGTTTGTTTTATCTCCTGTGCCTTGTTCTTCGGTTGTACTATCACCGAAGGAAAAGGTTTGTTGTTAACAACATCATCATATCGAGTCGTTGGTGGAATAGTCACAGGTTCTTTAGCAATTTTAGAAACATCAGATTTCAGTGAGAACAATTCAGCTTTAATTGAACGAAGTGCGTCGCTAACTGTTGATTCTAACAAGTTAGTTACTTCAGTATTGTTTATAGAAATACAACTTTATGACATATTTGACGTCTTTATGTAGCGTTAGGTTCGACACATACCATGGTGCATCAGCTATCATTCAAAGTAGAGTTCAGTACAATACATCCAGATAGGCTTGATTTTAGTTTTATAGAGTGTTTTCGAGTGTTATTTCGGATTTTCTACCAATTAGTCAGTATATCTTTTACTTTCAGGTCGATTTGTTTACGTTTTTTAATGATATAGTCTTGTATCTAGGTACATGCCTAAGTATTTTGTGTTGGTAGCTTGTGGTATTTGTACATTGTTCGTATAAACAGGAGGGTCTTTTCTTAGTGTGAAGGTCACTTAGGTGGATTTTGTTTCGTTTGTCTTGATTTTCCATTTGCTCGACCACGTTTGTCATTTAAATGTGCCTGCAGAATACTGGAAGCTGCAAATGGAGTTTCATTGCTTGATAATATGGCTGTATCGTCGGCGAAGGTGCCCAATGATTTCAATATTTGTTGGTAGATTTGCCGTGTATAATACATATAGTAATGGCCCCAAGATGCTCCCTTGCGGTACGCCTGCTTTTATTGGATGATTATCGGAACTGCTTTTATTGATTTTTGTTTTGAACTCTCTGTCGCTTAGATGAAATTTTAAAAGTTTGAAGTATGTTATTGGAAGACGGTTTTTAATTTTATACAATAGGCCTGTGTGCCAAACCCTGTTGAATGCATGGCTAACGTATAAAAACACTGATGTGCAGTATTTTTTCTTCTTCTAATGCTTGATTTATTGTGTGACTTATCCCGTGGGTTTGTTGTATAGTTAAATGTTCCTTCCTGAATCCAAACTGGTGTAGTGGTATCCATTCTTCGGCATTTGGGTCTGAGTTTATTCTTTGTGGTAGTAATCTTTCAAGGAGCTTCGACAGGATTGGCAGTAAGTGTAATGGGCGATATGAAGAGACAATGTTTGAGTTTTTGCCTTGTTTTGGGATCATTATTATTTCTGCAGTTTTGGCCAGTAATTAAGACGTAAAATAGCATTAAATATATGGGTGATATGTATTATACAAAAAGGAAACAAAATTTAGTCAAAAAATTACTTACCTATTTGTAGTTAGTTTATGCAAAGCTTCTAAAACTGACATTTGATCCGCAATATTATCTGTAGGTCTACTAAGTAAATACAGAATGCTCCTATTCAAACAGTGGTACAAATTTTCCAAAGATATATTTCCGGTTCTCCTTTTAGCTTGACCGATTAATTTTACAATAAAATCAAACACTTCGTGTGGGTCTCTTGTAAGACACCCTTGCCACAACTTGTCGACTATTCTTGCTGTCAAATAGAACACATTAGGAGTGATATTCTGTATATGGGCACTTGGAAGAGGTACGATCGGAATAGCGGCTTGATCGCCTACTAACATGTCTGCAGCCAGCAAATGATCCATCAAAGTTACCAAAATCTAACAATAATAAAATTATTAAACAGTTAAAGCTAATATGGGATGGAATATTAATATTTTGCAATGTTTGTACTTACTTCTGTTTGATAACAAATCTGTTGATTGCCACTCGAATTTTCGGGGTATGCGTCCAAAACCAAATCTATAACCGGAGCATTTTTTCCAGTAGTCGGCAAACTAAGTGAATCCACAACAATTACTCTTATAAAATCAATTATAAACTGTCTAACTGGGTGATTAACTAAAGTTTGTTCGTCCAATGTTCGGGACATCATAATCAGAGTATCGGTTTCATCAAACGCAGGCGTAGACGCTCCACTGCTTTCTATACTACCAGACGTACTGGACGATGTAAATAAGACGTTTGAAAGGGCTCCTAAGACTTCGGACGACATAAATATCGGCATAAATTCGGGCATGTTATGATACAGTTGAAATAACACCTAAAATAGTTTTTAATAAATTGACATGAATGAGATTAGTACGTAACATTAATTAATGACAAGCCAAAAAACAGTACAGACATACTACATCTGTTTCCCTTCATTTAGAGTATGAGCCACTTACGGGCACTACAATATGAGAGTATTAAATTAAACTTCCATTACAGTTATTGCATTGCATTTGTTAGTAACATGTACATTTGTTTTAATATCCTCGGAGTGATAAAGGGAGTCGTGGGTGAAAATGGAATAGAGGAAAGGTGATAAAACTGATCCTTGTGGATCTCCTGCTTTAATACGATATTGACCTTCAGGTTAGTTAAGAGGAGCCAAAAGTCTTTTTTATATTGACAATCAAAATATAAGAGAATATTTACTTTCAACAATGTTAAACAAATAACCTTACCTGTACTATAGATATTGGGTGACTCTGTAACCACCGAGGCAACGTTCCCTCTTCCGAGTGTACCATAGCTTTGGCCATAGTTAAAAGAACCACTACGGCTTCGGAACACAGGTTTATTCGAGGCAAAACGCTATTAATCGTTTGGTTATTGATGGAACCGCCCCACAAAAACGCCCAAACTGAGTCGAGATCGAACTTCGATTCGCATGGTAATAGTTTAGCGGGTTGACCCATCATCATAGCAGTAAGCAGAAAGTATATTTCCGGTATTTCTAGATGATACGGCAACAACCAACCCAAGAATTTGAATCCGGGTATAAGGAGAGCGTCAGATTTAATGTCGTTGCAATGAATGCTGCTTAAATGGTTACCTAATACTACTGCCATTTTGTTGTGGGTCACTTGTTCAGTGTAACGGAGCCAACCGCCATTGTTCATACCATCTCTAAATCTAAAATAGAATAAAAACAATACATCCCACATTTTTTTAATAAAATGGAAATATATCTTCATAAAACAGGAAATTTCCCAACTATCTTATTATAAAACAAACCAAAAGTTCTAGAACATAAATAGAGAATCTATATACAGCGACGTAACGAAGGAAGAAAAGTATAGTAGTGGTAGCTGTTGTGGAAGTTGAATTGTCAGTTTGACGTTGTTAAGAGTCATTATAAAAGTTGCTTTGTTATCCCACCTGGGTTTATATGGCTTATCAGTAAAAAGGGGGATACAAACAATTAGTTCAGTATAAGGATTACCCTAGGATCAACCTGGAAGCAGAGCAGCTGTCCATCTTGGTGGAAGAGTTGGGTCAGAGTAAGAAAAAGAGGATCCACTTCTCAGGCTTTCATTTCCGCTGTTGAATGATACTGGTGGACTGTGAGTCCCAAGAGTCGGCTCATGATGTCAACGCCGAAACTAAACTCTTGGGAAGAACCCGACCTGGTGGCTCGGAGTGGAGACAGACATCCCAAAGCCAGTCACCATAACAGTGTTTTCCCAAGTAGCATCGATATGAAAGGAGGAGAAGACCCTCCCATCTTGTCGAGGTTCAGAACTCCAACCTCACTACTGGGGCTAGGAAGGTCCTGAAGTCTAAAAATTAAGGAAAGGGAACTATCCTGCTGATTGGAATCGATCACCAATCTGGGGAGGCTCACAAGGCAAGAGGTTCCGCGCTAAACATCCGTTTTAGACGTGTCCCTGTCTCATCTGGAAACTACGAAAGGGGGGATCGCGGAAGCCTGTGCCGCCAGCATGCCGTACAGCAAACGCAGAATAAATCATTTACCATCGATGCACTGGTGGAACGACCATATTGCTACTCTCTGTAAAAAGCATCTTATGAAGAGAAGAGCATGACAAAGTGGTCGCAAAAAACTGAACTACGAAGAGCTGATGGCAGAGTACAAAACGCACGTAGAAGTTTACGCAAGACCATCGGAGATAGTAAACGACAATTCTGGCGTGAACTGATCGAGGAAGTAGAAAACGACCCGTGGAGAAAACCTTATAAGGTGGTCATGATTCATCTTAAAAGGCAACCAACGCAATCACCTACATGCCCCAAAATTTCTGGAGTTTGTAAATACGTTGTTTCCCCTACAAAAGAAGCTGCACCACCTGACAAAACAGCATGAGATAGAAAAGATCCCACTTATCATAGAGGATCAGCTGATGGAAGCGTGTAACAGAGTCGGGAATAGATGGAATCACAAACAGCTCATTAAAATTGGCTATCGAAAAAGCCCCTTCGCTGTTTCTATAAGTCTGTAACACATGTATTGAAGAAGGTACATTTCCACAAAAATGGAAGTAGTAAAGACTAGGAAGGGAAGAAGCCACTGAATAAACCAGCATCATACCGTTCACTCTGCATGCTGGGTACAGCAAGTAATATTCTAGAACGCATAATTAGCAGGAGAATCGAAGCAGCAGTCGAATCGCTACTTTCTAGCAACCAATATGGCTTCCGAAACGGTTGCTCCACTCTATGCCAGTGACTACAACCATTTATTTCCGTCTACCATCCGGATTTCCTGTCTCCAGGAAACAAATTTTACATCTTCCAATATACCTACACCAAAGGACTTCGAAAGATATCATTACGTCCGATCCATCTGATCCAGAGCCAGTGGTGGAGTATCCATATTTGTATCTTCATTCAACTCATCTGCCCTTTACTATCAATCTTGTAGCCATTGCCATAACATTGTATTTTCCCCAAAAATTAATTATATGCTCTATATACATTTCCCTCGACCACAAACTAAATGAAAAATAGCTCTTTTGACTTGGTTTACGATCTCCCCCAGCCCTTAATACTTGTAGGTGACTTCAACGCCCGCAATACTATATGGGGCTCTTCACGCACATTTGGACGAGGTAAAGTTGTTGAGAATATACTAAATTGTACTAATTCATGCCTCCTCAAAACGGGATCATATACCCACTTAAATATCGCTTCTGGTACCTTTTCTGCCCTTGATCTAAGCATTTGTGATCCCAATACTGCCCCTAACTCAACCTGGCAAACTGCTGATGATCTATGTGATAGCAATCATTACCCCGTAATTATACGTGACAACTCAAATGCAAGCTCATGTGAGAAATTATTGGCGCCTCAAGAAAGCGAAATGGCCGGAATTCTCACAGGAGGTTGAATCTCTCCTGGGTGAATTACCTGCCACCAATTATATTGATGATTTTATTAAGCTTTTCTCGGATGCCATCATTACAGCAGCATTCACTCACATTAGCCAAACCACCCATATCCCCCATCACAAAATCGTTCCTTGGCGGAACCCTCAATGCGAACAAGCAGTGCGACAATCCAAAACTGCCCTCAACTTTTTCCGCAAACACAAAAGTCCCGAAAACCTAGTTAAATTTAAAAGATTTAAAGCAAATGCCAATTACGTAATCAAACAAAGCAAAAAAACTCCTGGCATAATTATGTAACTGCCTTGCATAATAATTGAAACACCAAAATTCCCCATCTTTTTTATAATGGCACTTCCTTCAGCAATAGACAAACTATTTCTAACATCTTTGCTGATGAATTTAATGAAAAATTTCAAAATAAACGCAAGCCCTTTTTTAGAACTATTGCTCATGAATCTGCCTACCCCAAACTCACTTTACCTCACCTACAATATACGATATTTACCTTTTTCATTTACGGAACTAACAACTGCCTTATGTTCATGTAAAAACTCCACCGGTCCTGACGATATCCCTTACATTTTTCTTAAAAATATATCCACCTATAGTCTTACTAAACTATTAAAAATGTATAACATCATTTTGTCTTCTCAATTATTCCCTACGCAATGGAACATATCCATTATCGTTCCCGTCCTAAAACCATTACAACCATCTATATTACCACAATCCTGTATACCGATTTATCTTACATATACTACATGCAAATTAATGTAAAAGATGATAAACAGACCACTCATGTGGTTTATCGAAAAACACGAAATCTTGCAAAAAGAATAATCCGATTTCCATAGTCACCGTTCCACAAGAGATAACCTCGCAATCTTAAAAACCCACATTGCGAAGTTATAAATCGTAAACAATAGGTGTTAGCCTCTGTCTTTGACATTGAAGCTGCATTTGACACCTTACCAAGGCAGACGATTATTGATACATTTTCATTTTATGGCCTCAATGGTAACATTTTTTCATTTATCAGACACTTTCTTAGTAATAGATCCTTTAGGGTCTCAGTGAATGGCTGCCTATCATTAACTCACGTCCAACAATATGGTATGCCCCAGGGATCTATTCTCAGCACTACATCTGTCATCTCAAACTCCTCCAATCTGCAGTGAACCTATTACATAGTAGCATATCTTCACTTGGCCTTTCCCTCTCCGCTACAAAATCAAAGCTCATAAGATTCAGCAGAAAACCTCCATCCCCTCACCCTGAAATTTTAATGACCAATCGCCCTCTCCCAGTCGTCAAGCACTGCAAAATTCTGAGAGTGACATTTGACTCCCGACTTAGTTGGAAACATCATATCCGAGAAACCAGAGGATACTGACTAAAACTCTTGAATATCATCAAAACACTCTCCCACTATCAGTGGGGAGCTAGCGAATTTACCCTCCTGAAAGTATACCGGGCTCTCATTCGATCCAAACTAGATTATGGCAGTATAGCATATATGTCAGCATCCAAAAACGTCCTGAAAACCCTAAACTCTGTACACATTTGTTGTTTAGGCGCATTTCGCTCTAGTCCAGCCGAGAGCCTTGGAGTCAATAAACCTCCACTCTAGCTCAAACGTCAATATCTCCTCCTTTCTTATGCAGCCACGACTTCATCCAACTCCTCTAATCCAGTTTCCTCTTTAATAACCAGAATACCTCACATTCTCAGCTCCCCATCAACCAACCTGCGCATACATACCATTCCCCTCATTCTTCAAAAATTAATACCTGACACTCAATTATCCCTAACCTCATCCCACATAACTCACCCTGGACCAAGACCCTCCCAAGATGTAACATCTCACTCACCATATTCAGCAAGGAAGAAACCAGTCACGAACTCATAAAGAAATCCTTCTTAGAAATCATAATCTCGAAGAAATACGACCGGATCCTCTTCACTGACGCTTCAAAAAACGAACCTGGTGTCGGATGTGCTGTTACCACTACGCAAACAGCCGTGGAGTCCTACCGAATCCGAGCCTCTTGTAGCGTTCACACTGGTGAACTATTCGCCATTTTACAAACCTTCAATCTCTGCATAATCTCCCATCAACAAGTTGCTATTTGTACAGACTCTCTCTCTCATCTATCCAATCCATCAACAATGTATTCACAAATCATCCCCGCTTTCAACGCATCCACGACACATATCAAACCCTTATTTCTCATGGATGTAACTATCACTATTATATGGATTCCCTCACACATTGCTATACCTGGTAATGAAAACGCCAATCGACTTGCTAAAGAAGCTGCCTCATCCATCACTACACCTATAACTCTGCAAATTTCTAGAGACCTAAAATTCGCTATGAACAAACTTATACGGAAGAAATGACTAAACCACTGGAATGATTCTGCAGCATTCTTAAGGAAAATACATCCGAATATTGAATAGTTTGCCATCCCCGATCTACTGAGAAACGAGAAGGTTGTCGCAAGAAGATTGCGTATTGGTCACACCCGACTTACTCATAGCCACCTTATGACCTCTTCTCCCCAGCCAAACTGCCAATCTCTACTTGACATTCAACACATTTTCATAGACTACCCCTACTACAACGAAAGACGTCAGCAGCTTGGAATGGAAACCGACATTAAGGATATCCTAACTAGTACACATCATTGCCATCCAGTTTCTAAAAGAAGAGAACCTACTGGATAAAATTTAGACTTACAGTTCATTACTGTTTGTAATTATTTTCACATTATATATTTATAATCTATTGTAAATTACTGTACTTTGTGCTAATGGCCGTAGCTGTCTCAAGCACGTTAAATTGAATAAAACACCTATTTTCCTGTAATAAACAATAATATTTGGATTGATACGGATTTTTTACTGTGTAGGTCTGCACCAAATTAATCAATAGAATTGAATTAATTTCAGATATGATGTAAGTTAATATATAAGTTTTCTTCAAACTTCATTTAAACTGTGCAAAACTTCAGATGTTCATTTATTACTTAAATTATAACATGAATTTCACACAATATACTCTATTTATGTTCCAGAACTTTCTATTCCTTCTTTGTTCTCGTTTTTGATATTTCTCGAATATACATCACTTTATGAAATCTTTATCGAATTTATCTTGTTCCAATACTTTGTGATGGTTATTGAACCAGAAGGTCGTTTGGAAAATTAATAAGGTTAATTAATTTACTTGTAAGCCACGATCAGTTAAAAAGGCGTTTATTCAGTTAATTATTAAAACACATTTTAAGAAAAACGCGAGTAGATTATAAACAATGCAACCTTGTACGGTTTTCAATGTTAATTAAAGTTAATGTACTCCATAATATATTTATATCGAAACGTAGATGATAAATTTAACATGATTCAATATGCGGACGATCTATGTTTTTACTTTGCCCGTAGTTCTTATGAGCAATGTTTAGAAGATCTAAGAGAATGTATGCAGTTACTAATAAGTTGGTTTAATGATATGGGATTCAGTGTCTCTCAGGATAAGACTGCTTTGGTATGTTTTACTCGACACCGAGTTAGGACTGCTGGAGCTACTTACCTGGCTGGTTTTAAGATTCCATTTGTCGACGAATTCAAATATCTAGGCATTATCTTAGATAAAAAACTGCTATGGACAAATCATATCAAATATGTTAAAAAAAAATGTGAAAAAGGTATGAATTTGCTAAAAGTGGTTTCCAAAAGAAAATGGGGAGCAGACGTCAATTTGATGTATACATTCTACAAGACTTATATTCGTTCCATATTGGACTATGGGTGTACATTATAAGGAGCAACATCTAAAACAAACCTACTAATTATCGACCGTATTCAATATAAAGCCTTAAAAATTTGTATGGGGTTAATGATGTCATCTCCTAACCAAGCAGTTTTGGCAGAAATGCAAGAACCGCCACTAAACATACGTAGACAAATTTTAGCTGAAAAACAAATGATTAAATATAGAGCATTTAATACGGAAATGGTCCAAAAAATCGCTTATATAAATACGTGTAACCTTACAGTTCCGTACTGGAGAATAAAATCATCTCCTCCCTTGGCAGAGGCCTTTATTAATACCAATCATGATGAAGATTTCATCTTAAATTCTCCTAAATTCCCTATATATAAGTACAGTTACAAAAGTATTATATTTCGACCAACCGTCATATACCCCTTATACACCAAAATTCCTAATCTAAATAACTTAATACTTACAACTATACTGAATGATTTCGGAGACAATATAAGATATTTACAGATGGGTCCAAATATGATGATGGAACAGGAGCAGCATTCTTTGTTTCAAACATTAATCATGTCGAAAAATTCAGAATAGCAGACATATTTTCGGTATACTCTGCCGAGGCTTAATATGGTGCACACTAAATCCAGTGCAAACAGCTGCTATAATGACAGACTCTAAATCGGTTTTACAAGCTATCGAAGGTTCTCCAATAAACATTTATAATCAGGAACTGATTTTAGAAATAAAAAACTTATTGTATCAATTAAAAATTAATAATAAACAAATTGCTCTCATATGGGTAAAAGGCCATAGCGGCGTTATAGGCAACGAGAAGGTAGATCACCAGGCAAAAGAAGCTGGCAAACTAAAAGAGTTATTAAACTTTTCCTGTCAGGCTGACGTAGTTAACAGACATAAAAAATCCATTAGAAACAGATGGAGAGAAACAACAGCAAAATATCTGAAAGCTTCTATTTCCAGCTTCAACCAAATCTTCCAAATAACATTCCTCATATAACAATATTTGATTATAGGAAAAAATACGCAACAATTATAACGCGACTAAAACTAAACCATGGCCGTTTCCCTGCTCACCTACATAAATTGGGTATTCTACAGTCTCCATTGTGCAACTTCGACAACATGTCGATAGGTGATACTAATCATATATTTCTGGAGTGTAAGAAAAACAAAGTGGCTATATCAAATTTATATATCTCTTTAACCCTTAACCAGGGAGGTGAAGTTTTAAAACGTCAGGTGGTCAGGTGGGGTGTTCACAACACCCCATATGATTTATTGTTTTTTGAGAACTCTAGTTGAAGTAAATAGTAATATCGACAAATTAAAACAATTGTTTATTTTTTTTTTAATTATTTTTGTTTTCTTGACAATTTTTACAAATGTTGATCATGTGATTCAAACACATCCGCTTTTTGCAGTCAAAGCAAAAATATTTAGTCTTAATGTCTTTATTTCTAGGACAAACTACACATCTTCCTGGTTTTGTTACAGTAATTTCTTCAGAAATCTCTTTGCTCACCCCAGCTGAATGTACATCTTTTTGTGATCCTGATATTCTAGCAGCTTTTTCTCGCAGGGTTCTGGTATGTGCATGTTAGACGCCCGTTTTTTAATTTGAGGTCGGACTAATGCTATTCCAAGATCACACAGAAACAATCTTCTTACAACTTTCCTTGGACCGTTATTAGCTTCGTAAATAACTTGAGCATTTATTCCAGCAATGTCCAGCAATCTATAAAAGAGGGCCATAGGCCAGCGCCTTGTTCGTCTTGATGTAGAATATGTGGCACACATTTCGTCTACTACGTCGACTCCAGCTTTAGTTGCGTTATACCATGTTATGATTTCAGGTTTGCACTCATCTCCTGTTTTAGGGTCAATAGAGTCATCAAAATGCATAGAAGATATGGCTAAAACATTTTTATTCTTTTTGGGAACATATGACACTAATGTCATATTGTCTTGAAACGCAAATATGCTGCTTTTGAGTGGTCGATTTTTTGTATTCACTAACTCTAACGGAAGTTCCTTTTTATTTTTACGTAATGTCCCAACTAATGTTAGTTTGATTTTGAATAATTCTTCTAGCAATGGTACACTACAAAACCAGTTTTCAGCCGTTATATTGCGATTCGTTCCTGCAATTGGCTTCGCCAACCTCATAACAACATCTTTGGCACTATTTGAAACAAGATAAGGACCGTCAGGTTGCGTACCAACATACACCTCCATACTTAGTGTATACCATGTTGTGGAATCACATAAGGTCAAGATTTTTACGCCATATTTTGCCGGTTTGCTTGGGATGTATTGGCGAAATGGACATTTTCCACGAAATGCTACAAGTTGTTCGTCTACAGTGGTGTATTCTCCAACTGAATAATGTTTTTGGCAATTTTTTTCAAAGGTTTCAAAAATATTCCTAAACGCAGCCATCTTATCTAACGCCCTCCTTTCGGTTCGATTGCGAACATCATCGAATCGTAAACAACGTAGCAGAAAAAGGAAGCGTTTTAGAGACATTGTCGTATAGAATATTTCTATTCCAAAACCGCTTTGATCCCATAAGTCTTCAAGATTCTGATGACCGGCACGTTGAGCACCAGCTAAAATCAGAAGTCCCACAAAAGAAATAATTTCTGTTTCATCCGTAGGTTTCACATCGCTGTAATTTTTATAGTTACCACAAACAGTTTGGATGTAAATATTCGTGAATTTTGTAATATCTTGTACCATTCCATCATCAAAAAAAAAAGAAAAAAACAATCTACTGGTGTTTTTACATCCCTAGCAAGATTCCTTACTCCAGGCAAGTCTCTGATTATGTTTTGGGCACGTGTTCTTACTTTACTTGATCCGCACATTTTTGTCCATTTCGTTTTCTTATCTTTGCCTAAGTAAAATGGTGTATCGCGATCAACACTTTGTTCAGCATCACTTTCGGAAGAATTTGAAACTTCTTGCTCACTTTCGCTGTCACTCCGTTCTTCTAAACAATCTATTTCTTCCCCATCAGAGTCATCATAAAATGTCGGGCGATCTTCCGATTCAAGCAAGAGGCTTTGTAAATATTCTTGTTCTTCTTCATAGCTTCTAAACGTTTTGCTACACATTTTACACTAGTTAGTTATAAAAACGCAACTGGTCAGGTGGGGGTATGATGACACCCCAACGTTTAAAAAACGACTTTACAGCTACAAATCACACAAAAACGAAATTGTGAGGTTATGTTAGCATAGAATGACAACTAACAGGAAGATACTGCCAACCTCAAAGTTGGCATTAACAAGACATGCTAATTATATCTACAAATCTTCACGAGGGGTGTTGACAACACCCCAGGTCCCCGGTTAAGGAACAATAACTTTCCTTTTCCATTGAATATGAGTTCTCTCCTGGCATGCATAAATAAAGATACTTTCGATGCAATAATAAACTTCATTAAGGAAGCAAGAATAGATCTGTAAGTTTATTCATATGACAAAAAAAAATTCGAATCAGCATATACAGGGTGCAGCATTAGTGCGAGGAAGTCCAATTTCTAGAGATGGGTAGTTCGCGAACGAATTAGAAAAAGGAACTAGTTCAGTCAACAAGGAAAATTAACTAGTTCACTTTGCTAAAATGAACTAGTTCAAGATGAACTACTAATATGACTCAACGTGGACCGTAGACTGAACGACAGAACTAATAAATATGAACTACTATTACTACTATGACATGACTGAACGTGGACTGAACGACAGAACTCACATAACCAATAGCGCGATGACGTGGCGCTTCCGACGCGAACGCGCTACCAAGCTACTAGAAACAATGCTACAATAAACTAATTCATATTTTTATTATGGATTAGAGAAGATTTGAGTAAGGAACTGCTGACCTATTCTATTTCGAAAATTTTTACTAATATTGTCTAATTAATAATTATGTATTTATAGGTACTGTAAAATACTTTAGTAATGAAAAGCGTGCTAATAACAATAATATGATAAATTATTGTAACTAAATAAGAATTATTGTATTGTAATAGTAATTCGGTTTCTGACATTAATAGTTCAATCGAACTAGTTCAGAGAACTAGTTCATTTTGGCGAACTATTTCACATGAACTAGTTCATTGAGATGAACTGTTAAGCACACCTCTATCAATTACTCCCTTGTGGTGAGATACGGAAAAACTTTATTTAGATAAAAGTTAAACCATATATACGACCATATTTTGAAAATATTTTCAAATATACAGGGCCGCCCATATTGGCAGGATGAACCTAACTTATCTTTTTATAAATGGAACACCCTGTATATTTCCACATTTTTCATTCTCCTCGATTTTTTTGTTTGGGCGATATGAGGTATTGCAATGTTATACAAGGTAATTTAAAAGATATAAGCACTTTTTTAGTAATTTCCTAGTAACATTAACACTCTGTACCATTGTATAGATTTGATATCAAGAAATCCATTTATGATCAAACGATTTTTGATATAGTTTACTATTCTCCAAAATTACTAACATATCGAGGTATTCGTTCTTTATATACAGGATTGGTCATAAATCGGAATGATCATTTACTGGGTTTTCTTAAATGGAACACCCTGTATTTTAGTATCGGAATGAAATGGTATTGTATGGCACTTTATTATTTCTTAAGCATTCCCTATACCTAGTTGCCCTAATTTGTAAGTTATTGATGATACTTTCAGCCAAACATTATTTGAAACAAATATTAGGTGAAATTTTATTAGTTTGACGGTGGAAATATTCAAACAAAAATAATTTACAAGAGAAAAAACACAAATTAATCTAGTCTGACGCATAATTGATTAATATTAGGTGAATTACCAAAATATATGAGTACTTAAGATTGTTGGTGTACAAAACATTACTAAAATCACACATTATTCTAGTTGGCTATGACTTTGACAATAAACTGTTTTAAAAATTTGATATTAGATTACTTTTATTAGTTCCTGCTTACTATTATCAACATGAATTTTTCTCAGGAAGAGCTGTCTGATATTGTTTTTGTGCTAGGAAAATGTAACAAAAATGTGTTACTGGCAAGAAGAATTTATCATCAGCAATTCCCTGATAGGCGACAACCAAGAACAGAAGCATTTCAAAGTGTATTAGAACGATTTCAACGGACCGGACACGTAAATTACCAGATCTGAACGAACAAAAACTGTTGTAAATGAATTAAATGCTATTCTTAGTGTCACTGAGAATCCACATATTAGTACGAGGGAAATTGCAAATGCTTTTGAAATTAGTGGTCGCAGTGTAGGGAGAATTGCGTCAAGAGCTTTAAGATGATGATTGTAATAAAAGAGGAAGGAACAAATTCAGAATGATGCATCTTTTTTTGAATATGTTTTATTTGGAGATGAAGCTACTTTCCATAGGAATGGTACAGTAATCAGACATAATTTCCACTACTATTCAACTTCAAATCCGCACCACAATTTCACACACAGTCAGATAAGATGGTCATTAAATGTTTGGGGAGGAATTATTGGAAATAGTACCGTTAAACATAAGTCAGAGAATGTGGATATTACATGACGGCGCTCCAGTAAACCACAATTTTTTAGTGCATGAGCCTCTAAGTTATAATTTTCCTGGAAGATAGTTTGGAAGGAGAGGACCTATAAGGTGGTCACCATTATCTCCAGAGTTAAACAAGCTAGAATTTTTTTTCTGAAGCTATATAAATGATGAGGTGTATAAAACTCCTCCTACAACTAAAGAAAATATGAAGTTAAGAATTAGACATGAATTTATGAACTTAAACAGAAATGTCTTAACAAATGTCGCTCCTTTGAAGATCGCTTGCAATTATGTATCGACGTCGATGGAGGTCATTTTGAACATCTATTGTAAATTCAACGATTTTCATGTTATTTTTGTTAGGTAACTATATTAAACGTTAATTGCCTTTTTCTGTTTATTTGATAATGGGTAACAAGTTTGGGAATATTAGTAATTTGTATAATGATGCTTATGCTTGTGAAGCAATAACCCATAACCTATTATTTTCATAGTCAACTAGAATATTGTGTGATTTTAGTAATGTTTTATACATCAACAATCCTAAGTACTCATGTATTTTAGTAATTCGCCTAATATTAATCAATTATGCGCCAGACTAGATTAATTTGTGTTTTTTTTTTCTTGAAAATTATTTTTGGTTGAATATTTCCACCGTCTAACTAATAAAATTTCACTTAATATTTGTTTCAAATAATGTTTGGCTGAAAGTATCATCAATAACTTACAAATTAGGACAATTAGGTGTAGGGAATGCTTAAGAAATAATAAAGTGCCATACAATACTATTTCATTCAGATACTGAAATACAGGGTGTTCCATTTAAGAAAACCCAGTAAATGATCATTCCGATTTATGACCAATCCTGTATATAAAGAACGAATATCTCAATATGATAGTAATTTTGGAGAATAGTAAACTATATCAAAAATCGTTTGATCGTAAATGGATTCCTTGATATCAAATCTATACAATGGTACAGGGTGTTGATGTTACTAGGAAATTACTAAGAAAGTGCTTATATCTTTTAAATTACCTCATATAACATTGCAATACCTCATATCGCACAAACAAGAAAATCGAGGAGAATGAAAAAATGTGGAAATATACAGGGTGTTCCATTTATAAAAAGATAGGTTAGGTTCATCCTGCCAATATGGGTTGCCACGCACTATTCTATTGAGAAGTTTTCTTTTCTTGAATTTCTACAGGTGGTATGAAGACCAACTGTTCTTTTTATATATATATTTTCTTAACAAAATTTAGAAACTAAATTGAATTTAGACTAAAGGCAAATTATCAGAATCAATAGGCTATGCTATAGTACCGACCAGTGGTTTAAAAAGGTGCGAGCAACACCGGCTAGGGAGTATTCTGTAAGTAGGTTCCGCGCCACCAGTTTACCGACTAAACTGGAAGTCTCTAGTTGATCACGAACTGGTCGATACTCTACAAGCCACCGTAAACTACAAGGCCACTCCAAAAAAAAGGGGGGGGGAATCAAAGTAATTAATGCCTCCTGGACAGTCTGCCAAGTAAAACGCAGTCTCTTCAAATGTCACCAATTTAATAAAAATAGGTAAGAAACATAGAAATAAAGAAAGATATAGGTGTAAAAGTTACAATAAGTTTTTTTTTATTATAATAATATCTTTAAAGCTGTAAACCGCAACGTGATCACGTGTTCAACAAGTTAACTTTAATAATTAGCTTAAAGTAAAATAAAGAGTGCGCAATAATAACTATGGCCTCGACTGGCCTACTAGGAAAATTAAAAAGGGAAAATAAACAAAGTACGAAACACACAAAGATTTATAATAAAGTAGACTTAGCTGATTTCCGTTTGTCCCTGAGAATCGCTGAATTATGGGAAACTTGAGGGCGTGAAGCACTGGGTATTGCAGTCAATGTCCAGGCAAATTTTTCGCCGAAAAAAAACCCTAGAGAAGAAAACATAGAAAATCTCTAATATCTCAACACAAGATACAGGGAAAACGGAGGATACTTTCATAATAATTGTACAAACTTAATTATCGAATTACTTAATTATATTCAAAAAGTTAAATGGAAAATCACAAAAAATAAGAATATTAAATTATTGTGATAAACACATCAGTTAAAAGAAGTCCAATACCTATTGATTATTATATTACACAAATGATTTGATCCCCATTTGTAAAAAGAAGGAAACAAAAAAAGTTTACGGAAGCATTGACCCCCGCCCATGAAGTCGTTGACAAACTATGGCACAACAATAAAACTATTTAATATTGACAACTGAGAAATAAACATTAATTAAGAAATCAAATATCAAGTCAATTTAAACTCGAATCAATTAGCAAAATAGAAGAAGTGGTAAACAATAATCATTAAAAAAAACTTAGCTCACCTCTGGCCAGGAGGGTTTTTTATATTATGCTTGCGCTTGTCCAAACGATTCAACAACGAAATAACTAAATACGGTATCCAAGTCAAAGACGGGATGTAACCACTGAGTGTCTGGAATCGAATCAACAAGTCCAAAAAAACGTGATTCGATTATCCACCATAAAATTCTAATAGGAAGAAAGCAAAATAAATAAAACGCTGAATTTAGCATAACAAACAGAATCGAGAAAATTACTCTTCAGTTATAAAATATGAATAGCTTACCTGAAGAACGGCAAAAAATCCTACGTAGTAGTATTATCAATAAAATCTCCTCAAAAAAATTCAGAAAATAGCCAAGATAAATAAAAGATAAGCTAACTGAATTGATAGATGGAGATTAATTATATAGAGTTTCAATCAAATCCCATACAAACTGGATAATAAAATTTAAGATTAAAAACTCTAACCACTCTTCAATATGCTTTCTGTGGTAAAAGATGGCCGGAAAAGAAAGAGAATTTCCCAAATTTCGCACAAGGATCGTTGCCAAAATACCACATGCGTAAAACTAAACTCCGATGCCAAACTTAATTTTCAGCTAACAACCAGAATAAATCAGATGGACATTCAATTGAATTGAATTAAGGAATGAACTATAAAAGGCATGGATTATCCATAAATTCAATAACAATCGGCAACTGTGTTCCTAATAGTACTAAGCCAGTGTATGAGCAGAAGTAAGAACATGTGTTCATAGCGCACACCATCACGACAAATAGAACCGATATAAACATTATATTTTGTTATAAATAAACATACTTGGGATTGTTTACTCGAATATTGTGATCTTTTGGACAAAACAAGCATTCAATAACCGGAGTTGTTAACCAGGGAGAAAAGTGATATAAAAGTTTCCTCCACCAAGTGTTTATTCACATGTTGACCTAGAAATTAAAACGAAGTGTTCGTCATGTGTCTGAATTTAATTAAGAAATTAGAATTATCAAATATCAACTTAAGTACTGGAAAAGGAAGTGAAACAGAACAAAACCCACCGAGATTATCAGGTCAGTAACCTAAAACCAATCAAAAGTCGATACACTCAAACTCTCAACCAAGATAACTTTAATTTTTGTTAATATTATTTGTATTTTCCCAATTTCAGACTATACAGCCTAATATACATATCAATAGAGAATGTTAGTGCCGAATACCACATAGAGAAGTTTATAAATAACATATCCCAGTTATTCACAAGAGATTTTTCGAATTACCACCTGGAAACAATTATGGATGTGCTAACAAAGACAAATAACAATATTATATACAAAATTTACATTAGATATGGATTAAGTTCGTCGGTGAGTTTGCTAAATAATATGAAAGAGGTTAATAAATTCAACAATCGATAATCTTTGGTTACCAACAATATTCTATTGACAAAAATAATATGGTTAAAAGAAAAGTAGTTGCAGCAAACTAAAAATCAAAACTTAGATATAAACAGTGCGTTAACTGAACTCTAAAATAAATGTAATTGTGAGGTATTTTAATTAAATAAAATAGAATAACAATTGGAGTTAACTTATTGATAAAAAAAACATCAACATTGATGATGAAATTTTTTCTTATATCGCACGACAAGTGAGTAATTGGACTTCCTCGCACTAATGCCGCACCCTGTATATAAATAATATAATTTAGATGGATATATAGTTGTTATAGTCTTAGTCCTAAGCGTAACTATGGTCAACGATATGTTGATGTTGGTCAGTGTTGATTGTATACAATTGTTAATGTGTAAGTATAATATATCCCAGTGATTTTTGGAAATTATAGTTTTTATTAAGTTCCCACAGACTGGAGATAAGTATTTCTCTAAATTACTGGCCTGGGTACGTAAAATGGTTTAATATATAGTCCCTTACCTTCAATAATTACAGCTTTTCTAGTTGACAGAATCGACAAAACTCGTATATGAATGAAAAAATTTGACATCCGACATTAATAATTAAAAAATTTCACATATCTTGCCAATATTTTCGTATACAAATGTAGAAAAATGATAAAACTTACCGACAAAGTAACGCCGGACTCGAACAAATGGCTACCAATAACCTCACAGCCCAAATAACGGTTGTATTATGTACATTCTGTTTCATGAACAGCAACAACCAATCGAATCCTAAAGTCTTGACAATCTCTTCACCGATATGATTCCTACTTGAAAAAACCATCGTATGTAATAACCCAAGACATCTGTTTCTTAATAAAATGTGTTCTCCTTCACCGTCTCGTTCGGTATCACCTTCACGAAGTTCCAATGGTTTTTCGGATTCTTCCGAATTCGATGGTAAAGTAGACGCCATGAACTGGCCGAACAGTAACAAATCGTTTTGTTTCGGTTGATTGCTCAACAAGACGCTCAGCAACGTAAACAGTATTTGTCGCGTTGCGTTATGTTTGACATCGGGACAAATGTACAATAATTTTTCTACTAAGTGTAACTCCCTCATCACCCAACCGTTGACTCTCTTCTCGTTGGATTCGGCCGCTAATTCGTATAGATGTTCCAAGTGAGATCGGAGAAGTTCTCCGGGAGCTTCGTACCAAACTTCCAGATCGCACAGTAGATCTTGGAAAGCAGTTTTGTTCGGTATGGCGGAGGATTCTCTTCCACTGTCAACTGTACCTACTAAACTGAAAGTAAGATGGAGGATGTGGGAATTTAACAGGTTGCGTTTCCTTCTAAGCAACATCGCTAACGTTTGGTAACCTCTTCTTCTATCTAATTCGGCTTGAGCGACTTTGTTGCTTTTTACGACGCATACCAAAGCTTTGACACCTACAAAAAAAATCAGTTAATTTAAATAAAACGTTAATATTATCATTATTACCTGCGTATAAACTTTCTACATCTTGAGCCATTGCAATTAGACCTAAAAGTACAGAGCAACCTCCCACTGCGTCGATTGTTGTCGCTACTGGTCTCGGACAAAAAACTCGTACACCCAAATAACCGATAATGACGCCACCTAAGGTTCTAGCCGATCCCGCTAGATGTCCCGCCGAATTATGAAGTATTCTTATCGGCGTCGCGCTTTCATGACTAGACATACCTAATTGTTTCGCTATTGATTTATTATCAGTCCTACTGTACACTTTTCTTATCTTATTCAAGGTTAACTGGGAAACGGCTTTGGCGTTTAATCCGAATACCACTTTTTCTTCTGACACGAGCTGACCTATGTCTGGATTATGCAGATTCGGAGCTAGGAAAGAACCCATGTAATGAGGTCCTAGCTGATACATGTAAGCTACAATATTCGGAGGTAGTACCTGAAAATTGTTAGAGTTATTAATATCGATAAGAAAATTATTTTACTTACTTCTTCGAGTAGATGACAAGGTCCTTGTTTCCAACACAATCTAGAATACCGCCTCCAAGTAGGCGGCGTTCCTATATATCCGTACACAGACGAAGCGACGGTTAAATTTGCAGAACCGCCTCCGGGATTTTGGGAAACATAATGCATTTTCTGATTATGTATTTGCTGTCCATCCAGATACAAAGAAAATGATGAATTTTTTAATACGGCTCTGTTTAAAACGACTACTAAATGATGCCATTGGCCCTCTTGTAATATATCCGGACACCAAACTCTAGCTCCATATTCGCCGGATCCTTCCGGTTCCCAATCGCCTACGTGATTCGGTATGTGTGTTTCTTGTGTTGATATTATAATAGCTTTGTCTCTTGCCGACAATACTATCGATAGACAAACTAAATTGTCTTCGCGAGCTCCGCTGAAATTTCTAACGAGAGTCAATAGACGCACGCAATGAGGATCGGATCTCGGATCAGAAAATTTATCCACGCATATCCAAGAAGAATACGTGAGACCCGTCTGAGGAGGAAACATTCTATCACCGACACCTGAAATCAATGTTTTATGATTATTAAGTACGGAATTGTTTTGAGAATAAAAAACATCGTTATGCCTTAACAGAAATGCTATTGTTTATTTATTTTGTTTGGTAGCCCTTTTGTCGCGAAAATAAATCTTGAAACCGGAAGTTGACATCATTTTTCATTTTAACTTCTTGAATACAAAAGGCACTGTGAATAAAAAGTAGTGTTGGGCGATATATCGGTAGCCGCAATATTTCACCGGTGAATGGAAAATCACTGGTGCTACCGGTGATTCAGTTTTTGCAGGTGCGGTGATCGGTGATTCAATTTACATCGACACCAGCATTGGAAGTGGATGACCGCATCGATCGAAAATCTAAATATAATTGCCCAGGATAAACTTACCTGGAGCCCTTTTAATATCATTCTTTTTATTTGAATATCATTTTGAACCCCTCCCATCTCCGCGAGAGCTGGCGGCAACGCCTATGGGTGTGAACAGCGACTAATGTCAGTAAACTTAAATTGGTTTTATTGAAGTTTTTTTATTATTAGAAATTTTCAGTCGCAGGCATCTCAGAACTATTGATTCTGCAACAGGTCAGATTTTCACCGGATCGGACTAATCGTCCTGATCAGGATCGATCCGACCGAAATTGAGAGATAATGTCCATCGGATTCATCGGAACAATGTAAAATTTCAGGTTATACTTATTAGTTTGCTCCTAAATGTCATTTGAGGACAAAGTTCAATTCATTCATTCGAACGTTTATTTTGTGCTCAACAGCCCGGGCACATGACCTAGATTAGATTAGATTTTAACGGGGTTACAATGCACTGAAACCAAAGGTTTATTGTGCCCCCTCCTATCAGAGATGTTCTCGCTACTACTACAGCTCGCTTTCCAGTTACAAGGTTCTAATGAACTCTAGTATTTGAGACGGCTTCAACGAGGTTAGGTCCTCACTCTTACAAGTTTCTTGTCCGAAGCATTTCTTGCGTTGGCTTGCAATGGCGAGGCATTCCAAAACTAGGTGATCCGGAGTTTCATCCTCCTCCCCACAGAATCTACACTCGTCAGTTTCTGCTAGACCTATTCTCATTAGGTGCTTCCTAAGGCGGCAATGTCCTGTAAGAAAGCCCGTGAGGAGATGTAGCTTATTTTTACTGAGGTCCAAATATTTCTTGGATCTAGCAGTGTCAAAGTGCCTCAGGAAATTTTTGGACTGTTCTAATCCGGGAAGGCACCGCCAGAGTGCTTCTCTTTCGATTTCCTCTTATAGGAGCATTTTCCTACACCACAGAAAGGCTCCGGGCCAATAAAGGGCGTTTGTGCTCCTTTCCTGGCAAGTGTATTGGCCTCTTCATTTCCTGTGATTCCCGAGTGGCCAGGAACCCAGTCTAAAGAGACCCTGTTATTCTTGCCTAATTCATCAAGTTTTCTTCGACACTCCCATGCCAACTTTGAGTCAATGACATGGGAGCTCAATGCTTTGATAGCTGCTTAACTATCAGATTGGATCAATATGTCATATTTCTGATAGTTTCTTTCTAGGTTCATTTCCACGCATCTTTCAATCGCAAGTATTTCTGCCTGAAAGACGCTCGGGAAGGAGCCTAACGATAATGAGTATCTAGTGCCGGACCCAAATACTCCAGCGCCTGCTACAGTGGTGGTTTTTGAACCATACGGATACCATATAATGGTGTTTTCTTTGAGAGTTTTGGTGGTGTATTCCCTTTCCCAGTTTCTCCTCGTATTTAGCATCGTAGTGAAATTATTTTCGATACTTACTTTCTTGATCATTTCGTCACTGGGAAGATTCGCTGATGAGATGTATTTTGTTAGAGAGAACCAGGCTCCCTTATTTTTAATACTCTCATTGCCTTAGATATTCTAAGAATTTGCTCTTGGGCAGATCTTTCTATCACCAGATGTAGAGGTGTGAGATCTGTAATGATCTCGAGTGCTCTAGTTGGACACGTTCTCATAGCTCCAGTGATGCACACACAGGCAAGCCTTTGAACTTAGTCTAGGGTCTTCCTCGTGCTGTACTGACTTGTTTCTGTATGCCAAACCATTGCCCCATACATAATTGCTGGTCTCACAATCATAGCGTACATCCTACGCAGTATTTTTGGGTTACAGCCCCCCCTCTTACCAGCTAGATTTCTGCACGCCATCAAAGTTCTTATTGCTTTACTAGCAGTTATTTCAACATGCTTACTCCACAGAGGCTTACTGTCTAGGGTTATCACTAGATATTTAACTTCTGATTTCCATTCTATGATTTGCCCGTTTAAAGATAGGTGTTTCATGGCCAGAAGTGTTCTTTTCCGGGTAAATGGAATTACTATGGTCTAGTTTAGGTTAATGTTTAGCACCACTGACAAGCACCATCGCTTTTGTAATAAATTACACAAGGTGCTCTCGAACTTGCCTCTATTAGAACTATGTCATCAGCATAGCCCACACATTTGAAGCCAACCTCCGTTAGCCTTTAGAGCAACTTATCTACTACGAGGCTCCATAGAAGGGGAGATATCACTCCCCCTTGAAGGTGTCCCCCGAGTGGCTTAACTGAGGTGGTTTGATTCCCCACCTGTGTCTCAGCTATCCTCGTCGTCAACAACTCATACATCCATTTTACAATGGTTTCATTTTTCAGAGTTCTCTGGATGACTTCGGTCAGCTGATACAGAGCCGTCTCAGTTGATCGACACGCTCTGTAAGCATGCTGCTGACAATTAATAAAGTGGTATATTCTCCAGATTCTCTGTTCTTATCTAGATATCCACTACTTTCTCCATCGTTTTGAGTAGGAACGATGTTAGACAGGTTTGTCTAGAAGATCGGGGATCAGTCCCATATTTTTCCCTATTTTTGGTATGAAGGTTACCCTAGCCCTTCTCCATTTTCTAGGTATTAGACCCACTGCTAGACTGCTTCTTGTAATCTTCAGCAGGTGAGGAAGAATCTCCTCTATCCCTTGCTGCAGATGTGCTGAAAATATTCCATCCACTCCTGGTGATTTATATGGTTGAAAGGTACTTATTGCCCATTCCAACCGTTTGGTAAATATTTTCTTAGCAATGTCCCAATCTTCCTTGAGGGATTTTTTAGTGTAATTCATTGCTATTTCAGTATTTGTTGCTGGTTCACTACCTGGAAAGTGGGTTCTAAGAAGAAGAATGAATCGTTCCTCTTCACCTTCCGTGTATGATCCGTCTGGCTTTTTCAGTGACATTGTGGGGTTAGTTCCCCCATTTGCCATGACCTTTTGTAGTCTGGCCACTGTGTGAGTGGAAGTAATCTTTTCGCAAAAGGCTTGAAAATTAAGCCTTTAGGCCTTTCTAATCTCTTTATTGTACTGAGTAAGCTTCTCAGTGTACCTCTGCCAATTACCGTCACGTTTGGCTCTATTAAAGAGCCGACGGACCTTTTTTCTGATGTTTTACAGTTTCTCATTCCACCAAGGAGCGTCCTTTTCTGAACGAGCTTTTGACATTGGGCAACTGGAATGAAAAGCTTCCATTATTGCCTCACTGATCTGTTCGACTCTTTGTTCCAGGTCGTAGTGCGAGTGATTTACCCCATTCACTTCGACTTGTTCCAAATTGTCCTTTAGATTGGTCTTGTAAAGAGACCAATCAGTATTTGTAGGATTTCGGATTATAGGAATCTAGGTGGTATTTCCCTCTATCCTAAATTCGATGATCCTATGGTCGGAAAGTGATGGCTCGCTCATCACCCTCCAATCTTTTACATTTTTCCTAGAAGCAACATTATCAATTGTTACGTCCAAGACCTCTTCTCTTGCTCTCGTGACAAAGGTGGGGGTTGTCCCCACATTTAAGGTCTCAAGGTTATTTGCTAAGAGGTATTCTAATAAACACTCACCTTTTGCGTTGTTGTTAGTATTTCCCCACACGGCATCATAACCAATTATAATTGGCAGCCGTCTGCTATTGCAGTGTCTCACTAGCTCTTGTACTTCTTCTGGCGGTGTCATCGGCCCGTCTCCAGAGAAGTAGGCAGAGGCAATGACGATGTCTCGGTCGATACCCCCAATGCTGAGGTGAACCATGATTGGAACAAGGTCCAGTGACACGTATTCTGAAACACAAATATATTTCATGTTATTTCTTATGATTACACAGGCACGCGGAGATACTTGCCTTTGATCATAAATCAATTTGGAATCCTTCCATACCAAACCTTTGATTTGGCCTTCTTTGTTGATCCATGGTTCTTGGATCAGTACAATATCCAGTTGTAGTCTAGCGAACAACCTTGCAATCACGGCTGAAGCTCCCTTCGCGTGATGCTGGTTAATCTGAGCTACATTCGTGAACGTGAATTATTATGGATGAAAGAGGCCGAGTTACTCAGCCTCTATTCACCCCACTCCTTTGTCTCTCCCTGACCTTCCTCGACCACCATGGCAATATCTTCCTCGGAGTTCGAGCAGGTTTCTTGATCTCGAATAAAGACTCTCGACCTCCAGGTTGTTCGGCCCAGTTTCACGGGATGCAGAGGCGATCTCCACATCCCCAGTCACCCCGGTAGAGCCGGAGGAGATCTCGGGCTGACCCAAGGTCAAGCTTTCGCCTTTTCCCCCTTTTCCAGAGGTTCCGGATGTGGAGGGTATTTTCATGTCCTTTGGATCCTCCGCGGGGTTCTTTTTCTTTCCCATCCCCGAGACAAGGATACGCCCAAAACGGAAGTTTAGCGCGTAACCTCCTGCCTTCAGAGCCTCCCCAGATTGGTGATCGATCCCAATCGTAAGAATAGTTCCCTGTCCCTCTTTTTTAAAGTTTAGGTTCTTCCAAGCCCCAGTAGTGAGGTTGGAGTTCTGAACCTCGACAAGTTGTAGGATCTTCTCCAATTTCATGTCGTGGCTTCTTGGGAAGAACACCGTTATGGTGACCGTTTTTGGGATGTCGTCTCCACTTCGAGCCACCAATTCGGGTCCTTCCCACGAGTTCAATTTTGGCGCTGACCTCATGAGCAGCCAGTCTGCCGATTCTTGTGACCCACCACAGTCCACCAGTATCCTTACACAACGGAAATGGATACCTGACAAGTGGATTCCCTTTTCTTTGCTCTGGCACAGCTCTTCCACTAGAGTGTCCTCCAGTGTGGAGAGCTGTTCTGCTTTCAGGATGACCCCAGGATAACCCTTGGGCATTATTCCCACCCTAAAAGCCTTCTCTGTTTTGATAGCTGCTGCGTAACCAGTGGCTTGCCCGGTTACCGTTGCAGCTGTTTTTGGTTTCTTGCTTAAAGGTAGTTGCCGAGGAGTAATATTCTCCGGGCCTCTTTTAAGCTTTGTCTTCCCCGTTGGTGGTTCCTTCGGGGGGTTGGGCGCTGAATAGCCTGCTTCCTGGCCTCTTCAAGGATTATTCCCTGATTGAAGAGTCGCAGGTATTTTCGCACCCCTGCTCCACTGAGGCCTTTTCCCAGTGGGTCGTCTATGCCGCCCGGTTCTCCCAGTTTTGGGAGGTCGAACGGCATACGACCTTTGTGCCGTTTGGCATTTTTTCCCCCCGTGAGGTGCCCGGATGAAGAGGCGGAGGTTTTTTCCACTACTTTTCCGGTGGAAGTTTTACTTTTTCTTTCTCTGTCCATAAATAGTCCCACGAGAAGGTAGGGTCATTACGGTCCACCGCTGCAGAGCCCCGCATGCAGAAGTAAGGGGCTACATCGGCGTAGATCAATATTTGGTATGATGTACGATGGTATTTTTATATATTATGTTTTGTATCGTTAGTATTGTCAGTATTTTTTATATCTTTATATTATTTTTTATATACTTTTTTTATATTTATCTATTTTTAAATTATTTCGCTTTGTCCATAAACTTGTAAAATTTTTCATGACAATAAAGCTTATGTCTCTCTCCCTCTCTCTCAATACCATGGAGTTCCCCCCGGTGCTCCTAAGTCATTGTACCATTCCCAATATTATCTATTTCCCTTCCAGAAACTTCGTGTCCTCGATATGGCCTACTAGCTTATTTGGGGAGGATTTTGAGTTTGGTTGTATTATATCCTTTCCAAAATAATGTTTGATGATATATCGGTAACCTCGATATTTCACCGGTGAATGAAAAATCACTGGCGCTACCGGTGATTCACTTGTTGCAGATGCGGTAATCGGTGATTCAGTTTCATTCGCCCGAATTCTCGAACGGAATACTACAATTGACATCGACACCAGCATTGGAAGTAGAAGACCGCGACGATCGAAAATCTAAATATTATATATCATTATTAACAAATAATGTGAAGGGAAAACGGTAATTAAGGCCGATATGATATTATTACAGGTTATAGGTATTATTATTCGTATTCGTCGCCCGTCACCGCGCTGTTATAATATTTTACAATTTATACTCAGTCCCTGCGGTGATTCAAAAATCATCGTCACAATTTCACTCGTTACCGTAAAATCACCGTATTTCCCAACACTATTCCAAAATGCTTCTGCCTGAGTCCTTGTAAGTTCCTACATAGGCAGAGTATGTGTTTCATCTCTTAGTTCACATTTCCTACAGATAGGTGCACTAACTTTTACCATTTAGTATAGATGTTTCCATAGAGTAGAGTATCCACTTTTTTGGTTACATTTTAGACTTGTAAACAATAAAAATAAGCGAAGAATTTAAAAAAAAAATCAAGTCTTATGATCCGGTTTTGACTGTCCGTCCGTCGCGAGTTACAGCGACCAAACGATAATAGATAGAAACAAACGGACAACGCCATTCAATTCAGCGTGATCCAAAACCTCTCCCGTTTTAAGGAATTTGACCTCTGACCTTTCGATCACGTGATCTCTGTATATCCGTAACTATAAGTCATACAAATAAGAAAATTATCCAGGGTGTTTTCAAATAACACTTACAACGTTTGCATGTAGATACCTCTCGTAAAATTGTACAATATGGTATAGGGATTGGGGGGTCCAACCCATTTACTTTTCGAAATACAGGGTGTTAAAGTTATGAAAAATATAATGTTTTTATTTGATAACTTTAAAATAGACGAATATATTGATCTGACATGTGGCAGGTTGTTTTTAACTGTAAAAGGGCATATTTTAATGGAAAAACATGTTTCGATTCTTGATCCTGTGGTGTACATTTGGACGAATATGTCACCTTTCCTCTCCCATTTTTTACGCCACTGGCATTTGAAGCTATTTTTATTTGATTTTGTATTCCTCAATAGTTTTCACGTGAAAAACGCATAACCTTTACATATTAAAAAATCTGTAGTTTTCAAGATATTTAATGTTTTTATGAAGTCAGCAAGATTACTTTATAATAAAAAAATATTTTTCTTGAATGTTTTTTAATAACTACCAAACTACTAATGGTTAGAATATGTAACAGGAACTAATTTGTGAAACAGCAATGCATATAAAACATTGAGAGAGGATTGTTAAAAATACTTTTCCAAACTTGTGGTTTTATTAACAAAAGAATTAATGACAATAAAAAATAAGATAATTACATAGTTAAATAATATCCTATTCAAACATAATTTTTAACTAAGCAGCCAACAAATTACAAAAGATGTTCAAAATTTTGTCCATTTACATTTACACATAATCTGCAACGTTTTCTCATTGAAAATCGCATACCTTGGAAAGACTGGCGATTGCCGGTAATAATTTCTGTAACTGCATGGATTCTTGCTATCAGTTCCTCCTCCGTATAGTAGGTTATGGATGTCAATAATGAAATGGTAAATGCCATTTTGTTTAACGTCAAAACGAAAATGAATTATTTGTAATTAAATTGGTTTGTGCAACTTTCACACTTTTTGTTATGATGGATTATACTTTTGAAGAAATGGCTGATATGCAACTAATATACGGGAAAACCAGAAAGAATGGTTGACGTTCCGAGCGCTTGTATAGAGAAAGATATCCAAATCGACCTAGATTTCCATGTCACACAACATTTTCTCAAATTGACAGGAGATTGCGAGAATTTGAACAATTCAATTCAAAATTACAAGGTAGCAGTAGAAAACGAACTGTGCAATTAGAGGAGGCTGTTCTAGACCGTATTGAAAATAAACCCGATTTAAGCACTCGCGCCATTGGCAAATCTTTAAATGTAAGTAACTCAACTGTGTAGAATATTTTAAATGAACAGCAGTTGTATCCTTATAAGTATACCCAAGTTCAGGTCCTAAAACCAACAGATTGTCCTCAAAGAGTGGAGATTGTCAATTGGTACACCCAAAAATGTTTAGAAAATAGGAATTTTACCGAATTTGTTCTATTTACTGATGAAGCCAAATTCACACGTGAAGGAATTTTTAATTCAAGGAATAGCCACGTGTGGGATGACGAAAATCCATATGTTATTCGACAACGTGGAGATTGTATAGTGGGTCCATATTTATTACCTAATAAACTCAATGGTAATATTTATTGTAATTTTTTGAGAGAAACTCTGCCTGATTTATTAAACGACGTTGTACCATTAAATATTACGGCGAATATGGATAATGTATGGTTTCAGCACGATGGGGTATCTGTACATTATTCTCTAGCAGCCTGACAACTTATAACCCAACAATACGGAAACAATTGGATAGGCCGAGGTGGACCCAATATGTGGCCTGCGAGGTCACCGGATTTAAATCCAATCGATTTCTTTCTGTGGGGTTACATGAAGTTCCTAGTCTACGATACAATAGTAGAAACGGAGGAGGAACTGATAGCAAGAATCCATTCAGCTACAGAAATTATTTCCGACAATCGCCAGTATTTCCAAGGTATGCGATTTTCAATGAGAAAACGTTGCAGATTATGTGTAAATGTAAATGGACAAAATTTTGAATATCTTTTGTAATTTGTTAACTGCTTATTTAAAAATTATGTTTGAATGGGATATTATTTAACTTTGTAATTATCTTATTTTTTATTGTCATTAATTCTTTTGTTAATAAAATCACAAGTTTGGAAAAGTATTTTCAACAATCCTCTCTCAATGTTTTATATGCATTGCTGTTTCACAAATTAGTTCCTGTTACATATTCTAACGATTAGTAGTTTGGTAGTTATTAAAAAATATTCAAGAAAAATATTTTCCTTATTTTTTTATTAAAAAGTGATCTTGCAGACTTCATAAAAACATTAAATATCTTGAAAACAACAAATTTTTTGATATGTAAAGGTTATGCGTTTTCACGTGAAAACGTGAAAATGCCAGTGGCGTAAAAAATGGGAGAGGAAAGGTGACATATTCTTCCAAATGTACACCACAGGATCAAGAATCGAAACATGTTTTTCCATCAAAATATGCCCTTTTACATTTAAAAACAACCTGCCAAATGTCAGATCAATATATTCATCTATTTTAAAGTTTTCAAATTAAAACATTATATTTTTCATAACTTTAACACCCTGTATTTCGAAAAGTAAATGGGTTGGACCCCTCAATCCCTATATCATTGTGTCCAATTTTACGAGAGGTATCTACATGCAAACGTTGTAAGTGTTATTTGAAAACACCCTGTATATTCTTAATCAGCGCACAAAATATAGTCTAATTTTTGTTTATAATTTGTGTGGAACGGTTTTGTTTAGAAGTCTATCTACGCCGCACTGGGGCGTTCGTCCAACTTGTTACAGCAACCTTTTTGTGTGACCTTCTGTCAACCTCCATTTGATTTGGCGTTCCTTGTCTAGCCAATGCCGGATTTTCCCTCTTACGCAATCCTTTGTGATTCCATAAAACGGTTCCGGACTTATGAAGTCACTTTTAAAGCCTTGTTTAGCTAGCTAATCCGCCAATTCAGAGTATCCTTGTCTAAATCCGTCTTATCCATCTTAAGTTTGTTATTTGTTTCTAAATAGCGGGTTAGTATTTTTGTCGTCTGATGGGAAATTTTTTTTATGTATATATCATATAATTTTTGATACAGCGAGTTACCTCTCCTAATCAAACACCCGGTACTCGGACCACTTTTTATTATCGCACCGGCCACAAATTTGTAGTCGCCTCCCGGCGAATTCCAGTTTACCATAAAGAATAGTATGCTCATCGTATACAGGCGTTTATAAAGATAAAAACAGACGACTGTGGTCGCCGTGTAGCCGGCTACTGCCGAGTGGTCGCGTCAACAGTCTGTCAGTACGGCTGTACACAAGCCACAAATTTACAGTTGTCTAAACTACATCTCAACGTCACAATTTAGAGCAGAGGGTTGAAATAGTACCTCCATTTTGTAATGAGAATATTTACCCTGTATAATATATTAACATTATTGTTATTAAACCAAAAATACATTTTAATGAAATAACTGTTATTGTTTATATGCTTCAATGTTATATACAATATCAGTTATATTTAAATTAAACAATATCAACAAAGAAGCCGAGGTTATTATGTGTAACGAAGTAAAATTGTGTATGTTCAGGAATGATTCATATACTTCAGTCGACAAGCCTTCTAAGACGAAATCAGTAATTCACTCCTTAATTAATTAATATCATTAATAGTATTATTTCTTATTATTATTTTTATGTAAGTCAGATCCTAGAATGTAAATAGTTAAGTGTAAATAAATCACAGTGAAGACAATGAGCTGTAATGATTATTCCACCAACCACCCACCACGATGTAAGGAGGTAAACAAATCTGGTTCACTCAAATGTTTAAATAAAACACCCTATAACTCTGTAAGAAACCACATATGATCTATAATGTTAAATCTTAATATTTTGAACACAAGATTCAACAATTAAGATATTCGTAATTACTAATGAAACACCCTGTATATTTATAAATATAACTTACCGATTCCGCCTAAAACGGTGTTGTCTACTGTGGAAACAACGCTAGGAGTCGAAACGGATTGTGGAGCTATACTCGGTAAGTACAGACAACCGAATCCTTCAGCTGACATATCAAATTCGACAAATGGTGGCGAAGTATAAGAAGACTGTGCGCGGAAATCCTTCGGAGTCGTCATCGAAACTAAAGTTTTAATTCTAGTTAACGGAACCGGATAACCGCCGGGTTCGTTTGAGCCTAATGGAAGGCAACACAACGGATTTCCTAACCTAAAAACGCACACATTAATAAATAATTTCAATTAAAATATACTAGTAAAGTTATAGATTAAATAAAAGATGAAATATGGGAAGTCCTATTGTAGTCATATTGCGTATTTATGTACATTGTGAACTTGGCCTTATTCATAGTCGAGTGTAAACTCGGCTTTACGTATTATTCAGATTTATAGGTTGGCAAGACATTTGAACGGAAGTTAATCCCGCCTTGGAGGGGGAATTTTAATGGTCAGGCGGGAGAATCTTATCTTATGTTTCGTGTAGTAAGAGATGATGTTTTTGGTTAGAAATAAAATAAAGATCACTTATTGTTTAAAAACAATTTCTTTACCGTCATCCTGTCCCCTATACTATGAAGTACTGACCTTAAAAACTGCCTCAAATCTTTGGCTTCTATCGCTTGAGCTGCCAATCTTTCAAGCATATATTGGAGAGAATTATGCAAGGGATGGTTCTCGTTTTGAAGCGGTTCGGAACCGACGGTCAGGAGGTGATTCACGAAGTTTTTATCACACATAACTTGTTGATTTCGTTCACTACGTACTAAGGATTTTATAATTTCTGCTATAAACAATTGGAGACTCAGGTACATTTCGAAGTGATCGTCCTAAAACAAATTTTCATTAGGAAGTTAGCAAAAAATAAAAAGGCGTAGCTATAAAAAGAACAACAATTTGAAAAGCTATGAAATGGAGGATGTAGATGATGAAAATAAGAGAAATATGTTACGCAGATGTCAAAAATCACGAATCTTACAAACAAGTGTTCAAAGAATATAACATGATCCTTTAATTATAAATAAATACAGATTGGTTCTTTTCATACCGGTTAGTTCTTGTTTTTCATCTTCCCACACTCATACAGAAAGCATGACTTGACAACAATAAGTCAAGTGAATAAAAACTAGCACTTTGTAACTAGCATATGCTAGGTCTAGTAAGTATTTGGTCAAATCAGTGTGAATAATCCGGAAAAACCCAAGCACTTACTCGCGGGGTAGTACATGCTAGACCTAGTAAATGCTAGGTTTTAACGTTCCTGTCACGACACGTTCTCCCCTCCAGTACCTTTCAGTCTACTCCACATCGGCGGCATCTCCCTCTCTCAATCTGTTGCTAGAAGATGTATTCATCATCAGAAGAATCTGACAATGATTTTAATAAAATAGAAAAAATTGATCGCACTCTGTTTGTACGTCTCCTTTCGGATCACATTGTCTTACTTAGCAAATCAAAAACCCCTGCTGTGATGAATGCTAAAAAAGAAGCTTGGGAAACCTTACGTTCTGATTAATGTGGTGCATTGGGGAAACAAGTTACTGTAGGCCAACTAATAAAAGCATTGAACAATGTGAAGTCTACCGTCAAGAAGAAGACTGACGTAAAAGTGACGGGAAACAGGAAAATAAAACTACAACCGTGGGACAAAAACATTCTTGGAGTTGATAAAAGATGATAACCCAGTATTCCATAAAATCCCGGGTAATATTTCAGTTGGAACAAGTGCCGGGCCCCCAGTTCAGAAAGCAACCAGTGATGACATCCAAGAAAGATTGCCGAATACAGAAACTGAAGGGAAACCAAACAAAATCTGCTGCCGACCACCACAAAAATAAGATCAGAAAAAGTGAAAAAATTGTGTCGAATCATGAAGCAGATGAAACTAAAGACCTGTCCACACCGCAGTTGCAAAGGATTGTTTTGTTGCAACAATACAAACTGAATAATATCAAACTGGAGAAGGAAACTATATTGATGGAAACCATGAAGAAGCAAACCGTTGAAAAGTCTACTCAAACTGTTCATGATTGCCATACTTTATTCACATTGTAATTAATTGTAAGCTACATAAGTTGTATTTTCCTTTGGATTGTAATAATGTGGGATTATAATTGTTACCATTGTAATCAAACTTGTAATTTGAAATAATTCAGTAATGGTGTGAATAAAAACTAGTATATAAAATAATATGATTTTATTCAGTAAAAAAACAAAACCCATATCCCAAAAAAAAAATATACAAAATTGTGTGCAAGTAGGTGCTTGCGTGAGAAAAACATGAAAACGTTACTAAGTTCAATTTCGCAAAAATTTCCTCACTGAATATTCAAATACGCCATTATATTGGCACGCTTGTCTTTGCCTCTTAATGTTGTGTCGGGATTTTCATAACGAATCACCCCAGGTTGGTCATCTTCATTTGGGACGCTAACAAGATCCCCATACTCAAAGTCATCCATTAGATGCTTGGCAATGTTGTGTAGCACAGCGCAACTGACTACCACTTGTGGAATGTTGTTTAATGCAACTCTAACACAGTTTTCCAGGATTGGAAATCTCCTTTTTAACTGGCCAAAACACCTTTCTATTATAACCCTTTCTCTAGCATGGATTAGATTAAAATCTCGTTCTTGATGCGTTCGTGCAGGCTTGAACGGTGCAATCAACCACGGCGATAAACCGTATCCTGAATCTCCTAAAAGACAAACTGCTCCATCATACTGTGACACGATGTCTCTAAAATTACTATTCCTCCATACTCTGCCGTCGTGAACACTGCCGGGCCTCTCTGCACTAATACTTGTAAACTGTTCCAATGCATTGCATGTTGCCTGGACATGTATACTAGGATATCCTTTTCTAGAAATATACTAATCACCGTGCAGCCCAGGCTTTTGTATCTCAATTTGAGTACAATCAAGGGCACCAATTACTGATGGCAAACGAAAATGTCTCTGCCACAAAACTTTAGCCTCGGTCATATTTTCAGCTGTAGTTGGAAACCGTATCCAATTATGTGATTGTTCAACTACTCTACTCATCACGTACCTTATGGTCTTGTTAGCAGTAGTACGATGTACACCCACATCTTGAGCTACACCAGACTGAAAGCCAGGGTCACCCAAAAACCTCAGAAATATTTCCATTTGCTGTCTTCTGGAAATACCACCGCCACGAGTATCACTTTCTTCAAGAAACTGTGCCGCAAGGAAATCAACACTCTCACTGTTAAACCTTAACAGTTCTTTACAATTACGTTCGTTTATTCCAGAGCGAACAGAATAAATTTTACGTTGACGAATAGGCATAAACTCAGCCATGATCAACAACAAACTGTTGACTGATCTGACAGGTAGTAAATGCGAGGAAAAAGTCTAGCATGCCCCAGACCAGGCTTGAAAGTATTGAAGCATATGCTACAGAACAATCTACTTCAAAAGTTTTATTCACACCATTTTTTAAGCAGTTACTACTCGTCCGGGAAAACTCTACAACTTACTACCCCTAGCAAGTGCTAGTGTGTTTATTCACACAAAACGTAGCATTTACTTAAGAAATCCCTAGTATTTCCTTATACTAGTTTTTATTCACATCACTGAATGACACAGAACATAAAAATATAGAAAACTGGATGTTAGCGCTCCATGCATCGCACTGATGTTATTCATTCCAACAAGAAACTTCCAGAAATATCAATATTTAAAGAAAAAGAAGACTTGGAAAAATCTAGAGTGTTCGAATATAAATAGCGCAACATTATCAATTCATTTCAGCTGAGTAGTGTCCAATAGTACAGTGTCAATATAAATTAGAATAAACTTTTGTAAATAAAATGAAATAAACGTCACATTTTATGTCTAATTTGAAAATGTATACTTACTTTTATACAAGGTAACAGTTGCAACATACAAACTACGACACCGGGATGAACGATTATTGGATCGGGCGTTGGAGGACTTAAATTTAAGGAATTGACATTTGACCTCTTCTTATTTCCATCCCCCTGCAATACAATTTATATCGATTAGACAGATAAGCATGTATCATGTTTAGTTTTTATAAAAGTAGAGATTGTTTTATGACTATACAAGGCGATACAAAAAAAGTCGAACGCAGAAACTGTCCTCCCTATAAATAGACACAAAATCGATGCTCAGCTTTAGTATGCCTTTAGTCGAGTTCCGGGTCTTTTTACAGATAGGTTTTACGATAAGAAACTTTTTTGTTGATACAGATAGCACTGATTGCGAGGAGAAAAGCATAAACCATCGACCGGTTTCGATCTAGTTGGATCTCATCAGGACGGAGTAATGTCCTCTCGTTCGGAGTAACTAATCTGAACTAAAGACAACATCAGTCAGCGCCGCTATTTGGTTCTAGGAAGTTACCACTCAGTTAGAATATAATTCTATTGTTGATATTTGTCCTTAACCTCAATTAGGGTATTTTTTTCTTCTAAAATTATGTTACACAGGATCCTTAATAACTATAATTACCTGTAAACTTGATTGCCTAGACACCGATGGAGATTTCATATAAAATATATTCGCATTAATATTTTTATCGAATAAATCTAAAGCTAAATCGTACAAAAGCCTGTAAACTATAATAGTATATGCTAACGATGGCGATATTTTATCTGGAAACCTAAAAAATAAATACAACGTAAAATAATTATTAAATAACAATTAATTCTGTAACTTACTCTACGTTAGTGACGGAACCAATAAACAAATTCTGATAAATTTCCATGTATTCATTGGACATAGTCTCAAAATCGATTTCGCTGATTTTTGATAGTTTTTCGTTCGAAAAACATCCCAATAATTTGATGCTATCGCACATAGTCGTCCTGCATATTTCGTGATAAAAAAATTTTGCGTTCGCAGGCTCAAACCTCATGGCCGTACTAACCGTTTGAAATACTAAACTCAACAGATGCAGTACTTCCGGATCCGTTTCTTTTTTGCACAAACGTCCTTCTACCGCGATTAGAACACTTATGACATAAACGAAACCATTAGCCTGAAATAAAAAATTTATTTATTTATTTACAAATAAAGTTTTATTATTAGTATTATTTTATTTAAATAAATGGACGACTGAAAAAATAAATAAATTAATGAATAACTAAACAAATAACTAAATAAATGAATCAATAAATAAGTAGATCAATGAATACATAAATCAATAAATAAACGAGGTCATTAGCTTAAATATAAAAGAAAATTTATTAATTTATAAATAAAGTTTGAATTTTTCATTTAAGTAAATGAATAAATAAATACATGAATGAATAAAAAAATAAATCAACAAATAAAAAATCGAAAATATTAATAAATAAATAAATTAATCTATAATAAACAAATAAAAGAAACCATTAGCTAAAAATAAAAAAAACAGTATTTATTTATTTATAAATAATGTTTAAAATTTTCAATTAGACAATTGAATGAATGAATTAGAAAATAAATAAATGAATCAATAAATAAATAGATTAATGAAAAAATAAACGAATCAAGGAAACCATTAGCCAAAAATAAAATAAAATTTATTTATCAACAAATAAAGTTTAAAATTTTCATTTAAATAAATCAATGAATGGAAAAATAGATAAATAAATAGACAAATGAATAAATAAATAGATGAATGAATAATTAAATTAAATTAATCAATAAATAAACGACACCATTAGACTAAACTGAAATTAATTTATTTACATATAAAATTTAAAAAAGTTTAAATAAATGTATAAATAACGAATGAACAAATAAATTAATAAAATAAAATAATGAATGAATAAATGAATATAAAAGTGAATACATAAATGAATAAATACATGGTTAAATAAATAAGTGAATCATGTTAAAATAAATGTATATGAATAAATATATCAATAAATAAACAAAACCATTAATCCAAAATAAAAGAAAACTTATTTATTTACAAATAAAGTTTAAAGTTTATTTAAATAAATCAATGAATAAATAAATAAATGAATGGACAAATGAATAATTAAATGAAATAAATCAATATATAAACGAAACCATTAGCATAAAATAAAAGAAAATTTATTTATTTACAAATAAAATTTAAAAAAATGTATTTAAATAAATGAATAAATAAATGAATGAATGATAAAAATTTATCAATAAATGACTAAATAAGTGAATATATAAATGAATAAATAAATAAATAACGAACGAACAAATAAATTAATGAAAGAATAAAAAAATGAATGAATGAACAAATCAATAAATAAACGAAGCCATTAGCAAAAAATAAAAAATTATTTATTTAAAAATAAAATTAAAAAAATTTATTTGAATAAATAAATGGATCAATAAAAAAAATTAATAGATAAACGACTAAATAAGTGAATAAATAAATAAATGGTTGAATAAATAAATGAATAAATCAATAAATGAACGAAACCATTTATTTATTTACAAATAAAGTTGAAATTTTTTTATAGATAAATGAATAAATAAGTGAATATATAAATAAATGCTTACATAAATATATGGAAAAATAACAAATGAAAAAATGAATCATGATAAAATAAACGAATAAATAAATGAATTGACTTGATGAAGATCCATAATGAACGATGAAATAAAACAATTTGAAGACTTGAAGTAAATAATGGGCAAAGTGCCAAAACTATACTTTTGAGTAAATCAACTTTTTGTAAATAATGTTGCTGTATTTCCAATATAGAATTAATAAAAAAACGTTGATAATTTACAGATAAAGGTAAGACTAATTACTGATTCAAATTTGTAATACGAAATACAGAACTTAGAAAAAAATTAAAAAAATGTTGATTATATGAAAAGGGTTAAGTGCCACAACAAATAGCGTACAAATGGGATATGTCAGACATTAAAGATTTTATTCTTAATATTTTTTTATTCATCACTACAAAACAATTAGTTAGAAAATAATTGTTAAACTAACAAATTTAAGAAAAATGCTTTATTTTTTTCTTTAATGTATGGCAGCACCGATCTTAAATTCGTTTTTTTTTCTTCGCTTATTCTTCTGGTGCACTCTAAAGGTTCTAAATTCGTAGTCTTAATACTTTGAGTGTTGATGTTCTTTTTGAAAACTTTAGTAACCTTCCATGCATCTAATTCGTTAAGAGTTTCTCGTATCTTTACTTGTCCAGGATAATCTTTGCTTATTCTTATCCATTGTGCTTTAGAAATTTTCAAGTTTGTGGTGTTTAATGTTTTTTCAGCTGCAGATTTAAAATTAAAAAAATCTCCTTGTTGCATCAAAGCTACCATGAATGGGTTGTTTGGTGTAGCAGTTGCCATGAGCCGGACCAAATCCATAGGCACTTGACAAGTCTCCTGTCGTCTTCTTTTTTCGATCTGTGCAAAATTTCTGTCACAGCTAAGAAAAGAGTGTCCAGACATTAGATATTTATGATCAATTTCATCGAAGCAACCCTGAGCAACCAAGTAGATCCACAGAAACAAGAGCATTTTCTTCTTGTTCTGCCCAGCGCAGTTATCACTCCAAATTATGAGCTGTTTTTTATATGTCACTTTACTGGTTACTGCTTTCAATATACACGAGGCAATTTCATTTTCTCCTCGTCCAGTTATTCCTTCATGCCATAAAAACATAAAACATTTGTTATTGTCTCCTACATGAACACACAAGTTGTAACACGAAAGTTGCCGTAAATAGTACATCTGACAATGTGTTAAAGCAGGAAGAGACAGAACTTGTTGGAGATCAACCGAAATCGTACACATAGAGCTTGAAGGAAGTTGGGAATTTTCATGATCATGTCTCATCTCTGTCATAGCCTTTTGAGATTTACGATGGTGGAGTTCAAGTTTTTGCTTTGCATCCCGATTGCTAGGATCATTCTTCATTTGCATGGTTAGCAAATCGCAAGTATCGCAGGTGTCAGTACGAGGATGATGAAAACTTAGGTTGGGAAATTTCTTTTTGAGCGTAGTATAATAATAACGGTACGATATCTGCGTCTGGGGAAACTTTTCTGTAAATGCCATATACAATCTGTTCATGTTAAGGTCTTGACTTAAATATTCTTTTTGGGTTTTCAATGTACTGTAATGACTTTGCTCTTTTGGAAATGACTGAATGTGCTCAATAACTAGATTTTCGTCTTGTTCTGTAAATTTTCGCATTTTTTTCTTGTTTCCTCGTTTCTCAGTGTAAACTACATCTCCTGACTTTTTAGCTTTGACAAGAGTTTCAATCCTTCTTTTGGTTACACCGTGCACTTCTAAAAAAGTTTGTTTACAGACCTGGACTATGTTGCCTTTGCCATTTGGTAAAGTAAAATACACGTTTGCCTGTCTTCTACTATTTTCCGGATTTTCGTATTGGCCGTGCCTTCTTCGTTTCACACCAGAAATTAAGAGTAATCCCATCAAGTATGAGTTTTGTTTTACATTATCTTTCATTCCATAAAAATCATGAGAATTTTAGTTTGTGAACATGAGGAATTTCTCGAGACTTGTATTTACATTTACAAATGACCTTAAAAGGGAATTGCAAATAAAAATAATATTAATAAAAACCGTAACCACTTAGCTCGCCTTTAGGTTCCTTTTTCTCTATGACAAGGATACTACTTTTGTTAATATACGATTTTCCCTCACATCTTTTGATTTGTCTTTCTTCTTGTGCTCTTCTTTTCCTTTACTTCTTCTTGTCGTATTATCTTGTCCATATTGATATGGAACTTATATATACACCCGTAGATATACGCACGACGTGACGGTCGTGACAAGTGGCACATAGCCCGTTATTTACAAAAACCAGGACTGCAAATTACACAGACTCTATCTTGCGGAGACTTTTGAAATATAAAATAAACTCTTTCCACTTAGCCCGTTATACAGGTTACTGGCGCTGGCTCTTAGTACGCATTTTAGTAAAAATCCTAATTTATATTTTTATGGCAGTTAGCCCATTATTTACTTCAAGTCTTCATTTAATTTGTTTAAAACTTCATTATATTTGAACTCATGTTCAATTTAAACTAGTTGACGCGTTTCACTAACACAATAGCTTTCTCAAAACGAATGAAGGTATAATGAAAAGAAAGCTACTATGTTAGCGAAACGAATAAATTAGTTTAAATTGAATATTAGTTCAAACATAATGATGTTTTAAACCAATAAAATTGTTTTATTTCATCTTTCAAATGAATGAATAAATAAATCTATACATAAACAAAACCATTAGAATAAAATAAAAGAAAATTTATTTATTTACAAATAAAGTTAAAAATGTTTAGTTGAATAAATGGATGAATGAAAAAATGAATAGATAAATGAATAAATAAAACAATAAATAAATTCATAATTAAATAAATAAATAAAGCATTAAATAAATACGATAAATAATGTTTTCCAGCCTTATAGCTAAATAGCATATTTGCAACGATAATATAAAATAAAAGTATTAGTTTGTTACATCTAACTTCATATATGAATATTTATTTAAATAAATTAATTCATAATTAAATAAGACAGTATATCAATACATAAATAATTCAATAAATAAATAATTGCATTAATGAATAAATAAATAGCCTTATAGCTAAATAGCATCTTAGCTACGATAACATAAAATAAAAGTATTAGTTACATTCAACTTCTTAAACGAATAATTAAATAAATAAAGCAATAAATAAATATATAAATCAATCAATGAATAAAACTGTTTCAACCCTTACTTCGTGGAATCTACTTATATTAGTGTTTTAAATGAAACTCACTGTTTCTAGCTAATTCCACAATATAATAAAAATTTTCAACAATTTTTATTATATTGTGGAATTAGCTAGAAATAGTGAGTTTCATTTAAAACACCAATCAATGAATAGTTAAATAAATGCATGAATAAATAAATACGGTAAATAATGGTATCTACCCTTATAGCTAAATTGCATCTGAGCTAATAAAATAAAAGTGTTAGTTATATTTAACTTCATAAAATAATAATTAAATAAATTAAGCAATGAATCAATAAATAATTAAATAAATGAATGAATAAACAAATGAATAAATAAATTAGTGATTGAATAAATAAATAAAGCAATAAACAAATAAATAACGTTATCCAGCTCTATAGCTAAAAAGCATCTTTGCTACGATAACATAAAATAAAAGTATATTTTGTTACAGGCAACTTCATAAATGAATAATTAAATAAATTAATAAATGAATAAATAAATAAAACAATAAATCAATCAATAAATAAATAATTAAATAAATACGATAAATAATATTATCCAGCCTTATGGCTAAATAGCATCTTTGCTGCAATAACATAATATAAAAGTATTTTCAGTTACAAGTAGGTTAGGTTAGGTTTGTAGTGAGTGGGTCTGTAAGGCCCTCCACTGCGACTCATACCTATTCAGATTTCACCTAACAAATTCAGCTTCTTGACGAAGCCAATTTATTTTTTCGGTGAATGATATTTCAGGTCCGAGGGCGAGAGAGAGAGAGAGAGATCCTGCCAAACATCTAATATCTGATTCGATCTGCGGCGGGGCAGGCACAAATTATATTCTCTGCTGTTTCATCATCTTCAAACAAAGACGGCAAATTGGATACTTTGACAGTCCAAGTCTCAGCATATGATGATTCAAACGACAGTGACCTGTTAAAAAACCTGTTAGGCACTGTAGGTCATGCCTGTTATAGCCTAACATTTGTTTGGATACATTTTTCGAAGGATGTATGAAAACCTTTGAATGAACCAATCCTGGTATATTACGCTAGAAGTCTAAATCTCTTCTTACATTCCAGGTATTTAGTGTTTATTTGGCAATACTTGTTGAGATGCCAATTGTAGGTTCTGGTCCGATAAAGACACGAGCGGTACCCTCCCTTGCAAGAGAGTCCAGTCCGCCTTCTCATTTCCGTCCATACCAGAGTGGCCAGGGATCCAGACCAGCGATACCCTGTTGCGTTCTCCTATTGAGGAGAGTCTTTTTGGCCGTCTAAAATCAATTTCGATGTTACGCAGTAAACCGCTTGGCTGCCCGTGAATTTTTTTATTAATCTATGCGTGTGGTTGAATTGCCCCAAACTCTCAGACATGAAGCAACGGCGTAAATTTCCGCCTAAAATACGGTTGCATAGGATCCTAGAGAGGGTGTCTTTGAACCATCAGTGTACCAACAAATGTCTGCTCTTAAAAGTTCACCCTTACAGAGGACCCATTCATCTCTATTTGGAAATAGTACGGTATAAGGCAGATTGTAGTTTACTGTTGAGGCATTATATCAAAGGTCATTCCCAGAACACTATGACTTTCAGTGTCCGCTACCATTCTGTTTTGCTCTGTATAAGCCTGTTTTGTGCATTTAGAAATATGCACAATTCTATATGCTGTCCATCTGGCCTCCTTTTCCAGAAATATATGGAGAGGGCACCAGTAATAGCCATACAAGCTTGTTTCTGTATACCAGAGAGCTTTGTTAGGGCCGTTTTCTGTAAAGCTTTTGACCACCAAGCAATGGCTCCATATGTGATCATTGGTCTAACAATCATGACATATATCCAATAGATTTGTTTGGGACCCAAGCTCCAAAATTTTCCACAGATCCTGCGACATGTCCACAAATACAGTCTGGCTTTATAGATAACTTTTTCCAAGTGAGCGTTCCAACTAAGTTTTTTATCTAGGATAATCCCCAGATATTTTACTTCCTCACCATTATAGGAGAGTGGCGGAGGATTCACCAGTTTCCTTCTCTTAGTGAAGGGAACTATTACAGTTTTACCAGGGTTAACAGACATCCGTTCCCTCTGGCACTAACTGTAGACATTGTCCAATGTCTTTTGGAGGATATTATATGCTAGCCGTCCTGACTTGGTCCTTGCCAGTATGACAAGGTCGTCTGCATACACTTGCAGTTCTACTTCTCTTCCTACAAGAGTACCAAGTAGGTCATCCATCAAAAGTGATCACAGTAGGGGAGATAGCACTTCACCCTGCGAGCAGACCCTGGAAACCTTAAAGCTAATGGCCTCATCTTGAAGAGATATAGTGGCTGTTTTATTAGTGAGCATGGCATATATCCAGCCGGTAATCGTTGGTTTAATGCCCTTTTCAGCCATGAATTATTAAGTAAATAAATAAATGGATGAATAAATATATACGGTAAATAATGGTATCTAGCCTTATAGATAAATAGCATCTTAAAATAAAAGTGTTAGTTACATTTAACTTCATAAAATAATAATTAAATAGATGAAGCAATGAATCAATAAATGAATAAATACATAAATAAATAATTGAATAAATAAATAAAGAAATAAATAATTAAATAAATACGATAAATAACGTTATCCAGCTCTATAGCTAAATAGTATCCTTGCTATGATAACATAAAATAAAAGTATTTTTAGTTAAAAGTAACTTCATAAATCAATAATTAAATAAATCAATTAATCAATAAATTCATTAATAAATCAATCAATGAATAAATAAATCAATAATTGAAAAAATAAAGCAATATATCAATGATTAAATAAATATTTAATAGATGAGGCTTTTACTTGATGAAGATCCATACTGAACGATGAAATAAAACAATATAGTTTGTTTAAATCTTCATTTATTTGAACTATTGTTCAATTTAAACTTGTTGACGCGTTTCACTAACACAGTAGCTTTGTCAAAACGAATGAAGGTAAAACATAAAAATGTCTTAATACATACAGTGCTAAATCTATTTACTAAGGTTAACAATGGTATTGAAAGAAATTACCTGGAAATTCATTCACTACAAACATTCCTAAGTTATCTCTATGTAAAGAGGTTCAATAAAGGAGACTGATTGATATCTATTTGGTCGTTAAGGAGATTACCTGAATATGTATTTTTGTTAATCATAATCATAATTCTAAATTCATCTCGTTCGATGTAACAAATCTATTCCCTGGTATACCTCCTAAAGAAACTATAACTCTTGTTGATAACTTGCTCACATACAATAATGTTAATCCTATAATTCACTCTGATATCATTACTTTATTAAAAGTGTGTTTGAATCAAAATTATTTTCATTTCAATGGAGAGGTTTATAGCAGTAAAGATGGTTTGATTATGGGCAACCCTCTCAGCCCCCTACTAGCAGAAATTTTCATGGATAATATAGAAAAAATAATTCATGAACCACCCCCTTAGTAAAAAATTTTTGTACAGGCACCGATATGTGGACGACATTTTAGCTAGCTTCATCGGTACAAATAGACAATTAGAGAGCTTCATTACTTACATAAACTCGATTCACAATAATATCAAATTTACCGTAGAACTTGAACAAAATAAGTCTATAAACTTTCTAGACCTTACAATTTCAAATATAAATAATAAACATGGTTTTTCTATATTTCATAAACCATCACATACAGATATTACAATTCATAATAGTTCGGTCCACCCATTCAGTCATAAACTAGCAGCTTTCAATAGTATGATACACAGACTCTTAACAGTCCCATTAAATATTAATAATTATACCAAAGAATTAAATATAATAAAACAAATAGCAGTTAATAATAATTACGATCCAAATTTAATTGACAATATCATAAATAAAAAGATAAAAAAACAGACTTTAGAACAAGTATTCCCTTCAGATAAAAATAATAAACAATTTAAAAGCTTAACATACTTCGGAACACCATTCTTAAAAATTAAATCATTTTTAGAAACTTTAGACGTGAATATTTCCTTTAAAACTGATCACAATTTATCCAAATTCATTAAAAATAATAAATCTAAATCTTCAAAATTAAACAAATCAGGAGTTTATAAATTAAAATGTGGTAATGACAATTGTGATAAAATTTATATCGGTAGAACTTTTAGAAATTTTAAAACTAGAATTTCGGAACACAAGCGTAGCTATGGCAACAAAAAATTAGATTCTAACTATTCAAATCATTTATTAGAAAACCAACACATTTTCGACCCAAATTTTGAAATTCTCCATGTAGTCGGTAAATCCTTTACTTTAAATTTATTAGAGGCCCTAGAGATTAACAAAAATAAATATTCAGGTAATCTCCTTAACGACCAAATAGATATCAATCAGTCTCCTTTATTGAACCTCTTTACCTAGAAGATAACTTAGGAATGTTTGTAGTGAGTGAATTTCCAGGTAATTTCTTTCAATACCATTGTTAACCTTAGTAAATAGATTTAGCACTGTATATATTAAGACATTTTTATATTTTACCTTCATTCGTTTTGACAAAGCTACTGTGTTAGTGAAACGCGTCAACAAGTTTAAATTGAACATTAGTTCAAATAAATGAAGATTTAAACAAACTATATTGTTTAATTTCATCGTTCATTAAATAAATAATTAATTAAATACTATAAATAATGTTGTCCAGTCTTATAGCTAAATAGCATGTTTGCCACGATAACATAAAATAGAAGTATTTTTAGTTACAGGTAACTTCATATATAAATAATTAAATAAATACAATAAATAATATTATCCAGCCTTATAGCTAAATAGCATCTTTGCTATGATAGCAGATAGCATAAAATAGAAGTATTAATTAGTTATAGGTAACTTCATAAAATAAAATTAAATAAATAAAGCAATTAATAAATAAATAAATCAATCAATAAATGAATGAAGAAATCACTCAATGAATTGATAAATAAATAAATAAATATGATAAATAATAGTATCCAGCCTTATAGCTAATTAGCTTCTTTGCTACAATAACATAAAATAAAAGTATTAGTTAGTTACATTTAACTTCAAAAATGTTATACTATTTCGATTCTAGTAATAGTGAAAAAATGTTCAATAAGTTTACCTTTCGAAATACTGTCCTGGTTCGATGCGATTCTTTCAAACACATCTTCAACGCTTCTAAAATGTCGATTTTGAGCTGCAATTGGGTACGAGGAGCTGAATGTAAAGTATTTAATAACTGCCCCATATCATCATCGCCTCCCGTAGTTAATACTAACTCCTTAATAATACCTGTGTGGCATTAAATTAAAATGTCATTTCTACGATTTTTTTGTTAAAAATTATTACCTAATATGGCTTTCCGACATTCCGGAAATTGGACTAGCGTATGGACACATTTAGCTCCACCGCATTCTCTTAGAACATTCGCGTTCGAACTGTTACTGGTTAATAATATTGTCAATGCTTCTACGGTTAATGTTCCCAATTTTTCTTGTTTGGATATTAATTTATAATCTTTAGCTGTATTATCTAAAAAAGGGTTTATGTAAAAGAAGCCATTTTGATGTTATTACGTCATATCATGGACTAAAAGTTTTATTTTGGTTACATTCCTGTCTCCTCCTCTATTACTACTATATATTAACGTAGAGATCATCTGAAACCATTAAAATAGTTTGTATTCTTCTTTCATATCTTACCTGTATTATTTTTATCTCCTAGCAAATCGCTGTACCGATTTAAACAAGTTACTATAACTTCTAATAAACCCACTTCCCTGTATACGTCTTTAAATATCGGATTGTGCTTCAAGATGTTCAATATCGTTTGCATGCATAAAAGACTGCAATCTACGTAATGCAAACTATGTGTCTTCAAGAATATCGACATGGAAATTAGTTCCTTACAAGGAACAAAGTTAAGTTGGTAAACCTAAAATGAAAACATTGTATGTCAAGGATCCGTTTTGAATTCAAAATCAACTGTTGATTCATTAAGTAATTTCGGATGTTGCTGAACATGACATTTAAAGAATCTATTAGTGACTCAAATACGGTAATTGATTACTTGGTTCAGAAAGAAGCTGAAAAAAAATAAAACTTTGTAAAACTAATCCTTTTTTTTATTCAATTAATCAGCAATCAAAAAACATGGTTTTCTATAAGCTAATGTGCTGGCTATGGGAAGAAGCTGAGGTCAACTAGCATGATGAGGTCCTCTCCAGCGAAGGGACCTTCTGCTTCCTGTTAATTTCGCAGGTCAGTTGGCCATCGTCGTTTTAATCTTCTTATTACATCATTTTCAAGTAGCGGTTGTAGTAAAGGATTTGTATGGGCTTCTAGTTTCTTGTGGTGGTTAGCACTTCTTTCATGAATGACTTCTTTTACTGTTAATATCTTCAGATCATTGTGGATCATTTTATTTGTTATATACCATGGGGCATTAACAATATTTCTTAGTATTTTAGACTGGCTTCTTTGTACAATTGCTATGTTGGATTTACTGGCGCATCCCCATATTTCGATGCCATAGGTCCATATAGATTTAATGATTGCCTTATATAATAGGATTTTATTTTCGATGGAAAGAGAAGACTTCCGTCCAATTAGCCAGTAAATACCTCTACTTCTTAGGTCTATTTGTTTTCGTTTCTTCTTGATATGTTCCTTCCAGTTCAATTTGGCATCTAGATGTAAGCCCAGGTATTTCACTGATGTCGATTGTGGGATTTGTGTGTTATTTAACTGTATTGGAGGACATATGTCTTTTCTTAGAGTAAAGGTTATATGTGTAGATTTTGTCTCATTTATTTCGATACTTCAATCTTTTAACCACTTCTCTAATTTTTTAAGATATGCTTGGAGGATATGGTGGGCTTTCAGCACATTACTATGGGTAGTTAGAATGACAGTGTCATCAGCAAATGTTCCTATTGTAATGTTTGGTGATAATGGGAGATCTGAAGTAAACAAGATATATAATAGTGGACCAAGGACACTGCCTTGTGGTACACCCGAATTGATAGGCAGCATAACAGATATGTCTCCTTTTATTCGTACTCTGTTTGTTTAGATAAGATTCCAATAGTTTGAAGAATGTTGGTAAATGTTTTTTAATCTTGTATAATAGTCCAACATGCCAAACCCTATCGAAGGCTGTCTAACGTCTAAAAATACTAAGGTACAATATTCTTTGCTGTTTAGAGAATTTAGTATTGTATGAGTTATGTGGTGACACTGTTGGATTGTGGAGTGGGCTCGTCGGAATCCAAACTGAAATTCAGGTATCCAATTGCTGGCATCAAAATCAGGATCAATTTTTCGAAGAAACAGTTTCTCTAATAATTTTGATATAGTTGAAAGCAGACTGATAGGTCGATAAGATTTTACTTCATGTGGGTATTTCCCAGGTTTAAGTATTAGGATTATTTCAGCGATTTTGAGTTTTTCTGGCCAATATTGGATTCGAATAATTGCATTAAATAGGTAAGTTAGGAGTACTATACCCTTTCGCGGTAACTCTTTTAACATCTTTGGAGTTATGAAATCCATTCCTGGGGATTTCTTAATGTTTAGAAGTTTTATTTCATTTGCTATGTCTTTTGGTCTAATCAGGTCTATTGTTTGGTTTGTTTGGATAGGGAGTTCTAGAAATTCCGTAATTTCTATGTCTGGTATTGTGTTGTGAGGTTTGTAGATTTCTGAGAGGTGCTTAGCGAATGTATCTGCCTTTTCTTTATCTGATTTGGCCCACTTTTCTTCAGCATGTGTCTGTGTTTCTAGTCGTAGTGGAGGAGATGTTAATATGGGTTTATTTTTAGACTTTACTGGCTTCCAAATAGAGTTATCAAAACGATTAAAATTAAACATATAGGTTTTAAAGGACTCTTCTTTCATTGCTTTTAATTTAGTTTTCAATTCGTTGCTGAGTTTATTGAAGTTCCTTTTATCTGCAGGATTATGACTCCTTTGCCATTTTGCTCTCGCCCTTCTTTTTTTAGCTACTCGTGTGTTAATTTCTAGAGGTATATTCATAACGTCTTTTTTAACTACTATTTCAGGAGTTGTTTGTTGCGCTGTCTCTTGCAGTAGATTTATGAAATCGTTTGTGGCTTTCTCGATTTCATTTGGGGTTTTGAGGCTTATGTTTAAGTGTATTTCTTCATTTAGTTTATGTTTATAGTTAGTCCAATTTGTTTTGAAGTTGTGTAGTCTAGGTGTAGTTTGAATGTGTATGGGACACGAACTGATGAAAGCAGACTGATAGGTCGATAAGATTTTACTTCATGTGGGTCTTTCCCAGGTTTAAGTATCTGAGAAACTTAGCCATTATTTAATTTGTTGATAAGCATTGTCAACATGTTGAAAACCATACTATTCTGCTGTATTAACTGGTTAAACACATCTTTAAACTCATCTAAGAATTTATTTAATGTCATTGAAGATTCTTCACCATTAGCTTTAGTATGTATTTCTACTCCTGCAGTTGCCTGCGCGTAGCTCCTATTAGTATGTCTGGGCTGAGGTTGTTGGCCTTGATCAGTTGATTTTGTATTGTTTTGTGTCATAGTAATCCTATTATTATTTATCTTTACTTTATAAAACTAATCCTAAGAATGTTTCAACAAGTACACCTAATTTTAAGGATGGTTCTAATAAATTAAACGTAAATGAAAGATCAAGACGTTTTAATGTCAAACCACTGTAACATATACATTTATGAAGGGAGGTATTCTAGACTTGTAAAGGCAGCCTCAAACTAAGGAACATACCTGTAGATTTATGTCAAAGTTGTTGTCGTCTGCCAGTTCTTGTTCTGTATTAAAAATATGTTGTGGTTTTTATAATTAGTGGGTTTATTTTTCGGCATTAAATGAGTTAAATAATCATTGGTGTTTTAATTGCCAACATTACAGAATACATGACATTTTCTAGAAATTAGACTCAATAGTTGGCCTGGAAGAATCTATAATGTTTGAGTCATGTCTGGAACGTCACATTGGCAAAATAAATAGCGCAAAGTTATCAAAACAGTTCAGTTCAGTTGTACAGCAGTGTCTAGATAAATGTCGTGTTTTATATAGTGTTGTATTAATTGAGGAAAAATTAGAATAAAAAAATAAATAAACGTTACAGTACATTATACAGTATGATTCGATAAGAAATAAGCATTGAATAATTTAATAGATCTTATTATTTATAACAACAGAGTACAGAGCGGTTTTGTAGGTTTATAAATTTTCTCAATTAATGATAATCTGTATAATAATAATGATAATAATTGAATACTTACTAAAAATTCAATGAGGTCGAATAATTTTTGTTGTATTTCGGCTGGTTTATATTGAATCCTTTCGGTGAATTGACTCAACGTATTTTGATTTTCCAAGATGAAATAATTAGCATTATCCGAATGGTATATACTTGATATAGCGTCTAATATAGTCGAACATAAAAGTGAAGAATTTGATTTGAGGAAAGCGCTTTGAAGAACCTGAAAACAATAGACAAAGATTTTTCACATATTATCATCTCTAAGACCAATAAGATGTGATACAAGTTTCAGAACAAAAAAGAATATAGTTGTAAACAAACAAACTCTGTTATAGTCGAATTTTATATTTTATTAAATATTCTCCTGATTGTTTCTGTTACATTTGTGGGACTTCCACTGTTGAAAAGCAGCAGAGAAACATTTCTGATTTTGTTAAAAAGGTTTACTTTGGTATGAAAGCTGCAAGACAAACAATAGGCTCCTCATAAAGTGTTGACGAACTGAGACAATGGTTTCAAGGTAAGAAGAAACTATTTCGTTATGCAATACCTACGGTTTGGAGAGAACCTGCAAATCACAGTGATGATTGTTACTTTTGTTCTTGCTATGTGCAAGGTTTTCATTTGAAAAATAAAAAGGTGATTTCCTATCGAAACATTCCTTCAGCTATGCGTCCTGTTCCTCATGGGCTTGATTTACCTGTACCTTGTCCCCCAGCTACACTTGCAAACATTTTAGATGATGTTGATCAGTTGTCTTCAGGCAGTGATGACGACGACAATGATGGTACTTACGAGCCCACCAACAAAGAGCCAAAACTCTGCAGAACTAAACGATTTGGTTAGAGACTCAAGCCTTGCAAAACATTTAGCTGAGGTTTTTGGATCGAGGTTGAAAGAAAAACATTTGTTGGCTCCTGGAACATCCTTCTCTTGGTACAGAAGTAGAGAAAAAGAATTTGAGCCTTTTTTTTCTCGAGAGGATGATCTTGTATTTTGTACTAATGTTCCTGGGATGGAGACATTAAGTATAAAATACGACCCTGAAGAATGGAGACTCTTCATTGATTCCTCCAAAAAAAGCCTGAAAGCTGTTCTTCTTCACAATGGCAATTAATATGTGACTGTACCAGTAGGGTATTCAGTTCAGTTGAAAGAATGTTATGAGAACCTCCAATTTGTACTTAACAAGCTTATGTACTCCGATAATGAATGGGCTGTTTGTGGAGATTTAAAAGTGATTTCGAGTATAAAATATATTTCTCTTATAAAATGTTTGGTAGGTGAATCATTTGAAAAACACAGATATGATTTGGGTTTAAGAAAAGAAACAATGTAATATTTATAAAAATTAATATATATATTTTGTTGTGATTGAGGGGGAATGTTAAGGAACGGTTAAATACCCCATAGTCCTGAAAAGATCTGTTTTGTGAACTTACCTTAATATAGGTTGATATTGATGTGATAGGTGAAAGATGACGTATATTATATCAGTATGAATAATTAATATATTAAAAAAATAACCCTACTGGGGAAAGCGTGTTCAATTAATATATTTTTGTATTCTTGTGTTTAAACTGTGCTGCTTAATAAAATAAACATACAGAGAACGAACACAGTACACTATGTATGACCAAATACTGTATCACCAGAGAAAATGTCAAAATACAAGTTTCCAGAGAAGACACTGTGGGAAAAAATAGAGGAACTATCAGAGTGAATTGATGTATTACTATACTAACATTTTCATATTTATTACTCAAGTTAACAATATATGTGTGTGTGTGTGTGTGTGTGTTAATGGCACTGGTTAATAAACCAACAGGCCAGTCTATTGTAATGAATATTTTATGGGATTACTATCTTTTTTCTTTATTTTTGGATTATAGATTAGGCTTTATACATTTGGATTTTAGATACAGTTGTTGACATTTTATCTTCATTTTTATTTGGTTATTTCGAGAGATTTGGTTTAAAGCATTTTTTTTTACTTATATATGGTTTTTTTTCTCATTTTTTCATTTCATTCATTTTTTGTGCTTATTTAATTTTTTTTCTCATTTTTTCATTTCATTCATTTTTTTGTGCTTATTTAGTTTTTTTTTTCTCATTTCTTTCATTTTTTTTATTATTTATTTTTTTTTTCTACAATATCATGTTAGTACTTTTAGTTAAGTTATACAGGAGTCGTTTTACTTCTATCTCTTCTGATGCTAGTATGGTTAAAAGATTAGCTGGTAATGCTATAAACTTGGAAAGTTTACTGTAAAATTGTTTTGATGCTGCTTCATTGAATGTACACTCTAAAAGACAATGTTCCAATGATCCGATCTCGCCACATCTGCAGTTCTCGTTTTCTGTTAGTTTAAATGTCTTCATACGTTGTGGTGTGAGGCAATGTCCTGACCTTATTCTATATTGAGGGTTCTAATAAATGATCTATCACTTTCTTTGTGGAACCAGTGTTTGCGTTTAACTGTGGGTTCAATAACTTTATATGTTTGTCCTCCAGGGTATTCAGAGTAGTGTTTCTGCCAATCCTCTTTAATTTTATTTTGATTTGTTTGTTTATGTCTGATATCGGTAGCTTGAAATTTATTATATTTTCTCCTTGTCTGGTAGCAGTTTTTGCTAATTTGTCCACGATTTCGTTTTGAGGTATGCCACTATGCCCTCTTATCCACACTATTCTAATCTCCTTATTTAGGTTTGCTAAAATATTCAGAAGCTCCCAAATTTTTGCTACAATATTATGTAAATCTGCACTAGGAGAGTTATTTTCAATTTTCATTACTGCACTTCTGCTGTCGGTAAAAATTACAAATTTGTTATTGTATTCGTACCCCATGTAGTATTCTAGTGCTTGTTTAATTCCCATAAGTTCTGCTGTGTATATTGATGCTAGAGGGGGTAATTGGTATATTTCTGAATATTTTTGATTATTTTCGTGGTAAAAGGCGAACCCTACTTTGTTATTTAAACATGAACCGTCTGTAAAAATAAGTTCAGAGTCATTCCATTTTTCTGCGACGTCTTCAGAAATAGCGCCTTATTTTCAGCATGTTCATTTATATAATTTGTATACGTAACTTTTGATTGATTTAAATAACGTTCATAAGGAATTGTGTAACAAGGGGAGATTTCATATTCTAATAATTGGTTTTCATAGTTGCTCACCCAGTTGTAGCTTTCTATAAAGTTAGGTGACCTCTTCTTTCCCCAATATTTAGTAGTTAGGCAAGATATAAATAGGTTGTTTAAACTTCTCTTGCTATCTGTTTTTTTTGCACTTATTTTTAACATTAGTCGGTTCGTTAACATTTCTCTTCTAATGTGTAATGGTGGTTCTGAACATTCTGCTTCCAATACATTTATAGGTGTGCTCTGCAGAGCCCCTGTACATAGTCTTAAGCAACGATTTTTAATATTTTCAATTTTTTGTGTGTGACATTTGGCTGCAGATCCATATAGAATACTACCATAATCAATAATTGATCTTACAAATGATTTGTAAAATAATAAACCTATGTTTGGGTCTGCACCCCATTTATGATGACTGAAAACTTTGATGATATTTATTGCCTTCTCGCATTTTTTAATTATCTGTGATATTTGATCTTTCCAATTCAGTTTTTTGTCTAGAAGAATGCCGAGATACGGTACTGATGATTTGTATGGAAATTCGAGGTTTGCTAACTTGATAATGTTGTCATTTTGATATCTCTTTCTAGTAAATGTACATACTGAGGACTTGAATTGGTTTATAGTTGTTCCATTTTCTTCGAACCATCCTTTTGCTATTTCTGTTGCCTTGCTGAATTGATTATGGCAATTTTCTATTTTTTTATGTTGGGAACTGATAACAAAATCGTCTGCATACTGATATATCTTGACTTCAAGGCTACTTAACATTATCTCGATATCGTAGGTGTAAATTATGTAGAGCAAGGGATTCAAGATTCCTCCTTGTGGCAATCCTATGGAAGTTTGTCTAGGGCCTACTAATTTATCATTTGCTCGTATGTATATATTCCTGTTACTGTAGAGTTTGGAGATGTGTTCGCATATCCAGTTTGGGATTCCTAGTGTCTTCATCTTTAATTTCAATATGTGTAAGTCTACATTATCGTACGCCCCTGCTATATCCAGGAAAATTGTGCTTGTGTATTTATTGGTTGTGAAACCTTGATAAATATTTGCTGTAGATTCACATAGTAGTTCTTGTGTAGATTTGCCTTTTCTGAAACCATATTGGGATCTTGCTAATAAATTGTTTTTTTCTGTGTAATACTCCAATCTGCATTTTATTATTCGTTCATATGTTTTTAAGATACAAGAGGCTAATGCTATTGGTCGATACGAATTGTGGTTAGAATCTGGTTTTCCAGGTTTCAACAGTGGAATTACAATATAGTTCATCCAGTCTGCCGGTACTTCTATTTCATTGAAGTAAATTTTATTGAATACTTCTATTAGTTGTTTTTTCACAACTGTTGGTAATTGGTGTAGCATTGAGTAGTGTACATTGTCTTTACCTGGGCTGGTGTTGTTCTTATTATGGAGAGCCGTATTTAATTCGTTTAGAGTAATTATTTTCTGAAAATATGATTGGCTTTCATTTGTAACTTCTAAGTTGCCAGGTTTTGTTTCTTCTAAGTTGCCGGGTGCGTGATTCGTGTAATCAGGTGTTAATTTACAAAGAAATTCTGAAATCCAATCTGCCGAAGAATCTATCAATTGTTTATTATTTATTTTCCTGTTTTTAAATTTATTTACTTGTTCCCAAACTTTTTTCATTGGAACATTTTTATTTAGAGATGAACAATATGTTTTCCTTTTTTCTTTCTTTGTTTTTTTGATTATTTTTTGGCCGCTGCACCGGCGTTTTTATAATTAATTAAATTTTCAAGATTTGGATTTTGTTTATATTTACTAAATGCTTCTTTGCGTAATGATACTAGTAGATCGCACTGATTATTCCACCAGACTTTGGCTTTTGTTTTGTTTGATATATTATTTTTATATTTTGGAATAGATTCATCAGCAGCTTGGTTAATAACATTTTTAATTTTATCATAAAGATTATTATTGTTTAGTGTATTATTATTGTTATTATGGTAATTTATTATATTTAAGCATTCTGTATAATATTTGTTCCAGTCAGCCTTACCTATATTCCATTTTTTAAAATTTGTTTATAGTACAGATTTTATGCTTACTTGACTGGTTATTTTTATAGGTATGTGATTTGATCCATATGTGTCTGTCAAAGTTTGCCAATCAAATAAATTGTATATGTTGGGGCTATATATTGTTAAATCAAGAGCACTATTATTTTGATTAAAATTGTTTATGCAAGTTATACTACCATCGTTGAAGAAAATTAAATTATTTGCTTCTAAGCTATCTCGTAGTGCTTTTCCTAAACTATCAGTTTGTATACAACTCCAAGATACATGGTGCGATTTAAAATATCCCCCCCCCCCCCATACGGCTTTGGTATATTTTCAAAAAATATATTCCATTCATTTACAGTAATTTTAGTTGCTGGTTTTATGTATAGTGATACTAAAGTTAAATTTTCATTGTTAGATAGTGTTGTGATAACACTTATTTTTTCTATTTTAGTTGTGCATTTGAATTCGGTTATTTTATAATTTATATTATTTTTTAGTAGTATTGCTACTCCTCCCCTTCCATCGGGCCGGTCTTTTCGTATATTATTGTATCCAGAGAAGTTTATATATGTATTTGGCTAAAACCATGTTTCTGATAATAATGCAATATTTATATTTTCTTTTAATAGTAAATATTCCAAGTTACTTTTATTTGAGATAGCTGATCTACAGTTCCACTGTAGGAAACTAAGTGATTCTGTGTACTTATTATTCATGATTTTGGTTGAAATTTGATAAATTTTTTCTTACTAATTGAAATGTATCTTCTTCTTGAATTTCTAAATTTTTTGATTGTTTCAATGTTTGAATAACACTCGCGACGCAACTAGTTATGACTTTACACATATATTCTTGTATTTCATCATTTTTGCTTATATTCATATTATAATGTGGTAATGCCAATATACCTCCTTCAACGCGAGGAATTGATATTTGAGATGTTATAGATCTATGTTCCAGGAGTAAATTATTTTCTTGGTTCGATATTCTCGGTTTTTTACTTGCTTGTATAATTGACTGATGTGTGTTAGGTTTCTTTTGTGTATATCTAGTTGGTGTTGTTTTTGAGTTGTTTTCATTGATTTGATCTATATGTTTTGTTATTGTTGGTGGATTTGTTGAGGATGTAGAGGGATACATCGGGGGAAATTGATAATGTTGTTTATTGGATGAAGATACTGCCGCGGCATAGGACTTGTAAGGAATAGCTTTGTTTGCATCAATAAATGAACAATTTGCATTCGACATGTAGATTTTAATTTCAATTTGTCTATTATACTCTGGGCATAGTTGAGAATTATGAACATAGTGATCTCCCTTACATATCAGACATTTTACCTCTAATAATTGTTTGTCACATTCTTCCGAACTATGATTTTCCCCACATTTTTTACATCTAACTTTATTCCTACATTGTTTCCCTAAATGACCGTATCTGAAACAATTATAGCACAATGAAACTTTTTGTCGATAAACTTCGACCTCATACAAAACTTTATTTATTTCTACGTATTTGGGTAAAGTTTGGCACTTGAAGGATACCAATATCGTAGTTGAGGGTTGAAATTGAACGTTATTTCCATTCTTAATTTTTCGGTTGATTCTTTTTACGAATTCAACTTCAAATTTACTGTGATAATCATATGCTGAAATGCGTTCTTTTAAAAATGTTTCTGATAAGTCGGTGTCAATATATTTTAATATACCTAATCTATATACCAAAAATTTTGGTATATATGCTGCTAAATTATTTTCTTTTAAGAAATTAGAATCAATTATATTATTTGCACTTATATAATCTTTCAAAGTTACTCTAATCCTATTACGACCGATTGATTGAATTTGTTTTATTTTTTTATTGATATCTTTGTGATTTTGTAATATAATTTCTCCCACTTTTATTGGATTCAGTTTACCTTTAAAATCCGGTTTATTATACCTGAAACGGGCCCATATCAGTTGATTGATAATTTAATGAGGGCTGAGGTCGATGTTTTTCTTGGTTCTCTTTTTGTTGTTCATTGTTATTTTTTGTTGAAATTGAATTGTCAGTTACCAGAATTCCATTTATTTGTTCATTATTTTTACTTCCCTGATATTTATTTTTTTCTGTAGAGTCCTTCATTAAAGCATCCACATCCATTATTAATCCCAAGGGGTTATTATTCCATGGAGATGGATTTGTAGAGATGTTATCGGGGGGCTCCCCCCGGCTATTATCAGTCATTTATAGGCGACGTACACCCTTTTACACTCTTTTTCACTTTATTATATATAATTTTTTGTTTTTGTTTTCACTGAACTTTTAAAGTATTTATTAATTATACCGGTTTTTCTACACTCGTTCCGACTGTCGTAGTTAAATTGTACCTACTACTTCAGGATCTGAATATAGACTGTTAACAATATTAACATGTCTTTATATACCATAAAATACGTAAAGTTAAGAACCAAGGTCGATAACCATTTGTAAGAAATTACAATAAATAATATTAATAATAATAACAATAATAAGACCTTGTGTTGAGTATTTTGAAATGGAAAAATATTCAAAAAGTGAAAATATTTACGCACACGACAAAGTAACAGTAGCCACTTCGTTTTGACTTCCTAACGTTTTGATGTGGTTGTTGGTTATGACGTCAGGGTAAAGGTCAATTTGATGGAGTGTATATTCAATATATTTCCTAACCTATAATGTATATGACACGAACCCACGGAAAACTGACTCAGGCAAAAGTTATTAATTGAGTGAATGAAAATGACGAGTACTCAGTGTGTATATGTTTATTAATATGCAGCTAAGCGCTTTCGGCCTTTAGGCCATTATCAAAGCTGTCGTCATAAAAAAGATTCAAAAACAGGTGTCAAAAAACATCCAGCAGATAAAAACGAAACAATGTAAACATTAAAATAACCCTTTAAGAGGGTGTACAATTATATTTACATGATGGAAATTAACATTCAGAAGTGTGTGAATGTTAATTTCCATCATGTAAATATAATTGTACACCCTCTTAAAGGGTTATTTTGATGTTTTTTTTAATAATATAATTGTAAAACAATGACGTAACTTCATACATTGTTTCGTTTTTATCAGCTGGATGTTTTTTAACACCTGTTTTTGGATCTTTTTTTATGACGACAGCTTTGATAATGACCTAAAGCGCTTAGCTGCATATTAATAAACATATACACACTGAGTACTCGTCATTTTCATTCACTCAATTTACATCTAGTGTGTAGACCATACCCACATACAGTTCTAAAAGTTATTAAATATGAACAGTAGTTTCCATTGTTGATATTTTTTGCCAACCTTAACTATGGCATATTTTATATAAACAACGATCAGGCGGATGGCAGATATGGGGTAGTACCAAGGAAATCATATACCCAGGACGGACCAAAATTAACAAATAATATTTGATCCAGAGTATGGCCAGTGTAGTGTATAAAACTAACGAAAAAGATTCTATGGGACACCAAAATTTGCTACGCAGATGATTGTGCCACCTAGAGGAGAACTGTAAAATTAATAATATGTCTAAGCGTTTTATTTTGAAAAGAATTGTTTTAAATAATGAAACAATTGAGATGTATGTTTTTTTTGCTTGAATCGAGGTGAAATCTTACGTCGATTGAGTGAATTTAACTGTGAATACGGATTTATCGTTGAATATAAGTGTGATTTAATCGTTTATAGTAGATAGGGTGAGTTACTAACCACTTTTCGTGTCAAATCCTTTTCCTTTGACCTAAGTAAGTAAATTCCAACTTATTTCTATTACATATATACAAAACCAATACTAAGAAAAAAAGGGGAAAAAAGTAAGTCAAATGGCGGGAGATAAACCTCCCGAACCTCCTGATAAAAATAATGACAAAGACCAAAATATATCACAAATTAATAGAACAAAAATCTTATACACTCCACATAGCTCTCCCCCGTTTGAAGTATATATTCAAGGAAAGTCAGGTAATGTGGGTAATTTACATATTATGAGTATAGCCAAAACTATCTTTAACTTGAAACTACAAGATGTTATAAAATTCATCAGAAAGGGTAAAAACCGAATGGGAGTCACTTTCAAGAATGCAGAAGCTGCTAACAACTTTATTAATGAGCAAGACTGGGAAAATTTGGGTTTTGAAGTATATGTACCAAATCACAATGTATCAATCAAAGGTATATTGTAAGATTTGTAGATATGACCCTTACAGAACAAGAAATAATTCAATTTGCAACAACAAACATCAATAATTGTAAGGTGCAACATGCCAAGAGAATGAATAGAAGAGCGATCGTTGATGGAAATATTAAGTACATCCCCACAGGCACAGTATGTTTAACTTTTGCAGGATAAATCATCCCCCGAGAAGTGGAAGTATATGGCCTTCCAACCCTGGTAACTCCATAAATAAGCCCTGTAATTCAATGCTATAACTGCTTACTTTATGGACATAGCACAAATCAATGCAGAGGCAAAGCAAAATGCAAAACTTGCAGTAAAAGCCATGACAATGCCTCAAGCTGCAATTTATATTGTATCTACTGCAAAATAATGATCACTCATCAGTTGATAAAATATGCAAAGAACAAAAAAGACAAAAAGACATTAAACAACTAATGGCATTCTCAAACATCTCATATTACGAAGCTAGCCAACAAATACCATCCAATTCTCCCACCAGCCCACCAAAAAATGACCTAGAAAACTTTCCAACTCTAAGAAAACAACTCCAACTCGATGTAGTACACGCAATATAATTCTTATCAGAATCCCACAGAGAGCTTGTGTTAACGTTTATAGGAAATTTGATTTCCAATAATTATCTTACACCCCAGCAAGAAGTGGGTCAGTTAACAAAAATAATCACAGCACAAACATGTACACCTCTATCACCATGCACCAAAAAACAAAATACCTCAGGGACATGTTCTGATCTCCTGTGTAATATTTGAATTTTATTCGCATTCACTCCACTAACTGTAATCCAGTGGAATATACGTTCATACAACTCCAACACAGATAATTTGGAAGTAATCATTAGAAACCATAATCCTGATATAATCCTACTAAATGAAACATGGTTAAAACAAAACTTTAATATTTCATGCAGAAACTTTCAAATTCTTAGAAACGACAGAGCCGATGGCTACGGTGGAACAGCTATTCCAATAAAAAATACCATCAAATTCATCCCAATAACCTACCAAAGTAACTTTGACAATATAAATATTCAAACACAGGCAACTCACCGCCCACAACATAACATTAATATTCTAAATATATACTGCCCATCAAGCTCAATACTCAGAGTAAATAATTGGATCCATTTTATTTAGCAATTCAAGAAACCCCTACTTATTATGGGAGATCTAAATTGCAACCACCCCGCATGGGGGAGCAAGAAAATAAGTATTAATGGTCGAAACATTATTGACTCCTTAGAGTCACTCCAATTAGTATATATAAATGATGGACAGGCTACCAGATTGTCTTCACCGAGTGAGGATAAATCTGTGGTGGATGTAACCCTAATATCTTCTGAGTTAACTCCATATGCTACCTGGGAAGTCCTCCTAGACCCTGGAAGTAGTGATCACTACCCAACCATCTGCAAACTTTATTCCAATAATAAAGACAACCCCAATCAGATAGTAACTACAAAAAGAAACTATAAAAAAGCTAACTGGAACACCTCTGTACAACCCCGCAACCCCTAACCCACTTTCAATATGAAACATTCCAAGATAATATTATAATAGTAACAAATGCGGCAATACCATTTTATAAAATCAAACACAACCAAAAATACAATATCCCTTGGTGGGATAACTCCTGTCAAGTATCCATCAACTGCAGAATATCTGCAATTAAAACATGTACCAACTCCCCTACGATAGAAAACTTTATAGCAGTTAAAAGGAACATTGCTTCTACTAGAAAACTTCTCAAGTCCAAAAGAAAGAACAGTTTTCGCAACTTCTGTGCAAAAATAAACCGTAACTCTCCATTAAAAATTATTTGGAATAAAATCAATAAAGCTTCAAATCATACACCTCACAACAACCTATCAAATCAACTTCCACTTGGCATTCTGGCTCAAGAAATTTTATCCTCCTTATGCCCACCTATCATTACCGAAAACATACAAACATCCATATCAACAGAAATTGAACCGTTCTCCTATCAGGAATATAAATTCACAATAGAGTCAAAAAAAGACTCCGCACCAGGTATGGACCAAATTTCATACTCTATGATTAAGCACATGCTAACATCTTTGTCCAAGGTTCTACTACAATTTTTTAATGATTGCATGCAAACTGCTACCATTCCACACACATGGAAGCAAACAATTATTCTTCCTCTCATAAAGCCCTACAAAGACAAATCAGTAGCAACGAACCATAGACCAATTGCTCTAACTTCATGTGTGAGTAAACTTCTAGAATCACTAATAAAAAACAGGCTGGAATGGTATGTAGAAAACAAAAAATTACTCAATCCCCTACAGTTTGGATTTAGAAGGAATAAAGGTTGTATGGACTGTTTAACGTTTCTAACCTCTCATATCCTTATAAATTATTCAGCCAATGAATATACCATAGGCGTTTTCTTAGACCTCTCAGCTGCATATGACACAGTCGATATCCAATTTCTGTACAAAACTTTAATAAAACTAGCCCTACCTAAATATATAATAAACTTAATTTATGCTTTTATAACTAACAGAGCCATATTCGTCCAAGACAACTTAGGACAAACAATAGGACCTTTGCCAGCTAATAAAGGTCTAGCCCAAGGATCTCCCCTTAGTCCAATCCTGTTTAATCTCTATACCCTACCTATTTATGATATCCTCCCTAAAAATGTTAATCTTGTCCAATATGCAGATGACATGGTACTGATAGTTGGTGGATTGAATGTGAGCCAAATGGTAAATAATTTAAATACATTTTTAGAAAAACTCAACACATGGTTAGACACACATAATCTCAAACTATCAACCAACAAATCTCATGCAGTAATGTTTAGTAAAGGAATCATAAAAAGATCTATCCCCAAAATAAAAATAAACCCTGAAACTATTGAATGGGTGGATAAAGTTAAATACCTAGGTATGTACATTCATCAAAACCTTAAATGGAATGCACATATACAATACATAGAAACAAAAATATGTAAAGGACTAAACGTTATGCGAACTCTCTGCGGTACTTGGTGGGGCTCTGATCCCCTCACACTGAGAATACTTTACAAAGCAATAGTACTAAGTCACCCTCACAAAAAAGAATAAAACAACGTTGGACAAACTTCAAAACCAGGGATTAAGAATAGTTACAGGCAACATGAATTCAACACCAATCCCAGCCTTATTATCAGAAAATGGTGAAATGCCCCTCAAATATCGGAGGGAATGGCTGAGCTTCAAATACTTAATAAAAAACCTGGCAATATCCAATAACCCTATAATCAATATTCTAAAGAAGCTTAATTACATAAGCAAAAACTCAAGATATTGGACTAACAAAGAAAAACCAACTCTAATACGAATCCTTGACCGGCTACAACCATCTACTAATATGATGTACACAAAATAAATATTGCCTTACTATGAATTTGACCTAGAAATTCAGCTAACTCCATTAAATGTGGCAAATCTTCAATGTAATAAAACTGATGAACTAGCACAAATTCAGTACCAAAAAATTATATCCAAATTTCCGGATCATACAAGAATATTTACAGATCGATCTCTCTATTCCAATGGCACTGCAGGGTTTGGAGTTTACAGTGAAGAACTCAACTATGCATTTTCATCTAGGCTACCAAGATTCACACAAATATGGTTAGGAGAAATTACTACTATCAACCATGCACTTCAATTCATCTTAAAAACTAACACTACGAAAGCCATAATCTTCTCAGACTCTAAAACTGCACTACAAAAAATATCTAAACCAGCTTCCTCCAAAGAAACAGAGCATTCATCAATATTAACTAAACACGGAATTATACTAGCAAATACTAACGGCTTTAATATCGTACTAGCATGGATCCCAGGTCACTCTGAAATCAAAGGAAACCATAAAGCTGATCAGCTAGCTAAAACAGGTTGTTCCCTTACAGTTCCAGCGAATATAAAACTGAGTTATCAAAACTACCTCCCAGATATCAAGAAGAGCATATGGGCTAAATGGAACCTCATAAAACAGAATAAAAAATCGTTCTATTACAAAGTTGTCGAACAATTACCAAGATCTCCCTGGTTTAACCAATACCAATACAAAAACAGAAGACATTTAACAACAGATATAAGAATGAGAACAGGACACTGTTTAACTCCTTTCCATATGTTTAGAATTGAAATTAAAGATGATCCACTATGTGAATGTGGGCAAATAGGATCACTTAACCACATAATACTAGAATGTCCAATTAATATATCAAACGAATTCAACCTTTACATAGAGCTATGCAAAACTAAACTTAGCGCGCCATTTGATATATGTACAATTTTAGCCAATTTAAATGATGAACGATTATCAATAATACACCAATTTATAATTATGTTTAAAATATCCCTTTAACTTAATCTTCTCTTTTATAGACCTGGGTTTCTCCACCTATATCTGAGGTAGCATATCTGGGTGTGTCCAAGCTTGGCCGCTACCCCCAAGCGAGAAAAGTTAATTTCCTGTGTTGTGAAGTCTTACCTTACTAATACCCCAATACTCACCATAAGTAATATAAAAGTGCAATAACTCATAGTACCTATGCTCAACAGTAGTGCAGTTTTGTTTAAGGAAGATATCCATTCTAGAGGGAGGGAAATATTGCCAAGAGCAAGACTTTTTCCCCCCACATGTATAAAACTGGGTAAATTATCCCTCAGGATATAGCCCAAAAAAGGAACGAGAAGAAGAAGAAATAATGAAACAATTCAAAGTTTGTTAGTATTCTACACTAATAAAACCATAGATCTATACATATGTCTTAGTTTTGTTGATGTAAGTTCACGGTGTAAGAAAAAGTAATTTTAAGAAATAAAATCGAAGTTTTTTATCATGCATCTAGATATTTAATTTATAAGAATAAGAAAAGCATATCAAAAGAAACAATATCACCAACACATCCCCTGACTCGTGAAAGTAGTGTCTTATCCTCTCATTGATATTCTATGATTTGGCTGACATAAGTAAATGCCATTTTCATTTATGTCTGACATGTCATAACATTCAAAATTTCAAGTATGAATCACAAAAGTCTCACTCGTAACGGAAAATCAAATCGTCAATTAAATAATGATTACAGAGATGAATTTGAACAGTATTTGTGCGCCAAAGAAAACTACTGTCCGAAATGTAACAAATTAAAACCTTATACAGCAAATTACATCAAAGGTTGTCCTCCAATTTGCAAAAGCACGCCACAACAATCGACAAAATATAAATCAGAAAGCCGCCGACGTTCTAGCAATGCCTCAAAAAAAATTAAAACCAAAAAAGATTCATCCCTCACGTACGTTCCATGTGCATCATACCATGACGCTTCCAAAAAAGATAACGCCAACAATGTATCGCAGAAACAAAGAATTACCCAGTCTAGAGGGGTTTCTTCCTCTGCTAACGCTTCGACTTGTTGTTGCGTCGACGAGAAAGCATGGAGTGAGAGCGACGAAAATCTTGAATGTTGCTGCGACTCGGACAAAAAATGTAGATGCTACGAACCTTTGGAAGCGCTATCTAGTACAAATGAACCGAATAGAATAAAACGAAAGCGTACAGAATTAAAACGAGATGAGTCTAGACGGGAAAAGTATGTTCGAAAGGGTTCTAGACAGGAAGAATTAGTACGTGATGATTTTGTAAGAGATGAACCATCACGTGAAGATTTTGTACGAGGTGAGCCTTCGCGTGAAGATTTTGTACGAGATGAGACTTCACGTGAAGATTTTGTACGGGATGAGCCTCGACGTGAAAAATCTTATAGAGACGAGCTAGGAAAAGAAGATTTTTCACGAAATGGGTATAAAAACGGTGATTATAAACGAAAGAAACCTAAAAATATTACGTATTTACAAAATGGTGAAGATTTTACTCGAGAAGAACCAAGCCGGGAAAATTTGATGCGAGACAAATACAGCCGCGAAGAATTAAAACGAAACAGTTCTAAAAGTGAAGATTTTGCTCGAGGCGAACGGTCAAGACGGAATCGTGAGGGGTTTAAAAGGAATGAGTCTAAACGTGAAGAGTTTAGTCGAGATGAATGCAACTGCGACGATTTTGGAAACGAACAACATAATAACATTACGCCGAACAGATCACTGTCTTCGCTTCAAACGTATCAAGGAAATCCGATATGTTTTCCGACAACGCAATCTGTTTATAGTTCGCCACCGAAATCGTCTTGTCCCCCGGGTTCATGTCCGCCGATTCGGTGTCCCTTTTGTCACAAGACGAAAAATGAGACCGAAGACAAATGTAACAATACTAAGAAAAAGAAGAGATGTTGCTGTTTTAGAAAGAAGAAATGTTCTTAAGCGTTTACACAAATATATATTTTCAGTTTAATCTACATTTACATTTTACACAAATCGGTTTATATTAAAATATTAAGAAATTACATTTTTTTATATTCCAAAATTATTCTGGGATGAATTTTAGATCGATAAATTGATTAAACCGGTTCCCAAACAGCATCAAAATATAATATAGCAGCAACCAAGTCATTTTTAGACAACTTTCTTTCTTTCTCTTATCCTTATGCCTTATCAGGCGTCGGATTGGAGTTCTTCATGTACCCATTTTTTCCACTCTTTTCTGTCCCTGGCCAATGCCTTCATCTCTCCTAATGTTTTTCCCTTGCTTTTTCCAATTTCTTCAATCTGATCTGTCCATTTCCTCCTGGGTCTTTCTCTTTGTCTTTTTCTTGATATTCCTATTTCCATAACTTTTCTCGCAATTCTATCTTGCTTCATTCTTACTAGGTGGCCATACCAGTTTCTTTTTAATCTTTGATATTATTGGTTCTTGATTAGTTATGCTTCTGATTTCTTTGTTCCTTACTTTATCCCATTTTGTTTTACCTGCTATTTTCCTTAAATATTTCATTTCCATTGCATTTATTTTTGTTTCCTGTTTTTTCTGCATTACCCAGTTCTCACTAGCATAAGTTATAGTTGGGACTGTAATTTTGTTGTAGATTTCCGGCTTTGTGTCCATATCAATGTGTTTATGGCTTAATATTGTTCGATTTAAGGAATAATATAATCTAGTTGATTTATTTGCTCTGTTATTAAGTTCTGCATCTATTTTCCCTTCTTCTGTTATGATACTTCCTAGGTAATTATAAGTTGTTACTCTTTCTAATGTTTTGTAATTACATTTCAATTCCTTGCAGTTACTCCCCTCTCGCTGTTTTTCATTTACTATCATTACTTTGGTTTTTTCTGTATTTATTGTCATTTTCATATTTTCTATTTCTCTTGCCAATAAGTTGATTAGTTTCTGCATTTTTTTTTCGATTTTGCTATAAGTACAATATTGTCTGCATACAGTAAATTACTTAATCTGACCGGCACCATGTTTCTGTACCCTATTATCATGTCCAGATTTCCTCCTTGTCTTTTTATTTCCTTCACTATTTTGTCCATTATAATGACAAACAACAGTGGGCTTAAGCTATCGCCTTGTTTTATACCTTTTTTCATTAGAAACTCTTCCGATATTTAACCTATCTGCACTCTTAATTTGACTGTCTCGTATGTGCTTTTAATTATATTAATTAGAGCTTTCGGTACTTCTAAATCTTCCAACACCTCCCTAATTTTTTCTCTTTCCACTGTGTCAAAAGCAGCCTTCAAGTCAATAAATGTTAAATACATTTCTTCTCCCGCTTCTATGGTATTATCAATTAGCCTTCTTAAAATATACATATTATCATTTGCTTGTCGTCCTGGTCTAAAAGCTGCTTGTTCCTCTTCTAATCTTGCTTCTACATAACGTCTTAATCGGATCTCTATTATTCTCGTATAGATTTTGAAACTGGTTTGGGTTAAGCATATTGGTCAATAAGTATTGCACAGTGTCTGATCCCCTTTTTTATGTATTGGCAGTATAAGGTTATTTTCCCAGTCTTTGGGGATTTTTTGAGTATCCCATGCTTCCCTGCATATGAGAAACAGCCAGTCTTTTCCTTTTTGTCCTAACCATTTTATCAACTCTGGCGCTACTTCATCCTCCCCACTAGCTTTTCCTATTTTAAGTTTATTTATAGCCACTTCCATTTCTTCTCTTTGGATTGCATGGTATTCGTGTTCATTCCATTCCTCCACCGCTATCTTCGTTGTTTTCTTCTTCGACCTATTACTAAATTTGTCTTCGTAGTGTTCTTTCCAAGTCTTTAGTATTTGATTTATTTCGGTCTCCAATTCGTTATTTTTATTTTTTATTGCTCTTATATCTTTTCCTTTACTTCCTCGTAGTCTTTTTATTGTTGTCCAAAATTTTCTGTTATCTGATGCATGTGTCTCTGACATCTCCCTTCCAAATTCTTTCCATGAGTCCCTTTTCGCTTTCTTAACCGCTTCCTTGACGATGTTTCTTTTTCCGTTATATATTTCCTTATCTTCCTGTGTTTTTGTTTGGAGGTATTTTTTCCATGAGGTTTTCTTTTCTTTTACTACTGTTTGTATTTCTTTGTTCCACCACTTAGTCCTCTTTAAATGTTTGTTGAATTTATGTCTTCCACATATATCCTCTGCTTTTTCAAGTAATATTTGTTTGAATACTGTCCACCGTTTTTCGAGTGTCCATTCGTTGTTTTCATTAATCAATTTTTCGAATTCCCTGTCAGTTTCTTCCCGATATTTAGATTTTTTTTCTGTGTTTCTTAATTTACTTATTGCAATTCTACTGAATCTTACTTCTTCTGTCTTCATTATTTTTTCTTCATATTCCGCTACTACTAATCTATGGTTTGTACTCAACTCAGCCTATTTTCTTGTCTCTACTTTTTCACCATATTTGATAGGTTTTGTGTATAAACTATGTAATCGATTAAACTTTTTGCATTTCTTTCTTCCGCTACAAAGGTATATTTATCCTCTAGTTTTTGTTTCCACATCGTATTTCCTATTATTAAATCGTTACTTTGACAAAAATCTATCATCTTAAGACCATTTCTGTTCATTGTTTCCTCACCATAAACTCCCATACAACCCATTCCTCGATTGTAATCTCTACCAACTCTTGCATTCCAATCCCCCATAATGATTATGTTTTCGTTTTGCTCTCTTCCACTATTTCCTGTAATTGTATGTAAAATTCTGAAACCTCTTCCTCTCCCGTTCCTTCAACCGGTGCATATATTTGTATTATATTCAATATTTCTTTTAGTCGTATACTTAGAACTAGTATTCTTGAATTTCCTCTGTTAAAATTATTCCAACTCCCTCTTTTGCTCTTTGTTCTACTTTTACCCCTGAGTAATATAATTTGTGATTATTTGTTAAATTTATTTGTACTGATCCTTTTTTCTTTGTTTCACTTATTCCTAGAATATGTACTTTGTTGTTTTCCATTTCCTCCGTTATTTCGATTTCTTTTCCCGTTAATGTATTAATATTCCATATACCTATATTTATATGTTCTTGGTCTGCACTATTTTTATATTGTCTACGATTATTTTTTCCCCATTGACTAGTCTGATCATTTTTTTATCTTGTCCCCTACCATAATTATTTTTGTGTTTAAATTTCCTATTAGTTTCTTCTTTATCCATATTGCTAAAACTACTTCTATTCTTACTGCTATACTTATTACTATTCTTAATACTATTATTTTTATTTAATTTATCTCCGTGTATGTCTTCTAGTTTTTTGGGTACCCTGTTTGTATCATTTTCCGAGTTGGTGCTATATCTTCATCGTCTTCCATGCTGGGTGACCACTGGCTAGCCGTTCTTCTTTTTTTCTTGTTTGCATTTGTTTCTTCTTCTCGATTGTATTCCAGATGATTTAAGGTATATATTGTGTCCTCCACTCTTAATTTATCATATATTATACTTGCTCTACATCCTTTTTCTGTAGCCGATTTTAGATAGGGGATGAGTGCTTTACGTTTATCTTGTATTGCTTTTGGTAGATACTTTGATATCCATATTTTTGTACCTTTCAAGTTTTTGGCTTCTCTTACTATTTCTATTTTTTTTATCTTCTCTTGATAGCTCTAGCCATAGTGGTCTATTTCTGTTATTATCTGTCTCTTTCTTACCGATTCTTCTTATTTGTATTATATCTGCTTCCATGTTTATTTTAACCTTTATTTTATCTAAAATTTGTTTAATTTTGTTGTTTCTTATTTCGCACGTTTCGTTTTCAGTTTCTTCTATTCCATATACTACAAGGTTCTTTCTCTTGCTTTCTTTTTCTAATTGTTGTATTCTCTTCTGTCATTTGCCATCTTCTTTATTTCGTATCAAGTTTTTTTCTCTTTTTGTTCCCAATTTCTTCATTCGGTATACACATTTCTTCCTTGGTCTCCCTATTCGTTTTGTATTGATATCAGATTGGGGTTTCAGTCTCTCTTGTACCAATCTCTTTGACTGTCATCTGTCCTTTGCCATCTTTCTCATTTCCTCGAAACTTTTTCTCTTTTTGTTTCCAGTTCTTATTAGTTCTTGTTTTGTTACTTTTCAGGACAGATAACAGAAAATTCTGGACAAGAATTAAACGACTAAAAGGAACAAAAAGAAGGAAATAAGGCCATGAGAGACGCCCAAAACCAACTATGGGTAAGAAAAGAAGAAGTACTAAGAATATGGAAGAAGTACTACCAAGAAAAATTCAAGGAATTACAAAATGAAGCAAAGAATATCCAAGAAGAAGAAGTAAGCGACAATTTAGAAATAAGACAGGAGGAAATGGAAGAAGCAATACGAAGCACTAAATAAGGAAAAACTTGCGGAGACGATTTAGCTCCAGAAATGATAAAATGGATGAGCGAGAAAGCGAAAAAAATGCTATGGACTATACTAAAAGAAATGTGGAGATCAGAGAACCCAAAAGGTGGGAAAACAATTTAGTAATAACGATACATAAAAACGGAGATCAAACACAATGTGGAAACTACAGAGCGATGTGCCTCCCACAAATACGTTTTAAGCTATATACAAAAATCTTGGCGAAGAGATTACTTTGAGGAGATAATAGAAGATACACAGGCAGCATTTAGACCAAGAAGACAAATAAATGACAATATTTTAGTAGTAAGAAGGGCAATAGAAAGAATATTAAAGGAGGGAGAACTCTTCCAACATTTACAGATTTAAGAGCAGCTTTTGATAAGGTAAATAGTGGTGTACTTAGAGGAAAAACATATAATACGAAAACTAAAAACAGTAATTAAATCCACCTACATGACTGTAAAAGCACAGGTGCAGATACAGAAGAGATTGGAGGAATTTGAGTTAACGAAAGGAATAAACCAGTAAAACAATTACAATGAATAAAATAGTAAAGAGAACAAGAAAAAGTGAAGCCAACCTAGATACAAATATAGGGCGTAGGAACTAACAATTGATAAAAGTATGCAATTTTCGCTTCGCATATGTCGTGGTCCTTTGGCAAATTCAAAAAACTAAATGTTGAAGAACATTTAGTACGCGCCCCGTATTTTGTAGAAGATTGGCGTTCTACGGCGCAAGCACCACTCCCCGTCGAAAGAAGGGGTCGAAGTGATCGAACGAGTCAGGGGACGGAAGAATGAAAAAGACAGTTTCGTAACGTCCTATTTTGTCATTGTGCTGTTATAAGTATATAATATGGCAGTAAATATTTTAAAAAGGAAAAAGCCCCTTTTAATACGGTCCAAAATATTTGAAGAGGTGACCTGTGGCACCAGAACATATTTTGATCCTTCGCCGGATTTGCAATTAGAAGAAGTATAAGGAGAAACAGCTTCAGTGGTGTGATTTAAACTGATATAGAGTGAGATTGCTGTTGAATTCGATTTTATAGATAGATAGATAGATAGTTAGTTTATTTAGCAATCTTGCTATTACATTTAAAATATTTACAAAAATAATATAAAATCATTAAACTTTATGCGCTAATTACATGTCAAATAACGATAGGAATAATTATGAATAATTTATTTTTACATAATTATAAGCTTCTCTTATGAAAGTGTCAAGGGTGCTACAAGATTTTATAGGAATTGACAAATCGTTATACAACAATAAACCTTTGTAAAACAGAGAGTTTTGTGTTGAACTAGTTCTTGAAGTTGGTATATATATATATGTTACTACATGTTCTAGTGTTGTAAGTATGCATGTCTCTAACAAAACTAATTTTGCTGGACTTATATTTTGGTAACATGTTATGAATTATTTTAAAAATAAAAATCACGTTTTGTAAAACCATCCGCTGATTAACACTCATAAAGCCTAAACGGTCAAGCATGTTTTTGATACCATTATACCTATTTACACTTAAAATAACCCTCATTGCTTTATTTTGTAAAATTTGTAATTTAGACTTCTCAGACTGGTTTAAATAATATAAAATTGTTGGGCAATACTCATAATGTGGTGCAATTATAGTATTATATAATGTAACTCTTGACATTAGAGACAGTTTTGAACTTATTCTTCTAAAATAATTGATTTTTTTACTAATTTTCTTATAAACATACTGACCATGTTTTTTAAAATTCAAATCTTTATCAATAATAACACCTAAGTATTTACATTCACTAACAAGGTTTAAGGACTGACCGAACAACTTAATATCACATGCAACATTACGTTTATTTCTATTAAATAACATCACTACTGTTTTATTTGTGTTTACATACAAATCATTGTCAATAAGCCACGATTCTAATAATTTAATAATATTTTGCATTTTATTCATCGCAAATGAATTTAAAACTAATGGAATATCACAGAACTTAACAATATCATTTTAATATATAAAATAAAAAGGAGAGGCTCCAATACTGTTCCTTGAGGGACTCCATACTTCACAAGAAGTTTACTGGAGTGACAGCTATTTACTTTTACCTGTTGGTAACGATTTTTCAAGTAACTGCTGAACCATTCTTGTGCATTTCCAAGTATACCATATTGTTTTAGTTTTATGATTAACAAGTCCCTGTTTATTGTCTCAAACGTTTTTTTAAAATCAAGAAAGACAGAACATATAACTTTTTTTGAATCTATAGATTCCTTCCATTTTGAGATAACCAGTTGTAGTGAAGACTCACAACAATGTTTTTCTCTAAAACCAGACTGATTGTCTATTAAAATATTGTTATTATTAATATGTTCTATAAGTAGTTCCTTTATGTATAATTCTATTACTTTTTCACAAAGAGGCAACATGTTAACTGGTCTAAATTCATCACATTTTTTTGTATTTGTTACCTTTTGAATAGGTACAATAAGTGATGTTTTCCACAAGTCAGGAAATTTAATTTGTTCTATACTTAAATTTATTACATCTGTCAATTTATCACTAATCGTATCTAGGCCTTTCAGCACTTTGTACAAAATAATTATTAAATGAATCGGCTAATGAATTATCATCTTCCACTAATATATCATTAAAGTATACAGCTTGTATTATCTCACCCTTTCCTTTACCCATTACTCTTTTGATACCTTGCCACATTTTCCTACTATTTCCTTTGTTTCTATCTATTAAGTTTTCATAATATAACCTTTTCTTTGATCGTATTAGACTAACAACTTTGTTTCTTTGATCTTTATACCCTACCCAATCAGCAGCTATACCTGTAATTATAGCCCTTTTATATGCCAGATCTCTTAATTTTTCTAAAGATTTTATTTCATTATCATACCATTCACAACCAACCCTTTTACGTATAGCTATTTCTGGAGCAAAATTATTTAAAACGGAGGTAACATTTTCATAAAATTTTCCAAGTAGGTCATTTATCATCTCACGTTTCCAAAGTTTTTCATGTAATGCCGTTTGAAAATCTTTCTCGTTAATACCTTTCACATATCTTGTTTTAAAAGTAGTTGTATTATCATTAGTTAATTTTAATTTCCTTTGTGGATTCTTAAACTTTATTTTAAAGTATGTCATATCATGATCTGTAATTTTTGCTTCTCTCCTCACTTCAGCTGTGACCTCGTTATTGTCTGTAAATACTAGATCAACTGTACTTCTAGTATTTTGTGTTATCCGGGTATATTCCTTTATTATTTGTTTAAGTTGAAAAGCTTTCATTTAAGTAATTAATTTTCCCCCATAAAAATCATTTTTTTCTGAACTAACATCTATATTAAAGTCACCCATTAAAAAAAACATTTACATTACAATTCTGATAAATTTCCTCTACTATATTATCAAATTCAGTTAGAAATGGCGAAATACTAGAACTTGGCGATCTGTACAAAACAATAAAACACATTCCTCTAATTTTTAACCCTGTTACCCATAATATTTTTGGAATTATCAATTCGAAAATGACTTCATAAGGAATGCCATTTTTTATATAACACACTATGCCACCTGTGTGCCTATTCTCGGAGTTAAGTTTAACTATATTAAACCCTGATATATATACTTCATTATATTCAATTTCAGTTAGTGCTAAGAGATCAATGCTACATTTATGTATGTATATACTCGATAAGGGTATTTAGGGTATTTTCTGATTTCTGTCCATGCATAACTTTCCTGTATTGATTAACTGATTGTAACAATTAACAGAAAATCATTTTATTTAACAATCCATAATATAATACAGTTGATTGAAAATAAATTTAGGTTATTTTACCAACTATTAGCGCCCAATCATTCGATTATTGTAGATTTTACATTTGAAAGATTTGACTATTCCATTTTACATTAGAAACATTTGATTTCGATTTTTATTTGATATCTATTCGATTTGTTTACTTTACTATTATTTTCGATTGATGAACTTCGTGTGAATATACAAGGGGCATTCAATTATAACAAAGTTTTATGTTCAGATGTTTACTTTTAGTGATAGACTATTGGAGTTCCATTAAATAATTTAATGTATTAACTTCGCTAGTTTATATACAAAGGATATTCCATTGTTGCATATTTGTTTTGAGTTTCAAATACAAAATTTGTAGTGTGAGAAAGTATTCATATACACAGTGCCAATTTAATTGTTACAAATTATATTTTATATACGAGGGGTGTCCGGTTGTTTTTGTTCTCAATTTGAGATTTGACAAAGTTGGAATTTTTCTAGCATTATTGATCTTGACTCAGACACGCCTGGAGCAGAATTAAACGTGTTGATATGCAGACGTGGCGGTGTCAAACATAAATTAACAATTTTTAAAAACAATACAATGTATATATGAATATATAAATAAATTTTGCAGAAAAAACCAAATAAGACATTGGTTCACAATGAAAATATACAATTTAAAAACTAATAAAAAAAATTATTAAACTTAAAGGTGGGATTTTGTGTTATCTTGTTCATAGATGAGAAAATTGAATAAAGATTTCCACGATATTAATAGCACCCTTGAATCGTTATATTCGTGCCACTATCCCGTGTAGGGATGTCGGCAATATGCTGTGTAGTGACCATTATAAGTGGTTCCACAGTGATTTGATAGCGTAGAGGTTGTACACACAAGGTGCCACATTATCAGCCGCGTAATGGCTCATATCAAGCCCTTCTATTGGAAAATCTATTGCAACATTAAGTTTTCCCCTAAATCTTTCTGTTTGCGAAAAGCGCTTCAGGTGAATAACCAATATTTTCGGAAATGTATGAATTGAGAATGATTTAGTGCATCGTCTTCGTTCCTTACATTTCGAACATGTTGTTTTCTCATCACCGTCGAGTGTTTCTTCTCTTGGAAACGAATCTAAACATTGTGAAAGTCGTAATTGACCTGTTCTTTGGGATATCGAAAGGGATAAATCCCAAAAGGGATCATAGGTAACTGAACAGTGACCACAGTGTGTGCACTTGATTGTTGATTTTAGTTGACCGACAAAGTTATCCACAATCTTGGAGTTGTCCATTCTCAGATATCTCAACCAAGATTTTTGTGCTTTCTCAATGTCACTAAGTTTGACATCAATTTCTTTTAATATGGGCGCTGGTTTTTCATATACCTTGTTGACATCTTCGTGAAGTCCTGCTAATAGGTAACGAATAAACTCCTGTGCATCATGTTGAGTGTATCCCATGAACCTTGAAGTAAATCGCTGAATCTGACTTTTCAATGATAATAGATTAACCACTCTGTCTGAACCGTCTTCAGACCAAAGCTCTTGAATAACTTCAGCAAATGCTTTAATTAGTGCTCCTTTCATGCTAGATATGTTTATGTTAATATCTCTTATGTATGCGACTTTCTTTAGATATTCTAATAGCCACCTTGTGTTTGATAGGCATTGGATAATACTATTCATGAAACATGTGTAACCAATATTTTTGAGGCCTTTGAGACCCAAAGATTCTTGAGGAATACCCTTTATGGAACTGATTGTGGAGATATTGTTAAGAGCTCTTTTGCAACTACTATCATTGTTCGACCCTGACTAACAAAGGCGAAGCACGTGAAATCTCGATCCCGATTGAATTAAAAAATAAGTGGTTTAAAAATCTGTGGAAATTTAGAAAAGTGGGCAATATCAGACTTAAAGCAGTAGCAGTGATTAAGTAACAAAAAGCAGATAGAAATAGGTGAGTTTAAAACATTTATTGTATATGAGCATACATATTCAAAGTAGAACCATAAACAAGTTGTCTAACAAAAACAGTTGTGATACCATACTAATTACTTGTTAATGGGAAGCTAATACAACAATATCAGTATGACGATACAGGATATCTAAGAAATAAATTCACTACAACTGAAATATACAACAATTGAATTAGGAAACAAAACTAATTATACGCTCAAGGAAACGATAGAGCACAGCTAGCACAGACACCGGGCCGAGATTTGAATTAAGTAGGATCTTGGTAAATAAAAACTAGGTCTGTGACGCGGTACCTGTCAATTCCAAAATGGAAGAAAATTCAGAGATGGGGAAAGCACTGGGGAAAATATTGGGAAAACTAGAAGAAATTGAAAATAGAAATGAAAGGATTGAGAAAAAATTAGTTAGCATTCAGAGCGAAATGGCGGAAATAAAAAGAGAAAACAACCGCATTAGACTGGAGAATCATGAACTAAAAGAGGCTTTAGGCAGGCATGAAGAGAAAATAGAAAAATTAGAGCGTGAAGCGAGGAGCAAAAACCTTATAATACAGGGAGTAAGAGAAACGGGAAACGAAGATGAGCTGCAACTAACGAGTGTCTTACAAAATGTAATGGAGAAGCTGGAGCTGGAACTTAAAAGCGATGAAGTTATTGAAGCTAGAAGAATAGGGAAACAAAACCTTAACCCTAGTAAACCAAGACCGATTTTGCTGGGACTGAAGGAATACAAGAAGAAAGTAGAAATATTAAAACAAACAAACAAATTAAAAAATACACCAATATACATAAACGAAGACTTTACTAGATAAGTACTAATACAACGGAAAGAACTTATATCATACATGAAACAAGCAAGGAATGAAGGACATCAAGCGAATCTAAATTATAACAGACTATGGATAAACGGAACGGCTTACTCTTTAAATGAATTAAAACAAAACATGCACGGGAAGGATACAGTTAGACCATCAGTTTCCAAACCCAAAGGAAGAACATTCAGCAGTAGATCAATGACCGAAGAAGAAGAGGATATTGATAACGAAAGAACTACAAAAATGTTTAAAAAAAAAGGAAAAAACTAGCAGCAAAAGTAGCTCAAGAGGATCGAAACATTGTAAAAATGACCACGGCAAATAACAAGGAAAAATAAACGGTTTTAAAGATTAAAACTAACTTTTCCGCATCTGTGGCCCTGAACAATATTCTATCATAAAATTGTTACTTGTATACACTTCGGGGGAACTGAAAATTCTGCAAAAATGAGAAAAATTTGGTACTTCAAGTACCACAGCACCCGTTGTACTGGCTTTAGTGAGCTCAATATCAATAGGGTTCCTCTTTAAGACGCTCTGAATAATATCCAATCATAAAATTCATCACTTGTATATACTCCGGAGGCTGTATCGTGCTCACAAACTGAAACTTCTCCAAAAATGACAAAAATATCGTACTTAAAGTACTGTACCACCGGTTGTATTGGCTCTGGTGAGCTGAAAATCAATAGAGTTCATCAGTGAGATGCCCTGAATAATATTCAATCATAAAATTGGTGACTTGTTGAACTCCGGAGGCTGTATCGTGCTAACAAACTGAAATTTCTCGAAAAACGACAAAATGTCGTACTTCAAGTACCATAGCACCCGTTGTACTGGATCTGGTGAGCTGAAAATCAATAGGGTTCATCTGTGAAATGTCCTTAACAATATTGCATCATAAAATTGGTAACTTATTGCACTCCGGAAGCTGTATCGTGCTAACAAGACTTGTAAGGAAAAGTGGCCGACGACAACGACGACGACATACACACAGGATTTTTTTTCTAAAAACCGTTTTTCCGTGTTGTTGTTGATGGATAACGTAAAAATAACTCAAAAAAAAATTTCAAATTTCCAACTTTTTTGTGGGTAAACCAATACTTTTCTCGCATATTAGATAGGTTGGCGGAAAAGTAACTAAAACTATAACAAAAACCAAAGACAACGTTAGGAAAATATCAAAGAGGATGAAGCGGGTGAAACAAAAAGTAAACTCATTGAAAATTGGAACTTGGAATATCAAAACAATGCTAAAAGTTGGGAAAATGCACGGCATAGCGCAAGAAATGATGAATTATGATTTAGACATTCTGGCGTTACAAGAAATCAGATGGAACAAAAACAAGGGAAAATAGAAAACAAAAACTTTACGATGTATTACTCAGGGGAGGAAAAACATGGAAGGAATGGAACAGCAATAATGGTCAGTAAAAAAATACGAAACAAAGTAATTGAGTTTAAGCCAATCGACGGTAGGATTTCATATTTAAAACTTGAGAATAAACAAGCAAATATAAGTATAATTAATGCCTACGCCCCAACGGTAGAAGCAAGCGAAGAATAGAAAATAAAGTTTTATGAGAAGATAAGTGACACCTGTGAAGATATCTCTAGAAATGACATTTTGATAATAATAGGAGATTTTAATGCCCAGATAGGAAAAGAAGAAAATAATAGAGAAATAGCTGGAAAAGAAACAATACACGAGATCACAAACGATAACGGCAAAAGACTGTGCAACCTAGCAGCGGAGACAAATACTTTTATAATTAGTACAAAATTTAAGCATAAAAAGGAGCACAAGACAACTTGGTTATTCCCAGGAAAAAGAAGCGGCAACCAAATCGATCATGTTTTGATATCAAAGAGATGGATGAAAATGGTTAAAGACACAAGGTCATACCGAGGAGCAAATGCAGATACAGACCACATTTTACTAATAGCGAAGATGAACATGAAAATATCAAGACATAAACCTTCCAAACACTACAAAAGAAAGTGGAACTTAAAAAGCTGGAAATAGAGAAGGGTGAAAATAATAAAATAATTATGCGGAAACCCTAACAAATAAACTGAGAATTCATAATGAAAAAGGAGATATAGACAGTGAATGGAAGATCATTAAAAATAGCATTATAGACTCTGCAAAGAAAGAAATTGGATTACAACAAAACAAAGCATCCAAAGAATGGTTCGACGAAGAATGTAAGCTGGTAAGCGTAGAGAAAAAAACAAGCAAGAAATAAATGGTTGGAAACAGGAAAATATGAAGAGATGGACAAATACAGAAAGATACGGCAAAAAGCGGAAAAAACCTACAGAAGAAAAAAATCAAATTGGGTTGCAGAACAAATGCAAAAAATAGAAGAGAACAATAGGGATAATAGAAAACTCTTCGAATATGTGAGAAAGCAATACAGTAGCAGAAACGCAATTGGGACAGTAAAAATAAATAAAAAAGAATGGGAAACATACTTTCAAAATCTATACCAAAACAATCATATTATCGACGAAAATTATAAGGAAGCAGTAACGGAGGGAGAAATCGGTGAACAGCAGTACAGACCCTCTTTCGAGGAATTTATAGATGTTGTGAAACAACTCAAACCAAACAAGGTGGCAGGTCCAGATGATATAAATAATGAACTAATCCAACATGGAGGAGAAGCCTTACTTCAACAAATATATGACCTGATAATGAATATATGGGCAGAAGAACGTATGCCAAACGAGTGGAGTATTGGACATATAGTTCCAATCTTCAAAAAAGGAGACCCAACCAAATGCAAGAATTACAGGAGTATAATGCTGCTTAACACTACATACAAGATATTAACCAATCTAATAAAAATAGAGCTAAATAAACAGGCTGAACCCATATTAGGTCAATATCAACAGGGATTTAGAAAAGGAAGATCTACGGTAGACGCCATACACCTACTAACACAGACTATAGAAAAGTGTTATGAACATGACATTGATCTACATGTATTTATTATTCATCGACTTTCAGCAAGCGTTTGACTCTGTCAACAGAGAATGGCTAATATCTGATATGAGGAACATAGGAATTTCTGAAAAACTTATAAGACTAGTGAAAATGACAATGAAGGATTTTACTGCAAAGGTGATAACCAGAGACGGGAATACAGGAGACATAAACATTGATGTAGGTGTAAGGCAAGGAGATAGTTTGTCTACAACTCTTTTTAACATAACCCTAGATGGAGTGATTAAAGCAATAGACATAAAAGGAATGATTAGTAACAGCTCCACACAAATAATAGGATATGCCGATGACTTAGCTTTAATTACTAGAGACAAAGAAACCCTAGAAAATACATTCAAGAACTTATTAAAAGAGGCAGCAAAGAGAGGGCTGGTAGTTAACCAAGAGAAGACAAAATATATGCAAATTTCGAGGAAGACAGACAACACAGCCACTATAAATATGGGAGGTTACACTTTTCAAAGAGCAAGTCAATTCAGATACCTGGAAATAGTAATTGATGAGAAGAACAACAGAAGTGCGGAGATAAACGCAAGAATAACAGCAGGGAACAAAGTGTATTGGAAGTATCAGAAACTGCTAAGGGACAAAAGCATCAGTAAAAAAACCAGAACTAAAATTTATAAAGCTGTAATACGACCAGTAATAACATATGCCGGTGAAAATATGAGCTTAACTGATAAAGATGAAGAAAATCTCTAGTGCTAGAGAGGAAAATCATGCGGAGGATAATAGGACTAAAACATATCCCGAATGAAGGGTATAGAAGGCTATATAACTACGAAATAAGTCAGTACATGAATGGTAAAGATATAGTCAATTATATAAAAGCGCAGCGTCTAAGATGGTACGGGCATCTTCGAAGAAGGAACAAGGACGATCCAATAAGGAAAATCACTGATTGGAAGCCTGCCAAACCCAGGCCCAGAGGACGTCCCAAACTTAGATGGGAAGATCAGGTGATTGATGACCTAAAGAAAATGGGAGTCAGTGACTGGGGAAGAAAAATAGAGGACAGAAAGGAGTGGAAAAAAATTACAAAGATGGCGAACTCACCCCGCATGCTGTAGCAAGCAGTAGATATCACACGGATTGATCCACCTTACAAAAGGGATCAAAAAGAGCGGCCTATACTCCGACACAGGAGTGCTGGCCTATATATATATATATATATATATATATATATATATATGTATGGAAATTTCTTGGATTAAGGTCATTAAACAAACTTTGGGCGTTTCTTTTAATACATTTTTTTATTGATTACGTACGTTTCGACATAATCCTGTCATTATCAAATCACCTACAATAAAATTAAAATATATCTTTACAAACAGAAACTACACTATAATTAAAAAGTAAAAACAGTAAAAAAATTTAACTCTTAAAATAATAAAATTTGTTCAATTGACAATGAAATAAATTACCTGTTTGTTGGGACATCACATGGTTAAAAGATCTTAAAACTAATTTAAAATTGCTTTTTTAAAAATATAAGTTTCCATGTCAAACATCCTTCTTCTCTTATCACAGCTTTTTAAAAAAGCAATTTTAAATTAGTTTTAAGATCTTTTAACCATGTGATGTCCCAACAAACAGGTAATTTATTTCATTGTCAATTGAACAAATTTGATTATTTTAAGAACGATGAAATAAAACAATATAGTTTGTTTAAATCTTCATATATTTGAACTAATGTTCAATTTAAACTTGTTGACGCGTTTCACTAACACAAACGTAGCTATGACAACAAAAAATTAGATTCTAACTATTCAAATCATTTATTAGAAAACCAACACATTTTCGACCCAAATTTTGAAATTCTCCATGTAGTCGGTAAATCCTTTAGTTTAAATTTATTAGAGGCCCTAGAGATTAACAAAAATAAATATTCAGGTAATCTCCTTAACGACCAAATATATATCAATCAATCTCCTTTATTGAACCTCTTTACCTAGAAGATAGCTTAGGAATGTTTGTAGTGAATGAATTTCCAGGTAATTTCTTTCAATACCATTGTTAACCTTAGTAAATAGATTTAGCACTGTATATATAAGACATTTTTATATTTTACCTTCATTCGTTTTGACAAAGCTACTGTGTTAGTGAAACGCGTCAACAAGTTTAAATTGAACATTAGTTCAAATATATGAAGATTTAAACAAACTATATTGTTTTATTTCATCGTTCAGTATGGATCTTCATCAAGTAAAAGCCTCATCTATTCAATTATATTAGGAGTTAATTTTTTTTACTGTTTTTACTTTTTAATTATAGTGTAGTTTCTGTTTGTAAAGATATATTTTAATTTTATTGTAGGTGATTTGATAATGACAGGATTATGTCGAAACGTACGTAATCAATAAAAAAATGTATTAAAAGAAACGTCCAAAGTTTGTTTAATGACCTTAATCCAAGAAATTTCCATACAATTATATATACAGGATGGTCAAGAAAAATTAATGAATATATATATATATATATATATATATATATATATATATATATATATATATATATATATATATATATATATATATCATTGTACGAATAATCTCGGATTCTATTATTGTCTTTCTCACTTATCGGCGTGATAAGGAATTTGAATTGATGTTGTTTGCTATTGAATTGGATGTAGATATTGCGGTTTTGGAAAGTTTGGTTGATGTCGATAGATCATTGGCCTGGTTCACTTTGTTAATATATTCCTTGTTATCTACATCATTTTTAGACGTGTCCTTTTGTTCTTGTTGACTTTCATCCCCTTTCTGAAAATCTTTAATCGAAAATGAAATGTATGAAGAGAAGTTGTTAACTATAGGATTACTTTTAGAAAGGGAATTGATGTTTATTGATTTCTCAGTTACTACGACCCTATCGACTTCTGAACCATTATTTTTTTCTACGTCTTCATTCTCTTCCAATTTTGAATTTGATAGCAAAACATCGGGGTTATTTTGACACTTGTTGGAGGCAATGTCATTTTTTTTGGTCACCGAAAAATAATTACTAGATTTTTTAACTCTGATTGATATTGCTTTTGTACTTAGTGGTTTCACTCCATTGGTCACATCAGATATTTTGGATCTAACCTCGGTTGTCTTATTGGCGAGGTTAGTACCATTTTTTACTGTTATGGAGAGTTTGTCATTAAAATTTTTACTCAAATCAGCTACTGATGTGTGATTTCCGTTATCATCTTCATCATACAAATTCTCTATATTAGTATTGTTAGAGTATGCCACACTGTTAGTATAAATAACTTCCATTTGGTCGTTTACCTTTTTATTTGATGTCTTCAACTCTATTGGGGGTAAACCAGTTTTATATTTTGTTTTGGCCAAAGATAATTTATTGCGTATATCATTCTCTAGCATAGTCATCTTCTTCAGTATTCCTATGAATGGGACATCATCTGGCTGGTGATTATCTATATTTTTTAGTACACTGAGGCTCAAAAGCTTGTTGGAGGCATAATTTGTAGAACTGTCAACGCATGTATCATCAGAAGGCATACATTTAGGAAAAAGGAAAGATCACATGTTTTAGGGTCGGTAATGTGAGAAAGTTTGAAAGTGGTAGAAGAATTAGGTTTCTTATGATTAGGTTTCATAAAAAGTTCTTCTAGAGGCTTAGAACGTGGAAACGTGCCGAGAAAAGATGAAGTGTTTCCTCTTTGAAATGCAATACTTATTTGTTGTATAAAGAGCAAAGTTGCTCTTGAATCATTGGTTTCTACTGATATTTTTTTACCAATTTCTTTAATGAATTTTAAAATTTTATGACCGAAAACACCAGAGGTTTCAATTGCTACAGGAATAAAAATATAAATGTTCTCTAAATTTTTGTATTTAATGATTTTAAAAGTTTCGCCTTGTAAAGCTGCAGCGCCTGCGGAAGTAGATGTGGATCATACATGGAACGGAGCCCAAGTGTCAATGCAAGTGAAATCCCATATAACTAGTCAGCCGCGTTGCCATGGAATGAGCGTCATACCATTTGGACGTTTACCGTCGTCGCGGTAAGTACCTAACGGTTCCAACGAACAGGGAATAATTGCAGATGACAGGCCTCGTTTGATTAGGTCATTTACTGCAGAATGACGTGAAAAACGGCCGGCACTTAATTTGCAGGTTAGGTTGTGTCTACCATATTCATCAACATCAGCTCCACAACGACAGCGATGTTTTACACAAATTTGACAACCTAGACGGAGACCAATAGAAATATGGAAACTTTCGTCATCTAAAAGCGTACCTAATGGGGCCGACGGTACAGCGTTCAACCACGCTCCTGATTCCTTTGAAAATGCTGCATTCAAACGAGCCTTGTCTGGTAAATTAATAGCTTTCTGAAGCAAATTTTCTTTTTCAATGTTCCATAAAGGTATATCCTATGATTTTTGAAAGGATTTATATTCATCGGGTACAACTTTGTTAGACTTTAATGACCAAATATTTTCTGCCTCCATTAATAGAGGGTCTTGTGTGTGGAAAAATATAGGCAGAATGTAATTAATGAATTTTTTTGAACTATTTAATGATGACAAAAAAGAAGGAAGAGCTACTGAAACGATTGAGCGAATTCCTAAACCACCATATGAAACGGGTAGTGAAGCTTGTTTCCAAAAAAGGTCCTCTAATTTAATGTTAATTAATGACTCTAATGAATGATGAATGGTATTGTAAAAATTGATTAAGATATCATTATGTAACCAGGTCGGGCTACATCTTAAGATATATGTTAATTTTGGAATTAATAGGCAATTCTTGAGAAGGTAATAAGCAATATGTGTCGGTAACCAGTATAAACAAGATGACATTTTTTTGAAAAAGCTTAGTTTTTCATTGAAAGCTGATAGAAAGGATTCGTTTAATAAAGGAGCACCTAATAGAAATAAATTTTGTCTGTTGGTAATTGTTATGCCTGGCGCTACAGAATTAAATTTATCAATGATTAGATTATTTGGTGATTCTAAGAAAAATAACTCGCATTTGCTGAAATTAAGTTCAAGACCAATATCCTTGGAATTGTTTATAATATAGACAAGAGACTTGAACACGGAATTAGAATTACCACCTAAAGAACCATCATCAAGGTACCAAGCATTGAATTCTGTGTCAATGTTGCTTATAAGTTTGTGTATCGATAAGCAAAAAAGGAGAGGTGCCAAAGGGTCCCCTAGTTGGACGCCTCTTTCCGAATAAATGATGTTTTCGCCAAATAAAGGATATGAAGGGAATCGATAGCATTGATTGATGAAAGAAAAAATTTCAGGTAGAATATCTGCTACAAGTTTTAATAAATGATCACGATGAATTGCATTGAAAGCATTTTTAAAATCAATTTTCAGATTGAATTGATTGATTTTCAGTGATTATGGCTGGAGACCTCAATGGATTACAACAACTAATGAACAGAGTGTATTCAGTTAGAATACGGTCTCGATATAAATGTCAACAAAACGAAGTACATGGTAATCAGCAAAAGTCAGATTCCACAGGAGCACCTCACCCTAAATCAGCTACAAATTGAGAGGGTCGGTAAATACACATATTTAGGAACTACACTCAATGACCAATGGGACCACTCACAAGAAATCCGCTGTAGAATAGAGAAAGCAAGGGCCGTATTTCTCAAAATGGCATCAGTTTTTAAAAGTCGATCTCTGACGTTAACTACCAAAATAAGACTCCTTCGCTGCTACGTTTTCTCCGTCTTACTGTACGGGGTCGAATCATGGACCTTGACCGACGCAACAACAAAAAAACTCGAAAGCTTTGAAATGTGGCTCTATCGTAGAATATTAAGAATCTCATGGACAGACCATGTGTCCAACGTAGAGGTCTGCAGAAAAATGCAGAAAGACACCGAATTAATAAAAACGATAAAGATCCGCAAGCTAGAATATTTCGGTCATATAATGCGAAATGAGAAAAGGTTCAGTCTATTACAAAATATCTTGCAAGGGAAGATCCCTAGTAAACGTGGCCCAGGACGACGGAGAAATTCATGGCTCAAAAATCTCAGGACATGGTTTTCAACAACTACTACAGGACTATTCCGTGCAGCAGCAAATAAAATCATAATAGCCAGAATGATCGCCAACATCCGGACCGGATAGGCACTAGAAGAAGAAGACATTCCCACTAAAATATGAAAGCTCAGGAAACTTAAAAGATTTGGCAATTAAAAGATTACTTATCCAAGAGAGTAGATTAACTAGGGATGCTAACTAAAAACAAAATACACTGCTTTTATACATGAATACTTAGACTTAGGACACATTAGACAATTAACAGGGGATTAAGGAGTTTAGGTGCTATTTACACCATTTTGCAATTATTCGGGAACGCAGCCTTACAACAGACGTTAGAATTGTGTTTAATGGCTCGGCAAACACAAAGTCAGGGAAATCATTGAATGATATTCAATACATCGGGCCGCCAATTCAAAACGACATCTTCAAAATTCTAATTCGATTTAGACAACACCAATTCGTTGTCATTGCGGACATAGCGAACATGTACCGCCAAATTCTAATTCATCCCGAGGGAAGATATCTGCAAAATATCGTATAGAGAAATTGTAAAGAGGAAGATATTTCTGTCTACGAGCTCAAAACTGTTAGATACGGTCTTCCAGTGCGCCTTATTTTGCAATTAAATGTATAAAAAAGCTGGCATTTCACAATAAACATGAGTATCCTATTACCAGTCAATTGATTGGTCGCGGCATGTACGTTGACGATTTAATAATAGGTTTTAGTAATGGAGAGGAGAGTTAATTTGCAATCAAATTTCGAATATTCTAAAGTAAGCCTCCTTTTCTTTAAGAAAATGGGCCTCTAATAGTGAGAAAATTCTGAGAGGTCTGCAAGATACATCTGACACTTTTAGCATTCTTGAACTAGGTGAAACTCCTGTTGTCATACAACCAGTTACTTAAAGAATATTACTAAGTAGAGTCAGTAAAATTTACGATCCATTGGGACTGGTTAGTCCCTCCATAATTATAATTAAAATTTTAATCCAAAAACTGTGGTCCAAAAAATTAGAATGGGACGAATTTTACCGGCTAAATTGAGCCAAAAATGGGACTATTTTCGGTCACGTTTACCCATACTTAATGAGATGAAAACTCCTCGATTCACAATGTGTAATTAGGTAGTCAGTATAGAACTGCGTGAGTTTAGTGACGTAAGTAAAGATGCTTATAGCGCGGTAGTTTACGTTCGCACTACCGATTTCGATGGAAACGTATTTGTTCGAGTATTATGTTCCAGAACCAAGGTTTTTCCAACAAAAGTATTGTCAATTCCTCTGTTAAAACTTTGCGGAGCTTTATTGGTGTGACTCACAAATTGTTTTGTGTTGGTTGAATACTGATGTAAACAAATTTCAAGTTTTTGTCAGCAATTGGAAATTGAAAGGTCATATGACATATCTAAATGGAGTTATATAAACACTAAAGACAACCCTGCTGACGTAGCTTCTCGGGGTATATATCCAGACGATTTGTTTAATTGTAGTATGTGGTGGAACGGACCTGTATTTTTGTATGAATCTGCAGATTGGCCGCAAGCATTTAAAAATACTAAAAGTAATGATTTACCCAAAGTCAGAAATACTTGCAATGCTCTTGTTACCAGACAACGGTTGGAATGGGCAATAAGTACCTTTCAACCATATAAATCACCAGGAGTGGATGGAATATTTCCAGCACTCCTGCAGCAAGGGATAGAGGAGATTCTTCCTAACCTGCTGAAGATTACAAGAAGCAGACTAGCAGTGGGTCTAATACCTAGAAAATGTAGAAGGACATGGATAACCTTTATACCAAAAATAGGGAAAAAATATGGGACTGATCCCCGATGTTTTAGACCCATCTGCCTACCATGGTTTCTACTCAAAACGATGGAGAAAGTAGTGGATCACTACATAAGAACAGAGAACCTGGAGAATATACCACTTCATAAATGTCAGCATGCCTTCAGAGCGGGTCGATCAACTGAGATGGCTATGTATCAGCTAACCGAAGTCATACAGAGAACTCTGAACAACAAAGAAATCGCAATGTGCGCATTCCTGGATATATCTGGCGCCTTTGACAACACAACTCATGGGTCTGTCTAAGAAGCACTAAAAAGGCGAGGAGTAAATGAAACCATTGTAAAATGGATGTATGATTTGTTGACGACGAGGATAGCTGAGACACAGGTGGGGAATCAAACCACCTCAGTTAAAGCCACTCGCAGGACACCTCAAGGGGGAGTGATATCTTGGCTTCGAATGTATGGGCTATGCTGATGACATAGTTCTAATAGTCAGAGGCAAGTTCGAGAGCACCTTGTGTGATTTATTACAAAAGGGCATCAGAATTATTGAGCAATCGTGCTTATCAGTGGGGCTAAACATTAACCCAAACAAGACCATAGTAATTCCGTTTACCCGGAAAAGAACATTTCCAGCCATGAAACCTCTATCTTTAAACGGGGTAATCAGAAGTTAAATATCTAGGGATAACCCTAGACAGTAAGCTTCTGTGCTAGTAAAGCAATAAGAGCTTTGATGGCGTGCAGAAATCTAGCTGGTAAGAGTTCGGGCTGTAACTCAAAAATACTGTGATAGATGTATGTCATGATTGTGAGACCAGCAATTACGTGAAGAACTCTTGGAACTTGAGTCAGGCAATATACTATATTACAGAGGCACACCAACAGGCCGGACAAGTGAAGAGGGATTCCTTATCAAAAAGAAATGGAAAAATAGAATTGTTAGAACAAGTGTCTCAGATCGAGTAATTTTAATCTTACAGCTCTTGAAGAGATACACCATTCAAATACACAAGTCCATGCCTCAACTATTAGTTACTCCGATGAAGAAATAAAAGAATTCTACACAGAAATAACACAAGCGCTAGTTAAAAGCACAGTTAAAAGCCAATTCAATTATCTAATAGGGGACTTGCAAAAGTCGGAAAAAGGAAAAATTAAGAATCACACGTGGGCAACTTCAGAATGGTGAACGGTCTTCTTCTCATTTTCGTTTACCTTTTCAGGTGTCGAACCATCCTGTACCCACTCTTTTGTTTTTGGCCACCATCCTCATTTTCCCCCAAGTTTCTTCTTTTATTGCCCCTAATTCCTTCATTTGGTACATCAATTTCTTCCTTGGTTTTTTATTTGTATCTGGATGGGGGATTCAGGTCCTTGTTGTGCCCAAATCTTCCACCGTCTTTTGTATTTTGCCACCTTCCTAATTTTCCCCCAAGTTTTCGTCCTTGGTCGCCCCCATCTGTTCCTTGATATTCTTTCTAAATTTGTTATTCCTCTTCCTCTTTTGTCTTTTTTCTATATTTGATTGATCCTCTTGTACCCATATCATCAATTTTCTTCTATTCCTTTATATTTTTTTAAATTTTTTCCCAACTTTTCCTTCTCTTTTTTATGTTTTTCTATATTCGATTGATCCATTTAAATATCGACACAAATTGATGAGTCTAGTTTCCAAGCAGCATCAAAGTACCACCGTATATCAATATTCAAGTCATTTTTAGGAAACTTTCTGTTTCAGTTCCTTCTCTTTTTTTTATTTTAATCATATCTTGTATATCATCATTTTAAAATTATGTTAGAATAACGCCAGAGAAGATGAAAACATGAGTTACATATTAGTTATTTGTAAAACAAGTGTCACAATGACTCGTTTTGTAGTACGAGTGAAGTTTGCGCAACGAACCGCTTCGCGGTTCGTTGCGCAAATCACGAGTACTACAGAAAGTCATTGTGACACAAGTTTTACACAATATTTTTTATAATTTGAATTTATTTAATTTTTTGAAATAAAATAGACTTACATAATCCCTGTTTTTAAACTAGGAGGAGTAGTTTGAATTTTAGATGGCAATTCTGTAGATTCCTGATTGGTCAGATCACAGATGGTTTTATTCAGCACTTTTGACATATTATGTGCGAATAATTGTGTAAATTGTAAGCAAACTTTCATTTAAGCACACAGAGTATGATTCTTTGTTTAAAAAAAGAGCTTCTTCGTATATGCTCTTGCGATCTATTTATATTATATCATGAACAGAATTATTTCTATAATACATCTTCACATAGATATCTGGTAATTTATCCCAAAAATCGAACGTTTTGTATACCTATATATTGATCCTATACAATATAAAAATAAACAATTGACAAATCATTTATAAATAAACGTTAACACACTGTATTCATTAATTTTTTTAATATATAAATCATTCGAATTTACCTTTAATATAATAATTTGCTAGCTAGAAGAACGCTAGACCATTTTATTTATAATTTGTTTCAAGGTTAAAGTCAAATGTCAAATAAAAATATAACTACATACAATAACCAAACTGTACACTAAAAATTACTAAAAAAGTGTTCAGAGCTTCATTGTGACACTGTAAACAATGTTTTAATGAAGTCTCTTTTATACGCGAATTATAAAAAATATATTTGGTACTTCTGCATACAATTTTGATATAATTAGATCCTTCTAAATGTTTGTTCGTTTAGCATTGTTTCGATTTAAAGGAATAATGGGAATTTTTGTATGTTATTTTCCCTTTCTTCTCCTTTGGTTTATTTTTCAAATGTGGGAGTATTTGGGATTATTTTGTGCCCAAATCTTCAATTCTCCCTCATTCTTTGGCACTCCTTTTAATTTATTCCTTGTCTTTTGTCTATTTTATATATATGATTAATTCATTTGGACATCGATATATTAATGAGCCCGTTTAAAGTACCATATAGCAACATCCAACTGATCTTTACACAACAAATAATTATAACTTTCTGTATATTCTGTTCCTTCTCTTATTCTTTCTTTTAATCACACCCTGTATATCATCATTTTAAGGTTATGTTGGGATAATGGTAGGGAAGAGGAAAACATGAGTTACATAAAATATACTTGGTACTTCTGCATACAATTTTGATATAGTAAGATCCTGCTCAATGTGGGTTTAGTACTGTTTCGATTTAACAGAATAGTGGGAATTTTAGTTATTATTTTTCCTTTCTTCTCCTTTTTTTTCAATGTATTTCGAATTCTCTTGTACCCTTTTAATTAATTATTTTATATTCCTTGATATTGTTTTTATTTTTTCAAACTGTTCATTCCCTTTTACATATTTTCTCTTCAATCCTTCAATTCCTTTATTCCTACCTGCTTCCATTAGCTTTCTTCATATTTTCGGTTTCATTATAATTATATATCTTTAAGCTCTTATTTGTATTTTTCTTATTATTGGTTCCTGTTGTGTTATTCTTTGTATTTCTTCATTCATCCATCCCACTTAGTTTTGTTGGCTTTGCTCGTAAACACATTATGAGTTCCTCTTTTGGTATTCTCTGTACTTCTTCTTTCATCCCACTTATTTCTTCTGGCTATTCACCTTAAAAGATTCATTTCATTCTACTTAGTTTTGCCCGCTTTGCTCCTTAAAAGATTATTGGTTCCTCTTTTGTTATTCTTAGTATTTCTTCTTGTATCCCATTTATTTTTGCCAGATATTCTCCTTAAAAGATTAATTTTCATTGTGTTAATTCTGTCATTGTTCTTCTTTCTCAATATCCTATTGCATATGTTATTATTGGTATAGTGAATATTTCTTTTCACTTCTATATGGATTCTCTGTGTTGAGGCTGATGACTAAATTTTGGAAATGAAGATGACAATCTGGCTGATTATCGAGAACATTGGGTTGAAAATGTTTCCACTTGCCCCTTGCTCTGATTTGACTAGTTTTCTTAGATATTCTTGCTTTAGTTAACTATGATGGAGATGGTTGAATAAAAAAGGTGTTTCTCACTATGACCACCTCCACCACTGGGTCTCAATTTACATATAAATATTCCCTAGACTCTGAACTTCACTAATGACACAAGGTCTTCGGCAATCATCCTATATAAGCTGTACTATTTTTGCACCCAACTATTAGGCGAGAAAAGTATTGGTTTACCCCAAAAAAAGTAGGAATTTTGAAAAAAAAATTGAGGTATTTTTACGTTATTCATCAAGAGCAACACGAAAAAACGGTTTTTAGAAAAAAAATCCTGTGTGTATGTCGTCGTCGTCGGCCACTTTTTGTTACATGTCTTGTTAGCACGATACAGCCTCGGAGTACAACAAGTCACCAATTTTATGATTGAATATTGTTCAGGACATCTCGCAGATGAACCCTATTCAGCTCACCAAAGCCAGTGCAACGGATGCTATGGTACCTGAAGTGCCACATTTTTTGCTATTTTTGGATAAATTTCAGTTTGTTAGCATGATACAGTCTCCGGTGTGTATACAAATGACCAATTTTATAATTGTATATTGTTCAGGGTGTCTCACAGATGAACTCTACTGATTTTCAGCTCAACAGAGCCAGTAGAACGTGTCCAATAAATCCATATATACTACATTTTTGGTAATTTTTGGAGAAATTTCGGTTCCTTAGCACTATACAGCCTCCGAAGTGTATAGAAGTGACCAAGTTCATGGTAGGATATTGTTCAGGGCGTGTTACAGATGCGGAAATGTTAGTTTTAACTTTTAAAACCGTTTATTTTATTTTTTCACTTTTCAATTCAAATATTTTTTACTGAGGTTTATTTTTTATTTTAAACTGACAAAAGTGACACTAACTATCACAGACATCGACTGACACACGATACAAGATACGAATTTGCTCTAAAAGTGGACATACCTCTACTGCAGATGTCCTTCACAATACCCTGTGACTCAGCAATGTTTTATTTAGGGAATCGTATAATCTAGTTGAATTTTTATCTGTTTGCTAATTCCACTTCTATTTTCCAATCTTCCTTTAGCACACTTCTGATAGATTCATTATTTTGTTGAGCATCTTGGTTACAATTTGAGTATTTCCCGATATTCATTTTTATAAACACTTTCAGCTCCATCTAATCTATAGTTTGGGATTCTCTTGTACCCATATCTTCAATTATTTTCTATTACTTGCTATTCTAGACTACCTGCTTCCATTACTTTTCTTCTTATTTCCAGCTTCATTATGATTATACGTCCTTAATCTCCTTCAATTTTCATTTCAATTTTGTGTACTGCCAGTCCGGCTAAGTTCTATGTATACATTTCTAAGCGAACCTATCAACTGACATTCCCTAGAAACTTCTAGAAATGTCAATGCTTGGTCTGCAAGAATCAGAAAGCATCTAGAATGTTCGAGTCAGGTCTGGAACATCAAATTGAAAATATAAATTGACAGTTCCGCTTAGTAGTACGTGACATTCTCTAGAAACTTCTATAAATGTCCATGATTGGCCTGGAGTAATCTAGAATGTTCGAGTCAGATATGGAAAGTTACATTGACTATATAAATAGGGCAACGTTTTCCAAATAGACAGTTCAGTTGTGTGACACTCTCGAGAAACTTCTAAAAATGTTAATATTTGACATGGAGGAATCAGGAAGCATCTAGAATGTTCGAATCAAATCTGTAACGTAATATTGGCAAAATAAATAGCGCAACGTTGTCAAAACGGACAGTTCAGTTCAGTAGTATGCAACATTTTCTAGAAACTTCAAGAAATGTCAATACTTGGCCTGGAGGAGTATAGAATGTTCGAGTCAGGTTTGCAACGCCACATTGCCAATATAAATAGCACTATGTTGTCAAAATTGACAGTTCAGTTCAGTAGTACGACAGTATCAAGATAAATGTTAATACAAATTAAATTGTAAATGTTTTTATATAAAAAGCGTTGTGTTAAAGAGAAAATAAATTAAAATGAACTTTTACAAAATAAATTAAATTGTGCAATATAATCTACAAGCCATTTGCATTTGTTTTATCCGATTCAGAACAGTAACAGGAGTCAAGGATTCAGTATATAAATTGATAACAAACGAAATTAATATTGTTTTTTATTCATTCAATTTATTTAATTTCAGAGTCCTCAGAAATCCATTGATATTATTTTTACGTAATTTCAAATCCATTTCTTTGAATTAAAATGAAGATATCAAATTTTGACATCCCCAAAACGCAAAAATGCTGAAAAGTTTCGATTTTAGCACACACCTTGAAAAACTGCATTAAAATCAAGTTTTTTGCAGATCCTTTAGTAATTAAAAAAGCAGTAATACTTACACGAAAAGCTTGAATATTTCGAATACTTGTACCCCGACCGGAAGGTTGCGGCAAAATAAATCCTTGCATCTGGAATAAAGATCCTGTTGAGGCCTGAGACGGTTTCAACTCCAAGTAACCGCACATGCACAAAGAAGATATCATCAATACCAGATTTCTTATCGTTTCTTGGGCTTCGCTAGAATTGTCATTTTCAAATCTGAAAATATTTTTAATTCAAGTTATAAAAATTAAATTAAATATAAATACCACAGTAATTAATAAGTCAGAAGTATAGCAACAGTATCCTTCTTTATGGTATAATATTCTTGAAACTGTCAACCAGAAATGAAAAAATATATTACGCATTAAACCTTAACCTAAGCATGTAGTCGTACTTACTTTAAAAGAAAATCAGACAGAAATGGATAACCTTGAGCTTGTCGAAAATCATCTAATAATATAGAAGACACTTCGCTAGAATCTTTGAGAAAACAAAAAAGCGTAACCAACATTTCCACCAATTCAAAAGGAGCAAGATCCGGATTTTTTTTCATATTTTGGATGCATTCGGCAATGCAGCTTTTTGCTGAAATAACAAAGAAATTAAAAAAAAACAATTTACTTAGAATAGATTACTTACAATGAATATATCCAACGACTAAAGGTGTCAATCCATGTCGTGATAGAGTCATCAAAACTTCTGCAGCACTTTTTCTCCACATGACATTATGGGGTAAAACCCACGTGGTGATTGATGTAAACAATAATCGTAAATCATCTTTTCTGGCTAATTCCTCCGCGGGTATCCTATGACTGCATAAACGAACTAAAAGCTGAAAGAAAATGATCAAATTTGTTAAAAAATTGAATAAAAGAAGTGAGATATTCTTAGATTATTGAAATTTATCGTACTTACTTGAACAAACATTTTTTGTAAAAGTATCCTTCTTTCTTTTGGAGTAAAATCACTGTTAGTATCTTTGGTGTTGGCTTCCTTTTCTGAAATCTCAGGTAAATCAAAGAAGAGATACAAACATCTCACCAATGTAGATGGTACAGACACTTCGGACATAACCTGAAATTTTGGAACAAGCTTATGTTTTGTTATATTCATTATTATTTGTATTTAGAAATTTAAACAGAAAGAGACTATGAGACATTTTCTATACATTTTTAAGTCTTCGAGAACTTCTATATATGATATATTTCGATGAGTTTATTAAATAGGAAATCTTAATATATATTATATACTTTGGTATGTTTGGTTCAGTAAAGCATCACATCTAAGTGAGAATGGAATAGAATATATTTTTTCATCTATGAGAATCATACATTACACAAAATTTCATATAATACACAACTCTATCAGACTAGTCAACTAAACAAACAAAATACAGGTAATTAGAATAAAAACATTCACATAAATAAAATCGACTATAAACTAAATACTGAGTAATTTAAAAAAAATATAGTATTAATACGTGAGAAACTTCTTAATACTATAGAATGTATGCTGTAATAAAAAAGAACGAAATATTTTCCTCAATTTCTTTGATGTTCCCATTTTTTTTCTGTATTCAATATATTACTGAACTTATTATGGCATATTATCCCAATATGTCTTGGAGAATGTTGCCCTATTTCTAAATGCGAAAATGGTTGACGGATATCAGTCTTCTGTCATATGTGTGTATGTCTTCATTTTTTATAAATGAACTTTGATTATCTTCAACAAATTTAATTACTTGAAATATAAATAGACTTGGTGAGTTAAAATTTCAGCCTTCTTAAAAAATGATCTACACGTCCTTCTTGGAGAAATACTGTGCATAGCTCTTATAGCCTTCTTTTGAAGTTTAAAAGCCCTCTCAAGAAAGGATGATGCACCCCAAAACATTAAGCCATATTGAAGAGTTGATTGTATTAATCCATGATAAATGAGCTGTAATACATTCAGAGAGACAGTTTCTCTTAGATTTCTAATGATATAACAACACATGAACTTTTTTTGCAATTACCACATTTATATGAGACTCCCAGCTGAGCTTGGGATCTAGTATTATTTCTAAGAATTTGAATTGATCGACACACTGAATGGATTTTCCATTAATATGTCAAAAAGGCACAATATCAGGCACAACATTTCTTGGCAAAAAACGCATAAAATGTGTTTTTGACACATTCAATGTTAAACCATTTCCTATGATATATTTATTCAGTTCAAAAGATGCCACATTAGTTTCATCACTGAGTTCTTCAAATTGTTGATTTACCGTGATAATATTAGTGTCATCAACATATTGAATAATTTTTTGAGAGGTTAATCCAATTTTGTTAATATCACTGACAAAGATAATAAAAAATAATGGGCCAATAATTGATCCTAGTGGTACTCCAGTTTCAGAGGGAATAGGATTAGATGTTGTGTTGTTAACTGTAACTACTTGAGTTCTATTGGACAAGTAATATTTTGCTCAGTCGTAAGGTTTTCTGCGTATTCCAATTCCTTGAAGTTTCGTTAGCAAAAGTTCATGCCCCAAAACATGTAGCTTTTCATTAAGTGCATTACAAATGAATTCTAAACAAGCAGCAATGGCACTGTATGTTGATCTTTTCTTTCTAAAGTCATTTTGAGATTGAGGTAGCATGTTGAAATGTTCAAGATAATTAACGAGACCTTCAGAGAATGCCCTTTCAAATATTTTAGTTACTTGACTTTGTATACAAATAAGTCAGTAATTATTATTTAATTCATCCCTTTTACCCCCTTGTTTTTGTAAACTGGAATTCCTTTAGATACTGAGAGAGAGGTTGTTATCGAATCTGAGAGGGATTCCTCAGAAGAAATCGTCAATCCTGACGTACAATCTTCATCAAGGGTCCAGAAACAAAAGCAAAAACTGAAACTCTGGAAAAAAATCCCATTTCATGACTATCCAGTATTACCAAAACAACCAGTTCGACTTCCAACGAAATCTTTTCGGGATTATTTTGATGACACATTCTATGATGACGTCGCTAGATGTACAAATCTTTACTTCATGCGCCAAACAGGAGAGCATCTTAAAACAAGCAAGGCCGAAATAGCAAAATTGTTTGGTGTTCACATCATCATGGGATGTATTCCCTATCCCAAATTGCCCATGGTTTGCTGTTCTAATACAAAGTTATTGTTAATATGTGAGAAAATTTCTCGTGACCGATTCATGGCTCTGCGAAATGCTCTTCATGTCCTAGATCACGACAGACCAACCAATGACGAAAAATCCAACACATTGTGGAAAGTCCAACCTATGATTAACAAGGTACTTCAGACTTGCAACAGACTACAAGTTCTGTCGTATTACTCCATAGATGAACAAATGATCCCATTTAGTGGACGATTTTCTTTACGCCAAGTTGTGAAAAATAAACCGCGGGCTCGTTAGGACTTAAAAATTTTGTGTTGACTACTAGTTAAGGATTAATGCTCGATTTTGCTATTTACAAAGGAGCAAAAACAATGTTTGAAGAAACTTCATTGGGTTTGGGTCCATCTGTAATTCTACATTTGGCCAAGAGTGTTCCTCCAGGCAGCTGCGTATATCATGATAGGTATTTTACCACTGTCCCTCTAATAGAAGCGATGGAAAAATTGAGATTACACAGCTCGTTTTGTTCTCAAATTTAAAAAGGTTAAAGATATGGCTCGTGGAGAAAGTGAGCAGTATGTCAGGGAGCCCGTTGTGAACGTGAAATGGAAGGACAACAAATCCGTCTTAATGGCCTCAAATTGCACAGCAGCTGGGACTTCCAGCAATGTAAAAAGATGGGATAAGAAAACAAAAAGCCACATCGATGTATCTATCCCGAAGGTCATCAAACCATACAATGAAAATATGGGTGGGGTATATATATTAGATCAACAGATGGAGTATTATCGGACGTTCTTATAGACAAATAAGTGGACATTAAAAGTCCTTATCCATTTTTTAGACTTAGCCTTAGTAAATTCATGGAGACTATATAAAAAATAATGTCTGGCGAATGGTTATCCACGAAAGAAAACATTGGACTTGTTGGATTTTAGACTCAGTGTTGCTTTAACCGCTTTTCCTGTCAGAAAGCGTGAGAGTGATACACATGACTCTGAAAATGATGAAATTGAACAGCCACCAATAAAGAAACAATACAGACCAACAAAACCATCACTAGGTAAAAGGTATGATGGATATGATCACTTGCCAATTTTTGATGAGATAGAAGCACCCAGATCTTATCTCTTTAAAGAACGCAGTAGTCGTTCCAAAATTAAATGTGCTAAATGTTATGTGTACTTGTGCCTTTCACACAATAACAATTGTTTTATGTTGTAACACCAAAAACCATAAAAGAAAATGAATATTTTCAAGAAAGTTTAATGTTTCATTCACACATAGGTATATGAAAATGCAAAACTCACGAGCGTGCGACTTGCAAATTATTTCTAAGTCTAATGATCATGAGGGTACATTTTCCTGAAAACTGTATTTTCGGGATTTATTTTTCTGGACTTTCTTTAAGTCCTAATACAAGGTTTAATAAAGTTTTGCATCAATATTTAAAAAAATATATCCGGGTGGAAAGGGATAAGGTAACTTAAATATTTCCTCTTAACCTTCATGGGACGGACATCAAAATTTTACGAAAAGGACTAACTGGGGTCCGAGAAGACCCCATGCGTAAAATTGCAGAAATGCTGTATTTTTCTTTAAATTAAATATATAGAAAAGAAGTTTTATTAAAGTTTTACTATTAACCATTTATTAGTCAAAAATCATCACGAAAAAATACAAAATACCCTAATCACTAATACTACTATACTCGATAGTCGAAATTGTGTAAAGTGACGTCATCGGTTATCTACCGATTTAAAGTGAACTCCATGAGCGTATCATAGTTTAAGGGTGCGAATACTGAAATATCTGGAATTTCAATTTTTAACATTTGAAATAATAACTTATCACAAGTTGTTCATAAGTAAGTTAAAACAAAATAAAAAAATGTTTAAAAGTCAATTCCAACTTACTACTACTAAAACTAAAAAAAAGTTGTTTGTCAAGACCAAAATAAATTACCAATAAGTATAGGTATGTTGCGAGGTCACTTGTAAAATGTCTGACTAACTGGAAGCGGTATCAATCCCTGACGACTCCTCAGAATCATCGCTTTCTCCTCCTATATCGATAATGAGTGGTTCCGTCATTACTTCTACACGTATGTCTAAATCCCAAAACTTTATTTCTTCTTTTAATATGTGTTGAATACATTTACGCCAACTCTCAGCAGTAACGGTATGCAGCGCCTCGTCAAACAGTTTCTCAACGTCAGCCATTTTGAATGTACTGTTTTTTCTCGCAACATAATTTTTCACTTGGGCCCAAACCAGCTCGATGGGGTTTAACTCACAGTGGTAGGGAGGAAGTCTAGCAACTGAGACGTTGAAATCTTTCGCCATTTCATCGACAACGTACTTAATATAACTGCTTTTATGTTTCCGTACGAGAGATAATAATTCAACTTTTAGCATTGCCTCGTTGTGCGGAATGCTTTTACTCTCTAACCAATCAATTATAACCCTCTTGCGGCTAGCTGAAGTAGGTATTTGCTCCAGTCGACGAGAGTGGTATGAAGCATTATCCATAACTATCACTGAACCAGGAGTTACCTTTGTTAAAATTGATCTAAACCATGTTTCAAACCGGTTACCATCCATCTCTTCATGGTAATCGACAGTTTTTTTGGACTGAAAACTTAGTAATCCACCTTCTACAAATCCTTCCTCGCTGCCAATGTGAGTGATAATCAGTCGACGTCCATTCCCAGAGGGAGCTTTTAAACCGGAAGAGAAACCCTCCATAAAGGCTTGTCGATTGCTTCGTATATTCATGTCTTGCCACACTTTTGACACAGTGTGGCCTTCATTTAACCATGTTTCGTCAAGATAATATATGTGCCGTCCTTCGTTACGAAACTGTCGTATCTGTTTTAAATAATTTCTCCTCCATTCCACAATGTCATTTCGTTCAATTAAGGCACTGTTTCTACTTCTTGTTTGGTAATGAAAATTCATTAATTTTAAAGTTCGTCTCAAAACTTTATCACTGATGTTTGGTAAAGTATCATCAGCTTCTATTACCTTGCTCAATTTAGCTACCGAGGGGATTTCATTCCTAAAATAAAAAGAATGTATTTCCCTACGTATAGCATTCCGTGTTTGGTCGTCCAAAACAATTTTCTTTCTTCCCCTACTTTCCGGTTTACAGTTTTCACCTCGTTCTCTTGTCAAAGATCCGTCCCGCGATTTCTTTACAATATTGTATATAGTACTCTCAGAAACTTTAGTTAAATAACTGCACTTAATCACAGCGTCACTAACACCCAACTGTTTGTCCATGGCACGCAGTCCTTCGTACACATTTAATATGAGGACTTTTTCTTCCCGAATTAAATTGTTACGACGCCGTTTTTTATCGCCAACACCGCTACACTCCGCCATTATTGTCACTAAATATACCGATATAAATATTACAATAAATACCAATAATAACCGACTTATCACACAAAACCACAACACAAATACTGATGTTACGTTCATGAAGAGAATAAACACCTCACATAACTGTTTACTATCACTGTCTCATTCGCGTAGCTCGATCTATCTATCTCGTTCTCAAAGCCGGAACATTGAAGCGACTCTCCAACATTGTCAAATCGGCGAGTTTTTCACAACAAACTTTGCGTTCAAGAAATATACATAAACACTTTATTTCACATTTCAAGTAAACTAATTATTATTAGTCTGCTTGAAATTTGAAATAAATATATTAAATTGGTATTGACTTAATTACATTGCATCTTTTGTACCTGAAATATTGACACAATGGATTTGAAGTGTATTTATAAAATACAGCATTTCTCTCCAGAATACATATGGCAACTGCGCTTTAACCAAAGTGTTGATTAGATAGCTCTGACTCACTTTACACAATTTCGACTATCGAGTATAGTTACATATCATTTTAACATTTTTTACAAACTATCTCCGATTATGAATGTTCTAGACACACAAAGTTATTACACCTAATACATATTTTTCTGGATTTTCTGTCTTTTCCTCTTTGACACATATGGCAGCGCCCCCTGGTAATGTTTTGTTGTTCAACTCTATGTTCTGTTGCATCCAGTAGTTCGGGAAAAACGTCTGTCTGGTTCCGTTTTATATTCGTCTGAATGTATTTATTATTATATCGCCGGAAAACGTTTTTCTTTATGAGTTCTTTTCCTAGTCCCAAAATATACATTTTACGTTTATCGAAACTTTTTTTCGCCAATCCGGGTTTTGCAGTAACCACAATTTATAAGCATTTATTCCTGCGATATCTATAAGATGCGAAAATATTGCCATTGGCCAGCGGTTTGGCAAACATACTTGAAAACTCTTTCTTGTATGATGCCGGTAGAAGTTCCCTGGGAATAAATGTTTTATTTTTCCGGAGGGTTCCACATAAAGTAATATTTTTTTCCACAACTTGTCAGCAAGTTCTAAACTTGTAAAAAAGTTATCGGTCGTTATTCCAAATCCGCCTTCCAAATGGTCTGTGAAATCTAGGACAACACTTTGTGTTAAAGTGCAAATTCCCTTGACCGACTGTAAGCTGGGCCACTGCAATCCCTACCAACTAACTGCGTGAAGCGATGCGCAGACGAGCCAACGCGGGATGCGCAGACGACACAATGGACCATGCGCAGACAAGACGGGGTCGTCGGTTTTCGAGCATCGTGGCAAGAAGATGCACTTTCATTTTCATTGTATTAAAATTGTCATTTTTATAAATTAATGTGAGTAAAATAAAGAATTAAAATTACAGTTCACTTAATTAACAACAAAATCATTATTCAACACTTTGACCTTGACCCTTTTCCGCTTTGTTACCTTGTTTTCCTAAAAATTAATAGATACATAGGAATATAAAGTTTGCCTATATTGCTTTTCAAATAACTTACCCAAATAAACTTGCATGTTTGCAATATAAGTAGTGGTGCAGTCCACAAGAGCCCATATCTTGATTCCATACTTATCAGGTTTACTCTTCATATAGACTCGGAATGGTGCCTTACCCCTAAATGGTACAAGCTGCTCATCTACACATAGATGGTCGCCAGGATTAAGTGATTTTTTACAATTAGAAGTGAAAATATCCAATATATCTCTTATCGAAGCTAGCTTATCTACTAATTTTCGTTCTTGTCTTGTTTGAAAATTATCAAAGCGTAAAAATGAAGTAATTTGTTTGAATCTGTCTCTTGACATTGCAGCAGGAATTATAGAACGACAGTAAGAAATATCTTGACACCAGAACATATCGATAGCCTCTTTCGACCCGTGAAGTGTGCCAAGAATAAGCAACAGTCCAATATAAGCTTCAATCTCTGTAGAATCAACAGGTACAAAAACTTTAATTTTATTCGGATTTTCTATATTCCATTTATCATAATATGTTTGTGCCTTTCTGTTTGTTTCGGTTACTATTATGTTCAGAATATCCGGAGATAGGAAAAGAAGAAAAGCGTCTTTTATACTTGAGATATCAGAACTGTAATTTGTAAGGCCTAGAGCATGTCTCTGAATATTAGCTTTTGAACGTCTAACTTTTGTGTTTCCTGGAATTTTTGACCACTCAGTTCCATCTTTAGATTTATATACTGGAATGCCCTGGCTCTTACTAACTGTTGGTTCCTCTGGGTTCGTTTTCTCTATACTTTGATCAACAACTATTACATCATTTTCTTCCTCTACTTCTGTGACAATGTCTTCATCTTCTAAGTCACTCGATGTTTCCTCATTGATAACACTATCAAACTCTGGATCATCACTTTCAAGTATACGTAATTGCGATTGTTTCTAAATAAAAACTGACTCATTTTCAAGACGATGTACCCTACTCGCAATATCACAAGAGACTAACCCGTATATTAAAGTCTAAAAATTATATCGCAGTGCGGGGAATCCCCCATTTGAACTGGTAATTTACATTTTACAATTATATGGGTAAATTCCCTGTGAGTAAACCTACGTTAAATGTATGGGATTCCCCCATTTGAACTGGTAATTTACATTTTACAATTATATGGGTAAATTCCCTGTGAGTAAACCAACGTTAAATGTATGGGATTCCCCGATTTTACTAACAGTTACCGGGATTATTTTATCGGACGTAAAAGGCTGACCGGGGTCTGAAGAGATTGAAAATCCCTTTAATGAATTCATATTGAAATATTCCCCAAGTTATTTTTCATATACACTGATGCATCCAAATCAACTACAGGAAACGCTGTAGTTTATGTAATATGTAACAATAAAAAATTTGCCAAAATATTGTAATGTATACAATGAAGAGGCATTTGCTACATTACATGCCCACAAAATGTGCAAAAGAACAGATGAAAACAATTTCTTAATTTATCTCTGATTCATTAAGCACCCTTACAGTTCTGAAAAATTCCATCACTCATTAAAAAGGAACTTTATAACTTACAATATAAAAACATCTCGTTTCTATGGGTACCATCACACATGGAAATAAAAGGAAGTTGACCCCTTAGCCCTAAAATCAGCTACTGATAAGTTACCCCACAATAAAAGCCTACATATACCAAAAATAGCAATCAATTTGAGAAGACACTGAAACCAATTTGAAACAAATAATACCCGAAATTAAAACCAAACTTCCACTACCCGATAAAAGAAGAGAACAAGTTATGGTAAACCATCTAAGAATTGGACATACATGCATAAAAAATCAGCATCACTTAACAACAGAAACAGCACCTTTATGTCAAACATGTCAGACTCAACTCACAGTAAAGTATCTGTTTCTGAAATGTCCAAAAAATGAAGAACAAAGAAGACTCTATAATTTAGGAAATACTTTGAAATCAATTCTATCTTTTACTGGAAACGAAGTGCTACCTTATCTTAAATACATAAATTCTATATCTAAAATTTAATGTTTCTTATTATAAATGTACCACGCTATGTATTAAATGTCTCCCCTGCTAATAACTCTTAGTAATTGACATGGGGTTATGTAAGTTTAAATAAAAAAAACACACACACACAAACACCTGATACAGTCTCTACATCTACACCCATTAAGGATTAAGAAAAGGATGAGTCATTTTTTATATTCCCATAATATTGGTCAGTACAGGTAAAATTCTTAAATTCACAACATTTTTAACAACAGACTTCATAAAAAGATAGACTTTGTTTGTGACACCTGTCTGTATATCTAACATTGTATATTTTGAGTGTTTTGTATCAAATTTCAATGATAACATGTTTATTTTTTAATGTAAATTTTGGCAATAAATTCAAAAAGAAAACTTTTTTGAATAGAGAAAGAAGAGAACTTTCAAATGATATATTATCAAAATTCCATACTTTCCATTTAAAAAATTGGGGGTTGCACCAGTCCTTCGTATGGTGTAAGTAACTGAAATAATGAATTTACTCCATTTGGTTTTTCCACACTGTATATGATGCTTATTAAAATGTGTACATAATGTAGAATGCAAATTATCATAATCTAAAACAATAACTCATGCGGATGGAGTTTAATCATTCAAATGAGTCATTTTGATTACCTCTTTTAATAACTGTACTTTGTCTAACATTTTTTTCAAATCAACAACAATTTTTTATGACAAACAGATAAAAGATTGGATTTTATTGGTGATAACTAAAAATTCAAATTTCAATAGTAGATAGAACAGAGATCTTGTAACCATAAGGTTGTGATTTCAATCCTCAGCTACTCCAATATTTTATAAAAGACACATAGGAATAAATAAGCACAGGACTACCTGATAATTTGCCTCACATGCTTGTGTTATTGAGCTACAAAGTCACAATTATAGAAGTAAACATTGAAAAAATTTAAGAAATCAAATGTAGGTTAACCTTCATAGGACTGGCCGGCGTCCGTTTGTACCCCATGACGTATGTTTTTGCTGTATCTTTGCAAACGCAAATTTTTAAACATTAATCTTTCATCTAGCTGCCGTTTATGAATTATTTTGATAAAATATGATGTACTTAGTTTGGTTTAACCAAGAAGTATTTAGTAGTTTTTATTGGCTGGTATAAACAAAAAATAGTTTTATATTCCAGGGGTCTCTTCAGACCCCGGTCAGCCTTTTACGTCCGATAAAATAATCCCGGTAACTGTTAGTAAAATCGGGGAATCCCATACATTTAACGTTTGTTTACTCACAGGGAATTTACCCATATAATTGTAAAATGTAAATTACCAGTTCAAATGGGGTATTCCCCGCCCTGCGATATAATTTTTAGACTTGAATATTCGGGTAAGTCTCCTGTGATATTGCGAGTAGGGTACATCGTTTTGAAAATGAGTCAGTTAGGCTTATTTCAGAATGAAATAGGGCTATTGTAGAGAGTAGTATGACGCGACTTCGGAAAAATTTCAATGCAGTTTTTCGTTTTGGTGTTCCTAGATGCCAAAATCACCCTCCGTTCCAAAGGTTATATATATATATATATATATATATATATATATATATATATATATATATATATATATATATATATATATGTGTGTGTGTGTGTGTGTGTGTGTTATAACGGAATTTGTAAGCACGATAGAGGGCGTATTTTTTGACGGATCGAAACCAAACTCGCTACAAAAATCGTTTAGGCCAAAATCTTGGACGAGTTCGTTAATGAGCCAAATAGGGCCCAGTAAAAACAAAATGGCGGCCTGTCAAAGTTGAAAAAAAATCGTATTTCCTTTGTTTTTCATTTGACGCAAAAAAGTTACTTAGCTTTTTTATAGACCTTAACACGTTCTACAACTTTTGTATTTAACATTTTTCTCTAAATCGCACATTAAAACATTTATTTAGGAAAATTCACAAATTATAACAGAATTTGTAAGCACGATAGAGGGCGTATTTTTTTACGGATCGAAACCAAACTCGCTACAAAAATCGGTTAGGCCAAAATCTTGAACGAGTTCGTTAATGAGCCAAATCGGCACAGTAAAAACAAAATGGCGGCCTGTCAAAGTTGAAAAAAAAATCGTATTTCCTTTGTTTTTCATTTGACGCAAAAAAGTTACTAAGCTTTTTTATAGACCTTAACACGTTCTACAACTTTTGTATTTAACATTTTTCTCTAAATCGTACATTGAAACAATTATTTAAGAAAATTCACAAATTTACCAGAAATTTTTATTATTTTTTTGTTTTTGATTTGATGCCAGAATGTTACTTTGGTTTTTTGTACATCTCAAAACATTCTATTACTTTTGTATCTAATTTTTTATTTTGGGTTTTATGCAAACATGTTACTGAAATAAGCCTGTCCAATTGGTCCTGTGCCATTGGGATTTTTTTATTTACAAACAATCGCAAGGGGCTTACTGACGATGAGATGTTACGTATACTTGAAAGTGATGATCCAGAGTTTGATAGTGTTATCAATGAGGAAACATCGAGTGACTTAGAAGATGAAGACATTGTCACAGAAGTAGAGGAAGAAAATGATGTAATAGTTGTTGATCAAAGTATAGAGAAAACAAACCCAGAGGAACCAACAGTTAGTAACAGCCAGGGCATTCCAGTATATAAATCTAAAGATGGAACTGAGTTGTCAAAAATTCCAAGAAACACAAAAGTTAGACGTTCAAAAGCTAATATTCGGAGACATGCTCTAGGCCTTACAAATTACAGTTCTGATATCTCAAGTATAAAAGACGCTTTCCTTCTTTTCCTATCTCCGGATATTCTGAACATAATAGTAACCGAAACAAACAGAAAGGCACAAATATATTATGATAAATGGAATATAGAAAATACGAATAAAATTAAAGTTTTTGTACCTGTTGATTCTACAGAGATTGAAGCTTATATTGGACTGTTGCTTATTCTTGGCGCACATCACGGATCGTTAGAGGCTATCGATATGCTCTGGTGTCAAGATATTTCTTACTGTCGTCCTATAATTCCTGCTGCAATGTCAAGAGACAGATTCAAACAAATTACTTCATTTTTACGCTTTGATAATTTTCAAACAAGACAAGAACGAAAATTAGTAGATAAGCTAGCTCCGATAAGAGATATATTCGATATTTTCACTTCTAATTGTAAAAAATCACTTAATCCTGGCGACCATCTATGTGTAGATGAGCAGCTTGTACCATTTAGGGGTACGGCACCATTCCGAGTCTATATGAAGAGTAAACCTGATAAGTATGGAATCAAAATATGGGCTCTTGTGGACTGCACCACTTCTTATATTGCAAACATGCAAGTTTATTTGGGTAAGTTATTTGAAAAGCAATATAGGCAAACTTTATATTCCTATGTATCTATTAATTTTTAGGAAAACAAGGTAACAAAGCGGAAAAGGGTCAAGGTCAAAGGGTTGTCCTAGATTTGACAGACCATTTGGAAGGCGGATTTGGAATAACGACTTTACAAGTTTAGAACTTGCTGACAAGTTGTGGAAAAAAAATATTACTTTATGTGGAACCCTCCGGAAAAATAAAACATTTATTCCCAGGGAACTTCTACCGGCATCGTACAAGAAAGAGTTTTCAAGTATGTTTGCTTTTAGAAATCAAAGAACGCTAGTATCCTATGTTCCAAAACAAAAACATGCTGTCATATTACTTTCAAGTGAGCATACTGATCGTAAAGTAGCTGCAGAAGAACAGCACTATTAACCAGAAATTATTCTTCATTACAACAAAACAAAAGGTGCTGTCGACACTTCAGATAAGTTGGCTAAAGAATATACAGTGCAGAGAAAGTCAAACCGCTGGCCAATGGCAATATTTTCGCTTCTTATAGATATCGCAGGAATAAATGCTTATAAATTGTGGTTACTGCAAAACCCGGATTGGCAAAAAAACAGTTTGGATAAACATAAAATGTATATTTTGGGACTAGGAAAAGAACTCATAAAGAAAAACGTTTTCCGGCGATATAATAATAAATACATTCAGACTAATAGAAAACGGCATATGACAGACGTTTTTCAGAACTACTGGATGCAACAGAACATAGAGTTGAACAACAAAACATTACCAGGGGGCGCTGCCATATGTGTCAAAGAGGAAAAGACAGAAAATCCAGAAAAATATGTATTAGGTGTAATAACTTTGTGTGCCTAGAACATTCAAAATCGGAGATAGTTTGTAAAAAATGTTAAAATGATATGTAGCTAGTAGTATTAGTAATTAGGGTATTTTGTATTTTTTCGTGATGATTTTTTACTAATAAATGGTTAATATTAAAACTTTAATAAAACTTCTTTTCTATATATTTAATTTAAAGAAAAATACAGCATTTCTGAAATTTTACGCATGGGGTCTTCTCGGACCCCAGTTAGTCATTTTCGTAAAATTTTGATGTCCGTCCCATGAAGGTTAAAGTAACAAAGATCCTTTCAATGCAATGCCCACTTAACCAGTGGCGTAACTGAGGGCCCGCAGTTGCGGGGGGCCCCGGGGACACCAAGCGCCAGCGCAACGAAAAAGTACTAAGCTAAAAACTCATTATTTTACAGACCAAACCCTCAATATTTTAAATTTAATTTACTTTCAATTAGGTACTATATTTGCAAAGGCGCGGTAAATGGTAGTATGGCAGCACCCACTTCCACTACGAGATATAATTATTATCAGTTACGCGTCCCTCATCTATCTGCTAATGCTAATAAAAATTGACCTCTTTTAGGTTTTTTTTGAATAAATTTTCAGTTTATTTCATACTTTCATACTCATCAATTAAAAACTAGGTTTGAAGGAATGTTTCATGCAAGCGATAAGTTTATGTTTCTTGAACCCCAGCGCTTATTGCAACTAAATGACTTAGAAATCATAGACCATACTAATATATTAAAAGAAAACTATAAGAAAGATGTTATTGAAGGATTTGCTTTACAATTAATTCTTTTAAAAAATACTTTTAAATCCGAATTAGATTCAATTTTTATGATAAGAGAGTTACTCAATTTAATCTCAATTGAACATGTGGAACTTAGTTCTAGTTTTACTGAAGTAATCTTCGTATTAGTCTTATTTTTGACGTTGCCTGTTATGGTAGCCAGTGCAGAACGTTAGTTTTCAAAGCTCAAACTTATAAAGAACTTTATGAGTTCCACCATGTCACAAGTTAGACTAAAGGCATTGGGGTTACTTTCCATAGAAACTATGGAAGCTAGTAAAATGAACGTATCTGAATTAGTTCAGGCATTTGCGCCAACCACAAGACCCGTAAACGAGAATTCTAGGTATTGATCTTTTCTTTATTTGACACAGGTTTATTTTTTCTTTTTTAAATATTTTCTTGTTCAGTTATGTTAAGAATTTGATTTGAAATACCTACCCTTTGTCATTGCTTTGTTCCTCTTTAAAATTGTGTTATCATGACAATACAATGGTAAAAAGAGACAAAAGTACCTAATAACTAATAAAGGTTTTGCATAAGTATACTATTTCTATGCATAATATGATGTTTTGTTTGTTTATCTCAATATATAAATATGTAAATTGAGTGAATGAAAACGACGAATACTCAGTGTGTATTAATTTATTACTTTTAGGCTAAGCGCTTTCGGCTGTTAAGCCATTATCAAAGCCGTCGTCATTTAAAAAGTAATTGTCAAAGACATCAAGCTGATCAAAAACAATACTCAAGATCTATCCAACCATCGTTATGATTGAGTCATTCGAATAAAAACTTTAAATACCCTATTATAAGGGTGTAAAATTATATTCACAAGATGTAAATACACTCAAAATTAAATTTTTTTTTTTTTTTTTTAATTTTGAGTGTATTTACATCTTGTGAATATAATTTTACACCCTTATAATAGGGTATTTAAAGTTTTTATTCGAATGACTCAATCATAACGATGGTTGGATAGATCTTGAGTATTGAGTATTGTTTTTGATCAGCTTGATGTCTTTGACAATTACTTTTTAAATGACGACGGCTTTGATAATGGCTTAACAGCCGAAAGCGCTTAGCCTAAAAGTAATAAATTAATACACACTGAGTATTCGTCGTTTTCATTCACTCAATTTGCATATAGTGTGTACACCATATCCACAGGCATATAAATATGTACTCGTATTATATGTTAAATTTTTCTACTTTTGTTTGGTATTTCCAACACATGAATATACCTCGTTTTGTGATATTTTGTATTTTTATTTTGAAATGTACACATTTATTTTCCTATATGTGCCTTATTGTTACATTTTCTTATATACTTATGTATGTCTTTTGGGTTATTATTTTTAGACAACGCTGGTACATGACTACCCCTTACCCTTTACTTGTAAATACATATACTTATTTGTTCATTTATATGATGGGCCCCAGTAAAATCCTTGCGGGGGGGGGGGGCGGATTTGAAGTTACGCTACTGCACTTAACCCTCTTTTTAGATACTAACCTGTACCAATGTGTAGTCTCCAGCAGCTAATAAGTTTAAGGTGGAAAGAAGCATCCAGCCATTGCTAGATTCTTCGCAGTTTTCAATTTCAAGAAATTTTGTAATGGCACAACTAGCTGTCTCGGTACTTTGGTTCGAAGCCCTCTTACTAATTTCCGATACCATTAAAAGAGATACTTCATGGCAAAATGCTAGAATATCCCAAAATTTTTCATTCATGTCAGAAGTTGGACTTGTACCGAATACCTAATAAATAAATAAACATTAAGATACAAATTGAAATAAATTATAAACTTAAATAATTGGTACACTTTTTTATACCAAATTTGTTTAATACAATGTGAAACAGGTAGTCTGAACTATTCAAAATTAGAGATAAGCATAATTTGGGATACAATTGCAGTTACAATTTAACTTTACTAATAAAATATACTGTGTTTTTACTGAAAAAACTTTTTAGTTGAATAAATAGATTTTCAAACTTCTTGAGACATTTTGGTGTTTCCAATATTTAAAATGACAAATAGATATTAAAATATTGGATTATCCAACTATTTGTTTTCTAATTTCAAAAAATTTACAAACAATTTACCTTACAAAAAAGAGGCAACATATTATAAAGTTTATCATCTTTTTCTTGATCTGTGAGTGGATGGACAGGGTGAGTATATTCAGAGAAGAGTTTTTTGAGATGCATCAGCCCTAGCTGTGTGTGTGGAGAAGAAGGGCCATCTGGTAGCTCAGTTGAGGAGGAGGGGGACGTGTTGGTAACCCCACTCCGCAACTTTCTCATGATGTTCATTTTGAGAGCTTCTTAGAGCCTCCTATAATGAAGCGATTAAGTAAAAATCTATAAAGTGTAAACATGAGAACTTTAAATTTATGGATGAAAATTACATCAAATATAAAAATTTGAATATAATTTATTTTTTATAGTAAGGTTTAATTTTTTTGTATGAATCAGTTTTAAATATTTTAAATTATGTATTAATGACACAAATCCATAATTTTTATATTTTTACATACAAGATAAATCAAAATAATAATAAATTATTGGTAGTAATTATTTAGTCATATGCAGATAAAAAATATGTACACATAACAGTGACTCACCTTGAACTATTATGTGAGTCCCAATTTCAGGCAATATAAAAGTTTATAACAATTCATGAAGTTTTAAAGGCTATCAATTTATCTTATGTAGTTGAAACATTTAATTTGAAAAATAACATCACAGACAGTTTTATTTTAAAAATAGTAATATTTAAATAGATATATTTTGTAAAATATGTATTTTTATATATCTTATACCTACAGATTTAGGTAAACCTAGTGGCACAAAAATATTTTTATTAAAATAACTTATTTTAGTATTTTAAATTTAAATGGTAATATATATTTGCCGAAAAAATATATACGTTTTATATAATATAATAGTTTTGTTTGTCAAATATTATTATTTACTAATTGTTTACTCATTTGTATTTCAAATTAAAATAAGAAAATATAGGTAAAGCGTAATAGTAAGTAAGGAGGAAAAGATCGATTACTTTTGAGTTCCAGCAAATTTGTCAAAAATCCTATTAAACTTAATTACCTGTAAATTATTAAGTAGTCCTAGAATAATGTTTCACATAACGACTACACATTTGTTAAAAAAACAGTTGACACAGTATTTCACAATAAAAATAAATAATATTTCAATTTATTTTCCATTTCAAAGCACACTTAACACTGTTGACATCGACAGTGACGTAAGAGCTGTCAAACAAAATCACTATTTTTAAAGGTTTGTTTTTACCATCTGAACTTCAGTACACTACACTACTCGACACTTAATGAACACACGCTCTTAAGGCCCGTTTCCACGGGTCGAACGACTAGAGGTGGGTTGTTTGTAACACAAGTTAAGCTATGGTTACCGTTAACCATTAGTTAATAGAGACATAAAGCAATTTTTAAAATACATCACTTATCCTTATCCGTAACGTAACGGAGATACGTGACTAATCAAAAAAGGTATAAAGCAAATGCGTTCATAACGTAACTGTTTCTTGGGTTTTAATTTTTAACTTAAAAAATATTCCATCTGCTTGGATCTTCGTAGGGATTGTGCCCCGATATCTCCCTCAGCAAAATAATGTCTTCATTGCCACTGTAAAAAAGTCTTTTTTGTTTTAAATCCATTATTCTATATCAAATAAGTAGTTTGTTATGTTCATTAAAAATAAGGTTATGATTTTTGAGCATACATCATTTTTGTCGTTTGGCCATTGAAAAACGCGAACATAGAACATAAGAATGCAATACGGACGTTAGGTACGTGTGACGGATTGATACGTTTCACGTAACGTAACGAAACCCACGTATCGCTTCTACACCTGCGCATTGCGATACGGATACGTATAAGTGGTGATTTTTAAAACTGCTTTTTGTCCCTTAATGTCAATAGGGTTATTGTAACACGAAAGTTGAGAGGTTCACTATCTGGTTAACTGGGTAGAAGTTTACAAGGAATTATGATTTCGGAGGTTTAACATGTGTTTAGAACACGGAACAATTAAATTTTACTTGTGTTATATATTTTTCTTTAGACATATCACTTATATGCAACACAATATTCATATATATTATCCAATAGGAAGTCATATATTATGTAGATATAAAAGAGTAAATTTGGAGTTAAATATAGGTATGAAGCGAATGGAAATGTGCAGTATATATGAGGAAAAATCATTTACCCAGCTTTGGAATTCTTCATTTGAATAACGATAATCAATAATAGTTTTCGCTATTAATGATCGCCATTTTGTAAAATTGCATTCTATTTTCCTTCACCTGTCATAGATGAAGTAGTTCCTGAAGTTTAGCGCGCTGCCCCAACGAATACCCAACTGTCACAAAACATTACATTTGATTATAGCTGTAAGTGTATTAATTAATAGTATATTACGTAACGTGTGTTGTAAGAAGCATTTTACGCACGAAGCCGCGTAGCGGCGAGTGCGTAATTCCGTGAGTGCGTAAAATGCGTTACAACACGAGCTACGTACTATACTTTACCTACGACCCACTTGTACTTGTGTTTATAATCTTATTAAGGTATTTAAAGTACAAGTAAAAACGTACATCCTCGATGCCCAGCCAAGTTTTATAAAAGTCGCTCCTCGATGCCCAGCCAAGCATCTTAGAAGCTTACCCTCGATGCCCAGCCAAGTTTCGTAAAAGTCCGTCCTAAGTAGTATTTATTTTTATTAAAAATGTATGTAGAATTACCGGAATTTGATAAAATAGCGTATACACCTCTTGACTAAAGTGACATTAATCCCTTAGGTGGATTACTCCTCTCAGGAATCAAACACCACCCGCTGGATTAAATGGGCCACTTTAGTCGCTTGGTGTATAATATACTATTGTTTACTAATATGAGATACATTCAGACAGCTAAAAGATGCGGATTGAATGAAACGGAACCAATTATCATAGTATTAAATGCAATCTCATATCTAATAAATGTTATCTACCATTTATATATAGAATAAAATTCAACGTCAAATATCTAAGTAATACATTTTGAATAAAATCGCTACGTCTATTGACAGTTGCTAAGTGGTTGCTATGGAAGCCGTGCGATTTACTTTACAGCCGTGCGTTTTGTTTTACCGTGCGTAATAGACGTCTTACATTGATTGCCGACTGTGTGTTTTTGACTACTTACAGGGGTGGTCGTAGGTAAATACTTTTTTAAAATGAACTGAATACTTTTCTAAAATCAAGAATTATTCAAATTAAAGTAGCCGGTTACCGGTGTATAGGTACCAGGGTACAGCGGAATTAAATAAAAAATGACAGTATTTTGAAAGAGGGAGCTAGGAAAATTGAAATACAAGGAATAAATACTTGATATTAATTAATTTAAATGAATATGATGGTGGGTTTTATTTAAAGTTGGCTGCATGATAAGTATGTTTTGTAAGTTGACGTAAAAACAAATAAGAAGAAGAAACTATTCTATATTTTACCAAAGTTAGAAATTTAAAATATATTTGTCAGATATCTTAGTTTAATGTTTATCTGTTAAAAGGCGGAATTAATTTGCTAAAAGATATGAACAAACCCGAAGAGAAATATATAATTGGAGTTTGTAACGAAATGTGTCCCTCGGAAGAAATAAAATTGTAAGAGTTTATTATTTTTGTTAAGCCTAGTCAATTACTGATTGTTTTTAGACGCGAACAACAACGTTTATTACACATTTTAGAAATCGTTCCAGGCACAGAAAACTATAAATTACCTAAAGCCGATAAGAATAAAATGGTAAAATGTTTTACTCGATCAGCGGCAGGAAAATGTTTTTTAGAACCAGAAAATTTGAGACCACCGAATATACTTTTACGAACTGTAAATTATCTCTTAGATGAGTGAGTATCATGACTAAAAAGGTAGTTTTAATTTTGTAGATTGTTACCAAATCGTTTTTAGAGTTATTAATAAAAATAATAATGTTCCTTGGATAGTGAAATACGATTTTATTATGGATAGGTTAAGATCCGTTAGGCAAGATATGGTTATACAAAATGTGTCTCGAGCTCATCAAATTGTTATATTGCAACCAGTTATAAGTTTCCATGCTTATGCTGCATACAAGTAAGTTTTTTATACTCTGTTTTGGTTATATCTGGTTTTATTGCATGATTTTAGATGCTGTGAAGAGAATATCAACAACTTTGATTCCCACATTAACAATACTCATTTACAAGAATGTTTAAAAAGATTATTATGTATGTACGACTATTTTGATAGTCTTGAAAAATCTGCAAACACACAAATACGTAATGAATCTTTAACAGTCGCTCGACCGTATTTTGAAACGATGTATTTAATTTTTAATCTAGGAAATGATGATGCTATTAACAGAGCTTTAAAGTTGCCGGCACATTGGAGGTAAAAAACATTTAAATTTATTAATAAATGCATTGTATTTGTATTAAATTTGCCTGAAATTCTATGAAATGGTAGGCGCAAGTTGGAAAAATTGATTAAAATTTAGGTCGAAATTAGGAGATTTTTAAGCACCAAATGTGCAAATAATAAATTAGGTGCATTAACAATGTTGGAAAAAAAAACAAAAAGTTCTCCAGGTTTTAAAAATCAGGCAGACCCGAAGGGGTAACCACTAGGGAAAAAATGTGACAAGATTGCAAAAGTTTGGGATTGCGTGTGGATTTTCAAGTATAGCTAGGGATTTCTAAAGATTGCTATTTCCAGTAATTGTGAGGGTATTGCAGGGATTGCGCGAGTTTTAAAGGCTGTATAAATGAAGGTATTATTAGTTGAGATCGCGGAGGCTACTTGCCACTTTACGTAATTGGATAGAAATAGAAGTGGGTGACATAAATGAAATTATTGTTTTGGGTTATTTTAGGGCCTCTCCAAATGCCTCCATTAGAGATTGTGAGAGAGATTTTACTTTGTCGACAAGAAAAATTCATTGCATTTTAAAAAAACACAAATGGAAATTATTTTCATATCACAGAGAGAGAGAGGGAAATTGTTATGGTCTGAATTTAGAATAAAATTCTTACTTTCATTATTTCTTAAAAACATTCAATAATATAAGAGTAATTAAACAAATTTTAAATTGGTATTTTAATAAATCCCAGTGGATAATAAAAATAACATTGCACATTTATTTCCTGTAGGTAATTATAGTTCGTCTTATCTTTTTTTTCTTAATATGCATTCTTTTATTGACTGTTGTGGACTATTTAATATTTTGGGACACTCGGTATAGTTAATAAATCTAAAAATGCTCCTGTGATTGGTAAAACTCGTATCCCTTCTACACGGCTGGTATTAATCTCCGACTCGCCGAAATTAGTTCGCTACAAGAACGGTTTTGCTTTTCACAACATGTATAATTATTTATTAAAGCGACAATAAGGAAGGAGAATGTAGGAAATTTGGACGTACTTCTTTTGTTTCTCCATTGTGCTCGAGAAATACATGTTTACCAACTGGAATAATTTGAAGCCTAGATTTTAATAGTTTTTATTAACGGACTTTTGGATATTTCGAATTTTAAAAACTTTTGATATGGTTTGTATCATTGGTTTTGAAGCCATCTTTTCTTTGGAAATGACGAGAAGGAAGGTGGGTATTGTATGGTTTGAGGAACGAAAAGGGTTCTGTGCTTTGTGCGACTTATTTTCTTGGTTTCATTCTCATTTACCCTAATTGGGGGATATAATTTGCACAAATTGTTTGGAAATCCGACTATTTTGAGGAAGCAATTCGTTTGTAAGTCGATTTTCCGCCGTTAAGGGATATTATTTTGCACTGGAACCACGATTCACTAAGATTGAATCAACTTCTTTCAACACCTGCAAGAATTCGCCTTATTGTAAGCCTATTGGTGGAGGCTTTTGATTGATTAATTCCACGTGGCTGGATATTGGAATTTTGAGAACCCTCATTGATAAATTGAGTTGAATTATTTTTAGTTTTCACAAATTACAACTTTGTAGATGGTGAGATTGATTATTTTCTCTCCTTGTTGTAGGGTTTTTATTTTTGATTTCCTACTTCTACGTTATATATTCCCGTCTATTTTGGGATTTACTTTGATTTTCGAGATTGGATTTTGTACTCGATTTCACACCTGGTTCGACCTGCTATATACTAGCAAAAATTATTCCCGGCCGAGACGATCCCTGAAGATTTACCAGATATCTACTCCCAATTGTGACCTTGTGGACGTTTGGTTGGAACCCAAAACGTGCCATCCAGCTAAGTATAACAGAGAATTTCGTTTTGCTGAATCACCTCTCAATAAAGACTTTATTATTGTTTTATGATTCTCATTATCACTCATGATTATTAAGTGATTTTATATTAGTTATATCTACTAATATTAATTTATATATTAGTACAATTGAACATTTGCGGCTTGATTTGGGCTGGAATTCCACATCAAAGCATTGATAAGTGTGGTATTTACAATGTTTTAGATAATTATTCGGCTTGTGATACTTATAGATACAGGGTACATACATGTAAAGCTCGTATGATCATACCACGCTATAACTCATACTAAATCAATTACTCTTTTGTTTTATACCTACAATATTTTTGTATTGGTAATTGATATTTTACTTATTTTCTTTTGTGTTTACTTGTAACAGGAGCTTCGCATTGCCAATTTCCTTATTCGCAATAAACGATTGGCCTATACTAGTTGAATTATTTATTTATTTACTTATACGTTAGTTGTGTACATATATTTTCCGCGTTTTGGCTACTTCGATAACGTTTTTTTACGATCGCCTTCAGCAGTATAGTTTCTAAAATTCGGTGGCGCCTATTCACGGATTTGACTTAAATATATGACCAAGGAAACAATAATACAGATAACCCCATATTATTCCCTGAGGTATAGTTCTTAATTATTTTTCTCCAGATATAGTTTAATCACTGTAATTCTTTTATTTAGCACGGGTAATAATCGGTGATAACGCCTTATATAAGCAGCGATTATTTATTTATTTTTGTACTCCAGTATTTCTCAAAAGAATCTAGTTTGATATTTTTTTGGGGGACTATGAATAACCAGTAGACCTACGATATTATTCGGATAGTTTTTTGGTTATACTGTGAAAATTATATTTTAGTAATAACTTGTTGTAGTCTTTGATAATTTTGTAACCTCATATTTTCTCTCAAGAACACTAGTAACAATCGACTTTTTGGGTAAAGGTTAATTACATAATGGTTAATATATCCACTGGTAACCTTAGCTAACCTTAATAATTCTTTAGTTAAGATTAGGGCAACCCTAATGACAGCTTAAGACCATAATAAAATATACTTTATTGTCAAAGAAAAATACTTTCTTATTGACAAAGCTGTTACAAAATATAGTCTGAATAACTCTTAGAAAATGCAAAAAAATCAAAACACAAATACACAGAAACACAGTTTGAAACAGGTTCACACGTCATATATAAAATATCGCAATCCAAAACAGGATTTAACATGTAAATTAGCAAAGTTTGTTGAATGTAAAAGCACAAATAAACAGAAACACATCATTTGAACATAAGTTTACAAGTCATTGAATTAAAACATATTTTACATATCAAAATGAGACTCCATATATAGGTATAAATTAAAACAATATAACAACTTTTAATCACGTCAGAGTTTCATTGTAATATTCCTCAAGGTTGTAGTACAGATTCTGTTGCAAGGGCTTCTTTAACAAGATTTCTGAATTTTTTCATAGCTTTTCTCCTTCCTTATTTCGTACGGTATGTGGTTAAACAGTTTTTTACTTCCGTAAATTAAAGAATATTTCGTCTGGCTTGTTTTTGGAACAGGAAGAGGTATTTTATTTTTTGTTGCTTGACGGGTTACATGATTTGTATAAATAAATAAGTATCTAATTGCGCACTTTTGCAAAACAAAACTCAATGAAAAAGTTGTTTACTACAAAATCCCCAAAAAGCAACTCCATATCTCAAGTAAGATTCAATCACAGAATGATACACCACTTTGGATGTAGAAGAGCTCAGTTTGTTTGAAACAATTTGGAGTGCATAACATCCTGATGCCAATTTTTTTTGTTAAAGCTGAAATTTGCTGGTCAAATTTTAATTTATGACAGGGCTTTTAGTGAAGTCCCTTTTTCGATGGTCCCTTAAGTCACTTTTTTTTGAAATTTAGTCCCTAAAGTCCCTTTTTTGTGATAGGAGAAGCATATTGAGATAATCCCCAATGATTTAAAAACCAAGGGGCTTTTAGCTTTTTGAAAAAAGCTTTTATTTTATATAATATTTAGTTGAATACCAAAATACTAGAGAGTGACTAATGCCTGAGTTATAAGTCGGTGCCATGCGATACTGAACCGAAAATACCCTAACGTAATAAAGCTAACTATCGCGAGACCACCAAATTAGTAGAGGTAGTAGTGAATTCGCACAATTCTTGCCTCTGTGGTATGGTATTTTCACTTTAGTATCGCAAAGCACTGACTGAATCGCGGTATTAGTCACTAGTATTTTGGTACTCACTAATTATTACCAGTCTTATTAGATCACTTGATCCAGGATGTCTGGTTGATATAATTAGTTAATAAGCGTGTTGGAAGAAGATATTCACAAGTGAAGTGTTAAATTTTTGATTTCGGGATTTTTTAACTAAAAACTAAAAATTTCATGGATTTTAGCTATTTAATTAAAAAATCCCGAAATCAAAAATTTTTCTACTGTGACTCTCTTCTTCCAACACAACCTCATATCATTTTTTTTCAGTGGAAAACTAAACCGTATAATACAAAAACTGGAAAATGTAAAGTTAAGACATTTGGTTTAAAGAAAAAGATAAAAATGATTTTATAATAGGAACTTGGGCAAAACGGGCCAGTGATAGTGAAGCCATGTGTACTATTTGTGAAAGTTTAATTCGTGTTGACCACGGAAAATACCGCCTCAGCCAGCATGCTGGAATGAAATCCCACATCAGTAATTGTAAGATCAAACTCACTCCGTTGCAGCTGAAACTTTGCAAGACAGATGTAAACCAACCACAGGAACCTAGCACAAGTGGATCAGTAACTAGGTAGCACAAAAACCGCTGCAGTTAAAGCCAAGTTCTATTGGGCAGTAAAGTCTGTACTATCCAATTATTCGCTAAACTTGTGTATTGATATAAATCAGCTATTCAGAGTAATGTTTTCTTCCGGGGTACCTGATGATTTTTCCCTTTCTCCTGCCAAATTGATGTATTTAATAACCGAAGCTCTGGAACCTTACTTTTGGGGAAAGCTTAAAGAAGATGTTAAAGCTTCTTTCTATACAATATGTTTCAATGAAACTACCAACGAAAGTAGTCAGAAAAAATTGCAGGTTGCAATTCGTTATTGGTCAGACACTGAGTCAAAAATCGTTCAGAGGCACCTTCAGACTTTCTTCATTGGTAGTGCTAAAGCATAGGACTTACATAATAAAATTCTTGACGCGAAACAAAAGGCAGATATTCAATTGAGGAATTTAATAATGATTGGCTATGATGGCCCTAATGTCAACAAAAAATTAATTAATGAAAGTGTGTTAGATGTAAGATCCAAAGGATTGATTAATATAGGCTCATGCAGCCTACATAAAGTTCATAATGCTTTTCTGAAAGGTCTGGAATAAATGGGCATAAATGTCAATGATTTGATTATTAAACTTTTTAACTTTTTTGATGGTTGGCCTGCTCGTTGGGAAGCATATACAGACGTCCAGAATTCCGAAAAAGTATCAAATCATCAGTTTGTTAAGCATGTATCCTCAAGATGGCTGTCAATTGGTCCTGCGGCAGAGAGAGTTATTGAACAGTGGAAATCAGTAAAGATATATTTTCTAAAGAAAATTCTTCACCACTATTTAAATATCACTAAGACGTCAACGTACAAGGAAATTGTTGATCTAATTAAAGAACCAACTTTAAAGGCTCAGTTGTTTTTTGTGGTCGAAAGTGCCAAATTGTTCACATCATATACTAAATTTTTTCAGCAAGAAAAACCTTTAATACATAAGTTACATGAATATGGTACGGAACTGATATTAAAAGTTATAAACAAAGTTTACAAATCTGGGGTGTCACATAGCTCGCTAGATTTAGAAGAAAATTTCTTACCATTGCGGAACATAATTTTTAGTGAAGCCATTTCCAAAGAGTTAGAAAACTTAAAGGAAACTGATGTAATTCGTTTTCAAAATGGGGTTATAAAACATTTCTCTGACAGTGCTAAGTATCTTGTAAAGCAATTAAGTTTGGATGAAGAGGACAACATTTTAAAAAATGCCAGATGCTTAGATATTGGAAAATTTAAAACTAATGAAAGTGAGACACAGATCTTGGAGCTGAGCAAGCAGTTACCATTTGAAGTTGATCTGAATCAGCTAGCTGATGAATGGAAAGTTTTAAGATATGAAGAAAACATCCAAGAAGAGGTCAGCGCCATTGACGAATATTGGTCATTCGTATTCAACATAAAAAACAACATTAATGAGTGAGAGTACCCAACAGTAACAAAAGTGGTGAAAACGATTCTGTGCCTTTCACATGGCAGCGCTACTATAGAGCGAGGATTCTCCACTTTTGGATTGGTACTAACAAAAGATAAAACCTCAATGAACGAGAGAGGTATAAATGCCAGATTAAACGTCATATCCGGTATGAAAAGATTTAAAAATAACCCTTCCCTGATGCCGATGTCAAATGAATTAATTATGCTCGCCACAAAAGCCCACAGAAGTTATCAGGCTTATTTATTAGAACAAAAAGAAGAGAATGAGAGACAAAAAAATAAAGATAAAAAAAAGACCAAAAAAAATGTTATTTAATAAAAAACGTGAAGAAGCAGATACACTTAAAGAATTGGCAAAAGAACTTATTGAAAAACAGAAAACTGAAGAGTAAAAAAAAGCAGCAGAGATGTTGTTTGAAGAGGCAAACAAACTGCTTGAGTCAGGAGTGAAGAGAAAAAATCTCGAAGAAATCACTTTGGCCCAAGGATGAAAACAAAACCTCTACTAAGGGTATGACAATTGCCAAAAAAATTAAGACAGTCAGAAATTTCTTTTTATTTAAAAAAAAGTAATTTTTCTTTATTCAGTTAAATTTTTGATTAGGGTTGAAAAATGTTCCTTTATTTGTACCCTCTAGTTTTAATGTAATATTTTGAAATAAACATATTTATAAATCATACCCCATCCAAGAAATGATTAAAAAGTAAGCATTTACGTTTTTTAAACATTTCTCAACCGGCATTTTGGTAGTGGATTTTCAAAAAAAAATCCCTTAAAGTCCCTTTTTTGTCAGAATTAGTCGCTTTTTCCTTTTGGAGCAGAAACTTGCTAAAAGCCCTGTTATTATCAATAAAGATACCCAGGAATCTGGATTGATTTTTATTCTCAATAAAATGTCCATTCAAGTACAAATTATCGATAGTAGAGTTGAAGGTGAGTAAGTTTTTTTTATGTTACAGCTCAAGTAGTTTGAGTCACACTATTTTTTCGCAACATCCAAATCTCCAGATATTAGTATCTTTCATACGATCAGCATTTTTTCCTTGCCAAAGGAGCGTTGTGTCATCTACAAGGATGGTAAGAATTCCTTGAATTGAAAGATTTACCAGGTCGTTTAGATATATAAGGAAAAGAAACGTGCCCAGAACTGATCCTAGTGGAACACCCCAAAGATTTCCTTAGTGTGAGATAGTTTTTCATTAGATTTCACTAATTGTTTTATATCACTTATATAAGACCTAAACCAGTCATTACACACTCCTCTAAAGCCATAGCAGTCCATCTTCTGCAAAAGAAGTTCATGATTTCACAATCAAAAGCATTGTTGAGATGTGTGTAGACATGTTCAAGAAAGGCAAAGATTGCACCATTTGTGCCTTTTGCATTCTGTAAGCCAAATTGACAATTGGCTAATAATTTATGTGAATAAAGAAAAGCTAACATTCTCTTTTTAATCAGTTTTTCGAGAGTGTTGAGAGCAGGGAGATTGGTCTTGGATTTTCTGAATTACCACCTTTGAATAGAGGAATTACAAGAGCTGTTTTTAGGCACGGAGGGAATGTTCCAAGAGCAAAGGATTTATTTATAGCCATTACTAGAGTAATCAATGCTGAATCGGGAAGGTTATTTAAAATTTTAACTGAAATTCTGTCAATGCCTGTTGAATTATTGTTTTCAACTTCATGTAAGATTTCTTTCAGCTCCAATAAATTTGTATCTTCAATATGAAAAATGTTGGGCATATTTACATTATTTAAATAATCCATTGGATTCGAAGTAGGTACAAGGGATGAGGTAAGTTTTTCAGCTATTGAGTAGTAAAAGTCATTGAGGGTTTCAGGATCTATATTGATGTGTTCTAGAAGTGGGTTTGATTTACATCTTTTATTACCCACATTTTTTATTCTATTCTTCTAGTCAATTTCTTTTGCATGTTTAATTACATGTCTGTAAATTTGGCGATAATTGTTAATACGAGGGCAATTCAGAAACTAACCTCCGATTGGTCACAGTGCGGGTAGTGGGGGGAGTAGCGCGCCAACTGTGCATTCACACGCTCAGCAGGTCAGTCGGCATCAAGCCGTAGTCGAGTGAACATCGTACCTGCGCTAGTTTAGTTTTTGTGGCAGTTTGAAATGTGTGCTGCAATAGAAAATCCCGCCAAATGTGAAGTGCGTGCTGTTATAAGGTTTTTTACAGCCAAAGGATACTCTGCAGCAGCTATTCATCGTGAGCTTTGTGCCGTGTACGGACCAAAAGTTATGAGTGAAGGAGTTGTCCGTGAATGGGTACGTTTATTTAAAAGTGGACGAGAAAACGTTCATGATGAAGAGAGGAGTGGTAGACCATCCTTGGTGACTGACGAACTCGTTCAGACAGTTGATGCAAAAGTTCGTGAAAATCGACGTTTCACAATGGCGGAGTTGTCTACTGATTTTCCACAGATTTCTAAGACTCTTTTGTACGAGATAGTGACAGCAAGATTGGGTTACCGTAAGTTCTGTGCACGATGGGTGCCCAAAATTCTTACCGACCACCACAAAAGTCAAAGAATGGCCTCTGCATTAGACTTTCTGTCACGTTATGAGGACGAAGGAGAACCATTGTTAAACAGAATCGTGACCGGTGACGAAACCTGGATTAAGTACGTGAACCCTGAGACAAAAGAACAATCAAAGATGTGGGCACATTCAGATTCGCCTACCAAACCAAAAAAAGCCCGGCAAGATTTTTCTGCCAGAAAACTGATGGCAACGGTGTTTTGGGATGCCAAAGGGGTGTTGTTGGTTGAATTCATGGAACGTGGGACGACCATTAATCAAGACGTGTACTGTGAAACACTAAAAACATTACGACGGGCTATACAGAACAAACGCCGTGGTATGCTGACTTCCGGTATCGTTTTTTTGCACGATAACGCCCGTCCTCACTCTGCTCGCAGCCCTTCTTGAGTCCTTCAAGTGGGACGTTTTCAACCATCCACCTTACAGCCCAGATCTGGCGCCCAGCGATTATCACCTCTTCATGCATATGAAGAAATGGCTCGGGTCCCAGCGGTTTGATGACGACGAAGAGCTCAAAGATGCGGTCACAGGCTGGCTCAAGGCACAAGCGGGTGATTTTTATGCAGAAGGAATTTCAAAGCTTGTGAAGAGATACGATAAGTTCCTCAATCGTTATGGAGACTATGTGGAAAAATAGTGCAAAGATGTAGTTGTAAGATGTATATATTAAAATATTTTTACTTAACTTGGTGTATTTTTTTCAATCAACCGGAGGTTAGTTTCTGAATTGCCCTCGTATATGTTATTAAAAATTCATCAGAAAAATATTTTCGTATTGAGTGTAATGATCTCAAATTGTTAGCTGAAATTTGTATGCCTTGAGTAATCCGCGATTTTTTATTCTAATTTTTCGTTTGGGAAAACATTATTCAAAGGCTTTTATTAATAATTCTTGAAAGGATTCTATGGAATCGCTTTTAGACAAAACCTCATCCCATGCAATTTCATCGCATTTATGTCTAAATTTGTTACTGCATTTAATAGGAAATTTTAGAAATAAAGCTTCATGGTCTGACAGACCGGTTGGGGTAACCCCGCAAGTCAACCCTTCCCCATCCAGGTTTGTGCAAATATAATCTATAGTAGTAGATGAATGTTGTGAAATTCGTGTTGTTTCTTGAACTGACAATTTTAAGTTATATGATAGGAGCAAGGCGTTAAGTGCTGGAGTCCTGGCTGGAGTAGATGTAGAAGTCTTGTCATCATAATTTATGTTTTAATCTTCAGCTACAATAAGCTGTGAATTGACTGGATGACTTGACAAAAGGGCCTCCAATCTATTCAAAAAAGCTGAGACATTACACGTTGGTGATCTATAAATACAAATATAATAAATATTATTTTTGCTATCATATATTAAAGAGAATTTAAATTCTTTTTCAACGGTGAGATGTTCAAATTTATCTATATTGTTAAGTGCCAGTTCCCTGAGAATGTTCTGATTGACTAAGATAATGGTTCCCCCATGCGGAGATTGAGACCTACAATACTTCGAAGCTATTACATAATTCGGGCATTCAAAAAGTTATTTAGATCTTAGCCAATGCTCTGTTGGAAAATTTTGTTGTTCAAGAAAAAATATAAAGTTCATTACCCTTATTACATACAGACTGGATGTTCAACAATACCAATAAAACTTATTTGTCAACCGTACATTTTTTCGCTATTACAGGTTTTTTTGTCTTGTCAAGTCTTCTGGTGGTGTGGTTGTAGGTAGTTCCATTCCTAAAAAAGAGCATGTCGTTTCATGAGTTCCCAAAAGTTTTTTGGAATTGTCATGGTTGTCCTGAAGTATGTCAGTTATATCCAGATTTTCCAGTTTTTCTCTTCTGTGGCTTAAGTCATTGATTCTCTTCATTATTTCCCTGCCCAAATAGCGAGCTACAACTGCCTTCAGTCCGAATCCATCTCTTGTGTAGTTTGAATGCCTTACAAAGTTATTGCATTTCAAAAAGTTTATATTTTCATACTTAAAGAGATGTATTTTTTTTGTGGAAATTCATATTATTCTCATATATCCTCTGATTTATGCTGATACTATAATATCACTATGGCTCTGAAATAATCAGTGTTTGTATGAGTTGCGTTTCTTTAACAAAGGTATCTAACATAATGCATTTGTTCTACCAAGCCGTAGCACTATGATATCATTTCTGGAAGAGTATCTTGAGTTCATGATAGCAGTATAAATCAGCTTTTCATCACTCATTCCTGGTTTCCTGATTGACTGAACAAAATAATCTCTGGTTTGAGCTAGATGGTTTATCATTTCCCTTCCATGATATCCTGACACAAATAAAATACTCTAGATTTAGAAGTGCCAGCCTCCAAGGGTACTTTAAGACAAATGTTTCCTTTGTTTTCATATTTTTCCTTTTTCACTAGATTATTATCAAGGTGCAGTTGTTTTGAGGTACTGTCCTTTTTCTCTAATAATTTCCTATTATTATGGTCTTGCTTCAAAACAGCATAATCGTAATTTAATTGTTTTAGTTTTTCCTAGGTCATTGTTTCAAATGTTGTCATCATATTTTTATTAATAGCTCTGAGTTCTGCTATATCATTTTGATATCTGCTCAAGTCAACTTCTAATATTTCCATTTCTTCCTGTATGACATTATTTTTCTGAATGAGATTAGTTATATAATATTTTGGTTCTGAGATAATTCCTAATTTGAATGGTGCATGTTGGCGGCTAAGTTTAAAACAACCTGTATGAAATATCAATGAGTTGGACATATGGAATTAACGGGCAAACGCTTGACGTTTATTATTGGTTACAATTTCACCTCACTAGTTTAGTTATTAATGGAGATATCGTTATTCAATGTGGACTATGATTTTTTCAAACTCTTGAAAAAAAAACTAATATCTCGAAAATACTTCCTTTTTGGTATAGCACATTGTGGACAAACTTTACCTAAAATTTCATATAGAATTCGAAAATAAAATAAAAAATATTAGGTTCTATTTAAAATAACAAATTTGACGTCTACTTCCGGTATAACCGGAAGTGTCACATTCAGGATAACATTATATTTTAACTCAGCGTCATTCAAAACCTACAGCCTCGTAATTTCAGATTTTTAGCTTAACTGTATCCGCTATTACTAGTGATCAAATTTTTTGCACCACACCCTGTATATCATATGAACTTCACTATAATCTTGTTACTTCTTTTTTAAATTCACTTCTAAATTGCTATTTAATAAATTTAATCCAAAACCTAAAAGATATTCATTGTTGTATCCAGAATTAAATATATCATTTTCTTTATTTAATAATAATAATAAAACGTTATTTATTGGTGCAACCAAATGGCCATCGACCGAGGTCCTTCAGCTATTAATACTTACATTATTTAGTATAATAAACTTAATAGAAATAAAAGTAACATTGTATATATATATATGTAAAAAAAAGAGTATAAACAACTAAACAAAAAAAGAAAAAAGTTATTGTTAGAATTTGCACTTCATCATTTTTCATTTTCCTTTAATAACTATTTACCACTTCCCAAACTGTCTTATGAGGGTATTTTCGTTACGACTGACGACTGTTGTCTGTAATATCGTTCTATGCATAGTGTATTCATAATTTCTTTATTATGCATCCGATTGGAGAATGCCTAGGACAGAGTTGTCAATCTACCGTTTGATGGATGTCTCATTTTTGTGATGGCTCTTAAGGTTGTTATTTCTGCTGTCTGTAGTGTTTTCCATACAGATCTTCTTATTGTCTGGTATATTATATGGCCTTACTCGAGTATGGGTCTACAGATACTTTTGTATATGTGTGCTGCAGCTTTCTTGCTTATGCCCATGTTACTTTTCCGCCCAACCTATCTATATGCGAGAATAGTATTTGTTTACCCCAAAAAAGTTAGAATTTTGAAATTTTTTTTGAGTTATTTATACGTTTTCCATCAACAACAACACGAAAAAACGGTTTTTAGAAAAAAAATCCTGTGTGTGTCTTGTCGAAGGCCACTTCTCCTTACATGCCTTGTTAGCACGATACAGCCTCCGGAGTGCAATCAGTCACCAATTTTATGATTGACTATTGTTAAGGACATGTCACAGATGAACCCTATTGATTTTCAGCTCACCAGAGCTAATACAACAGGTGCTACAGTACTTTAAGTACGATATTTTTGTCATTTTTGCAGAAGTTTCAATTTGTTAGCAGGATACAGCCTCCGGAGTATATACAATTGATCAATTTTATGATTGAATATTGTTCAAGGTGTCTCACAGATGTATGCTATTGATTTTCAGTTGACTAAAGCGAGTATAGCGGGTCCTATAAATACAGATATACTAAATTTTTGGTTATTTTTTGAAAAATTTCGGTTTGTTACCACGATACATCCCCCGAAGTGTATACAAGTAACAATTTTATGATAGAATATTGTTCACGGCCACAAATGCGGAAAAGTTAGTTTTAATCTTTAAAACCGTTTATTTTTGTATGTTATGCTTCAAAAGTGTTTTCCTGTGCCAATACATTTTTTCTTTGCTATCTCTACGTTTTGATTAAAGTTAAGTTTGTTGTCGATAGTCATACCAAAGTACTTTACACTTAATGTACATGGAATTATGATGGTGTTTTATGTGTTGGTGTATGATTAGAGATTATTAATTGAGATTTCAAAGCATTATGCTTCACTCACCACCTATTGAACCATTTCTCCATTCTGTTCATTAGTGTTTGCAGTCCATTCATTGGGTTTTTGATTCTGTTATTATGACTGATTAAAGCGGTGTCATCTGCGTACTGCAATATGTATTTTTGTAAATTTATGTGATCTGGTGCTAACCCGAAGTTGTATATGTCATAACAGTAAAGATTGTAAAGCAAAGGAGAAAGTGTGGAGCCTTGCGGGACTCCTTGTTGAGGTATAATTGTTTGTGAAAAAGTGTTGTTAACTTTTAATTGTATTGTGCTGTCACTGAGGTAATTTTTTATTATTAGTAGTAGGTATTCCGGGCATATCATTTGTTGTAGTTTGTACAAAAATCCACAGTGCCAAACACTGTCAAAGGCTTTGTTAATGTCCAGGAAAATAGCAGCACTGTGTTCTCCTTGCAGCTTAGAGGTTTGTATATTCGATGTCAGGATTGATATTAGGTGTGTAGTGGAGCACTTTTCCCTAAAACCAAACTGGTATGATGGTACGTATTTTCCGATTTCCCTCTATAGTAAGCTTTTTATAATATTTTCAAAATTTTTGGCTACGACAGACAGGACTGTTATTGGTCGATCATTTTTAACATCCGAGTGGCATGTGTTGGGCTTTGGAATCGTAATTAAGATCCCGTGTTTCCATTCCTGTGGAAAATGCGATGTTTTTAAACAAAATTCATATATCTTTATGATATATAAATAAATTTTATAGTTCAATTTTTTAAATATGTTCCGGGTTATTTTATCATATATAGAGTAAGATCCCAGAGCGTTCTGACATAACTTATTTTCACATGGATGAAACCTTCACGACTTAGTAGCGTCTAGTATACTTTAAATACCTGCCTACTTGTGGAGCTTGCCCTGCGACACCTGGGCAGGTACCAGGTGAGAAAGGTAACTAAAAATTTGAGTTATCTAACTTAAATTTGTATGGCTAATTTTTATATATATTTTGTAGAATATTATTCTAAATTAGAATTATAAAGTGTGAGACACTTTTCATGGACCAGAGCTTTTGTCAGACGCTTTAAAACTCAACAAAAAATTAATGAACTTTACATATTTTTTCATGTCTGGCTTTTAAATATGTTATTCAAGTAACTATTACAAAGTTATATTTCATCAGTCAGACAAATTCGAGTGACCAAACATCCCCTAAACACAAAATTATTCAGCCGGGAGTGCGAGCGCGAGAGCACTATGCGCATGCATTTCAGAGCGAGTGAGACGTTCACAACAACTTGGTTCCCCTTCTTAAACTCACCATCTGCTCCACTCTACAGTGTATTATACGTGCTTATTGCGCGCGCAACCTATAGTATCTAGTGCAGTTCGGGTGTATAAGAGCACATGTTTTTGTTGTTTCTATCGTGTAATTAGTGACTGATATTGTTATTTGTAATAGTGAAAACCATGGAAGAAGAAAAATCTTACAAATTCAAGCTACTGAAGCACCCAAATTTGACAACCTATTTATTCATTTGGGACCATTCCATATCATTATGTCCTACTTCAAAGCTATAGGAAAATGTATGGCCGATTGCGGCTTGTCCAACGTGATGGTGCAAAGTAGTTTGTTAGCTTCTGGGTCAGTTGCTGGATTTCAGAAAGGAAAACACTTCAATCCGTGTAAGAGGCTTCATACGTTGGTGTCAGTAGATCTGCAGATTTTACATTTCAAGTCTTTTTTAGATATTAATAATATAGAAATATCGGATGCAATTATTGAAGAAATTGTACGTCTGCAAAATGCCCCAATGTCATCTTTTGAAATAGAGAATGAAGAGTTGAAAGTACTATTAAATAATTATTGGATTTACAAACAACAGACTTTGAACGGTGAGCATGGAAAAACACCACAGTATTATTTAATATATATATAAACTTAGTCAACTATTACTTAACTCTATCCAGAAGTATTCGTATTGGAGATTTTGATTTATTTAAGTTCGTATTACCGAAGATCACGAATTTATTTTTTATCTTTAACCAGCCAAACTATGCTCGTTGGACTGTTAGATATTGCTCAAATTTATTAAACGTTGCCCAAACTCATCCTAATTTGTACGAAGAATTTCAAGAAGGTTTTTTGGCAATTGAAGAATCAATAAGTCATTTTATAAACAACCAATTGACCTTGTTCTTGAACAAACAATAAACGCTGATGCAGCGAGGAAACTTACTGGTACAATACATTGTACTAACTCAATTTCTGCACGTCAGCGATGGGCCCGCAGTCACGACATTATATCTACAATAATTAGTTCTGTGTATGAACATTTGGATCTGCAGAAAAGGCAAGACGTTTCAGCCGAGCTCACCAATCATGCTATAAAAAATAATGCTAGCAATTGCAAAATTTTATCGACACTTTTGATCTATTTATAAATCCATTCGACTCACAAGTGCCGAAAGATCTATTAATCAATATTTCATCGAGTAAAGCTGCGTCGGAGCCCGTAGAAATTTTTTTGCTTCATATTGAAAAAAATGGTGAAGCTAAACGTCTAACGTTCATCGCTGAGTGTGAATCGAATATTAGCAGATTCGAAAAAAGTATTCAGAAAACAACTATGGAAAACTTCACATTGGATTATTCTAAAAAGAATAAAAGCAAAGTAGGTGGTAAAGTCGAAGAGATACGAATGCAAAGAGACTTTTTTGGGCGTATTCTCGGCATATCTTTAGATTACAAAGTAGACATAGAGAAAATTCTATCATATCCTATTACTCCAATACCATTATCGATGTGCCATATTGATGGGGCAATTTGTAAAACCCAGAAGTCAACTTTGATTAAATCTTTGGAGAAAAATTTGGAGCACGATTCACCTAATCAAATAGACATCTTATTAATTGATGGTTTCTTTTTGCTTCACACCATGAAAAATATACCAAAAACTTTTGGAGCAATCTCAAAAAAAATTATTCTAATGGTAACGCAGCTCAAAGCGACAAGATACGACGTCATTTTTGATCAATATTTCTCTCCTTCGATCAAAGACTATGAAAGAGACCTTCGCAGAGAGTCTACGCAACTAAATTTCAACATCACAGGCCCCGATCAAGTTCGACCGTCAGATTTTTTAAAAGAACTTAAAAATATTAATTTTAAACAGGCTCTTGTTAATTTTTTCATTCAACCCTGGGCATCTGATGAAATGATACCATTTGTTGAAAATAAACGAATATCAATTAATTTTAAACACTGTCATTCTTACATCGTTGATAATAATAAAATTGTATCAAATGTGGATGATAACTTATCGTGTCTAGAGCATGAAGAAGCCGATACAAAAATTGTTTTTCATGTTTGTAATACAGACGTTGAAGCAAATTTCGTTATCAGATGCTCTGATACTGACATCGCGATAATTATGCTAGGACATATGCATAACTTGAAAAATTATGACTCGAATGTATGGTTAAACGCAGACACCGGAAATAAGCAAAGATATATTAATTTGATAAAAGTTTACGAGCATTTAGGACCATCTTTGTGTAGAAGTTTGCCAGGATTTCATGCATTGACTGGATGTGACTTCAATCCCGCCCTTTTTAAGAAAGGGAAAAAACCATTCAATTTATTAATGAAAAAACATGACTATCAGCAAGTTTTATGCAGTTTGGAGATCCAGAGTCGTGTACTGATGAGCATATACAAAAAGACATTTTCCAAAAAATTCAGAAATTCATCTGCGAAATTTACAGTGTTCCTGGTGTACTCGATGTTGATGCTGCCCGACTTCAGCTGTTTGTAAATAATTACAGCGTAAATAGTATTAACGAAGAATTCATTCGAAAAAATTTTGATGCAAGCAGTTTACCACCATGTAAAACTGAATTATTTCAACAATTTCTCCGAGCGAATTACATTTCTAGTATATGGAATAACGCCAATGAAAAACTACCAACCATTTTAACTCCTGAACACAATGGGTGGAGACTAGAAGAAAACCAATATCACTTTCATTGGTTTGATAGTGACCAATTACCCGGAGACATTAGTGAATTCCTTAAAAATTCAGGTACTATACTTTGACTTATGTTTTAAATTTATTGTATTTATAATTTTATATTTTTGAATTCTTTAAACTGTTTTTTGCAGAAGATGCTGCGAGCAACGACAACATCACTGATGACGACGAGGATGACTTGAATGGACAATATCATGATTGGATGAACGATGAAAATTCCAATGACTGTGTCGATAATTGCGATGATTAAAAGATAAACAAATATTTGCTGTAATTAATCATAGTTATATATTTTTTGGTAAAATAATTTTTTCTTAAAATGTTTCTAACTGGTATCTTTTTTACAATAAAATAAAGATAATTCCTTATAAAACAAAATGGCTCCTCATAGATTCACTATCCCAAATACATGCAATAAATAAATTCACTTTAATATTTATTAATTCACAACTTAATAGTGAAGCTCATCCCTGATTAGAAAAAGAGATTTGAAAAGATTCGAAATGGCTCAAAGAGATTAAAAAAGATTCAACTTGACAAATATATAGATATACATTTTGCTTGGGTTGAATCTTTTTAAATTTTTTTTTAATGAGAGATCTTATTGAAATAAGGATGCAAAAATCTTGGATTGAAATTAGTAAGTATTTTCAATACATTTCAATTTTTTACTCTGAGACGCATGCGCATAGTGCTCTCGCGCTCGCACTCCCGGCTGAATAATTTTCTGTTTAGGGGATGTTTGGTCACTCGAATTTGTCTGACTGATAAAATATAACTTTGTAATAGTTACTTGAATAACATATTTAAAAGTCAGACATGAAAAAATAAGTAAAGTTCATTAATTTTTGGTTGAGCTTTAAAGCGTCTGACAAAAGCCCTGGTCCATGAAAAGTGTCTGACACTTTATAATTCTAGTTTAGAATGATATTCTACAAAATATATATAAAAATCAGCCATACATATTTAAGTTAGATAACTCATATTTTTAGTCACCTTTCTCACCTGGTATCTGCCCAGGTGTCACAGGGCAAGCTCCACAAGTAGGCAGGTATTTAAAGTATACTAGACGCTACTAAGTCGTGAAGGTTTCATCCATGTGAAAATAAGTTATGTCAGAACGCTCTGGGATCTTGGACTATTACTGGAGCTTTGTTTCTGCCCCTTTGTAATATTTCAAAGTATGTTTCTTCCTCAATAGTCCGATATTTTCTTTAAAGTGAGTGTTGAACCATGCTAGAATATTCTGATAATGCCTATTGTCATATTGGAGATCATCGTCTTCTGTGAATGCCTCAGTGAAATGTTCAGAAAATATATCTGCTTTCTCTTTGTCAGTGGAGAATAGGATTCAATTTTTATCCAGATCTGGTATGATGTGGTCAGCTTTATATTTACTCATTCTTTTAATTTGTTGCCAGTAGTTTTTCCCCTTAGTCTATTAATTTCATTACATGTGTTGATCTATTTGTGTACCCTGTACTGTTTTATTAACATTTGAATATTCTTGTTATAGGTGTTTATGTGACGTTTATAATCTACATTGGGATTTTTTAGGTAATCTCATACATTTTTCTCTTGTTCTTGGTGGTAGCTCAAAATTATGAAAGTGAATTTTTTCGTAGGGGCAATTTTCTATAATAGCTGATTCTAGCAGTGTGCTGAACTGTTTAATGTCATCCACAGTTGTTCTGGACTGTTCATGTGTGTTTTCCTGCTCCTCATTATGCTTGGTTAGTTTTTTGTTAACTTCCTCTTTGTTACATTTATTTAAATTAACTCTGTATTCATCACTGAGATCTATTTTCTTTTTTAAGTTAATGGTAACTTCTATTGCTGAGTGTTCACAGCCCAGGTCTGGATGAGTAATAACTTGCTATATGTTGTGTTGTAGGTTTTCTGTAAATAGCATCAGGTCTGGAATGGGATCGTTATTTTTTATCATGTAGGGGGGGGGGGTGTTGTGCTTTTCTAAATGGGCTTTTTGTTTATTTACATTGACATCCCCAATAATTATACAATATTTGTACTTGCTTGCTTTATTAAATATTGTCTTTTCTCTATTTTAGCATTTGGGTGAACATAGATCAGTATGATGTGTAGTTTGTCTTTTAGAAAAGGAATAGTAAAATGTGTTGTTTCACTTAACGGGTTGTTCATTTTAGGAGGATTGCTCCTTCTCATGTTCAGCTTTGGATGAACCTGCACCAAACTCCGACCTATTGTATTTGTGTTAACTATATTGCCAATTTTCTTAATGATGTCCCAGTTTCTATAGTTTGTGTTACTGTCTATATTGGTTTTTGTTTCTACAAAGAGTGCACAGTTTATTTGATGTCTTTGGATTATGTTATTTATTAGCAGTTTTTTTGGTATGTAGCTGTTGACGTTGGTATAAAGAATCTTAAGTTTCAACAAAAACTTGATCATAATTTACACTGTAGATGGGTTGTGTTGGTGAAACCGTTTGAGATTCGTCGAGATCAAACATAAGTATATATACTCTGTTACCAGAAAAGTGTGCGACTGTATGTATGTTGTATTATGTGTGATAAATCTTTTTCTTAGTTTTTTGATCAGTTCATCTCTTTGTATGTTTTTTTCGTTGTTAAGTTTGCGTATAGTGTTTATGATCACATCATGGACTGTTATATGGGAATGTATTTTTAAGTTCTTGGTTCTTTTTGTATCAATTTCTGCTGATTTTTTTGTTTAAGGGTTTGATTTTATTGTTGGGTATACCTTCTATTGGTTTTATTGGCTTGTTCTGGCACTTTAGTGACCAAGCCGCTTGATCTTCAGTACCACAACTGGAACATTTTGGAGGTAAGTGTGTTTTACATTTGGTGCATTTGATTGGTTTCTTGCATTTGTTTGTTGTATGGGTAAATTTTTGGCAAGGGGTTGTGGAATTGGAGCAGGTGGAATGCTTGGGTATACTGGATAGTGTCAGTGTTTGTAGAGAAAACCTTCGTTCAAAAGTTTTTCAGTAGAGGTGATGCATCCTGAGATAATTCTAACAAGTGTGGTAGCTTTTGAAATTATTATTTTGCAGTACCTGTGCTGGCCTTCTTTAGCTATTCGCTTATCTATTCATCTGTTATTTCATGTTCTACCGAACCTATGTAGACACTGTATGAGACTAATGAGTTGCTTACATGTGTTTGGTGTTTTGTTGATGTTTGAGTTTCTGCAAAATTTAAAATTTGTTTATCGCCAATTAGTTTTTGGAGAGTTTGAGTCGTTTTAGGTTTTTCTTCAACTGATTTTAATAGAAATCCGATTTTGGTTTTCAGTATCACATCATTTGAATTGGGATTTTCTATTTCCCAGATATCTGCGAGTTTTGTTCTTGTCAGAGTCTCATTGGCTTTTATGTAGTACAAATGTTTGTACTTTCTCTCATTTTGGCAGAATTATTTTGGTGGAATATATAGGTAGATGGTCCTGGTTTGTTTAGAATTGTAACTAGTTTTATTTTTATTTATGAAAAATGTCTTTTTAAAAAGAACTCAAATTAACTATAACAAAAATATATTTTTTACAAAGAGCAGAAATAATACAAAAAATGTATAAAGACTGTACTGAGAGTTATACAAAGAATGATTTAAAATGGTGTTCAGACAGAATATAGAATATCCTATAAAAGTGTCTATTATGCGGTTTTACAGGTGCCTATTTGATAGCGCTGCAGACATAACTAGCTTAATTGTTTTGTTGCTTTTGTGCATTAGTGTGGGAACTTGTTCCAATTATGTTATTTATTTCTTGTGATAATTGTGGTATATCTGTGTGTTTTCTTTTGATATGTGGGTTTTCTCTTCTGTCTTTGTTTTTCCTTTTGATTCTTACTTTTTTCCAATGACCTGAGTCATCTATATCCACCTCAGAGTAGCTTCCTTCTGATTGGATGTTTGGTAAGTTGAATTATCGCCTTTACTGTCCATCGCGGCACTCCAGGTGCTCGCTCCATGACTATCAGTACATGACTGTTCTTTGTTTTTTTTTGGGAATTTGAAACTTGTATTCAAATTTTTCTGTTTTGTCCTAATTTTCCCTTTACTACATGTTTTAATCGATTCAGTTGATCTGTTAGTGTAATTGAGAAGGCATTATTTTGTTCACAAATAATATTGTTCAATTGCAAGTTATTCATTTTCTTTAATTTAATGTTTGGTCTATAATTTGTTTTCTAAGATAATTATTATATCAAATTACTTATTTGTTGAAATTACAATAAATAAATAAATACATTAATATGATAAAAATAATTGAAGCATTAATTTAATTTTTTTAAATGTTGACATCTGATTTTTAAATTGATATAGAAATTTTTGAGCTATAAAATAAATTTTATTCTATATTTATAAATTTATTTTAATATGTATATATTGAATAAAGTATCTAATTTTTTTGTAGGACTAGTTTGGTATCGATTGGCTTAGACATAAGTTTTTTATACAAAAATAACAATTTACTCAGGGTCTGTAGACGTTTAAATAAACTCCCCGTTTTACTGCACTCGTTGGCGTTTTTAAAAGTACCACATATTAGGAGGTAAGTAATCTAATCCTATGAGTCTCAACTGCTTTCACTATCAGCCGATAAAGGAAATAAAGTTCTTATAATGGAAAAGCATTTGGCTATATTTAATTTCCTTAATTCATTATTTAAGACGTTACTAATTACATGAAAGCTTACTATATTATATATCATATTGATTGAGATCATTAACGTAGAGAATGGGCTGAGCATTAAGTGTCTAGAAAGAGACAAACTTCTGTGACACCAATACAACTGGCCATACATTCACTTTGTCTCTCTCGTACTTTATATCTGTATTCACTGTACAACTGAATTGATTAAGATAGTTAATTTTTTAGGTTAAGTCTGAAAATAATGTCCGTAGCATACAATAGTAAGAACGTATGTTTTCCTATTGATGTTCTAACCAAGTTACTTTTGTACAATACCACCAGCGAACTAATCGTTGATTGTAGATATTATGGATTAAAAGTTGATGAAAACGGTGTACGGTTTTTGAAGACTGACTTTGTCGAAGGGAAACCAAACGTAAGCATTTTATGAATCTTTAAAATGTCTAATTAAATAAATTAAATAACCCATTTAATATAAAGATGTCCTATAAATTTCAGATGAAACTGAAACATAGCAGAGCTATTGATGAAAAATTGCAAAAAACCGATTTAGCAACACTACTTTTGTACGGGGAAGAACATATTGTCAGTAAGGTTTAGTTTATTAATGTTATCGAATAATTCCTTTAATCTAAAGATATCGTTTTGTATATATAAAAAGGAAAATAACGAATTATCAAAAATACTGAAATAAATGGTATGGAACTTATAGTAGCCCAATGCAAATACGACTTTTTTGAGTAAAATAATGTAAAAATTAGTTACAGGATGTCAATAGTCGGAATCGCTGGTGAAAGAGATTAGAAAAAGGGGAAAAGCAAATCGATTCGAGTGGCGATGGGTGTTTTAGGGGTCGAAAATGGTATTTTTGTGATTTCCAGCAAAGTAGTAACTACTGATCGAAAAATTGTCTAAAGAAAAGTTGTAAATAATTAGAAAACCTACCATTTTGCTTTAGGGTATTTTTCAGTATAACCTCAAATTTTACGAATATCGGCGAAAAAACGGTTTTTTGATTTCTAAAAAAAATTTACACATTATTTTGTACATTATTTAGTTCTTAAATAATCCTGATTTGTCCGAAACCTGTAACTTGAATAGTTTGTGAGATATTAACGATTTTTGTCTCGAATTAAACTTTAAGATAAAAAATACCCTTTCAAAATTATAAAAACGAAAAATGCAACAGTTAAGACATTATTAAGTTACAAAAATTTATCCACTTTGATTAATATTTTCATAAAAATATTTCGATTAAAAAACAGTTGCTGATATTGGATCTAAGTTAGTTGCACCAATATATAAAAGTAAAAATGATTATATTAAATTAAATAAACTTAGGTTCCTGTAATATCAATCTGCAGCCAAAAAATCTACTTCAAAACTACTAAAATTTCCTCCAACTGAAGAAACAGCTGTGCAGTTATAGAGTGTCCCATCAAATACAAATTTGGCTGCTAGGTAACGAGCTTGGTATGGACAAGGCAGAGGAGTGGACATGGGAAAATAATCAAGGTGTACTTATCGATGGCCTAATTCCAATATCCCGTATCTGGAAAAACGTAGTTTTATAGGAGATGCAAAAAACCGTCTAATTCTTAAATTTTTAAGGAACTTTCATGTTTTATTGTTTAGTTCAATTTTTTAAATTTCATGTAATTTATCTAATGTAGAGTAATCAATATTTTAACCTTTTGTTAATATTTACGGCAGATACGGGATATTGATGCAGTTAATTTCTTATAAAATACAGATACGGGATTTTAAATTTAGAAGAACTTTAAACGATCTAAATAAAATAACTGAATTAAATAAAGACTTTAATGGAAAAATATCGAAATATTGAACACAACGTAATTAACATTCTTTAACAAACAAAAATAAACATTCTTAACAATATTCTCATAGTCATTATTTTTTTAAACACTTATTTAAAGAAAAGTATACCTTAAGGTTGGATAATACATCATAGCCAATTATTCAGTAAACGCATGGCAGTCGGCAGGAATGAATGATTTCAAATTTTCAAATGATTAAATTTATCTATTTTGATTTTAAGTCTGTTCAAATGAAGTCTTGGATATTGAGTCACTTCAAATCCCTTTGGATTGATTCGCACAAGTAGTGGCTCATACGCATGGCTAAAGTTGATCTTAATAAAAATTTTCTTCTCAAATGGACAATATTTTAGCGCCCTTAAATCCGTTACGATTGGGTAATTCACACTTGAACCAGGGCGAATACTTTTGTAACCCATTTCCTTCACTGCATAGTTTCTAAAAATTGTATGGTTCAACAAAAAGGCTCTATATGGTTGTGGTTTTGCTTTGGCTTCTTCTATAACTCGTATGTAAACATGAGGTAAGTAAATTTTTCTGTTTTCAAGTTTTACTTCTATGAGGTGATGTACACTATTACACTCCATTTGGGTGTGTCATTTCACCAAATTTTTGCTCAATTGTCTGCCTTCTTTTTATTGCAAAATTTAGCAGAGCATTAGACAAAACTGCATTCCTGTTTTGGTAGCAGCATCCGTCAGATCATAATATAACTGGCAAATTAGTATCTAGACAATTTTCTTCTATATGTTTAACTATCAAAGAGGTGAATGTGGAGGCACTCAAATCGCCCTCTATTTCATCCCCCCCTCATGAGATTCCAAGTTATACACTATAAAATTGTGCAGTTAGTTTATTTTATAGTGCTGGCGTTGATTAGTGGGCAATTTTTCACAGCTTGTAGATCCATGGTAAAAGTATAACTTTGTAAACGGCAGGCATCTTCCTTGTCTTTTGATTTTTCTTCACAAGCAATATTTTTCTGCTCTATATGATTGACATAATCTTGTTCTTTTATATTTCCAACCTCGTATGAAGCACATGTATCACAGAAATTTTTCTTTGGTTTATATTCATATTCATATCACAAAATGTATTATCAAAAATAGTAGAAGACACTTTTGCTCTATTATTAGTATCACAATAGGTTACATATTTCCTATAAAGTTGTACCTTCGACTGAATTATGGTTTCTAAATATAACTTACTACTTAGGCCAGGAGCACTACAGTTTGACATGGCTGTGTCGTGACGTAGATTAGATATTGGTTGGAATTGCTTGGAAATCATGTAAGAAAAGAAAATATGAACGTGCGCCAGCTGAAAAAGTTGTGCTATTTGCAGGAACAATCATAAACTGCAAAAAAACGCAAAAATCGCTCATTTTTTCCGATATTTCTTAATATAACTCTTTATATGCAAGATAGAGAAAAAAAGTATATTTACAAATTTGTTCTTTATAAAATTCTCTACAAGATAGAATTGGTTTAAAATCGATATATTCAATTTTTTCGTTGAGAAATGGCGATAAATGCAAAAAAAGTAGCTAAAAAACGAGGTTATTTTAAAGCATTTGTTTCGCAGGTAAGAAATTATCCAATCACGCTATAAATTGGGATTTAAGAACCTCACTATAGTATAAAACAATATGCCAAAGGCCGATTAAATTGGCCTGATAGTTTTTACATGAATTCATTGTTAATTAATTTCCGCGAAAAAATTAACGTCATTTTTGCGTTCATGCCAAGCTTACATTTTTGAGTTGTAATAGGCGCCGATTTTTTTACAACTACTTAGACCTCTAAACTATAATACACAATAGTTATAATGAACAATTTTCAAGTTTTTATCATTTTTTACGCGATTTTGAAAAGTTGAAATCGACGCTTCAAATCGAGCGCGGCGCAAAAAGTTGCTGTATGTCGGCTTCTATTAGGCCAATTTTGATGATTTTTTTTTAAATCGATTTAGCAAAATGAAGGAAACTAATTTTTCAGAATGGCGTCTACCAATTTACGTTTTCCATCAACAACAACACGAAAAAACGGTTTTTAGACAAAAATTCTGTGTGTATGTCGTCGTCGTTGGTCACTTTTCGTTACATGTCTTGTTAGCACGATACAGTCTCCGGAGTGCAACAAGTCACCAATTTTATGATTGAGTATTGTTAAGGACATTTCACAGATGAACCCTATTGATTTTCAACGCACCAGAGCCAGTACAACGGGTGCTTTGGTACTTGAAGTAATACATTTTTGTCATTTTTTGAGAAATTTCAGTTTGTTAGCAGTATACAGCCTCCGGAGTTCAACAAGTCACAAATTTTATAATTGAATATTATTTAGAACATCTCACAGATGAACCCTATCGGTTTTCATCTCACCAGGTGCTATAGTACTTTACGGGCGACATTTTTGTAATTTTTGGAGAAATTTCAGTTTGTTAGCACGATACAGCCTCTGGAGTATATACAAGTGACCAATTTTATGATTGAATATTATGCAGAGCGTCTCAAAGATGAACTCTATCGATTTTCAGCTCACTAAACCCAGTACAACTGGTGCTATGGTACTTGAAGTACCAAATTTTTGTCATTTTTTAGAATTTTTCAGTTTGTTAGCACGATACAGCCTCAGCACGATACAGCCTCCTGAGTGTATATAAGTGACCAATTTTAAGATTGAATATTGTTCAAGGTGTCTCGCAGATGTACCCTATTGATTTTCAGCTGACTATAGCGAGTACAGCGGGTCCTATAAATCCAGATATACAACATTTTTAGTTATTTTTGGAGAAATTTCAGATTGTTAGCACGATACATCCCCCGAAGTGTATACAAGTGACAATTTTATGATAGAATATTGTTCAGGGCCACAGATGCGAAAAAGTTAGTTTTAATCTTTAAAACCGTTTATTCTTTTACTTGAAATAGTTGTATTAGAGGTTATGTTTTGAACTTGTGAACAATTAAGCGCGTTCAGCCACGCTAGCGCAAAGTTAGCACTAGCAGTGACGTTTTGTGAAAGCGGTTGAAGAAGGCTGAACGTCTATTCTTTCATGCTCTGTGACAAACAGATAAACATGACCTCTAGATTTATTTTCTAAATGGAAAACCTTATAAATTACTTAGGCTCGTATTCAAAAACGCCTAATAACAGTTATAGGTCCCATAAAACCGCTATTGGTTCAATTAAATCGTTTTCCGCATTCAGAAAGGACCCGGTAAAACTATTGCTTCAATAGCGCTATTGGTTCCATACATAAGGCCGAATCGTGTGTTTTCGTATTCCCAAACGTTCAATAGGCGTTATTGGTTCCATAAACCGACCCATAAGTTATAGATTGAACAATCTCCCAATAGTGTCGCTATAGGACCATTAGCGGTAATGTTGGAGTAGATGAAGTTACAGGTTTGATGTTTTTTACGGTGCTGTGCTGAAATCGATCGAATACATTAATTATGAAAGGTGAGTAAATTGCTAAACAATAAAATTAAAGATGTATTACAGATGGTTATAATGTACTATTCGATCTTAATCGCTACTTATTGTAATCATAACCTAAAAAATATGTGCATAAATACTAAAATTTCTGTGTTTCTAAATACAGTAGAAATATCTGGTTCATTTGCGTCAAATTTGTTTAATAAACAATGTACATACATTCTTCATTATGTAGCAATAAACTAAATGATCATTTTAATTTAGAAAAATATTTACTTACAAAAAATATAATAAGTAAACATTTTTCCTAAATACATATTTTCTTATTCAAAATAGTTAGATTCGTTTCTATAGAAATAGACCTACCCTATGGCAAAACCAGTAATTTATGTGTTTGCACATATCTACCATGAAAGAATAGCATTATACCACATCATGGTTAAATAAAGAATATTGTTTTCCATACATATATTTTACCATAGTACAAGCACCTCCTTTGTAAGCTTCTGAAAACCACGAGGGTCGATTCAGGTACCTGCTATTTATAGATTTATTACTTATGTTTGTATTTTAAAAGAAAGGGAAACTTTAATCTTAAAACTTTTTTGTCAAAAGATATTGCTTGGAACAGAATAAAACGCACTTTCGAGTACAACGAATCGTTTGTTTTTATCTTCCTGCCGTTACATTATCTTTTACCAAGATTTGCTACCCGCTTGTTAGAGGGTTCGTTATCTTCTGAAGACATCTAAGACAAGAAAGTACAAGCGGCCAGATTATTTCGCCTAATTAAATAAAGCCGATTTCAAAAGGCGCTTTCGAGTTTCGAAGCAGTCTGCTAGTTGCTGTTATTGGACGCAAGTTGGAAAAATTTACGAAGAGAAATGGTGTTATCAGCACCACGATGCAAGTGCTAATATCACTACGGTTTTATGCAACAGGGTGTTTTCAATTGGTAACTGGAGACTTCTTTAGTGTATCCCAGCCAACAGTGTCATGGATAGTGAAAAACGTGTCTCTTGCTATTGGACAATTAGAGAGACATTTTATTAACACTCCTGAAGACCTTAATGTAGCAGCAGAAGATTTTTTCAACATTAAAGGTTTTCCTCGTGTCATAGGTGCAATAGATTGTACACATGTCAAAATAACCTCGCCTGGTGGCGAAAATAGAGAAGTATTTAGGAATTGAAAAGGACATTTTAGTATTATTGTCCAAATGGTTTACGATGCAAAATGATACATCTGGAATGTTGTTGCAATATGGTCAGGCTCAACACATGATTCCACAATTTCTAATGACTGTCACCTTCTTGGGGATAGTGCATATGCTTGTAAAAGGTAACAATATAATAAATAAGCATATAAAAAATATTACCTACCTACCTACTTACATATTTCTTTTGAAGAAATACTATATTTGTATATAAAAAGATACTTTAATTCAGTCAATAGTCTTTTGTCCTATTTAATAGTGAGATGTATATAAACCGGCATTCTAAAAAGAAGATTTCCTTGTCTATCTGTAGGGATTACCATCAATGTGGAAACAGTACTAACTGTTATTACTGCCACTGCTGTTCTCCACAATATCTGCCTAGGTGAAAGTGATTTTTTAGAAGATGAAGAAGAAGTTGAACAAGATCCAAATGATGGTGACTAAGAAAATACTCCTTTAATACTTCTTTAATAAACACTAGTATTTAGTGAATAAAGTAAACTATGAAATTTAATGCACTCTAGTTTTATTCATTATTGAAAATATATTTTCCTGAGATAGTTGCTATTTACTTTCAATAAAGAACTTCATTTTATTAATGATTCCTGGGGAACTAAAAATACATTAGTTGTGATATTTTATTAACTTAAATTTCTTATTTACCATTCAACTGTTTACTCCTATTATTTATAACCATCATCTGTATTTATTATAATACAGAATTTCAGGCAAAATTACAAATGTATAGCCCATTCACATACATGTTAATATTATGGAAAGGTGTCGCAAACTCTAAGTGAATGGGCTATGGTACAATATAAAAAAATCTGGAGTGGTCTCCACTTAAACTTTTCATATGCAGGTTTTTTATCGATTAAATCGTTATTACTTTTAAATACTTTTCCTCAGGGGTGTGCCCATGGGAGATTATTGGGGAAATTTTTTTATGGACGTCTTTACTAGTTTTAGGAGAAAGTTGTGGGAAATTGCATTTGAAACAACTTTTATTTATAAATTCTTGACATAAAACTATACGTCACATGACTATAAATACCTCATTTATTGATTTTAAATAAAACTTGTAGGAAAGCTAAAGTTTTATACAACTGCACCTAGGAAATAAAAGTTGACTTTAATATTCCTTTGCATTAGTGCGAATTGAACAATATACCTTATCATCAGCTACCCTTTTTTTTGGTTTCCGCTTCATTTCATCATATAATGCTTGGAGTTGCCCCGCATTTCTAACTCCCGTCTTCTACAATAAATTATAAGTGTTTACCACGGCGTCCCACGTGGTTTTTTTTTAGCTCTCACCGTGGTACCGTCGGTTTTTTTTATTTTCTATGACACTCGTGTTTTTTCACAATGGCATATAACTTAGCCCTTTCGCCTTTCGTGTAATTACGGGAACGCTTCCCGTTCTTTTCTTCTTCCATTGTATGGGAATAAATGAACGATTATTCCTTAAACACACATAAAGCTTCAATAGCTCTTATTTCACTTGGAAGGATTGGATATCATTCAAATTATCTTGAATCGTTGATAAAAATCAAATATATTTTATGAAGTAGAAATTTTTTATTTTTGACAGTGACAATTTTTTGTAACTGACAGAAAAACTTCCAAGGTTGAATTGAAAATAAATATTTAAGCTATCATGTTAGCAGTTAGACAAGTTAGAAATTAAACATAACTCCCGCCTTGGACGTTTTCCGGGAGAAAACTCCAACTTAAACAAAACACTTCACTTCAGATAACTTCCGCACACAACACAGTACATAAAACATAAAAAATAGCTAACCTAATGACAAAGTTTAAGATTTAACAATACACAAATCTAGGTATCATCAGGAAGGGGACATACCTTCGCTATAGACCTAAGAAACGTTCCATCTGATGTTTTGACTCTAATTAAACGAACTTTGCCGTCTGAACCCTGAATAATTTCAATGATTCGCGCGAGAGCCCACCTGAAAGGAGGCAAGTTATCCTCCTTTAAAAGGACTAATTGATTAATTTCCAAATTTCGGGTTTGATTGGTCCATTTTGGCCTTTGCTGAAGCCTATTAAGATATTCAATGGACCATCGCTTCCAAAATATTTGTTTGAATTTAATACACTTCTGATACATTGACAATCGATTTTCTGGAATATTACTCAAGTCTTTGTCTGGGAATGCTGAAAGATTGTCGCCTATTAAAAAATGTCCCGGTGTTAAAGAGTTTAAATCAGTCGGATCATTTGATAAAATGCTAAGAGGCCGCGAGTTCATGATGCTCTCAATGCAAACCAAGACTGTCGAAAATTCCTCAAAATTTAGAACTGTTTTACCAATAGCTTTAATCAGATGATGCTTAGCACTCTTAATTGCGGCCTCCCAAAGACCGCCCCAATGTGGTGAACGAGGTGGGATAAATTTCCACTGAGTCTCATTTTTCGATAAAAAATTTTCAATAGACTCAATATTACTTTTGGATTTAAAAAATTCGTATAAGGTTTTCAAATGGTTACTGGAGCCAAAAAAATTAGTGGCATTGTCAGAGTATATTACCGAAGGATTACCCCGTCGGCCTATGAAACGTTGTAATGTGAGCAAAAATTGTTCTGTCGACAAGCCCGACACCAATTCTATATGGACGCACTTAGTAGTCATACATACAAATATAGCAATATATGCTTTAACTTTAGAGGCTTTGCGTAAATTCGAGGTTTTAATTAAAAATGGACCCCCAAAGTCCACACCGACCTTTAAAAATGGACGACAAACTGAAATTCGATCTTTAGGCAGATCTGCCATCATTTGCTCAGCACACCTAGCTTTAAATTTAAAACAAGGGATGCACTTGTGGATTATGCGTTTAACAGCTCTAAGGCCATCTAAAGGCCAATAACGTAGTCTAAAGTTACTTAACACGGTTTGAGCACCGGCATGATATAATTTAAGGTGCTCTCTCCGTAGCATCAAATCAATAATGTGGCATCTAGCGGGCAATAATATTGGATGCTTTTGTGCAAATGGCAGATCAGCATTTGACAATCTCCCGCCAACGCGGATTAAGCCTTCCAAGTCAATAAAGGGATTCAAAGAATTAAACTGTTTATTTCGAAGGACCTTTTTGTTTTTTAATAAATCTTTTTCTTGAGAAAAATAATGTTGTTGCAAAACTTGCAATGTTGCCTTTAAAGCATGTTGTAATTCATCTACTTTTAAAGGACCAAACCTTTTATCATCTTTATGTTGTAAATTATGTCTAAACCGAAGACAGAATGCAACTATACGTTGTATTTTCAGAAAATCTGAAAACCTATTGAAAATACTTATCATATAATTTTCAGTAGAGGTTGTACTCATAACAACTTTTCGTTCTTCCGGAATTTTCTGAATATTAACACTTGACTGAAATGAATTTAAATTAAAATCAACATTTTTCAAATGTGAGGGCCCTTGCCACCACATATTATTAGAAATAAGTTCTTGCGCCATCATACCTCTAGATACATAATCAGCTGGATTTTGTTTGGTAGGAATGTACCTCCAGGTGTACAAGGATGTTAGTTCTTGAATTAAAGAAACTCTATTAGAGACAAATATATTCCATCTACTTGGATGTGATTGTAGCCATGCAAACGAAATTTGCGAATCAGTCCAAAGATTAACACTGGCTATTTGGAAGTTATTTTTGAATGTTTCTAAAATACGATGGGTGACCTTTGCTGACAACACGCATGCGCATAATTCCAATTTTGGAAGAGAAATTGTTCGCAAAGGACAAACTCTAGATTTGGCACAAATTAGATGACAAGAAACACTGTTATTTTCATAAACAGTTCTTAAATATATACAACACCCATATTCCTTTAAGCTTGCGTCTGAATAAGAATGAATCTCAATTCGCTTGATATTGCGATTATTAATTAAACATCGCGGAATTTTTAACTCTGATAATTCAAGAATGTTTGTAGAAAATTGAATCCATTCGTTACTTAACTCTAAATTTAAACAGTCGTCCCAATTTAAATTCAATAACCAAAGCTTCTGCATGAAGATTTTGGCTGTTATGACAATTGGAGCAACAAGCCCCAACGGATCATAGATTTGAGCTATAATAGCTAAGACGTTTCTTTTCGTAATTGGATTTACATTTATGTTCTTGGGCAGAGAAATAGAAAAGTGATCTGATTTCGGCTCCCAAAAAACACCCAGCACTTTATTGGAATTACTCTCAGAATTTATAGAGTAGTTTTTGGATTCAGTTTCTGAGGTAAAATTGTTCATAAACTCAATGGAATTTGAACACCATTTATGAAGTGTAAATTGGCCTAAATTAAGTAATTTTATTAATTGGGTTTTCAGTTCACAGAGCTCCTCGAAAGAGTCAGCTCCAGCCAACACATCGTCAACGTATGTTTGAGTTTGGATTGCCATAGCTGCCAACGGAAATTCTTTTTTATACATGTCTGCCAATTCAACGAGACAACGAGTGGCTACATAAGGTGCAAAATTTGTTCCGTAGCTAACAGTTAACAATTCAATGCATTTAATATCATCTGTTATATTTTCTCGCCATAAGATGTTTTGTAAGTAAATGTGATCAGAATTAATCAAGATTTGCCGGTACATCTTTTCGATGTCTGCAACAACAGCCAACATATAAGCTCTAAAGCGACACAAAATGTCAAATAGCTCTGGCTGAACAACAAGCCCTTTTAGACATATGTCGTTTAATGAATATCCCGAGGTGGTTTTTAGGGACGCGTCGAAGACCACTCTGAGACGCGTTGTAACTTTATCATTGCGAATCACACAATGGTGAGGTATAAAATATTTGTGGTTATTGTGAATATTTTTAAGATCAAGAGGAATGTACCGTGCATGACCTAAGTTGATGTATTCTTTAATAAACTCTGAATATTGGTCAAACAATGACTTATTTTGATGCAATCTTTTCTCTAATGAAAGAAAACGTTTTTTGGCATATGAAAAAGATTCGCCTAGTTTAGAACTCTCAACGGGCGATTTAAATGGCATATCCACTTGAAATCTACCATTATCCAAAATTTTTGTGGTATCCTTAAATATTTGTTCAGAAAGTTCATCTTCACTTGATAAAATACGTCCTTGTGGCACATCTTCAACTGCCCAGAATTTTTGCAGCAAATTGTCGATTTGATTGAAATTAATGAATAAAGAATGTGAGGGAACTTGATCACATGTTATAAAATTTGACAAGATTGTTGGGGATAGGACACCTCCTACCACCCAACCAAGATGAGTATTTTGTAATATGGGTAGGTTGTCCCCAAGGTTAATCAGACCAGGTAAAAGTAATGAATAATAAACATCTGCTCCTAATAACAAATCTACGTGATCTGGAACATCATAATTTGAGTCGGCCAATACAATGCTACAACGGATTTCTAATCGATCTGTTTGTAGAGGGAATTGAGGCAGCTTAGAAGAAATGAAATTTGTTACTGAACAATTTACTTCAAATGTTTTTGTTGGGTCAACCTTTGAGAACAATTTAATATCTATTCCTTCACTTACTTGCATGTGACCTGATACACCACAAATTGACAAGTTTTTATTATAGGTAGGGTATTGTAGTCTTTTCGCTAATTTATGTGTGATTAGTGATACTTGAGACCCACTATCAAGCACGGCTCTGGCAGATATTAAATGGCCATTGTTATTTGAAACATGTACGGATGCAGTTGCCAATAAAATATGAGATTTTTGGTTTATAAAAAGGCTTGACATAGTGTTGGATTGTGCCCCAAGCTTGTCACTAGTGGAAGCTTGAGCAACCTCCGAATTTTGTATTTGTTCTATGTTAGAAGCTTGATCTGAGTTACTACTCGATTTGTTCATGGAATAACCTTTTTGTTTGTGATTGGTAGGCCCACGATTGGAATCAAAACTCGAATTTTGTTGAGCATTTATTGTATTATTGTGAGAATTATTAGATTTTGACGAATAATCGACAGAATTTCCCGCATGTAATAGGGAATTATGAGCTTCGCCGCAAATAGGGCAATTCTTCCACTCACATTGACTTACATGATGTGGAGCAAAACATTTTAAACATAACCGATTTGAAAATATAAACTGTTTTCTTTTATTCAATGGCAATTCTTTGAATTTAAAGCATTTAAACATGTTATGATTTGACATTTTGCAAAACAAACAACTTAACTTTTTATCTACATTAGCAAAATTAGAGTTTTTACGAGGCAACTCTGGCGAAACCAAATTTTCAGCAGCCTGACATCTTTTCTCAACAAACTTGAGGAACCCGTCTAAAGTAGGTAAAAGAGTAGGACCTCTTTCCAATTCATACCCACGTCTAGTGTTAATGTCTAGTTTTTGGGACAAAATATACACCAAAATCAAATCCCACTCTGCTATAGGAACATTCAAATTTTTTAAGCACTCAGTGTGCTGTTTAACTGTGACAACAAAGTTACGCAAATTCATTGAATTACTTTTATTTATTGATGGAACGTCTAATAGGCCCTTGATGTGAACGTAAATATTCGCTAACTTATTTTCATATCTTTCCTTAAGTATGTCAATTGCTACTGACAAATTAGAGGCGACCAATGGTAAATTTGAAATTAATTTTTGAGGTTCACCCAGTAAATTTGATTTTAAATAAATAAGTTTTTGTATTTCTGCCAAATCATCATTGTCTAAAACAAGGGCTTTAAAAATATCATAGAAACCATTCCAACTTTGGTGCCCACCTGCAAATTTGTCAATTACAATTTCAGGCATCTTAGATTTTACCTCTGTTTTAACATTAACATTTTGTATGGAATTTGCGTGATGACCTTGTTGGTTTGTACCTTGAACGGTAGCATTATCTTTAGGAGAAGAATGATCAATCAAAATTTTTAATTGAGTTTTTAAAGTACAATATTTTTCTTCATAGTCACTAGGGTCACCAATCTTATCAAGATCTGTCTCGGAGCCCTCAATGACGTCCTGAGACTTTTTTGAAAGAAGTTTCAAGTAGCTCTAACCTGGTATCATATTCAAGTTTATGCAATAAATTACCTGCATTTGCATTGATAAAATTCTCTATTCTAGTGATACTACCTTTAGCAGTTCTTCGAGCGGCGTGCGCTTTTAATAACAACGCATCCGGATCCATGTTTGATTACAGGTTTATATACGTAAAAAAAGTTTGCAAACTGTGTGCGAAAACTCGCACGTCAAATGTTGAACAGTTCAAAAAATAAAAAATATATTGGAAACGTCTGACCTGAATGAGTCCTTGACAAAGTCCAATTCACAATCGGTCCAGTCCAATTACCAGATACCAGACACACATTCCATTTTCCAATTTTAATAATTAGGATTTATCGCTGGTTTTATGCTCTGTCCGACTCGAGGGATCAAATTTATGTATGGGAATAAACGAACGATTATTCCTTAAACACACATAAAGCTTCAATAGCTCTTATTTCACTTGGAAGGATTGGATATCATTCAAATTATCTTGAATCGTTGATAAAAATCAAATATATTTTATGAAGTAGAAATTTTTTATTTTTGACAGTGACAATTTTTTGTAACTGACAGAAAAACTTCCAAGGTTGAATTGAAAATAAATATTTAAGCTATCATGTTAGCAGTTAGACAAGTTAGAAATTAAACATCCATTACACACTTAAATGAACAAACTGAACCAGGGAACAATTGAATGAAAATGAACAAAATGAATCATTAGTTTGTGGTTATTGTATATCGTTAAAAGCGCATGCGCAATGGTTAAATTCTATTATTACACATCGAAGATATTAAAACTACCCTAGATTTTATGAAGTACGTAGATATTGATTCTATAAATCGAACAATAGTTATCGACTCCATAAATGAGCGATAGGAATACCATTTACAGTTATCGAACCAATAGTTATAGACCGACTTATGGATGCTTTAGGAATACGGGCATTAATCTTGGAAAAACTTGCAGATGAAAATAAGATTGTGAAATTGATTCCACCTGTATTTGAAAGACAAGAAGAATATGTAGAAATATTAGCATTAGTAGAAGCAGAAAATCCTGTAAGAAATTTAAATTATTTCGTGGAAGTAATTCCAAGATACCCAACGCAGGACTTATTATTATAGCTTACCTTCATACAACAATTCTACCATATTCGTTGATATATTTGCACGCTATATTTTTCCATTAACATTAAATTCTACACTTGTATACGTTTCAATATTTTCTGCCATAATTAAATCATATTAAACACTAATAAAAACTAAATAACTTAGAGGTTACAATTGTTGTTTGTTGTTGTTGACATAACAAACCGCTGACCAACTTAGCGGAAAATAAATTCGCTGGAAAAAATGGCGACTGTTAGAGCTAGCGGTCAAATTCGTCCTCAGCTTACTCAGCGATAGCATGGGTGAACGCGCCCATTGTAACAATTTATATGTTGAGAAAAATAAACAATACAATGCTTTAATCCAATTTATTCAATCACTTAAACAATATAAATTTCTTTGAAATAACAAATGTGAACGAATTTTATTGCACAATAAATAGCAAAAAACAGTCACGTCTAAATATTCATTTCACTGAAATAAAAGCTGTAAGAGATAAATTGGTTCACAATAATCATATTTAATATGATTTTAGAACTGTAAACGAGACAAATTATTGATACAGCTGCTTTGAACATGGTACTGACACAGTAAAATGACGTAATCAAGATTCTAACTCTAGCTGTCTTATAAATTATTTTGAGAATCAAAACATGGCAGTAATTTATTCTTAATAATAATAATAAATTATTACTTAATCAAAAGTTTGTATTAGAATAGAATATTTTAGTAAGTTAGTAACTTCACAATATTTCAGAGAACTTACGGCCAAGGCAGTGTTTTCTCTTGATGATCTATAATGTCGAAGCTTTATACCAGAGGGAGTACTAAAAACATAATATACCAGAAGCTTCTTTACAGTGAATGAAAATGTACCTCGGATATTTTAGTTGTAAATTCATTCAACTATAAATTTTTTAACAGAAATGAAATATACTCATTTTTTGATAATTTAGACTGATTTTGTTGTTAAATTTTGAGCCAGAATCTGACATTAAATTAAAAATATATTCTTATATACTTAAAAAATATCTGTATGAAAAATAACCCTTGGAGATGGTTTTTGAAGTAATTTTCTATACCATATTAGAAACCGTCCTCAGAATTGTTCTGTCACGTGAAGTTTTTGAACATTTTGAAGATACTTTTTTCATATAGTAAAATTGCATTAGAAAAGATAAAAAACGTCCCAAGAAAGTGTGATGTTCCATCGCTTTCGTTGACATATCTGCAGGTTTCATGTTCAGTGGCCTCGACAACGGATTGTCAACATCAGGGACAACAGAATGGCAGAGAGCGCGGTGTTTTGGGCATGTCGGGTTATGTTAGTTGATTTTACAATTTTGAGGAAATACATAATTCAAAGTAACCGGAATTGTTTCATTCGACAACCAAATACACAACATAATTTGGCGACAAGTCAATACGAACCGAAAGGTTGAGACTCATATTAATTATATTAGTATTCATTTGACTTCCGAGAGATACGGTAGCGTAGTGCCGGAGCTCTGATAAGTTATCAAGTGAACAAAAGTTGTTTAGTGAGCGATAACGATAAAATCAATTAGCATAAATTGTAGCTAAAAACAAAAATGTGCAAACATTGTTATCATCGTCGAAAAATTAAAATACGAGGGTAAATAATGAAATCAACAATTGTGCCGCAAACACAAAACGAAGCGATCTTAATGCAGCATAACCAAACCCTGTTTCAGGAGAATTATGTCAGATCGCAAAACGAACAAATTTTATATACAGAGTGGAAAAAAATGGAACAGGAGAAAATTAATGCCATTAACGAGGTACATAATCTCCAAGTCCAGTTAAATCAAGTGATGATAATGAATGAAGGACTGCAGAAAAAATTTGCAGAGTTAGAGAAAAGACTTCCTAAAGAGGACGAAACCATATCTGAATCAGTTACTTACCAAACTGATGAGGAAGAACTAGCAAAGGAGACAGAGTGGATACGCGCCAAAAATCGAAAGAAGCGTAAAATGGATACTTCATTGACACCACCACAACGAAGCCAAAATGTCCCAACTCCTATCGAAAAAACGAAAAAAGAACAAACCCCTCCACCAATCATCATAGATAATATCAAGGATTTCAATGATTGTCACCAGGTAATAGGGAAGACTGTAAATAGATTTCAGATTAAAATAATTAGTGATAGCAACGTTAAGGTCAATGTAGACAATATAGAAGATTACAGAACACTTAGCAAGCAACTCAACGAATGTAACTACTCATGGCATTCATACGAGAACAAACAAAACAGACCTATAAAGGTAATTGTTAACAAGCTCCACCATACTATTAAACCAGAGACAATAGTAGAAGACTTAAGGCATAGAGGATATAAACTGCTAGATGCTATTCCAAAACGAAGTTATAGAACTAAGAAACCCATAAATATGTTCATGCTAGTATTCAAACATGATGAAAATGTGGACAAAATTTATGGTATAACAGATATACAAGGAATAAGGGTAGAAATATTACCGCTAAGAAAAACAAGATTGGTACCACAATGCAAACGCTGTCAGGCATATGGCCATACTAAAGCTTACTGTGCAAAAGAGCCACGATGCGTACGATGTGTGGGCAAACACCTGACGAATGAATGCCCTCAACCTAAAAATGTACAACCAAAATGTGTTCACTGCGGCGAAGGACATCCAGCTAATTACAGAGGATGTGTAGTAGCCAAAGAAATGCAGAAACTAAAAGACAAAAATACTAAAAAAGTAATAAGGCCTAATCGACCACAGAGAGATAACAACAGAAACCCAGCTCCTGCGACAGAAAAATCACAAAGCAGGACTACTACAAACAATGCGGAAAACAGAAAAACTTACAATATGGCAGTAAAAAACACAACAGAAGATAATAAAAAACAAAACAACCCAACAACCGATCAAATTCTCCAACAAATATTGGATAAACTAAATAAACTGGGCGATCGAATTACCAGATTGGAATATAGCAACAAAGGAGCTATCCCCAAGCGACTTGGTAATGAGAGACAGCCTTAGAATATTAGAATGGAATGCTAATGGCCTCATTCAACATCAGCAAGAATTACAGGCCATTCTAGAAATTGAAAAAATAGATATATGTCTCATTAGTGAAACGCATTTCACTAAGGAGTCATTCATCAAAATAAAAGGATATCAGGTATACCATACCATTCATCCAGATAATGCAGCCAAAGGTGGAAGTGCAGTTATAATAAAACAAAATATAGCACATCACCAAGAAATGAGCTATAAAACAGCCGAAATTCAAGCAACCACAGTCAGAATAAAAACAAAAACTTACGAATTGAATGTAACGGCAGTCTATTGTCCGCCAAAACACGCAATCAAGAGGAATAAATACATTGAATTCTTAAATAGCCTAGGGTACAGATTTATCATTGGAGGAGATTTCAATGCAAAACATGTACACTGGGGTTCTAGACTAACTAACACTAAAGGTAAGGAGCTACTAACAGCAATAAACCAAATTAAATGTGAAGCAATCTCGACAGGAAAACCAACTTATTGGCCTGCTGACCCTAACAAAATTCCAGACCTCATAGACTTCTTTGTGGCCAGGAATATCTCGACAAACTACATGCAAATAGAAGAAGCATGGGATATGAGTTCTGACCATTCCCCCATCCTTCTCACAATTAGTGAGACTATAATACAAAGAGAAAACTTACCAAGACTAGTCAACAACAAGACTGACTGGAAAAGTTTCCAGATTGAATTAGAAAACAACATTAACCTCTTAGTCCCGCTAAAAACCAAAGAACAGCTAGATGAAGAAGTAGAAAAACTCAACAAGGTTATTCAGAAAACTGCATGGAATAATACCCCGAGCATTACATCGAGAACAAAGGGAAATAATTACCCAAGAGAAATTAAAGAATTAATAACAGAAAAAAGAAAACTAAGACGGAAATGGCAACAATCTAGAGCACCAGTAGACAAAACTAGATTAAACAATGCCGCACAGAATTTAAAAAGAGAAATACAAAAAATCAAACATGAATCAATTAGTACTTACCTCAGTGAACTAACAAATGACAGCAGTACAGATTATTCCTTGTGGAAGGCTACTAAACGATTAAAGAGACCAATCCTGCATAGTCCTCCAATCAGAAATGAAGATGGAAGCTGGGCCAGAGATAACAATCAAAAAGCCAAAAGATTCGCTGATCACCTAGAAAATACCTTTCAACCTAACGAAGGAGAAGAATTATCAAGAATGGACTATGACCAAGAAGAATTAGAGATAAGACCTGTTACACCAAAAGAGGTAACTGCAGAGATAAAAGAAAACATTAACCCGAAAAAAGCCCCAGGATTTGACCTGATTACAGGAGAAATCCTAAAGCAGCTGCCCAAAAAAGCTATAATAAAACTGACACACCTGATAAATGCAGCTTTCAGGTTGAAATATGTCCCCAGAATGTGGAAAGTTGCAGAGGTGATTATGATACCCAAACCAGGCAAAAAACCTGAAGAAGTATCATCATACCGGCCAATATCATTACTACCAGTAGTTTCTAAATTATTTGAAAAACTTCTGATAAAGAGACTAAAACCAATAATAGAAGAAAGAAAATTGATACCTGATCACCAGTTTGGATTTCGCGAGAGCCATTCAACGATAGACCAGGTGCATAGAATAACAAATATTATAGAAAACGCATTGGAAGAAAGAAAAGTCTGTTCTGCAATCTTCCTAGATGTAGCACAGGCCTTTGATAAAGTATGGCATGAGGGGCTCAAACACAAACTCAGATGTCACCTACCTAAACAATACTCTGACCTTCTGGATTCATATATATCAGAAAGAGTATTCAGAATAAAACAAGAAGAAGCATACTCTGAACTGAGAGAAATAAATGCTGGAGTACCACAAGGAAGTGTACTAGGACCAGTCCTCTACCTACTGTACACTAGTGACATTCCAAACCTAGAACATAATACCACAGCCACATTTGCAGACGACTCAGCTATCTTAGCTGTAGGCAAAAACCATGAAGAAGCAGCAAATAAACTGCAGAATAACATAGATCAGATTTATGAATGGACCAGAAGATGGAGGATCAGATTAAATGAAACAAAGTCAGTGCACATTAACTTCACCAACAAACGAAATCAACATGTACCAATTAGACTAAATAATGCTCAGATACCTTACGCCAATACAGCAAAATATCTGGGTATTACATTAGATGCGGGGTTACGCTGGAAGCCACATATCAAAAAGAAAAGAGAAGAATTAGGACTCAAATTTAGAAACATGCATTGGATATTGGGACGCAACTCCACTCTGTCTGTATACAATAAATTGCTATTATACAAGCAAACTCTGAAACCAGTTTGGACCTACGGCATCCAACTTTGGGGCTGTACCAGAGAAAGTAACATCCAGATCATACAACGATTCCAGAACAAAGTATTAAGGAACATCGTCAATGCGCCTTGGTACTCCCGAAACAGTGACCTCCACAGGGACCTGGAGATGGACACTGTCAGCCAGACAATCACTAAGTTTGCCAAAAGCCACGAACAACGGCTTTTAGACCATGTGAATGTAGAGGCCATCCAGCTCCTCGACAACACCAACCAGAAGAGAAGACTCAAGAGGACAAAGCCCTTTGAGTTAGTTAACTAGTGACAGTGTAAAGCAGAGCATAGTGCGGTAATCGCACGCTAGTGATAGTGTTTGTTTGTATTAGAGCCTAAGGAACTACTAATGAGTAAGACCTTTAGTTATAAGGTAGAAATTAGTAAATTAAGTTAGATTAAAATTGCTTATTGATCGTATTAATGATCAGATTGTAATTTCAAGAAAAGCCTATTAAGGTTTTTTTTAAATAAAAAAAAAAAAAAATATTAATTATATTAGTGTTGGTAGTGTTCACATACCACGTGTGAAGGTATTTTGTCTCGAATAAAACTTGTCAAAATGGCTTTAATAGGAGCGATAGAAGCATTCAATTATAAAACCACGGACGTTACTTCATACTTTGAAAGGTTAGAACAACTCTTCCAATGTAATGAGATTGAAAATGAAAAGAGAGCATTAATACAACATTACAGTGCTTGGTTATAGCAGAATGTTATAATTTTTATGTAACTTACAAGAACCTGAAAAAACCATTAAGGATTATGGGGAGAAACTAAAAAACTTATCTAAAGTTTGAGAGTTTGGTAACTCCTTACCTGAGTCATTAGGTGACAAGTTTGTGTGTGGGTTGAAATCTGTGACAATCAAACGAAAGCTTCTCACAGACGAAAAGAAGCGTTCCAAATAGAGACTAGCCAAGAAGTTGCAGAAAGCCAATTAAATGTGATGACAGGCACTGAACAATTTGTCTAAAAATTAACAAAAGGTAGTAAAAATAACAATATACGGCCAAAACAAATACCATCCACTTCGTCGAGGCAGATTGAATCAACCTTAGAATGTTATTGATGCGGAAGAAAACATAGTTCAGTTACCTGTCCAGCAAGAGAATGGGAATGTTTTTCGTGTCACCACATAAGTCATACCCAAACTATTTGTCAAAGAAATAAGTCTGTTCACAAGGTAGAAATAGGGCAGTTCACTGAAATTGAAGATCAAGAAGAAGTGAAATCTGAAGATGAAAATTCCTTAGTGTTGGGCCAAATAAAATCAAAAGCGCATAATTCCTTGAAAACTAAACTAATGGTAGAAGGAAAAGAAATGCTTTTCGAGATAGATTTAGGAGCACGTAAGACTGTTTGTCATAAATCTGATTATAAAAAATACCTTTCTTTTTTAGAAATATACAAAGTTGGATATAATTTGAAGGCTGTAACTGGCCAAAATGTCCAGATCGTGGGAGAATGTATAGTTAATGTCCAGATTCATAGAAAAAAATTTAAATTCCCAATTGTAGTACTTGATGGTAATATTAAATTTTCACCATTAGTGGGTCGAAACTGGTTGAATATTTTGTACTTAAACAGGAAAAATAATTTAAAGGTAAGCTCTCTGAATAACTGTGGTGATGGATCTGGTCAATCAATTAATCAGGTTGAAACAAGTTTAAATTGCTAACCTAAAATAGAAATACCAAAACTAGTACAGGAATTTAAGCACATATATCTAAATGTGCTAGAAACTCAAGTCAAAATTAGGTATAGAAAAATTTAAAGCAGAAATTAGGCTAAAAGAAGGAGTTTAACCAGTGTTTTATAGCTCATATGAAATGCCATACAGTTTTAAACGAAAAGTTCAGTCTGAAATTAGTAGATTAGTCAATTCAGGAGTACTTTCAAAAGTTACATATAGTCAGTGGGATAGTCCAATTGTGGTGGTATCTAAATCAAAATAAAATGATATCAGACTGTGTGTAGATTTTAAAAAAACAATAAACAAGTATATCAAAACTGATCATTGCGTATTGCCCTTTACCTGATGACATTTTTGCAAGTCTAAGTGGAAGTAAGTATTTTTCAGTAATAGATCTTTCTAGAGCATTTTAACAACTGGAATGAACAGACAACTCTAAGGAACTGACCGCGGTGAATACCCATTTAGGTTTAATAGTCTCCCATTCGGTGTTAGTGCTGCCCCTGGAATTTTTCAGACTGTTATCGATGCAATATTATCAGGGATACCAAGGACAAAATGTTATCTCGATGACATATTGATTTCGGGACGAGATTTACAAGAGTGTATCCAAAATGTAAAAGGTGTGTTACAAGATTAAATTAATTTAATGTCCAAATAAATGAAAAAAAGTCACAGTAATAGATATTATAGGTCACGTTATAGACTCAAACGGAATTCACCCCACCAAGGAAAAGACTGAGTGTATTGAAAAGGCACCTTCCCCATGTAATAAGACACAGTTGACTACTAAATTATTATAGGAAATTTATACCTATGTTGTCCGCTACCTTAAAACCTTTGTATGACTTATATGGTTTGAATTCTGAATTCAAATGGTCAGATGAACGTGAGAAAGTTTTTCAGCATAGTAAAGAGTTGCTAACCTCTTCAAATGTTCTATCTATTTGAGACCCCTCTCTTCCCATTTTAGGTACATACAACAGCAGTGGATATCGAGTAGGTGCAGTCCTTAGTCATAAGATTAATGGCGCAGATCGTCCTATAATGTTTGCACCTAGCACCCTACCACCTCATGAACAACAATATTCAAATCTTGAAAGAGAAAGTTTGGCACTTATATTCGCGTTAAAAAAATTTCATAAATATATTTATGCCAGAAAGTTTACCCTAGTCACAGATCACAAACCGTTAGAGTATATTTTTAGTCGTCAAAAAAGTATTCCTGTCACGGGCGCTTCAACGATTGTACGTTAAGCCCGTACCTTAGAGGCCTATTATTATAATATTGAATACAAAAGAGTTACATCTATTCCCAATGCGGATGGGCTGTCAAGGTTGCCTGTTAACGTAACCACTGAAGTATCTGAGTTCATATTCTCTTTTAGTCTACTGAAAGGAATTCCATTGAATTTCGACCATATTAGGAGAGCTACTCAAAGGGACTTAATATTGTAGAAAGTCATTGACTACACATTAGCTGGGTGGCTTAACTCTGTTATGGAAGTATATGTCAAACCATATTTCAACCTAAGACATGAACTACCAGTTGAGCATAATTGTTTATTGAAAAGTAATAAGATAGTGATACCTTTAAGTTTACAAAAGGAAATTTTGTCACTGTTTCATGAGCAACATATTGGTATAGTTAAGTCAAAAATGTTGTTGAGGTCATATTGTTGGTGGTACAACCAATCTAGAGATGTAGAGAAATTTATATCCGATTGTGAAGTTTGTCAACAAACCCGAAACTTTTCGGATGACTCGAGACATCTTAGCTGGCCTACAGCCCCTAATAATTTTTTGAGGGTAAATACAGACTTCTTAAAAAAGTTCAATTTCACATTTTTAATATTAGTTGAAAATATGAAATTGAACTTTTTTAAAAAGTCTATATGGACCCTGAAAAAATTATTAGGGTCTGTAGGCCAGCTAAGATGTGATGAGTACATTTAATTCCAAATTTTCCTGAGGTATACATAGTTCCCCAATCGGTTCTCCGGGGGGGACGGCTTTAAATGTAACAAAGATGAGAGCAAACCTAATAAAACCATTAAAGATTGGAACGTGGAATATAAGAAACCTATTTGAGGCTTGAAAACTGGCAAACCTCACACGAGAAATGAACAGACTGGATATCCTAGGCGTGGCCGAAACCTGATGGCCTGGAGTGGGAGAGTGCAATGTGGATAACGGAGCATTTTTCTATTCTGGCAACGAAGATCCAAAACAGGAAAGGTGTGGGAATCGTTATAACGAAAGGACTATTGAAACCTGTCGTGGACTTTGTTTCATACTCGGACCGCACTGCTTTATTGAGACTCAGAACCAGGCCAAGTGACCTTACTATAATACAGGTATACGCACTAACTGCGGATTCGCCGGACCATAATGAAGTCAAAGAATTGCTCAAATTGGCTAAAAAGCACGACGTCAACATAATTATGGTTGACTTCAATGCCAAAATAGAAAAAGGTAAATTTGAAGTTAGTTGGATCTTATGGTTTTGGACAAGGGAACGAGAGGGGTGATCGACCTTTACAATTCTGTCAAGAGGAAAGCATGAAAGTAACAAATACATGGTTTTGGCTCAACTGTCAAGAGAGCCGGCACATACCCTGGGGCAGATGTCCCTTCTGACCATGTACTATTGGTCATCCACACGGCGACGGATGGCGTTAGAAAAACTGAAGGATCCAATAATAAAATCTGAGATGTGTCACGAGATAAATGTACAAATTCAAACAGTAATATCTAATATTGGAGTAGAGCCAACGGAATCTTGGACAAACTCAATGCAAAACAGATTGGGATATGAGGAAAGGAACAAAAAACAAAAATGGATGACAGATGAGATTTTATTGTTAATGGATGAACGTCGAAAGCACAAAAACAATACAGACAGCAACATATACAAAGACTCATATGATCAAAGATTAGAATAGCAAAAAATGAATGGCTTCATCGTGCATGCTCAGAAATAGAACAGCTGTAAAATCAACACGATGATTTTAAACTGCACAAAAAGTTGAAAGAGACTGCTGGCATACATAAAAAGATTATACCAACTATAACAGGCAATAATAACAACCATATAGTCCTCGAAACCAAAGAGAACAATGAAAAGTATATTAAAGAACTTTTTGACAACGACAGACCCCCAGATGGTATCAATCAGTTTCTAACTGGCCCATCTATCATTAAGGACGAGATTGAAAACGCCATACGAAACTCAAAAAATAACAAAGCGGCTGGCCCCGATGGAATTCCTTCAGAAATACTTAAGCTCCTAGATGAAAGAGACATCACATCACTACATAGTGTTTAACACTATATATGAGACAGGTCACTACTCCAAACAGTGGTTTGGGGTAGTGACCAATGCAAGAAAATGTGAGGATCATACTTATTAGCCGGATGAGCCATACTTTAAAATTATACATCAAAGAATTTATAAAAAGTATGAAAGAGACATAAGCGACTCCCAATTTGGGTTTAGACAAGGGTTAGGTACATGAGAAGCGATAATCACAACACAAGTGCTTGCTCAGAACTGCTATGATCAGAGAAAGGATGTATGCCTATGTTTTATAGATTACGAAAGGGCATTTGATCGCGTACAACGTCATAAATTAATGCAGCTCCTCAATTGACCAAAAAGACAGATGCATTGAGAACCTATAATGGAAACAAACAGTGCAAATCAAATTAGGCTATAAGGTGTCCAACACCATACAGAATAGAAGGGGGGTGCGACAGGACAGGAAAGATCGTTAGTTAAGCGAATACATCGCTTATTTGACCACCCGATACATAATCTTCAAAAACGAAATCTTGACGCGATGGGATAATTTTGAATCCGGTTTCAGATTGTAGGTAAAAAATTGAATCAAAAATGACCACTCACTTTCCAAAAACAAAAACTCAACATAAATTCAAAAAATGAAAAGTAAATTGGACAAAAATACAAAATAATATCAATCATTCTTTCTTTTCACCTTGTAAATATCTATTTTTATCACCGTGCAGTTAAAACATAAAAAAGAGTATTAAAAAAACTGCAATCTTCAAAAAAAAGTTCATGAACCATTTTTATCCTTGTCTCTATAAACAAATATTCTATTTCAATATACTAATGAACGATTTAAAACAAACGAGGCGAATGTAATCCGGTCGTTTGATGATCTAATTCGGGATCGTGACTGGATCCTATAGGACCCCAATCGTGTAAACCATGAGAATTGGCTAATCGATGCGTTAAGCGATGCGCTATCGAAAAACCACCGCTGCCTTCGAGTTGAGTTAAAACTATGATCACTTGACGCGTTAAAGGGGGTACCGAATCGACGGTTTTTAGTGTTCCTCTTGTAGATACCACGTTATAACTTTCCTGAAAATGTAAAAAAGAACGTAATTACGGATAAAATAGAGAATAACTTTGGTGGTACTACAAAATATTTATTCTAATCATCTCTGAAATCGAGTTAAACTTGACAACATCGTAAAAGCAAAAGTAGTGTATAATTGATCATGCAAACTTCAAACGTTACTCTCATGTGCTGACCTTAATTAGAAGATTAACTAAATATTGATACATATCATTAAAACTTTTATTTATTGATTTTTATAATTAGCATATATAGTTTAGAACAAAACTTTCTTATTACTCACTTGACAATCGCATTTAACATGTATCCATTTATTTTCGTGCCGATTTTCTACCATAACAACTAAACCAGCCCACCCTTTGGTCAGATAATACGCTGTCATCCCTTCTCGACCTTCGTGACGTTGGCCTCGGGCCAATGTAAGCGATATAATCGCATCGGCCAATATATAATTAGGCGGTTGAATATTTTCAGCTAACAATTTTTTTGAACTGTGTATGGCCAAGACGTACCTGAAAAAAATAAATAAAGGTCGCACGTAAGTATTTATTAATAATTAAAAATTGAATTGAATTAAGGATGGATACAGTGTGCATTTTATGTTTGTTTCCATTTTTTTTATTTTTTCTGCGCATATTTTTAATGTTTCATCTTCGTAGATACTAGCAGAAACCAACAGATACAAAATGACACCAACAGAAATAATCTTATAGAAACGGACATCAACAGACATAAAAAACGGACAAACGAACAGCAACAAACACTAACGGGCATCAACAAACACAAACGGATATCAACAAACACAGCCGGAGACCTACAGATACAATCAGACATAAACGGATATCAATAGACATAAATGGACAACAACAGACACAAACGGGCAGTAACAGACATCAACAGACACAAATAGACAACAACAAACTCAAACGGACATCAACAGACACAAACGGACATCAACAGACACAACCGAACACCAACAGACACAACCGAACACCAACAGATACAACCAGTCACCAACAGATATAAACGGACTCCAACATACACAAATAAACACCATATTAGATACATACAGACTCAAACGGATATCAACAGACATAAAAAAACTAATATTAACAGGCAAAGATTGGATATAAACGGACATCAACAGACACAAACAGACAACAATTGATATAAACTGACTCAAACAGACATCAACAGCCACAAACTAACATCAACCGACATAAATAACTGACATTAACACACACAACCGGGCATCAACAGACATAAATGGGCATCAACAGACACACATAGATAACAACAAACTCAAACGAACATCAACAGGAACAAACGACGCCTACAGACACAATCTGATACAAACTGGCATTAACAGACATAAAAGGACATCAACAGATATAAATGGACAATAACAGTTACACACTGACAACATCAGTCACAAGTGGGCATCAACAGACACAAACGGACAGCAACAGACATTAAAACGTATATCAACAAACATAACCGGACGCCTTTAGACACAATCTGATACAAACGGGCAGTAACGGACATAAACGCACATCAATAGACATAAATGGTCAACCACAGACACAACCGGACAGCAACAGGCACAAGCGGGCATCAACAGACACAAATAGACAACAGACATAAACAGATTCAAACGGACATCAACCGACATAAAAAACTGACATCAACAGACATAAACGAACATTAACAGACACAAGTAAACAACAGACAAAAACAGACACAACCGGGCACCAACATACACAACCAGTAACCAACAGATATAAACGGACTCCAACAGACACAAGCAATAACCAACAGATATAAACGGACTCCAACAGACACAAATAACCAACGTGTTAAATACATACAGTTACCAAAAAATACGAATAAATACCTACCATATTAGATACAAAGAGGCACAAATGGACACCAAGACACAATTGGACATTAACAGACATAAACGGACGAAAATACACTATATTAGATACATACAGACAAACGGACATAAATAAACACCATATTTGATACAATCACAAATGGATACCAACAGACACAACCGGACACCAACAGACATAACCGGACTCCAAAAGACATAAACAGGCACAACCGGACATCGACAGACATAAACGGACACCAACAGATACAAATAACCACATATTGTTAACATACCACCACCAATAGATACAAAAGAACACCAATAGACTCTAACAAACATAAACGGACACAAACAGGCACAAATAAACACCATATTAGATACATACAGACACAAACACGGACACCAACAGACATGATTAGATACAGAGACAATATTATACCAACAGACACAACCGGACATCAACAGACACTAATATAAATATTAGATACATACAGACACCAACAGATATCAATGTACATCAACAGAGATAAACGGACAATAACAAACACAAATGGATACACTCACAGACGTCAACAGATACCAACAGACAGAAATGGACATTAACACACATAAAGGGACACCGACAGTCTTCAACAGACACAACTGGATACATACAGACAAAATTATACTTTCAGACACAAACGAACATCTTTGGACTACAACAGACACAAATAGAAACCAACAGACACAAAAAGACATCAACAGACTCAATCGGCCAGCAACAAACGCAAACAGACACCAACAGTCTTCAATAGACACGATTAGATACATACAGACATAAAATGGCACCAACAGACATAAACGGATACTCACAGTCTTCAATAAACACGATTATATACATACAGACACAAAATTACACTAACAAACGGACATTTTTAGATAACAACAGATACAAAAAGACATCATCAGACATAATCGGTCAGAAACAGACGTTAACAGAAACAAACTGACACCAACAGACATAAATGTACGTCGACAGACAAAAACGGACACCAACAGTCTTCAATAGACACGGTTAGATACATACAAACACAAAATTATACCAACAGACACAAACGGCCACCGACAGACGTCAACCGAAACAAATGGACACTGTATTGGTGTTATTTTGTTATTATTTTATGGTTTAGATCTAGAGTGATAAAGATAAATGCAGATTTTATTTTAACGTACTCTTACAACTTACAATTTTTGTTGCCCTGTATCATCAACTGCCAGTGTCCGTTGTCAATTGCCATCTTGACAGTGTTGCCACTTGTAACATCACGACAGCCACCAACACACTGTAGTGGTTATTAACCCCGAAGGTTAGAAACAATTCATACGAACTGATATGAACTCAGATCATGTCGAGGTTGATACAACTCTTACAATTGTCTAACTAAATATAATATTGTAATGAACAAAACACACGTTAGTAAGATATATTTTCAACTAAGTGTAAACATATTTAAAAACATACAAAATATTTACTATAACAATAAGAATCGTAAACATTTGGGAATCATTTAATAGTATGTTCTGTTTATTGATAATAACGAATGTATGTCATTGGTACGAATTGTACTTGACAGTTTTAGTAAATTATAGGGCATGGATTAGTTTAATTTAAGTGTTATTTAGTGTGTAAATAAAACCCAATGATACTTGTCGAGATGCTTAATTCCACTCTATAATCCAGGTTGAGGTAAGTTTTCAATTACTCTAATTCATGAAATCATCTTGAAATTCATGGTTTTTATCCGTCCTATCAACTATCATCAGTTCATACAACACATGGCTATCCTGCCATGTCCTGCTCCACCACTATAGATTCAACACAAACACTGACTTCAACAGACACAAACGGGCACCAACAGTCAAAATTATATTCAGAAAGGCACCAACCAACATTTTTTATTATAGACAAAGTCCTTCCTATTCTTTAGAGCAAACACCATTAAATAAAATATAGAATATATTTGAAAACCTTAGTATAGGTTATGATAATTTGAATTCGATATCAAATGGTAACAAATGTTAATATTTACCTTGGATAGGCTGTTACATCTTCTAAACCTGTATGCCAATGATTAAAAGCCAAAGGAACGACTACGTATTCCCCGGCTTCCAACATTTTATTACAACCGACGAAACCTCTTACTTGGCGTTTACTGTGTTCCACCAAATTCCCTATCGTCGATTCGGTTCTCGCTCTAAATAAAACTACACACAAATCCAATTGAGATCGTTGAGATTTTTCAGACTTTCTTTGACCCTCCTAAAAATACAAGTACATACCAGGACCAGTAGTATAATAATAAGTTTTGATATCTGTAGCAATGGTAAAGGGAAGATTTCGTTTTGTGTTGTGTTGGCGTATCTATTTTCTAGTTAATTATTAAATAAATAAATAATAGGTGTTTTAAAATTAAAAATAAAACTCGTTAAAAGCTTACAGGAATTAATTTAATCAATACAAGCGAAGAGTGATAACAAACAAAAATTTTCATTGACATTATTTAAATAAAAAGAAAAACTCACCTGAAATAATGTAAAATCTACTTCTGTAGGTTCTAAAATAGTAAGAAATATACACGATAAATGTTGTTGGCTAGCTAAAGGTGGCAGTATGCCGGTCAACCGTACTTCATTCCATCCGTTTCTTGCCTTACATATATCTATACAATCAAAATATTTCAAAACGTCCATAAAAGCAATCCAAAAAGTACCGTCTTGAGATCCGTCCGGCATTAATTCTAGGCGTAATTCTTTAGTCCACAGGGGGCACTCGTCGGACCAATCTCCTTTCCACACAAAATGTCCTAAAATAACACATTTAATTAGAATAAATTAGGTTTTGACTTGTATAGGGTGTCCCAAATTCGAAAATGGTAAATGGAGAAACAGGTAAATTGTGGAAAAGTTGTGCATATAAGGGAACAAATTAGACGCGATCCGGTTTTGAATATTTTATTTTGTTTTATGATAACAAGTCCTTTCTCCAATTTTGATTTTTTTGTAGAGCCATTTAAAGAGATATTGTTTTTAATATCATGTCATCTACATATCCATTTGACGTTTCGTATTACCTCATTCATCAACAACTTAATTTTTTAAATACAGTTCTAGATTTTTTTCAACTTAACAAATTAATTAGTGTAGTTGGGGCAAAAGAACGAATCCTATTTAAATATGCCGGTAATGTCAGCCTGAAACGATTTTAGTTATAAATGTTTGGCAACAGTGTGCTATATGTGTTGATTCAAGATTAAAGGTGAGCCAGTGCGTTGTTCCTAAATTATTTATTTATATACGGACATGCCAATTTACAAAAAAGATAAATATTTAACGGACAATGTTCAAGTTACCTTATCAACAAATACAATCATAATGAACTAAAACTAAATTAAAACAAATTAATGTGCCTCATTTGATTTTTGAATAAATATGTGGACGCGTCGAATGAATCAATTATTTCACAATCTGTATTTGCCAATTTAACTACCCTTGTAATTGTCTCATTTCAGCCATAGTTTCATACTGTGATGAGAAATCATGAACAGTTCTGTAATTCTTATTCTTCTAGGATTAACATTCAGTTTAAAGAGTGTTACGAGTTAAAAGTACCAGTCCTTAAATTTATTTGTTAAATTACTTACCAGAGCATGCCATAATAAAAAAAATAAATAGAATTGAATCTGATTTAGAAGTTTTAATGGCTTAAGAAATACATTTGGAAAAAACTTACGATTCAAACATAAGCTGGTAATGATTAGATTAGATTTTAACGGGGTTACAGTGCACTGAAACCAAAGGTTTATTGTGCCTCCTCCCCTATCAGAGCTGTTCTCGCTACTACTACAGCTCGCCTTCCAGTTCCAAGGTTCTAATGAACTCTAGTATTTGGGACGGCTTCAACGAGGTTAGGTCCTCACTCTTACAAGTTTCTTGTCCGAAGCATGGCTTGCAATGGCGAGGCATTCCAGAACTGGGTGATCCGGAGTTTCATCCTCCTCCCCACCGAATCTACACTCGTCAATCTCTGCTAGACCTATTCTCATTAAGTGCTTCCTATCGCGGCAGTGTCCTGTAAGAAAGCCCGTGAGGAGATGTAGCTTATCTTTACTGAGGTCCAAATATTTTTTGGATCTAGCAGTGTCAAAGTTCCCCAGGAACTTTTTGGAATGTTCCAACCTGGGAAGGCACCATCAAAGTGCTTCTCTTTCGGCTTCCTCTTTCTAGTAGGAGCATTTTGCTACACCACAGAAAGGTTCCGGATCAATAAAGGGCATTTGTGCTCCTTTCCTGGCAAGTGTAATGGCCTCTTCATTTCCCGTGATTCCCGAGTGGCCAGGAACCCAGACTAAAGAGACCCTGTTATTCTTGCCTAATTAATCAAGTTTTCTTCGGCACTCCCATGCCAACTTTGAGTCAATGACATGGAGCTCAATGCTTTGATAGCTGCTTGACTATCAGAATGGATCGATATGTGACATTTCTGGTAGTTTCTTTCTAGGTTCATTTCCACGTATCTTTCGATCGCAAGTATTTCTGCCTGAAAGACGCTCGGGAAGGAGCCTAACGATAATGAGTATCTGGTGCCAGGCTCAAATACTCCAGCGCCTGCTCCAATGGTGGTTTTTGAACCATCCGTATACCATCTAATGGTGTTTTCTTTGAGAGTTTGGGTGGTGTATTCCCTTTTCCATGATAATGATTAAGAAAGATATGGATTATTTAAAGGATATTCTTTTAATGCTCTTCATGTTTGTATTGTTTATGAGTACAGGTTATAGGTAGTAATTGACATACAATTTTCATGGAACTTATAATTATGTTCATTAACTCTGAAAATCTAATATGGTTTTATGTCACATATAAGTCTGATTAGGTACGTTTCAAGGTTAGTCAGGTGATATATTTGAAATTCCTTAGAGTGAAATTTCAACTTCCAACATTTTAATTCTTTTTTTGGAGTTTTTTTTCTTACATCCTTTCTTTTGGGATTTGGATTTTTAAGCATGAGCTTAACATTGTACGATTTCTATGATTAGCACCTAAAAAGAAGAAACACTTTTAGTTGTTTTAAATTGTATTTCGCTGATGAAAACACTCTCTTTAGAGGATTTAAAAAATTTAAACAACTAATAAAATCATCCATCTAGGCCACACAATATCATCAGTGAGTTAACACTGTAACTGATTCACGGTAGGTGAGATAGGATTTTGTTGTATTAGGCCTTTATGTTCTCACCTCCTTCTTACTTTCATCGATAATTTTTTTCTTTACTTCGTAACTGCATCCCTATCCACCAGTCAGCCATCTCTACAGGCAATACGCTGATATTGTTTGGCAGCAATTCTACCCCTAATTGGAGGAGCACTAGACAATCAAGTAATATCTTTCCAAATAATTACGGGCCTTGAGGACTCCACAAACTTGACATATACATTTAATATTAATACTATATCACATAAGTTTGCTTATACCTACTCGTTGGAAACCAACTGGTACCATTTGAGGTAACTGATTTATTTTTGTTAATCACATCATAGTAAGAGTCAATTTGTGATATTAAAGTATTACTTTTACACTGTAAAGCATTCTTGCAATTTGACATTTACCCACCCCTACTCTACCGAAAACACATATCATTTTTATTGAGCTAGCTAGGGGGGTAATAAGACATATAATAATATGTTTATTTCTCTATGTGGGATTCATCTCTAGTCTCGTTCTTTTCATCGTAACTCCCTAGCTATTCTCAGTCTTGTCTTACTCACACAAAATAAAAGAGATACAGAACGCTTCGAACGAACGCATCGTGTGAACGCTCGTGTCGATGTTTCAAATCTTAATTGACAGTTATATGACTTAACCAAAGCAAATGCATAACAAAAAAAAATAGAAAATTGCCACAATATCAAGATTATTAGAGAAAAAAAATCAGGATTTTCTTAGGAAAATGGCGAGAACTAATAAGCAACCAGGTAAGTCAACTATATTTCATCAATCTATGTACACTGACTAATTTATTTCTTTAATAAAAATCCAGCAATTAAAACAGTGCATTTTAAATAGTTTTTCCGATTAAAATTAAAACAAGGGCCATTTATATTCTGAGATAAGGCTTCTTATAATGATATTCAATAGTGGCTGCTGAGTATTTTATTTTAGTTACTGTATGATGACAAACCAAAGACAATAAGAACAAAGGAAGGTTACAGAAAAAAACAATTTACATGGAAAATACTAAAGCAAGATCGGAAAATAAATTACTAGAAGAAGGTAACTAACTATACTACTGTTTATATGGAAACAACCTGAGTATGGTTTTAAGTCATAGAAGATCACAAATTGTTCGGTAAGATAGACGGTGATTGTTTCCGCAGAGTGTTTCGTGTGTGTGTGTGTGTGTGTGTCAAGTTAATGGCACTGGTTTTAGTAAACCAAAAGGCCAGTCTAATTTATTATTTGATTATAAAATGTTGTGGAACATATATAAGCTTACATACACATATATTTTTATTACTATTATTATGTTTATGCATATATATTTTTTTATGCTTATGGTTTTTTTTGTTTTGCCTATGCTTTTTTTATTGCTTATGCATTTTTTGTTTATGCTTTTTTTATATGATTTTTTTTGCTTATGCTTTTTTTTAGGCTCATGTTTTTTTTATTATGTTCAAGTATTTTTTTTATGCATTTTTTGTGCTTTTGCTTTTTTCTTCTTTTTTTTGTATTTTTTTTTAACTATCTTATTTGTATATTTTTTTTTTCGGATTTTTCCTTTATTTTTTTTTCAAAAATTTGATTGGTTAGAAATTTTACAACATTTTACTTCATTTACAATTTTATGTTAGTTTCTTTTGTTAATTTATATAATAGTTTTCTCACCTCATTTTTTTCAGATGCTAATATTGTATCCAAACTAGCAGGCAAAGGTAATATGTTTGCAATCATTGTATAAAATTTTGATATAGCCGACTCGTTTCGTATTATGGTAATTCTATAGTTCTAAAAGGTATTATATTGATAACATTTACGGCTTTTAGTTCTGTTATTTATATTTATAAGTGAAATACAGTTCAATGTTAATAGATTTAAGAATAGTTATTTATTACCCCTTCATTAAAAGAAAATTGAAAATCTATAATGCTGTATTAATGAAATATCTAATTTTTAACAAGATTAACTTCTCAGAGAATTTAAGCCATAACACCATACTGAATAGGTTTTCATTAATTTATTTGTTTACACCTACATTATTTTGTTACATTACTGCATATTGTGCCATATCTGACACATATAAAAAACAAACAAAATAGTTAATAAAGATTTTTTTTTAAATCTTCACGGTAATTCTGATATTTTTTCCACCTAGTGCATTTTTTTTATAAAAAACAAATTCATGCAGCAAGGAGGTAATAATGGCGTTTCTGTACGTCAGGTAGCAATAGCTGTGGTTACTTCATGAAGCGACACTACGGCAACAGTTGAGAGAAGTAAATAGATTAGCATTGCAAAGAACTCAACAAACAATTTTATATATTGTGATTGGATTTTTCGATTTACTCTTATTGTGCAAGATATCATATTGAGCATCCATTTTCACGGACTTCACAAAATCTTTCATGAAAAAGAAACCGACTCACTTTACGAGTTCCATGACAAACATATACTGCTAGAACCATGGGCTTTAATCGAGTGCAACTGGCTCACTCACAAATACTCCAACATAACTTAGTGTATATGTTATGGTAACCGCAATGAAATAAGTGTGTAAAGTTAAAAAATCCAGATCCGTATTTAAAAAAAATGAGTTTATGATGAATATAGGAATGCGAAACGTCAGATGGATATAGAAATGTAGTTCGTAGCACTTTGTGACTTTAAAAAAAAATTATTTCCAAAAAATACACTTATAACAAACAAATTTTGGAATTTTAATAATAAAAATAGATTTTATTAACACCACTTATAAAATAAAGATCTTACTACAAAAAGTCAATGAAAAAATGTGTGTGAACTGAATTTATAACTCACTATTTGTCTTAGTATGCAGGTAGTTCAGTTATCATCTTTCTGTCTCTTTATGGTTACATTTTCTATAAATAGATGACATGACATTGAAGACAATGAAAAAGTGTCAATAGTTTTATATCTCTTTAAATTGCTCTACAAAAACATACCCAAAATCTGTAAAACCCCTTTTTTATTTTAATTAAGTATTTCAAAAACAAGAAATGTTTGAAAGCTGATAGCGTTTAATTATTGTTCCCTTAAATGCGCAACTTTGCTACAATTTTACTGTTTTAGAGAACGTTCGAATTTGCGAAACACCCTTTACAAATTACTCACAGTGTTCATTATTAAATGTAGATTAATGATTCCATACTCACCCCAGGGATTTCTTAACTTGAGCAGTCTGGAACCGTTAATATCCCTTACGTCTAACAGAGAATATGCGTGCCTCGGTCTTAAGCCTTTAGAATGGTATTCGATTTCATCAACTTTCATATTACCCCCTCCACACGAAGCTCCCATTAAAAATAATGCCTGTCTCGATGAGAGCAATCTACAAAATATTGATAAAATAAAATTTCTTAACTACAATTCGATCTGTAAAATACTCACTGCGCCCAAATAAGATCTATATCCAATTCTTCTTCAGCTGGTACTGGAATAGATGACGCTTGAAGAGGAATACTTTCACAAGGTGCTCCCGTCAACGTTGCTAAACCTTCTATCGCTCGACCAGAAACTAAAGCTTCGTAACAACCGTGTATTTTAGCTACTGCTTTTTCTATTAATGGAACCCAAAGTTGTTTTCGTTTGGCCTATTAGGAATGAAGATATAAAATAAACTTGAATTATTTAAATCATTCTTACCTGTGAGTAAAATAAATGCCCTCTCTTATCGCACGGAAAATAATCGTCTACTAAAACTGTGACCCAGTGTCCGTCTTTACATAACCTAACTTGATATACACCTTGAGGACAGAATTCTCTAGTTATTAAAACTGCTCTTACTAAGTCCTCTCGTTCGGCTAATACAGCAAGAGCACTCAACAACCAGCAATTGCCAAGTACTCCTACAATATAAAATATACAGTTACAATAAGTACGATTTTAAAAGCTAAATAAGATTGATACATATTTCAATGTAATTAATAGACAGCTAAAATGTTCAAAATATTAGATGGTTTAAAGGGCTTTTTAGTCCATTCGTTTAACGTGCGAAGCAATTTTATCAGACTGAAGGCAATAAGGCTCCACAGGGCGGATCTCTTTAACTTTTTGGGCACATTAACAATACAACCATAAAATATAAATGAATCTTAAACTTCCAAATCTATGCTCAGGGGCGGAAATTAGAAGCCATTTAAGAAACCCACAATATGAAGTTGTCAATGAACAGTTAAATCTAGGGAGTTCTCCACTAATAAACTGTCTTCTTAAGTGATAATTGTAAAGATTAGCAGATATAGTTTTCCTGGTTTTCTATATCATTGCACAGTTATACTGATCTTAATTTGAAAAATGATATCCAGGATATCACCATAGGGCTAATAATATCTAAGCTTCAATATTTGTAATATCAAATCTTCTTCTTTTTTCTATTAACATATAGTAAGTCAATCACAAGTTAGGTCACTTCTTGGTCTAGCCAAAAATAACTACTAAACATCAGGTAGGCACCAAATGAAATGTAACTTCTGTCATTCTGACGATGATATTGATTTATCGAAACAATTGTCAATTTATTAGAATTTTCAACAATTTTTATTATATTGTGGAATTAACTAGAAACCGTGAGTTTCATTTAAAACACTAATATGAGTAGATTCCACCAAGTAAGGGTCGAGACAGTTAATTTCATTAAAACCATCACATATGCAGGAAATATTTCTAATAATATTTCAAAGATAATATCTTCAGCAAGGAATACAACAACTTCTTTTAAAACAGAAAGTAACGTTAGTACAAAATTGTTAAATGTAAAAACAAAAATACCACAATTAAAGAAATCAGGTATAAATAAATTGAAATGTCCAGAATGTAATGCTGTCTATTTGGGTCAGACCCTTAGGAATTTTGAAATCTGATACAGTGAGCACTTATGAGCATACAGATTAAAACAACCAGATAAATCCCACTACGCAAAACATCTACTTGACACCAATCATTCATTGACACCTAACACAAAACTAGAAGTGCTGCATATTTGTGAAAAGAAACAAGAACTGGATTTCCTTGAAGAATTGGAAATTAGAAGACATTTAAGAAACCCACAATATGAAGTTGTCAATGAACAGTTAAATCTAGGGAGTTCTCCACTAATAAACTGTCTTCTTAAGTGACAATTGTAAAGATCAGCAGATATAGTTTTCCTGGTTTTCTATATCATTGCACAGTTATACTGATCTTAATTGGAAAAATGATATCCAGGATATCACCATAGGGCTAATAATATCTAAGGGGGAAAGGGGTCATATTTTTTTTTCTTTAAACAAAAATGTCATAGGTTTGCAAACGCTATATAGACGTTCGATATCTCTGAGATATCTATAGGGGGGAACGAGTGGGGGTTGAATGGGTAAAGATTTTTTTATTTAATTTTTTTTTCTCCAAATTAAATTCTCTACACGCTCATATAAGCTTTTCACGCTTCGCGGAAATTTTTCCCTGACTTATTTCGCTTGTTAGTGAAATCGAGTCGAGTTGAGTAACTGAAGGCAAGAACAGCATTGCGTCTCTCTCACTTATTTTAAGTAAATAATAATTAGATAAGGACAAGGAGTTTTACAGAATTGTTAGTATGAAGAGTTTACGACCATGCTAAAATTCCTATACAGAGTTTCACTTCAAAAAATGCTGAAACCCGGAATTGTACCAGGGACCTTTATATCTTCAGTATAACGCTTTCCGAACTAAGCTATTTCGCTTATCGAGTGAGGAAACAGAATGGGAGAACAGCATTGCGCCTCTCTCACTCAGTTTAAGTAAATAATAATTAGAAAAGAACACGGAGCTTAACAGATTTGTTAGTTTTATGAGTTTACTCTCATGCCAAAACTCCTATATTTTCACTTCAATAATAAACATGACATACCTTGAGATATATCCGAAGGTTGCGGTTTCCTGAAGACAGCCCACGTTAGTTCCTTATCTTCGTCAACGACTATATCTCTCAATCGTTTCCATTTAACGACGTGAGAATCTTTAACTTCAACCGCCTTCATCTCAGCCGGATTGTAATAAAGGCTGCTCGGCATCGGTGGAAAATCTTCGTCTAGATAACTTTGTTTTTTCAATTTACAGTATTTTACTATGTAATTCCAATGCTTTTCGCTCATTTCTTGTTGCGTCAGCCTGGGCGGTTCCTTAGGATGAGCCGAGCAGACGTCTTCCCTCATTCTCTGACACATATCACAGATTATGTAAGATTTGGTGTTTTCGAATGTACATACGAGACACTGCCACGGTTGATAAGGCCCTGAGGTGATTGAATCTAAAAAGGTAATAGAATAAAATAAATAAATAACTGTTTGATTGTACTTACTGTGATCCAAATCTGTTAGCAAATTAACTTTGCTTTTCTCTGGTTTGATAACTGATATATTCCGGACATTTGGAATTTTGGAAAGGTTCTTTTTGGATCTACCGTGACGAGGCGAAGGACTTCTAGACGGCATCACTGGATCTAAACAATGTTTTTCCGTTTTACAAACTTTGCAAACCGAGGAATTCAAAGAATTTTTCAATGTACACTTCGAACAAGACCAAAATTCTCCTTTTTTCAACGTCATGTCGTGGTTTAAAGATATGGATCTCAATTTAGAACCGTAACAAGCTTCGCATACAAGAGAACGTTCACTATTGACCAAAGTACATTTTTTACACGTCCATTTTTGTTCTTCGGAAGCGTCATTGCCTGAAATTAATTAATAAAATGAATCAATGTTTAATTGAAGTCAAAATTTCGACTCACCCGGTATTATTTGAAAATCGTCATCTAAATCCTGATCGAGTGTAGCAATAGGAACTTGCAATTTTGATTCGCTCCTATTTACAGGCCTAAAAAAATGTATTTAAACACAAATTAAAGTCGAACCTTAAATGTTTGAGAGTCCTTAATTTTTCGAAAATAGTTTTGTCATAATTATAACAAAAGTGACCTCGAGAAAAACCTGGAAATTATTTACAGAGTTGTAGGTCCACTGCCAGAGGGCGTAATTAAATACCAAAAATTATAAAATGAATAATTTACAAATTTTGCCTAATTAAGATGCATTTAAACTACGATTATCGTATTCTTCAAGAAATTCAGCGTATATTTGATTTTACAAGTTTTAGTCTATCTCTTCAAATAAGAGATGGGAGGAAGCGGGAACTTTATTATGAAAAAACGCCTGTAATTCCAGTTTTACTTAACCTATCTATGCAAACTTAGTCTTTTCGAAGAGAGCTCCTTTCTACCAATGTAAGAGTTATAATTTCGAAACAACCTAATGAGTAACGTATACGCTAGAGGGCGCTATTTATTTATTTTTATAAATGTAGCTAACCTTGAAAAATGTTGAATGGAAACATGCAGTTTTAATCAAGGAATATAAAAGAAGACCAAATTAGCAACAGAATAGCGAAAACCGCATGTCGATATCTTTTTCGTATTACGAGATATCCTAAGAAATGTGTAAATTTTAAGCATTTTCCTTTAAACATAAATTACTCCGGTTTGACTGAACGGATTTTAACATTTTTTGACTCCTCAAAATTGTCTTTCCTTGTTCTATTAATAATAGTTCCAATTATTATGTCAATATTACTTATGCTGTCACCGGGAAACTGCGTTATGGAAGTTAAAATGGAAATATATAAAAACAAGTAGTGGGCCATGAAAAAAAAAACGATATGTCTTGTGTCAAATTAATAAACCTAGTAATTTGTTCATTTACGTGTCATTGCGATTTGTGTGCATTAAATTCAATATAAAATTTACTTAAAAGTTATATCTATGATTCTTACAAACGAAGAAGCATTTGATATGATTGGCATTTACGTTGAATGTATGAGAAATGCAACTGTTGCGGCTAAGGTATATGCCATACAATATCCTCAAAGACGTCATCCCGGTAGCAGAGTTTTTCGTCGACTCATACACCGTTTAAGAACGACTGGAAATGCAAATCTTCCTGTATTTAGAAGACGCGGCAGAGGTCGTTCAGAGGAAAACACAATAAATGTTTTGGCATATGTGTAATTTTATCCGCATTTAAGTATTAGAGCAATAAGTAGAGACTTGGGAATAAGCAGAACCACCGTTCAATGTATTTTGACAGGACACAGGAAAATTATGATGTAAAAAGATATGTTTCTTAAACAAAATATACCCGCATAATATTATTTGTGAGCATGGTTATATGTTGACATAATAATTTATTTATCATTCCGGAAAGGTATTTAATAGGACATTATATTTCTTTTAGATTTCATCCATATCATATAGTACTGCATCAACAATTGGTTGATCGTGATTACGACAGAAGGTTGGATTATTGCAACTGTTTACTACATATAGTATATGACGACCCCAAATTACTGTCACGTATTTTGTGGTCAGACGAAGCTACATTTAGTAGTGATGGTACGGTTAACCGGCATAATATGTACTATTGGTCACAGAATAATCCACGCTGGATGGAAGAAGTTCAGTATCAGGGGCGATGGTCGGTGAATGTATGGTGTGGTATTGTAGATGGTCAGACAATTGGACCTTCTATTTTTGACAACGCAATTAACGGGGAACGCTACCTAAATTTTATAAGTCATGAATTACCACTTGTTCTAGAAGATATATCACTAGCAACTCGTAGGTCTATGTTGTTTCAGCGCGATGGGTGTTCGGCGCATTTCTCCAGACAAGTTAGAGAATTTTTAGATAATGCTTACCCTGGTAGGAGGATAGGACGTGGAGGCCTATTTTTTTGGCCAGCCAGGTCACCAGACTTAACCGTCTTAGATTTCTATCTCTGGGGCCGGATTAAAGACCTTGTTTGTGCAATTAGACCCACTACTAGAGTTAACATGATCGAAAGAATACAAAATGCCATTCAGACTATTTCGAGAGTAGAAATAGAGACTGCTGTTCCATCTACTCTTCAAAGAATAAACGCTTGTATCGACAATTTGAACATTTAGGTCGTCACTAGTGAGGTACCTTAAGTTATATTTCTATTTTAACTTCCATAACGCAGTTTCCTGGTGACAGCATAAGTAATATTGACATAATAACTGGAACTATTATTAATAGAACAAGGAAAGGCAATTTTGAGGAGTCAAAAAATGTTAAAATCCGTTTATGTTTAAAGGAAAATGCTTAAAATTTACACATTTCTTAGGATATCTCGTAAAACGAAAAAGATAACGACATGCGGTTTTCGCTATTCTGTTACTAATTTGGTCTACTTTTATATTCCTTAATTAAAACTGCATGTTTCCATTCAACATTTTTCAAGGATAGCTAGATTTAAAAAAATAAATAAATAGCGCCCTCTAGCGTATACGTTACTCATTAGGTTGTTTCGAAATTATAACTCTTACATTGGTAGAAAGGAGCTCTCTTCAAAAAGACTAAGTTTGCATAGATAGGTTAAGTAGAACTGGAATTACAGGCGTTTTTTCATAATAAAGTTCCCGCTTCCCCCACCTCTTATTTGAAGAGATAGACTAGATAGATGTAAAATCAAATATACGCTGAATATCTTGAAGAATACGATAATCATAGTTTAAATGCATCTTAACTAGGCAAAATTTGTAAATTATTCATTTTATAATTTTTGATATTTAATTACGCACTCTGGTGGTGGACCTACAACTCTGTAAATAATTTCCAGGTTTTTCTCGAGGTCACATTTGTTATACATTTTTTCCCGAAGCTGTACTATAAACGGTTCCCGAGATATGGCTGACAGCCATTCTTATTGGGACACCCGGTACATTATCTACCTCCTCATAAATCACAGACACAAATAGAACTGCACCATAAAATAATTTGTTCTTGTAAGCCTGTGTAATATATAAATAAATAAATATGGTTGAAGTTAAACTAATTACAGCACCAAACTCAATAAACTAATTAAAAATCATTGATATTATATTGTATTATAATTTATGTAAGAAAACTATTGACTTACATATGAGACGAACTGCATATACTAACGTCTTCGGTAACAGTTACCGTACACGGTTGGTTTAAAGACGGTGGTGTTTTCCAGCTTTTACAAATATCGCATTTATCAACGCTAAATCCGTTATAAGCAAAAGAACATTGCCTGCAAGTCCACCGTCTTTCGTTCAATACCCAACTCGATTTAGATGTATTAGAATCTTTCATAAGTTGAATTCTAAAAAGATTAACAAGCATTAAAAACCAACGTCAAACTAATAGTGATAAGAAATTATCACATTATATGAGTTTCACTACAAAGGATAAAAATAATAACAATTATGAGTATTTTAGTGTAGTAAAATTTTTTCTCTCAAATTTAATTACAAAATAATTCATGAAAGCTATTAAGTGGATTGGCCATGTAAGATCGATTCAGACATTATTATATAATTAATTAATAATTATAAAAATATTGTTACATACATTAGAGAAAGGACATACAGTAATTATAGGTAGGGAACACCGTGGTGACTTTTTAATTGTAACCATTTTAGACTTGTGTTAAGAAGTCTAAAATCGAAGTTGTATATTCTACTGTTTTAAGACTCAGCGAACAATCGGTAAGTGCTAGAGCTTATAAACAGATTCGGAAGAGCATGGTCTGAAACCTCTAAAATAGATAAAAAAAATTGACCACCGACCTTTATTTATTGAATTGTTTTGTTTAAATAAAAGGTGATATGACAACTTCAGGTTATTCTTTCGGTTATTATGACCTCATAATATTGAAAAGAGATAGTGACAAACAAAATTTAATAATGTTCTATTCATAAACATTAATTTTGACAAAAAATATACATGTATGGGTATTATGTAATCATGTACTTACATTTTATTATGTTTATCGCTGTTGAAGTCCATGTTTCTCTTCTGGGCGTTAATGACGGTGTGATTTTCGTAAAAATGTGGATCTTTATCTGGTTCCGAAATACCTATGTACGTATAAAGAGTATCTTGATCCTTAGAAGTACTATCACATATGCTTCGTGTTTTGTAATTTCTACCGCAAACGCTATTTAAATTATCAAACAAATGGGAATGTTGAGACGCTTGAATGTCTGTCATCGAAGTGCTAGATTTTGGAAAATTGCTAAGTGGAATACTACCTTCTAAACTTCTTCTATTTAAATTTGGAATAATGTGAGAATTGTGAGCAGACGGTAGTTCGGAAAGAGATCGTCTATATAGGGGTTTATAAGGTTCTGTATGCAGGGATTCGTTATCGGCCCAATTGGCCACCTTAAAATTATAAAAAACAAATTATCCTTTTTACAATAAGTTAACTTTTTGTATACTATGGTTCAAAAGTATTCAGCCATCCATAAAAAGACATATTATAAGAGTTATAATGACTCAAACTCCTTTATAGTAATTTTATTTATTTATTAGATTATTTGTTTAAATTTTAGACTCATTTATATCCACATTATTTGTTTTTAGTTACATTTTCACACTCATTTTTTCAATATTGTCTTTATCTTTTACTATTCACTACAAGTATTCCTGAGATTAAAAGCAACATGTTATCAAGTTGATTTCGTCATAATTGTGTAGGGTTCAACAGACAGTTGAGGCCATAAAATTAATTTCAACATTTTTTTTTTAAATAAATCTTGATGTTTATATGTAAAATGTGAATCCCAAATTAATAGCAAGTCCCAGAAAGTACTTCTCTATAGTGTAATGCAGTGATTCCCAAATTGGTCCCAGGGGTCCACAGCAGACTCTTCAAGGGTATATGTTTACATTAAAAAATTATCGTTAGATTTGATCTTTACATTTTTGACGAGTCTTGGCATTATGGTAGAAATGTAGCAGCAAGAGGTCCACTCATACCAGTAAAATTTTGAAAGTGGTGTACGAGGACAAACAATTTAGGTGCCTCTAATGTAAAGTAGCGTGTTCATTTGTATTGTTGATCCTGGGAGTAATAACTTTGAGAAATGAGCTTCCATTTAAATATATACATATCAGCACTACAGGCCTATCTGGCCCTCGGCTTCGAGATCTTTCACTCTCTCTCTCCATTTTTCTCTATTCCTCGCCTCGTTTTGCCAGTCCCTTACTCCCACTGATCTCAGGTCTCTCCTAACCTCCTCCAACCATTTCTTCCTTGATCTTCCTCTCCTCTTTTTACCACCTTCTCCCCCTTTTCAGCACTCGTTTTACCCATCTATTTTCTGCCATTCTACCTATATGTCCTAACCATCTCGCTCTCTGTGCTTTAATTATATGGGTTATACTTGGGTGATTATACAAATCTGATAATTCTCTGTTTGTTATTCTTCTGTATATTCCATTTTCTTTTATTCCACCATATATATTTCTGAGCATTTTACGTTTCCATATCTCTAGTTTATTCTGCTCTTTTTTGTTCATTGTCCAGGTTTCACAAGCGTAGGTAACTGACGGTCTTATTATTGTTTGGTACATTCTTATTTTAGCTGTTTGTGATATGTCTTTTGAGTTAAACATCTGTGATACCATTCCTGCTGCTTTACTGCCTTTTGTTAACCTTTTTTCTATTTCCCTATTTCGTCTACTTTATTTGTGATAGTGACTCCCAAATATTCGATTTGTTCCACTTTTTCTATTTTGTAGCTTTTGTTTCCATTTCAATTTATAATAATATCGGTTTTTCATTACCATGTATTTTGTTTTTGTCTCGTTGATCACTAGGCCATATTCTCTTGCCTTCTCTTCCAGTAGCTTAAATACGCTTAACAGTTCTTTCCTGGATCTTGCCATAAGTACTATGTCGTCCGTATATGCTAGACACTGATGTTTATTCCCATAAATTAAACCTCGGGTTTTTATACCACTTTCTCTTGATATAATTTCCTGAACTAGGTTAAAGAGGGTTGTGGATAATGGGTCTCCTTGTCTCAGACCTTTCTCTATCTTGAATTCGTTAGAAGTACTGCCCTCCAAAATTACTGTGCTGTCGGTTTTTCGTATGGTCATTTCCACTAGTCTTCTCAATTTAACTGGTATTTTTAACTTTCTTATTGCCTAATACATTTTTTTCTTTTGATAGTATCATAGGCCTGTCTGTAATCGATGAATATCATATGCAGACTTAAATTTTGTTCGTAAGCATTCTCCTGAAGTTGTTTCATAATGAAAATTTGGTTTATTGTCGATCTACCTGCTTTAAAATCTCCTTGGTATTCTCCTACATTTTCATTGTGATATTTGTCTAATCGATTTTTAAGTATTTTTGCCAGAACTTTCTATGTTACAACTAAAAGTGCTATTTCGCGGTAGTTATCGCATTCTTCCTTGGGACCTTTTTTGTGGATTGGAATTATTAATGCCTTGTTCCAATTTTTAGGGATTTTTTCTTTTCGCCATACTTGTTTCAACAACTGCCATATTCTCTCCGTTAATTATTCGCCTCCATATTTTAAAATTTCTATTGGAATATTGTTTTCTCCTGCACTCTTATTATTTTCATATGTTTTAAGCATTCTGTCACCTCCAGTTTTTTTGGGACCGTTATGGCTAGTTCTTCCTCATCACAATTTTCTTCCTCCGATTCATTATCATTTTCGTCTAGTTCTTCCTCACCATCATTTAGTAATTCCTCAAAATACTGTGCAAATCTATTTATTTTCTCTTCCCTATCCCCTATTAGATATCCCTCTTTGCTTTTCAAAAAATAAGGTGCTTTCCGGTTGTGGCCTTCCCCTTCTCTTATTTCATGATAAAAATTTCTCACTTCTTTATTTTTATAAGCTTCTTCAATTTTTAATAATTCCCTTTCAAAATAATTTCTTTTGTTCTTTCTGCATATTTGTTTAACTTCTTTCCTTGCTTTTTTATACTCTAGTCTATTTTCTTCACTGTTTTCTTTTAATAGTCTTTGTCTGATTTTATTTCTTTTTTCCAACGCCTGTTTACATTGTTCATCAAACCACTTATCTTTTTTTCTTCCATTGGGGCTCCCTAGTATCCTATGTGTTACATCTCTCATTACAGTTTCTATCTGTGACCATTCTTCTTGTAGTTGCTCGACGCAAGGTCTTAAATTTAATTCTCTATTAATTTCTTGTTGGAAGTGATTTACTTTTGGTCTCGTCCTTCAATTTTTTTAAATCGTATTTTTTCCGTTTTTTTATTATCTTGTTCAATTCTAAGTGGCTTATCTTGTTTCAGTTTTGTAATTACTAAAAAGTAGTCACTATCCGCATCAGCTTCTCTATAACTTCGTACATCTGTTACCCTTTTTAAGTACCTCATTTCTATTAAGACGTGATCTATTTGGTTTTTTGTTATGCCATTTCGTGATAACCAGGTTTCCTTGTGGATGTTCTTATGGTCAAATGACGTGCTTAGGATTTTCATTTTATTTTCTAAAGCAAATTCTATGAGTCGTTTGCCATTATCATTACTGAGTGCGTGTCTACTTTTTCCTCCCATTACTTTTATATACACTTATTCTTGTCCGACTTTTGCATTCGTATCCCCTATTACACATTTAACATCAAATTTCGGTATTTTATTGACTGCTTGTTCCAGTTCTTCATAGAACTTTGCTTTCGTGTCTTCATCTTTGTCCTCAGAAGGGACATGCGCATTAACCAATGTCGTTTTCCTTTGATTCTTATTCTACATAGTCTATCTGATACTCCCTCAAAATCTATAATATTTGCTTCCATTAAAGGATAGTTAATAACTGTTAATCACCATCTTCCAGTCTTCAGTAGTAGTAGTGTTTTTCTTTTTAGAGCATCACCCTAAATGTCAGGCTCAGATTTAAGAATGCAGAATATTTGGTAACAGCTCTTTTAGATTTTATATATGTTATCAGAATATAGTGAATTTTTCTTCAAGGAAATGCTGACAATAATACTATATGTTTTGCAATGAAATACAAAGGAGGAAACTTGATAAAATGGTTTTAAATGTATAATAAATATATGCAGGAAGCCAAATACTTTTGATTCGTAGCATTTATGGTACTTTGTATATTGTAGATATCCTAAGCAGTGATTTAAAATACAGGGTGTCCCTCTATAAAGTAACACATTTTGACGGCTTATTACTCGAGAATGGAAAAATATATCGACGTGCAGTTTTCGCTAAACTTCTTATATTTCCTTCAAATTTTTATTGACATAGTAGCCCAATGTATATTTTTTCCCGAAAGCGCCGAAAAAAAATGACCATTTTTGAAACGAAATTACCGGTTTATTTTAAATAAAACACCCTATATTTTTTATTACCATCTGAAAGTCCCTTTCTTCCCCTTTCCAAAAATGTATACATTATCGGCATAGTTTTTAGGGAAAGATTTAATTTTTTATGAAACCATGTCAATAGCTTCCAAACGTAAATTATCACATTTTAACAGCTTGGAAACGGTATAACTCGAAAATGAGAGAAGGGATTAATGAGCGGCTTTCACTGAAATTCTTAGAAATGACACCATTTGCAAGTCTAAAAAGTCGTCTAAAATTTTCGTAAGAAATTTACTTTTGTTAATTAATAAAAGTGACCAGGATAAGATTCTGTGCCATTTTTGACATAAATACGCCTATGCACGAAAATCGATATTAACTTGGGTACAACAATTTACAGAATCGGGAAAACTAGAAAGAAAGAAAACATTTAAAACAAACATTTTTATTTACATATAAGAACAAAGAACCAAACAACTTCATAAAACACATCAAAACAAAAAAAATTTTAATAAATAAGTTGTTGTATGTGACCTCCATCTGCATCTCTACATAATCCAAAAATTACTGAACGCATTTTGCAGCATTTCTGGTGTTATGGTATTAAAAACATTTACTATGTTATTTCTTAACTCCTGAAGGTTTGTAGGGATTGGGTTATAGCATCTCTTCTTTACATAACCCCATATGAAGAAGTCTGGTATGGTTAAGTCCGGGATATATGAGGCCCACTCGATGGGACCAGTTCGACGTATCCATCTGTTGCCAAAATGATCTGATAATGAATTTCGAGCAACTAAGGACTAATGCGGCGTCTTGTTGAAAATATACAGTGTTTATAATTTCATCTTGTTGTAATCGGGGATACAAAAACTCCTCCAACATGTCGGTGTAAGTGTTTCAATTAACTGTTACTTTATGAAAAAAAAGGGGCCGTATATTTCAGTTTTAGATACACCACACCAGACATTTACTCTAGGTGCATCCCTTTCAAATTCCTTAACCGCTCTTGGATTCTCATCTCCCCAAATCCTGCAGTTAAGCTTACTAACTCTTCCATTAATATGAAATTATTAGGTTCAAATTAGGCTGAAGTGTTTCTGACATGAAATATCTTTGTTTAAATGAATGATTCTCTATTTTTTGGAAAGTTTGTATTTTGAATGCTTCAAATTTAATAATTTTTAGGAGCCGTTGAACCTTACTTTTTGAAAATTCTGTGATTTGGGATATTTTTCTAACAGATATTCTATTATGGTTAAGTGCTAGCATTTCCCTTACTTTCAGAATATCATTGAGCATATTGTCCTGGGCGTTTTCAGGTGTTGTCGTTTTCCTTTCTAGTTTTCCAGATTCTGTAAATTGGTGTACCCAAGTTAATATCGATTTTCGTGTAGGCGGTTTTCTGTCCAAAATGGCTCTGAATCTCCTTCTGGTTACTGTTATTGATTTTGTCTCGGCATATAATACGACGCATAGCGCTATTTCTATCAAAGTATACATTTTCGATTAATAAATTTGACTGTGTTCATTGTTATACTTCATACTACATAAATAACCTTTTGACGTTTGTTAATGTCAGTTATATGTATTTGTTTCAAAGCCACCTTTCCGTAAAAAATTAACAAAAGCAAATTTCTTACGAAAATTTTAGACTTTTGAGACTTGCAAACAGTGTCATAAAAAATTTAAACATTTCTAAGAATTTCAGTGAAAGCGATTAATCCCTTCTCTCATTTTCGAGTTATAACGTTTCCAAGCTATTAAAATGTGATAATTTACGTTTGGAAGTTATTGACATGGTTTCATAAAAAAATAAATCTTTCCCTAAAAACTTGAGTATATGCCGATAATGTATACATTTTTGGAAAGGGGAAGAAAGGGACTTTCAGATGGTAATAAAAAATATAGGGTGTTGTATTTAAAATAAACCGATAATTTCGTTTCAAAAATGATCATTTTTTTTTCGGCGCTTTCGGGAAAAAATATACATTTGGCAGCTATGTTAATAGAAATTTGAAGGAAATATAAGAAGTTTGGCGAAAACTGAACGTCGATATCTTTTTCCATTCTCGAGTAATAATCCATAAGCCATAAAAAAAATCTCACATTGATTGCAATATTCATGCACATTTTAAATTTTAGTCCAAGAATAATATATTTTTACAAAAGGATCAAAAATAAATAAATTATACAAACTCCGAAAGCATTCTTCTATATACACTGTAGACTCACTACAATAAGCTAAATAAAATGTGCCTAACTTCAGATAAAACGAATTTTGTGATTTTCGCAGATAGAAGCCCATTAGAAAACATAAAAATCACATCACCACTGTTAAAAATCGGTAAATAATTGATATTATGACTCTTTCTAAGATGATAATAATGATGATAATTATTCAGCTAAAAGCATACATATATGTTACAGATAATATTTTATTAAAAAACCTGTACAGAATGAAAACAAGCCCTGGTACACTTAATCCAACCCAATCCGCCGACAAATGGTTTTCTAATTGTTAAAACATCTTTCAAATAAAAAAATCTACACACTTGTTGATTTATTTGTATATGATTAAAACAATATTAATAATAATAATTGAATATGTGAATTATTATGCATTTAAAATTATTAACAACAATATGGGCTGAAAATAAATACCGAAAAAACAAAATATATTGTGATCTCAATCTATTAAAACGATTATAGCAAACATAATTAAAAATATAAAAATCAGGGTTAAAGTAAATGACAAATACTCAAAGGAATTTACAAATGAACAGCTGTCATCAATATTATACAAAATATTCTGTGTAAGACCCAGAAGACAGCTACGTGTTACAATACGCAGAGGACACAGTTTTAGTTTGTCATGCAAAAAATACAAACAAAGCAGCTGAATATAATCAGAAGTATACCATTAAGACAATGATCTGGTTTAATAATTGGAGAGTACTTCCTAATCTCTCCGAATTTTCCCCTCCCACCACTCTCCAAAATCAACAGATTCGACCACAACCCAATGTAAAGTACCTAAGCCACAATGATAGAAACTAGTGTGTGGGGGGTGTTTATCGCCCACTTTGAAAATCCTTAAGGAAATATGACTACCACACATCTGTTCTACATTGATTCTAATACATTTTCTTCAAATATGATCATGAAACAACTTTTCCTTGGCAGTTAAAAAAATATTGGATAATGATAGAAATAAGTGTGTGGGGGTATATTTCACCCTCTTAGAAAATCCTTAAGGGAATGTGATTACTACACATCTATTTTATATCGATTCTAATATATTATCCCTAAATATGATAAAGAAACTACTTTTCCTTGGCAGTTAAGTAAAATATTGGATAATAATATAAACTAGTGCATGGGAGGTGTAGTTTACCCTCTTAGAAAATCCTTAAGGTAATGTGACTGTCACACATCTGTTCTATATCGATTCTAATACATTTTCTCCAAATATAATCATGAAACAACTTTTCCTTGGCAGTTAAAAAAATATAGGATAATGATAGAAACGAGTGTGTGGGGGGTGTATTTCACCCCCTTAGAAAATCCTTAAGGAAATGTGACTACTACACATCTATTTTATATCGATTATAATATATTTTCCCTAAATATGATAAAGAAACTACTTTTCCTTGGCAGTTAAGAAAAATATTGGATAATAATATAAACTAGTGCATGGGAGGTGTAGTTTACCCTCTTAGAAAATCCTTAAGGTAATGTGACTGTCACACATCTGTTCTATATCGATTCTAATACATTTTCTCCAAATATAATCATGAAACAACTTTTCCTTGGCAGTTAAAAAATAAATATAGGATAATGATAGAAACGAGTGAGTGGTGGGAGGGGGGGAGAGGTCGTATTTCAACCTCTTAAAAAATCCTTAAGGGAATGTGACTACCCACACATCCATTCTATATCGATTCTAATATATTTTCCTTCAATATGAAACAACTTCTCCTTGACTGTTAAAGCAACAAAATATAAGATAGCGATAGAAACGAGCGGGAGGGCTGTATTTCACCCTCTTAGAAAATCCTCAAGGGACTGTGTCTACCATATAACTATTCTATATCGACTCTTGTATACTTTCCTCAAATACGATGATGGAAGAACTTTTCCTCGACTGTCGAAAAAAATAAAATCTAAGATAGTCTTGAAAACAAGTGCGGCAATTTTGGCTGTTGAAAATTGGCGGCTAAAAACTGGCTGCTAACTTCAAACCGGTGGCATAACACTCGACTGCAAATTAAAATCCAAAGCTCACTGCTCAAACATAATGAAAACTACCATTACACATTCCTGTGAAAATGCCAGCAGAATTCACAAACTAATATGCAGACCTATGTTAGAATATGCAAGTATCATTCTTCTGAGCACCAGACAAATGCTGCACATCACAGAAACAACCTGAATTAGAAAAATCACAAAAATCTGCTATCCAAGATATACACTACATAATCCTCTAAATCAACCCCAAAATGAATGTATACAAAAACATAGAAAAATTTGTAAAAAACAAATACAGTACACTCCCTATGACCAAATACTATATCACAGAGAAAACAGAACGTAAAAATAAAATTTCCACAGAAGACACTGTGGGAAAAAATTCAAGAACTATCAGAGTGAATTTATGTATTACTATATTCACATATTTATATTTATTACTTAAATTAACATTATTAACACGTCTTTATGTATAATAAAATAATAAAATATATAAATTTAATGGGCAGAGGGACCACGGTCGATAGCCATTTGTAAGAAATTATAATAAACAACTTTAATAATAATAAATTAAAAGGAGTTGAATACATTCAAATACCTGGGAAGTTACATAAATGAAAAAATGGATCATATTCAGGAAATAAGATGCGGTTTAGGACAGGCTAGCGTAGCATTTGTCAACACGAGTAAAATCCTATACAATAGAGACCTCAAATTGGAATCAAGAGTGAGACTCGTCAAATATTGCATCTTCTCAATGCTGCTGTACAGGGTGTAGGCAAGGATTATCTCAGAGGAATCTATTCCTTCGAAATGTAGATCTACTATGGGAGGATGAGAGTTAGTCGGGTCAACAGACTTTAATCGGGTTTTTCTTAAAAGAATGGGAAAAGAAGTAGAAACACAAGTGAAACCCAAAAGTATTTTGGACAAAAATATAGCAACTGCATCTCATCATCAAAGGGAAGACCTGCGGAATAAGACTTTCAAAAAACGGAAAGTATAATTGCTGGCCAAACTAAGGAAATGGTTCTGACAATTATCAGCAGAGTTATTCCAGTTGGATAAATTATCTCCAAGGTTCGATGGCACTTTAAGAAGAATTACATTTTCTATTGCTATATACTACTGTATATTTAATTTTTGTATGCTGTTTTTTTAAGAAAGTCATTGCCTAGGATACCCAATCTCTAAGGTTTAATAAATAGGAACTACAAACAACTTACAGCCACATTTAATAAAAGCAAGCTCTCTAGTTCATGCATTTCCTATAATAAACTTTGAGTTACATTGTTACATATCAAAATAAAAAGTTTCAATTATTTTTAGAATTATTACCTTAAATAGATGTGATTTTGACTAATTAACATTCAAACACTGACTTACGTGATCAGTAATATGTAGTAAATCTTACAGCAGAATACTGTAGTTGTATATTTTAATTATGATAAAGAATAAATAAATATTTTATAAAAAATATATTTGCCTGATCAAATATGAAACTCTCCAATTCAAGAACATTTTTCCCAGGCACACGAAAATGCCGCTCTTATTTCATGTTTCCCACTTAGTAGATACTCTGTTACATATTAAGGTTGGCCATCCATTGGATGCGTAGTTGTACAACTTTGCGGTCATAAATAAACTGGCTCGGATGTGAACAACTTTCCCTCGTCCATTAGAAACGATTTCTGGTTGATAAATCAAAAAGAAGGTTCATTTCTTTATTTTATAGTTTATGTTCAAGTGTGGCCTTTGTATTCGTAGTGTTTTCATAATAAAATGGACTTGAACAAAAAATAAAAGGCTTAGTGAAGTATTGTCAAAAGAAAATAGATTACGAGTGTTTCCAGCCCCTCCTCAGGCACCGCCCCTACCAATGAAATCACGTTGTTGCGCATCAACCCAGGCACAAATGTGTATAAGTAGGTGGCAGAGAGCAGCATCAAGGGTCATAACAGCCTAGTACGCCGACACACTCCACTTACATAGATCCAACTGGGCAAGTTGATACACTTCTGGTTAAGTGTTTTATTTAAACTCGAACCCAGTTCCTGTTGGTTGATAGCGGACTCACCGGAGCCTGAGTGTTTTCCAACCCAGTATCTAAGTTAGTTCTGAACCCCAGTGAAAGTGTTTATAGTTTTCAAAAGGTCCACCCTCGATGCCTAGTCAGATTCCAAGGTCCGTCTTCAGTGTCTAACCAGATTCCAAGGTCCATCGTCGAGGCCTAGACACTTCTCATTATTACTATTATTTATTAACTACATTCAACCAAGTACCTACGACATCTGAACAAGAAGATTCTTGTGATTGTGTTGAACTCTCCTTTGGATTCAAATTGTCTTCGAGAACTTCATAAATATCATCTTCTAGAAGAGTTCCAACAATATCTGAGCATTATATTAAAATATGCCTATGTGGAATAGCTCTTAGATTGTGGTTACTCTCTACTCCACTATCCATTTTGCCTGCAACTTCCTGCAACAATTTGTGTTGGAGGCCTCTCGCATGATATTTGCTGTCTCTCATAACTCATAATGCCTTTCTATTTCTCACCTTACAAATTAACGTCTGTGAAGCTGACAGAACCATTTCAGCGGAATCAAATAAAACCAATTACGATTTTTAGTACTCATTTTGTACTAGTTTGTACCACAAAAAATAATTTTGTACCTTTACCCATTAAAGAAGAAAACATGGCACTGCTAGCTTCATGTTAACCTAGAAAGCCCAAAGTAATAGTAATGTGAAAAGCATGAAAATTAATACAGGAAATTGAAGAACTGAATTTGTACTAATTTTTACCACAAAAAAATTAACGTCAACCCCCTCACACAACCCCCGTAGCGATAAATTGAATAGCAAGCCCATACTTCTCTGATCTTTTTAATATTTCTGAAAAACGAAATATCAAAGTCGATTCTATTAGTACTAAATTTGTACCATGAAAACTATTCCAAAATATTAAAGTCAACCCACTTAAACAACCCCTGCTTTGATAAATTGAATAGCAAGCCCATTATCCTCAGATCTTTTGAAAATATCTTGAAAAAAGAAATTTAAAAGTCGACTCCATTAAAACCGAATTTGTACCACAAAAAATATTAACGTCAACCCCCTCAAACAACCCCTGTTTCGATAAACTGAATATCATGATCATTCTTCTCCGATCTTTCCAATATTTCCTGAAAAATGAAATATTAAAGTCGATTCTGGTATTATATTAAATCTTTCCTTAACCAGTTTTTCTCTTTTTTCGAGATCATTATATTAAATCCAAACACTGGCTCTCACACATTGCCGTACAATGTCCTATTGATTGTGTAGTCCTTGTCAATAGGTTTTTTATTGACAATTCCAAGTAACTTATACAAGATATTATTGCTAGCACCCCCCTATTTCAAATTAAAAATAAATGGATGTATATTTTAGGACTAATTTGTAACACAAAAATTTAAATTTGTACCCCAAAAATTAGAATTTGTACCTCCTCAGTTTTTCTGAAAAACCACTATTTAATGTGGGGATGCTAGTTTGAGCTCAAGCTAGCACCCCACCTTTACAAAATCAAATTTTAATAGCATACATTTTAACTTTGAATTTAGGACTAATAATTTGTACCCAAACAATAGAATTTTCCCTGAAAAAGGCTTTTTAATATAGTGTCTTGACCTCACAGCAGTCCTTATGATGTATGTTCAAAATGGACCAAAGTCTAGATAAACTGTTAAATAAAGTGTTTCATGAAATCTTGTCACCTATCTACTTCCCAGTCATTTTTATTTTGATATTATGTATTGTTTTGCCTCTAATAATAAATATATAGTTATAATTACAATTAGAAATCCATATTTTTTGTCATAGATACATACTCTTATTTTCAATGAGGTTTTTTGGGGTAATCGCAGCTATTCTTTGAGGAGACAAAAAAATTAAGTTTTCTTTCCCTTCTGCAGGTACGCAATAAGGCGAAAATAGTTCTAGGCAGTTTGAAGATAAGAATGGCATCATATTCTGGTGTTATCACTTTTTTTGACTACTTGGTGGCTTAGTAAAGATGATTGAATGAAAAAAACATTTTTTGTTACACTGTAGCAAAAACCAAAAGGAGTCAGTGTGGCGATTTTTTTGTTTTTCAGATGAGAGGCGTCTGACATCTGATCTACCGCTGCTATTGACCTATTGCTGATTGATGCGCCTTTATTTAATAATAATTCTTAATAATTTTTCTAGTGGTGAGAAAAATTTTAGCATGGGTTTTTTGGAGTAATTAAGCAGTACACAAAACGTCAAAAGGGCTTATTTTAATTTTTGGTACTTCAGTCTAAATCTGTGTATGAAATATTTTGTGGTACAAATTCAGTTTTAATGGAATCTACTTTAATATTTCCTTTTTCAAGAAATTTTGAAAATATCGGAGGATAATGGCCTTGCTATTCAATTTATCAAAGCAGCGGTTGTTTAAGTGGGTTGACGTTAATATTTTTTGTGGCACAAATTCAGTTTTAATGGAGTTGACACTTATATTGCGTTTTTTAAGAAAGTTTGAAAAGTTCAGAGGATAATGGGCATGCTATTCAATTTATCAAAGCAGGGGTTGTTTAAGTGAGTTTACTGTAATATTTTGGAATATTTTTCATGGTACAAATGAGTACACATTTAGTACTAATAGAATAGACTTTAATATTTAGTTTTTCAGAAAATATTGGAAAGATCGGAGAAGAATGGGCTTGCTATTCAATTTATCAAAGCAGGGGTTGTTTAAGTGAGTTTACATTAATATTTTGGAATATTTTTGATGGTACAAATGAGTACACATTTGGTACTAATAGAATCGACTTTATTATTTAGTTTTTCAGAAAATATTGGAAAGATCGGAGAAGAATGGGCTTGCTATTCAATTTTTCGTTCTGAGATTGTTTGAAGAGGTTGACGTTAATATTTTTTGTGGTACAAATTAGTACAAATTCAGTTTCAGTGGAGTCGACTTTTATATTTCGTTTTTCAAGAAATTTTGAAAAGTTCGGTGGATAATGGGCTTGCTAATCAGTTTATCGCAAGAGGGGGTTGACTTTAATATTTTGGAATATTCTTCGTGGTACAAATTTAGTACTAATAGAATCGACTTTTAATATTTCCTTTTTCAAGGAATCTTGAAAAGATCCGAGAAGTATGGGCTTACTATTCAATTTATCACAACAGGGGTTGTTTGAGGGGGTTGACGTTAATATTTTTTGTGGTACAAATTAGTATAAGTTCTGTTTTAATGGAGTCGACTTTTATATTTTGTTTTTTAAGAAATCTTGAAAATGTCGGAGGATGATAGGCTTGCTATTCAATTTATCAAAGCAGGGGTTGTTTAGGTGACTTTACTTTAATATTTTGGAATATTTTCCATGGTACAAATTAGTATACATTTAGTACTAATAGAATCAACTTTAATATTTCGTTTTTCAAAAAATATTGAAAGGCTCGGAGAAGTATGGGCTTGCTATTCAATTTATCGCAACGGGGATTGACGTTAATTTTTTTTTGTCGTACAAATTCAGTTCTTCAATTTCCTGTATTAAATTTCATTTTTTTCAAATTATTTTTAATTTGGGCTTTCTAGGTTAACATGAAGCTAGCAGCGCCATGTTCTTTTCTTTAATGGGTAAAGGTACAACATTATTTTTTGTGGTACAAATTAGTACAAAATGAGTACTAAAAATCATAATAGGTTTGATTTGATTCTGCCGAAATGGTTCTGCCAGCTTCACAGAGGTTACAAATTAGCTTTTCACAATCCAAAACCACAATATATGGTATTTTGAAAGAAATAAAAACTGGCACTGACTAATAAATAGTAATAACTGACTGAAAGTCGCTTAAAAATCCCATTCAAATAGGATCAGTCGGTTTCATGAAATAAACTCGAGTTATGTGACCAAATTTGTGTGGAATGTATGAGTGATATATTTTTATAAAAGGAGTTAGTTGGACATATAAGGACGACTAATAAATTCGTACGATTATGTATCCAATGGATGGCCAGCCTAAGTGTCTTTGAATTGTTTTATATGTAATTTAAATTGCTGGTTTTATAACAATACTTGAAAAAGCTAAAACTACAAATTGATGACATAAATAAACATATTATCTAACATAGCAGCAATATTTTACTTATGCATGGTATTTATTTGGTAGCAAAAACCTAGCATTTTGTGCAGTTTGTTCAAAAATGCCATAAAAACACATTCTACTATGCAACTTTGGACACAAGCTAAATTCGATTATGTTACCTTGATAATAACACTTGGTTTAACATTGCTATTTAAATCAGGTGAATATGGTGACTCGCAAGCTTCGCATGCTGTAAAGTCAGCACTATTTAACAATGTACACTGTTTGCAAGTCCATGTACCAGTCGGTGCTAAATTTTTAACTGTCCACATATAACTTGCAGGGGGATAACAAACATTATTTATACCACTAGCAGTAGTTCTTATATCTTTCTGTTGACCATCTAATATGGACTCACAAGTCTGTTGGGCTACTGAACAACTTAAACTTTTTATAAGCGATAGAGATTTATTTCTCTGGCATTTACATATAATTGGCTTATCGTAGCTTAAAATGTCGAGATTTCTGTATTTATCCATGAACGCTGACGAACAGATCTTGCATGGAGATTCAGAATTATTCATGATTTTTAAACGCGAATTACAAATTAAACATTTGCACCCTATCGTTAAAAAATATGTATTACAAACTTTGCAATATGTGTTAAATAATAATGAAGGCAAACTGAAGCACTTTTTTAAATAGCTGAATTTTAAAGATGTTCTACTTAAGGGTGATGAGGTTAGTAATATTTTATATTCATCTAGAGTAGTAGTATTCAGAGCACTGAAAAAAATTGACCTAAAAATATTGATCTTTTATGACAAATAGTTCACAACAACTTACCTTGGAATATATTCCTTAGTTTGCAGCTTTAAACGTTTAATTACTGTACAATTCGAACCATTATTAAAATTTGGAACAGCACTGGATTCATTGAAATGTTGTCTCGATGTACCACATCGGATACATTTTATTCTTTCAGTTGGATTGATTAAACTACAGATTGTACAATGCCATTGTAGAACCGATGCGATTGCTCCCATTGTATATTGTACATGGCTGAAAGACCCATTAATATGGCAAACAATTATCAGATTTTCCTCGTTCCACACAAACAGCTGATATTTTGTCAATATTTTGAAAATTTAACAAAAGCTGTGACGAAATGTCGATATAAACAACTAATAATGCGCATGTCCAAATTGATACCTATACCACAGAATGGGTGCGTTCCACTTGAAGCCCAGAACGATCCAATCACCCACTTCGGATGCGTTCCACTTAATGCCCACAACGATCGCAACACCCACTTTATCGTTCCACTTAAGGCCCGTGGTCGTCGCAAGCGGTCGTTGGACGTCATAGATGACGTCACTGTTTGCGACCGCGTCTCGCCCATACAAAGTGAGGGGTCTGAGCATAGAGAAAGTTATATTATTTGTCTATGGGTCTGAGTGGACTTTCATCAAAACTTGGCGGCAATTCAACACGGCGATAGTCTCTCATTTGTTTTGTCGAAAACGTAACCATAAATTCACGGGAATCGGTGATGAATTAAATTTTACCCCGCCTTAAGCGAAATATTTACACCAAAATGCACCAAAAATAATTCTATTTATTATTATACACACAAACTGTACGTTTTCACCAAGCCGCCATATTGTGAGCCCACCCCAGTCAAATGTGCATTCCACTTATAACTTTCGCCTACATCGACCGTGGTGTTTTTACGTAAATGGAACGGGTATTTGAGCGGTCGCGTCGTGGGCTTTTAGTGGAATGTAGCCATTATGTGACAAAGAAGGACAGAACATTAAACAATTATTATGCTACGTTTGCACGCTTGCCGAGGTTTGGCAAACGTCCTCAAACTACAAGTCTTTATAAAAGCTTACGAGTGCGTTAGTGTGCTCTGGACAGACAAATATGACAGACGTGAGCGTTAAGGTTGTGTTGCCTATTGCGTTTGAGAAATGCAATAATTTCATCGTTTGACCATCTAATCTCGATGGATACGCCGTCGTACACAGCGCTACGTAAACACACCCGTTTGGGGCGAGTTCGTGAGTGACACTAAATAAAACACTTATAGCATGGCCACCTACAACCTCAATAAATTATCTTTTGCAGTTTTATTTTATTTAGTCTACCTATAAATATTTCGTTTTTTCTTTGTTAAAAATGTTTTATAGCTTGATTTGTTTCATATTTCTCACCATTGTAGTACGGCTACAAGTGGTTCTCATGGGCCCACTATTTGACAGGTGTGCCACGTTGCCACATCTAGGATTCCGGTCTTGTGTTAGAGGTGGCCTTGCTTATAGGACTAAACATGCGCCAACTTGTAAATGTCGCAAACGCTTGCCACAAGCTTCCTTTGATCTGTGTTCAACCGACTCTAGAACGGATCGGTGACCATCGATCACGTAAGCCAAGCCAAACAACTCCGTTTCCTCCATAGTTTCCACACTTGTGTTTGTGACAGTTGTCGAGGCTTATAGAAATATACTGAGCATTGCGTATTCTGTTGTACTGTCGTGCATTGAATACAGACCGTGAAGTACTAGAGAGATAAAGCGAATATGTGGCTAGTAGTTGTACTGGTAGATATTGGCAGCATATCTCGCTGTCTCTTTTCCTAGATAGTGGTCACTTTTGTGAGGACTGAGTATAAGCTCAGTCCAGTTCTATATGTCTATGGTTTTAACCACAGAAAAAATTACTCGTTTTTGTTCTGTGGTACTAACCTATCAATAAAAACCATCACACACTGGATACGTTCCACTTATAGCCCTCAACGCCCACGACTGCGACCGCTGAAACACCCGTTCCACTTAAGTAAAAACACTAGGGATGCGCTTGATGTATCGATGTTTCAAAAACATCGATTTTTATATTTCAATGTTCGATGTTTTTCAGATGTTTTCTTCTATTTTGATGATAGAAAGCAGAAAGTAAATTAAACATTTAATAGAACATCCGTGATTTATTTATTCCTTAATATGAATACTCGTAGTTTGTTGCCCAGCTTAAAACTGAAAAACATTGATTTTCTTTATCTTACTTAGGTGCAATGGAAAAATATGCCCTTATACAAAATTACAAGGAGGCATTCACCTTTTCTGTCATCTCATTCATATAATTTAAGTATCAAACTAGATCTTAGTTCTTTTCAATTATGTATACTTCTCGAATGTATTCTTTATTTTTTTCATATAAATTGTACTAGATGTATAATTAAAATATATAGACAAGACAAAATAAGCGATACGCCACCTACATTTTTATTTTGAAACCTTCCAGTGGGCCATTAATGTCACAAAATACGGACAATTGTTTTCTGTGATTAATGTTTTGTTTATATATGTGATTCATACGTTGATTTTACGGTTTTTGTTTGTAAGTGTTGTTTTAAAGTCGCAAAACTGATAAAAAATTGTTTAATTTATCAAAATGAACCATCACTGTTGCGTTCCCATGTGTTCCTCTTGGGTAAGGGTAAATAAAGAACTTAGTTTTCATACATTTCCCAAAAAAGGACGTGTTTTGGTGGAAACTAAATTAGGGAAACGAGAAGCTGTTGATCGGAGGGAGGAATGGATAAGGAAATTAAAAATTGGAAAGCCTGTGAGTCCGTACATGAGAGTATGCTCGTTGCATTTCTCTGAAAACGATTATTTTTATAGAGGTTAGTACCCCAACCCCCAGTTGGTTTTTGTGTTTCTGTATTAATAGTTTTTATTTGTAGGAGACGGCTCTAAATTACATAAATTAAAATTTAATGTAGTACCGTCTAGGAAGTTACCTTTGGAAGACGAAAATCGACCTGGTCCTTCTTCTAGAAGTTTAAGGTTAGAAAATAGAGAGCATAAAAAAACGTTGTTACAAGAAGCGGAAAATCCAATATTAAAGGCTGAAAAGTGCATATCTCATAATGAATAAGACGTTGGTTTGGGACATACAGAAGAGGAAATGCAAGCTGCAGAACAATTAATAAGTTTGTACAACCCAACTATTGTGGCCCAAAAAGTTTTAGAGATTTTGGTGCGCAAGTAAATACTCCTGAGGTATTAACATTAAGCCACTTTATCAAAACTGAGTCGGCACTTAATAGTTTTACTGGTATAAACAATTTTAAATTATTAAACTGTTTAGTGCATCAGCTGGAGAAAGTGCATTTGGAGAAAAAGGTGTATCGTTTATCTTTGAAAGACAGAACAATTCTTGTGATGACAAAACTTAAAACAAATCTATCATATGCCACATTGGCTGTTCTATTTGGTATTTCTCCACCATTATGTAGAGATTATATTTTGAAATTAATACCTGTTTTGAGTAAAATATTGGCAACTGCCATATACTTTCCAGACAGCAGTGAAATTAAAAATAATACGCCCAAGTGTTTTAAAGAATTTTCTAAAGTGTGGATTGTGCTAGATTGTACGGAAATTTTTATTCAAAAGCCAAAATGCTTATGTTGTTGAATTAAATTCTACTCTTATTATAAATCTAACTTAACTGTAAAATGTATGACAGGTGTATCACCTGGAGGACTAATTACTTTTGTTAGTGAATCCTATGGAGGGAAAGCATCAGACAAATGTATCTTTGAAAACAGCAATTTGATTTCAATGTTAACACCTAAAGAAGATGCCATAATGGTATAATATTTGCATCGTTAGTAACTGATTTCAATGTTCAATTATGTAATTAACGTTGAATTGAATTAAAATAATCTTTTGCGTTCGACACTCTTTATTCAACCCCAACTGACATTGACATTCGTCGCCTCCTCTACCGTGGGTACCAACCTACATAATTACAAAACCCTAACATCTCCCTTTTTATAAAATAAAACGAGTTTGTGAATAACAAAATTTCGTGAAACTAGTTTAAGCTAACGGCTACATCAAAGTTATTCTACATTACTAACATCTCGATTAATTTACAGATTCAGTCTCTGAGGTGGCTTGACGTCCACTGAAAGTAACTTTATTCTGAAGTAAATAATCTTTATCAGAGTCTGATTCTGAAGTTACATTTTCTGGATCTATGCTACTATCACCATTACTTTGTGTCTCTTTCTAAATCACCTTTATGTTTTCCTTCTTCTGTCTTCACTTTTTCCACAAGCTCTGTTTCGCTCTCTCTTAGAGGGCTTTCTTTTTCATTTGTATTTTCCTCCAAATATTCCAGTTCATTTTCTAAACCTATATAATGCTTAATACTATTTAAATTATTAATAGGTTTTATAGTAGGTGGATTTTCAAGTAGAAAATGGTTCTCTTGTGTTGTTCTATAAGGCATTATAAATTTTCTATTTCGGAATAAATCTGAACCATTTTCTACTTTTACTTTATAAGTCCTATCTCTTACTCTGTTCAAAATAATTCCTGGGGACTACATTGAACCTGGCTTAGTTTGTACATAAACCCTTTCACCGTTTGATAATAGTTCAAGATTTTTAACACCCTTTTTGTTATAGTACTTTGAACTTTCTTTTTGTCTTTTATCTAGAAACTTAACATATTTTTCTCTATTTACAATTTTGGGTATTAATTTACTATTTTTACATGGTAATATAGACCTTAATTTTCGTGAAAATAATAGTTCAGCTGGCGAGTTAACACCATCTACTTCCATGTTTCGATACAAGAGTAAGGCCATATTAATGTCCTTTTTGTCCTCAATTACTTTTTTAAATATATTTTTAGCAGTTTGGATATTTCTTTCTGCCATCCCATTGGACTGGGCATAAGTAGGTGACGACATTACATGATTAAACTCCCAATTTTTAGCAAATGATTTAAATTCATCAGAGTTAAATTGTGGGCCTACATCAGACACAACTGTCAGTGGAATGCAATACACTGAATACCTAACAAAACACCAATACTAACAAAATCCTTTAACACACTTAAAAAACGAAAAATATAACACTTAAATTCAGGAAACTCCTACGGCCTGTCATATGAAAACGAATGTAAACAAACTATCAATGGCCCAGTGGAGGAAGAAAAAGTGACCGGTAGTGGCGCTGGAGTCTAACCTTTTTTCGCCTATTTATTAGGACTACTAGGTGTAAGAAATATGAATGCATTAGATAGGACTTTTATTTAATTTCAAATTTGTAGAAATATGAAGGGTAAAATATTATTACAAAGGTGCTGAAATAATTACAATATTCTTCAAAAACCACTATTTAATAATTGTACAACTGTTCTCGCTGTAACTCAATAGAATGCCTGCTTAAAAATATCCAATACCTTATTTCTTTCTGTTATCGAATTGATATGCGCTTAGTCATACTTGTTTTTATAAAAATACAATACATCTTTTACATTTTAAATATTTTCCACTAACTTATTTACTTAACAAAATATAATATGAGTGTTTTTAAATGAAACTCAAGGTCTCTAGTTAATTCCACAATATAATACAAGTTATTGAAAATTCTAAAAAATTGACAATTGTTTCGATAAATCAATATCATTGTCAGATTCATATTATTTGATACTAATTAACTAAAGAGTATTATTAATCATTCAACTTATGGATTATGTGAATGAATATAAGTAATGTCTTATATACATCAGTGTCTAACAATAAATAGTTTGGTATATCTAATCTACTTAAAGAGTAACAAATACATGACAATATACAAAAATAAATCGATATATTAATGGAAAAAATATATTGAAATCAATACAATCTTACTGTGATGTCAGTATAAATACAATAGTTATTTTTTATCAAACGTTATTTGATAGTATGATAAAAATTAACCCATACATATTAACTGGGATTCAATTTTAGTTACCTATAAAATATATTCTGACATTTAAAAACTTTTCACATATTGTTTTCATCAAATAATATTTATGATTGATTGGGTTTTTTTATTAAAAATATATCATTTTCCACAGGTAATGTTGGTCACTTCTTCCAGTTAAATTGTGATATATAATTTCATCTGTTTTTTTTTAATTCTACTGGAAGCAAATAACACTGGAACCTGTTCCAAAGGTATGCAGTTTCCTACACCGCCGGCTATAACTTCACCCCTTACGAGGGGTCTTTTATATGCCCCTATGAGTTGGCGAGTAGTGGAGTTAAGGCGGGTTTATACAACATTTACATAATCATAATCACAGTCACAATCATAAGAGTTAAACTAATGATTTCTTATAGCATCGTTTATACAATTGTCACAATCATAATCATAAGCATAATTTTACTGACCTTGAAGTTCCTAACTTTTAACTTTATGATTATGATTAAGACGAGAATTGAAATGCGCATGTGTCGTAACCAACACGCGATGAGCAATGATGACAAAAAGGCATCTTGGTTGAAGAATTAATTTTATTGGCCGTTTTTTGTAGGTATTTCTGTGCTCCGTCAATCATTGTTTATATTAACTTCATTGATTTGACTTTTTGGCAAATTTCATTTATATGAATTTTATGCTTATGACTGTGACTATTAAAATTGTATAAACGCCTTTCAGAGTTATGATTATGATTAAGTTTATGATTCTGACTGTGATTATGACTATGTAAATGTTGTATAAACCCGCCTTTATTATATAAATTTAATGACGATGTCTTTCTAACTTCTTAATTTACATTTTCTCTAGTTTCTTAATGGACATTGGCCCTTTTTCTACCAAGCTCCAGATATGTCGTGATATGTGTCATAAATTTTGCAGAGATGGGCTTTCTCAGACAAATTCTAAGTAAATTGGATACACCTATGTGATAAACATTGCATAAACACAAACAATGTACCTCCAGCAATAATGTCATTATAATTTTCTTGTGATACAGGAAATTCATATACTTTGTCTTCCTCAATTTCGGTCTCTTTTGCCAAACACATGGAGAATGGACAAATAAAATCTAAAAATTAAATGTTTGTACACAAAACGTTTTCTAAGACACAACATAACCTCACAGCATGACAGGTAAACAAAACAAATTAATTTTTCTCGTCGGTTAAAATATTCCGAGCCAACAGATTTAAATCGGACTGGACCGAGCGGAAGTACCGAACGGTTCAGATTTATCTCCCTACCTCTAGATGTAATAAACGAACGGTTCAGACTAGAAAGATTGATCAGACGCAAATAACGAGCAAAAAGATTTACATCGTACTGCGAGCGGAATTACCGAACGGTTCATATTTATCTGCCTACCTCTAGATGTAATAAACGAACGATTCAGACAAAAAAGATTGATCAGACGCAAATAACGAACGCAGCTACAGTAGAACGATGAACGATAGGTTGTAATCTTTGTGGGCTTCAAGTGGAACGCACCCAAAACTGAAGACAGAATGATTTTCGTGTTCTGTGTAATATATCTTTGTTTTTATAACAAATCGTAAATTTTTTATTTCTTAAGATTCTACCGACATGATTTTTAAATTCTATTGAATATGCTATTTTATTGAAGAATTGACATTTTTTGCTTTAAAAAATGACGTGTATGGTATTTATAAACTCCAAAGTCAAGTTGTTTAATGTGGAAAGTAATGATGGCAAAACAAATTATAAACTTGATGATTCTGCAAGAAAGGATGGTGACAAGGTATTTATTATCATATTAGTTTTATAAGTTCATTTATTTAAGTTAGACTATATCATTGCAAATACTTTCGTTAATTAATTTCTTGTAAAAACGTTGTTTTCCAGAAACTGGAAGAAGGTACACAGGAGGCAACTATTAGAACTCCTACACCTAAGCTATTAACTCTTAAACATGCTGTGCCTTATAATGAAAATTTTGAAGTAAAGCTAGCTGAGAAGGAACGTTTAAAATGTTTAAGTGAGTTTTTTTATTTCATTTATAAATAATCCTATCTGTTCGTTCTTTCTTCCTAAATTGTTCCACTTGTTTGATACATTATTTTAGGTAGAGGCAGTACTTTCCCGAGCTCAGCATCTGACACCAGTGAGATCCAAAATATTTTTAAAAGAAGAAAAAGGAAAGGACACAATTGGACTAGAAAAAAAGGAGCCAAATCTGTTCCCAGATATAGTAGATCCTCTTCTCGAAAAACGCGATCCTCTGTGTCAACAATCAGTCCTTTAAGTCACTCTTCGCATACAAACTCTCGCAGAGGAAGATCTAGTTCACGAAGAACATCTTCCACTACAACATCAAGCGTTGCAGAAAGATTGTCATCAAGATGGACTAGGTATGTAAAGTATATAATAAACATATTTTGTTTACAACTGCAGAAACACTTTTTCATTATTAAACACACATTGAACTGAGTAGTGCAGTCGGCGCAGCGCCGGGAAATAAAACTTACTTATAATTCAATAGTCCATCCACATAAATATCGTCCATGCCAACAGTTTTATTGCAATCTCATCAAGCATTTCTGTGAAATGGCTTCTTAATATGCCTTTTTAATATTAATATTATTATAATCAAGATTACCACAACCAATCTTGTAGAACTTGGTTTTTTTACTGGCTGTACCAATTAATATCTTCAATAAAAGATTGATCTTGGTTTATTTTATACAAATAAAAGGTTTTAAATATTAGAAACATAAATGTCAATGTTTGACGATTACAGTTCTCTCTTGAACTGTTGCCACAGATACTTGTTTATATATCATATTCAAATCACTTATATAGAGTTGGTCCGTTAGTTATTTACACATGTGTTCATTCTAAGAACCAATTAAATGAATCTCTTTGAGTTAGTTGTTGGTTAAAAACCAAAATAGTGACACATAAATTTGATTAAAAATGTTGTACCAGCCCTGATAATAAAACAATATATAAATATATTTGTCAAGGTTTTTTTGATAGTTCAGTTTATTTTTTGTAACAATAACCTAAAAGAAAAAAAATTGTGAAGCAGTGTGAAGCTTTAAGCTGTAAATAACTTTTTTTAATATTTGACTTTGTTACAAAACTCATTACATATTTTTCACTAGGTCTGTGAGTAGGTCACACGAAGAAGAAAACAAATATATGTCGAATCTTTTACATTGTAGTATTGAAGATTGTAACATAGAATTCGATGATGTAGACAGCATGAATCTGCATAATATTGAAGAACACCAAATACATCCCAATTACTATTGTTCCGAGTGTAAAGAAGTATACACATCATCGTAAGTAGTATATTAATTTAATTAGTAGTACAATAGGATTACGTTGATTTTAATTTTTCAGGGAACTCTTGACTTTACACAACGAAGATCACTACAGTTCTTCCATACATTGCCTCATGTGTGGTATAGAACAAAGTAATATTCGGGAGCTACAAAAACATTTAGATGAACACATGGTGTATTCCGTACGTTGCAAATATTGTGATAAATCGTTTCTTTCTAAAAGTATAAGAGAGAAACATGTGGAAAACTGTCATAAGGTTCGACGCAAGAGATTCATTTTTAGGGACAAGCTCATATTACTCAAAATTGATAAAAATGATTAGGACACACACCACTTTTTATGAAAGAATCAACTTTATTTTCCCTGTTTAAAGAATTAATTTTTGTTTTTGATTATTTTTGTTCATTTTACTTAATAAAATATGAAATGTTCATGTATTGTCTTTATTTGAATATATTTATATATGTACTGTTTGTTTTGAAAAGGTAACTATATATAAGAAAAATTAACTTGTTGAAAGAAGCAATTTGAAATACTTTCATAAGAAGCTTGAGAAATCTACAAAATAGGCATGATAGATTTCGAAAAACTGTACTATAATGTTCGGAATAATAAATTGTGCAACAAGTGGGGAAAGTTCAACTTTTCTCGTGTGAGAAAAATACTTTCCCCCACACGTTGCACACTATACATTTTCTACAACTGCATAAATTTAAAGAATGCAAGTAATGTAACTTAATATTTATTTTTATGGTTTGATGAACTAAAATTAGAGTTGTAAAATTCTCGGTAATAATCTTTTGGAGAATATTGTTAAGTTGGAGAATTTGCAATTATATACTGTCTTCCCATGGACATTTTTTGTATTAAAATAGTTCCAAGCGATACTTTTCGGTTTTGTGGCACTCTTCAATTTATTTTGCTCTGTTTTTATACTTATAGATGGTTTAAACTGAGCCAAAATAAAACTAGTCTCACCACATCATTTACAATTCACACAGCTGTACAGAAGTATGAGCATATATTGAAAAATTCTTAGCCTACTATAGAACCAAACAAAATTTCAATGTCAAAATCTTTTATTACTCAAAATATTCTCCTCTTAATTGGATACCTTTCAAAAAAATGTTTCTTCTTGCTCTGCAAACCAGACCTCCACAACTTTTATTACCTCCTCGTTGGAAGAAAAGTTACGACCTTTTTAACTTATTTTCAGTTGAGGAAAGAGAGCCAAATCTGGTGAATAAGGGGGTGTTCTAGTAATTCAAACCCTAAATCACTATTTTTTTGCATGACAATATGAGATTTGTGTACAGGGGCGTTGTCCTGCAAAAACAAAACACCTTTGGATAGCTTTCCACGTCTTTTCTCTTTAATTTTTTCCCGTAGAGTGGTCAGTAATGTCGAATAGTAGTCTCTAATTATTGTTCTACTCTTATCCAAAAAATCAATCATGATTACTCCATGGCAATCCCAAAAAACTGAAGCAAGAACTTTTCCAGCTGGTTTTTTGACACGAAACTTCTTGGGTCTTGGAGAACCAGAGTGTCGCCATTCCATCGATTGTTGCTTTTTTCTGGATCGTAGAAATGTACCCAAGTCTCATCCATAGTAACAATTCAGTTTAAGAAGTCTACATCGTTTTCAAACCGAGCACAGATCGAACGTGATGCTCTTACATGCTTTTGGTCAACATTCAAAAATTTGGTGATCCATTTTGCAGCAATTTTTCTCATGTCCAAATTGACGTGAATTATATGATGAACGCGTTCGTATGAAATATTCAGTGCTTCAGATATCCGTTTTAGCCTAATTCGACGGTCTGATAAAATCATGTCATGAACTGCATCGATATTTTCGGGGACTGACACAGAAACTGGCCTTCCCGATCGGTCATCATCTTCAATGGAAAATTTACCTCTTTTGAAGCTTGCAGTCCAATTTTTCACGGTCGCATACGAAGGACATTGATCACCAAGGGTATTAAGCATATCTTCGTAAATCTGCTTACCTCTTCACCCTTTTAAATACAAGTACTTGATGATTGCTTGGTACTCCAATTTTCGATTTTCACAATTTTGGTGGACATCTTTTTTCTTTTAATTTATAGTATAACTCTGGTTTACTTTTTTGACGTCAAACTTTACACTAAAAAGAGGTATTCAAGCGAATGACCGCAAAATACCAATAGAAGTTGGTAAATACCATCCTCGTTCAAGCGCCTTCGGTTATAGTTGGTCATCTAGTTGTAACGTCATTGTATAGCCCGTAGACGTCACCACTTGACGTTTCACTGACCGCGGTATTTACACAGGTCGAAAGCTGTTTTATAACCCCCACCTTCTGAGTGACATTTGTTTGTTTTGGTTTTTGGTTATGTTGATCAGTAACTTCATTCAACAATGGATCGAACATGATTCAAATTTTCTTTAAATTATGAAGGCAGGGACGTAGAAATTATTGTCGACGACATGGAAACAGCTTCTCTGTTATTAAACGGTGGGTACAAATATGTTCTTTAATACCTAATTCTTTAGAAAGAAAAATGTATTGTACCTACATGTGTTTAGGAATTAGAAATTAACAACAAACGAATGACCATAGAGAAAGTAAAGTAAAATTTGTTTGGTTTATCTATGAGAATGACCGCTTCCATTCATGCGCGTCCCAACAACATACGTCAAAGGGCTATGACCAAGGACAACCAGAGATATGACCGTGGTATTTACCAATGTCTCGCTTGAATACCTCTTTACACTTCTAATAAGTTATTGCTCGTTGCTATGGTAACGCAATATTTTGTTTATGCATGGAACTGCATCCTACATCCTCGTATATCGCGCTTCTAGGGGATTTCTCTGAATCACTGTTGCCAGCCAGACGTAAAACACTGTTGCAAGAGTTATAGAAAAGGTTAGAGAAAAATAAATAATTTTTTTATATCAAACAAAAGAGGATAGATAAATGTAGTTTATTCTAGTGTTTTTTTTTGCTTTAAGGCATAGCCCATGCAGCCAGACACTAAGTACATAGGTTAAATGTTCGAATGATCATGTAAAATTGATCTAAATATGTAAACCTGCAGACAAATTTTATAATTAAATGTGACAATGAGTTGATGCCTATTATGCCTATCTATCAACAATATCCCAGAAAATCAATATTTTTCCCTAACACAAAGGATTAAGTTACAAAAGTCACTCTCTTCTCACCCAGGGGTCTGTCGGGGCATTTTTTAAAACAACAAATACAAGGTAGACCACGGTAAGGTAAATAATACAGTAGGGTAGACATTTGGGAATGCAAGATTATCTAATGACTACAATTTAATATTTGTCTCGGTAACAAAACTAATAAGGCAGTCGTATATATGTTTTTTATTTGTCGATAATAGTTACAAAATATTGTAAGGAGTTTCAACTTTTAAATTTAGGAGTTTTTGTATCAATTTTTCAGTCTGATTTTTGTATCTATTGCAATTGAAGAATATGTGGTCTAAGTCGGACGTGACATTGCAAGTAGTACATAGGTTACTATCCAAGATATTTATTTTGCGTAAATGTGCAGGATAGCTGGCATGTCCAAACTTCATATGACTGATGGTGGTTACGTATTTCCTTGGCCGCTGATAATCTTCGAACCAGCATCGCTTTTCGATTTTTAGTACTAGCTGTGTGTAGCGAGTAGGTTAAGTGTTACAATATTCCCAGTATCGTTTATTCCAGTTTATGTACATTTTAGTTCTGGTTAGATTAATGCCTTCGTCCAATGTTAGCCAGCGGGTCGTTTCTTCGCCTGTTATTATGCTCTGTTTTGCCAGTTCGTCCACTTTTTCATTATATACAATTCCGGTATGGGTTTTAACCCATACAAAAATGATTCGTTGATTTTCATTGAGTTCTACCAGATTTATTTTAATTTTTGTTATATATGGGTTATTATACTTTGAATTTATTTCTAAGTGCGATTTTAAACTATTTAGGACAACAAGTGAATCAGTAAAAATTAAAGATTTTTCGATATTGTTTTGAATTGTATATTCTATTGCTTTTAATATAGCTATAGATTCTGCACTGAAAATGGATGTGTGTTTTTCTAGTTGGTAACACTGTTGTATCTGTTGGGGTATTACGAATGCGGCACCGGTCCCTTGATTATTTTTTGAAGCATCAGTGTATATTGGTGTGTAGGTTTGATATGTACTTGTGATTTGTTTCACTACTGCATTGTTTAGAGTTGTGAATTCTGAATATTCCGGGATTATTGTTTTCACATTGTGTAGAAGTTTCATGAGATCTACAGAAATGCTGGTAGGATTGAAATCACTTGTGTTTCTATAAGCTTCACATAGAAGGGGTGAGCTTTTATGTTTCCAATATTTAGATGTCGGGTCATGAATGTTTAAAGCTGTTACCATAGTCATTAATGGGGAATTTTTAGTTTTACATTTTAAGATGTTTTTCTCTTCTAACATTTGTCTCCGTAGTTCTAGGGGTGGTTCTAACGTTTCTGCTCGAAGTGGTTCGATGGGGGTTGATTTCATCGCTCCAATGCACAACCTCAAAGCTTTATTTTGTAAGACATCCAGCTTCCGTAGCTCCTTCTTGCTTGCGCAGCCATATAATGTGAACCCATAGTCTATAATTGACTTTATGCCTTGTAGAAAGTCAGATCAGTTTGAGGGTTTGCACCCCACCATGTTTTTATTATAGATTTGAGAAAGTTTAGTCCTTTACTTGCTTTTACTAGAATTTCCTCTATGTGTTAAATGTCAACTTTCTGTCTAGTGTAATACCAAGATATTTAAATTCGTTAACTAGAGGGAACTGAATATTTCCCAATGTTATTGTGGGGGTATTTAAGATGTTATGTCGAGTAAAGATCACACACTGTGATTTGTTAGGAGAAATATCCAATCCATGTTTCTCCAAACAATTAAAGAGTGGTGTTATAGCTACATTAAATAAAGTTAAGCACTGTTCAAATCTTTTCGAATGTATGTAGATGGCAAAGTCGTCTGCATACTGGATAATATTAGCGTTGGGTGTAATCGTGTGAGTGTTTATAGTGTAAATATTGAATAGTAATGGTGCTAATACAGATCCTTGTGGTAGACCTCTGTTGGCTACTCGACTTTTTAACAGGGTTCCATTCTGTTGTCGAACTGTTAAGGATCTATTTACATTCAGTTTGCAAATAATATTTGCTATTTCTACAGGTACCTGCAGATCGATTAATTTTCCGCGTAATATTTGCCATTCTACACAGTCATAAAAGCGGTTTTTATATCGAGGAATAGTGTGATAAGATATTCGTCTTTTGTGAAACATGCTTGTACTTCAGTATCAATGTGTGCCGCAGCGTCATAAGTTCCGTAGTTTTTTTTATATCCATATTGAGTGGAAGGGAGGCCATTTATATGATTTAACCACCATTCTAGACGATTTTTTACTATTCTTTCGAAAAATTTTAAAACACAAGGTAGTAACGTCAGCATCCTCTGGATTTTTGCCATGTTTTAAAATAGGTATGACTAATATTTTTCCATTCAGTGATACCTTCGCCAGACAGCCAAATGTTAAATATTCGTTTTAAAATTTGCTTGGCATTTAGAGGTAGATGGTGAAGAAGCATGGATATGGAATTTCATCGTAACCTGGAGATGTGTTTTTCCTATTTTGAAGTGCATAATCTATTTCCTTCAGGTTAATAGGTGTTGAAAAAATGGAGTGATTATTTTTGGACTGTTTGAGTGTCTCTAGATTGTGGCTGATGTCATCGAGTAGCATAGGTGGTGCAATTTTATCAAGGAAGTCCTCCTGCCAGGCAGTACTGTCATTTTTTTTCACACTACTTACTTTTCTTTGCATTCTTTTTGCTTGGTTCCAGAGCTCCGTCACAGATGTGTTTTTATTAAGTTTTGAGCACCATCTCCTCCAACTATCCTTGGCTTTGTCTTTTAATAGTTTTTTTACTCGTGCTATTTCATGTTTGCATAGTGTGTAGTTCTCCACGGTACTTTGATTTGTATAATCCATTAATTTTTGTTTACGTTGAATGATTGCGGCGTCGCATTCAGGGTCCCACCAAGGAAGTAAAATTTTTTTATTTTTGTGTTTGAAGGGTTTGTTAACCGGGATTGCCACGTCGGCAGCCATATTATTTCCTTGGATAAGAACATCATATTTTTCTTCAGTAGTATGCATTCTTCGGCAGTTTTAGGTAAAAAAAGTATCAGCTGCGTCCTGGTATAATTTCCAGTTGGCTTCACGCAAGTTCCATTTAGTTTTTGGGAGATAATCTTCATCAAAGTGAATGTTTTTGTTTACTTCTATTATAATAGGGAAATGATCTGATCCCATAACGTCCGCAAGCGTGTACCATCGGCAGTTAAGCGCCAGATCAGGTGTGGAGAGCGTGAGATCTATTGCAGATTGATTGTTATTATTAGTAAATCGCATGGGTTGCCCAGTATTTAAAATTACGAGATCACTATCGTCCAAAGCTTCTTAGATTTGTTTAACTTTGGGATTATTTTTGTAAGAGCCCCAAAACTCGTGATGTGCGTTGAAATCTCCACCTATTATACTGTTTGAATCCAGTAAGGCAATCATATTCTGCCAGTCAGTGTAATTTGTGTTTATATCCGGTGGGCAATAAAGTGAAAAACAGTTGAAATTTACATCGTTAGAGTTTAATATTTGAATACCGCAAATTAAGATTCCAGGTACGAAATTTTGTTGAATATTGATTTCCTTAAAAGAGTAAATATTTTTAATTAAGATTGCAACACCTGCATATCCATCATCCCTGTCCCTCCGGATTATATCATAACCCCTAAACGAAATTTGTCTGCTGGGTTTAAACCATGTCTCAGATATAAGTGCTATGTCTATATCATTTTCATCCAAACATTTCACCAAACTTAATTTATTTGAAACTGCAGATTTAGCGTTCCATTGCAAAATTTTAAAGTTACTTTTGACCTTATTAGCTATTATAATAAATGTTGCTAATTTTGTTTTTTACAATTGTTGTATTTTTTTTTTAATTCATAAAATGAGCTACATCATCTAGTACACTTTGAAAGACATTAAAAAACAATTTTACAATTTCATTTGCATTCTGTTCATATGTTGATTTATCAAAAGGAGGGAGGGGACGTTCGGGCCCGAATGTGAAAGGAAACATGGGTTCTTCTGGTATAGGGGAGGAAACTTTTTTTACTTTTGTTGGGTGGTGTTGGTTCAGGGTGTAGTTGAGAATGGGTTGGCATTGCTCTGGTTTGGTTGGAAGTGGATGGTTGAATGGGTATATTAGTTCTGTATGTATTACCAGGATTTCTGTTTGTTTTTTGTGTTAGTGGTGGAAAGGATTCGATGTTTTCCGTGTCTAATACCAGATACTTGTTATTTGTAGTTATATTTGCGTAGGAATTTTTGATACCAGTTTTTGCTTCTAAAAAAGTTAAATTTTGTTCTGCCATTTGTTTTTTTCATTTTATGTTGCTCAACAAATTTAGAGCATACTTTGGAAATTGATTTATGTTTATCGCTTTTGCAGTGTAGACAAAAACTGTCTTGTGGATCCCTACAACTGTGCTCGTTTTCTTTTTCTTTAGAACAATTAATGCAAAGTGTTTTTGTACTTCGATAATTTTTTGCAACATGACCATGTTCTAAACATTTAAAGCATTGTATGACTTTTTGTACATATGGTTCGACTGCACATGCTACGTTATTGATGAAAACATGACTGGGTAGCATGTTCCCCTCAAATGTTAATATAGGACCATTTGCCGAGGTACAAAAACAGATTCGCTATCTACGTCTATTTTTCTTTTGAATCTATTGACTTCTGTTATTGTTACAGGGGAAATTATGTTTTCACAAAGATAATCGTCTTTGAATATTATGTCAGCATTTCTTATTATTCCCTTTCGTTGCAACAAGTTATTAGGTATAAATGCTGTTAACTGTTCCTCAATTAATCTTTCATCAGTTATTAATCTATTCGCGTCTTTTATAGTTTTAAATTCTATTCTTACTCTATTTTTACCTACACTTGCTATGCTGATGATGTTTGGGATTTTTAGTTTCTTATGTAAAATGTGGCCTACCTTCATTGGGTGCATTTTACCTATTCCTTCCTCTTCCCCGTTTGCTTTTTCGATGAATACATATACCTTTTCAGAATAGAGATGAGCTTTCTGGATATTGAATAATTTCTTTGTTCGCTCCTTTTCCATGTTTTTTTCATTTCCATCCAATTCCATTTCATTTGAATATCCCCCTCCATCAGGGGGATCGTTTTTACTCATTTTAATTTAGTTGTTTGTATTTTCACAAGTTTTTGGTTTTTTCGCACCTCTATTAATAGTCAAATAATAAGTATAGTTTTTACACTAACCGGTTTGTTTACAACAAATATCTATTGATACACACTTGCTGAAAGACCGATTCGAACTGTATTCTAGTGTTCAGAACACGCCCGAACTATTATTTTATTTAAATTTGTATATGCCGGGCCTGTCCCTCTGCAACTTGATTTTAGTTTAGAAAAGAAATGTCAGTGTCGACCAATATTTCCACCTACTTTCCGTAATAACAATTAGTAATGGATAATTACGATAGGTAATTATTAATAAAATGAAAGTGTTTTGAATTGAACAAACCAATTGTAAGTAATCTCATCTTAGTTGCATTAGTATTCGAGCTGATCTACCTAATTAAAGCGGCGTAGTAATTTAGTAAATAATTATAATATTTTTGTCAGCTTTGAATAAATAACACAGGCCAACAAAAAACTAGGCAAAAACTAACAATAGATTTGGGATCAGGGCATCAGATTTATACAAAAATAGCTAAAAATTCCTCGGCACCAAAACCACTGTTGACCAGTGTAATCAATCATCCTTGTCAGAAGTTAATCCTACATGAGCTAGCGTTTATTTGGAGATTTCAATCCACTATCAGAAAGATTATCGAAGAGAAAGTTTGAGACATTACTGAAAGTGTCAAAGTCAGACTGAACATATGGTCATTCGAGCCTAGACGCATTGCATTAGATAATTTCTGACAAAATAATCAGTTTTTAATCGGTATTTTCTGACAAAAATAGTTCCTGTTTGTTCCTGCATTGTATTAAACAATACAACAATTACAAGTATTTTCTGGGTGAAAATATCTCGTTCCTGATCTCCATTGGGCAATTTGGAGAATACTGCCGTTCTGTTTATTTTAATTTTTTTTATAATTATATTAAGTAAGTTTCATATAGGCAGGACCGCGCCAGCACCAATGGCCGCCTGTGTGCAGAGCCAAATTTGCCGCCCCAAAATTTACATTTTTGTTGTAAAATATAAATTTTATGTAGTACATACCTAGTTTAATTGTAACAAATCAAATAAATTTAAGTGAAAAACAGAAATTTAAAAAAAGTTTTATTAACAATAAAATTTACAAAAAAAATAGTGGAATAAAATTAATAAAAAACAACGAAATTTTAGAAAATTATAAAAAAGCAACTTTCCTAGTTTTTTTTGTCCACAAATTCTTTAATTACTAATTCTAAATCGATGGAATCTATCGTGTCGCTTTCTATTGCTATTATAGACAGAATATTTAATCTGTTTTGTGACATTGTGAATCCTATATAATTTTTAATAATTTTTAGTTTGGAGAAAGATCTCTCACCAGACGCAACTGAAACTGGTAACGTGAGTAATATTCTAAGAGCTATTGACATTTGGATATGATGCTATATGAGCTGATTTTCAAAAATATATTCAAGAAAATGGACTATAGGGCTCTAACTGATGCTTTATTTCAGCTGAAGTAGGTTTAAGATGTAATTTGAAAGATTTTATCTCTTCAAATAATTCTATTCCATCTACATCTGATTCCTTCCTAGAATCATCAGTTAGATGAAGACATAAATCTTTACATATATATAATAATTTTTTGGATCTATAATTGGTTCATCACTGCGTTCATAATCATATTGTTTGGGTTTTCTTCGTGGTCGAACAGACTGAACAGCAGGGAAATTAGGCTCAATACCGAGTTCATCCGCAAGTGTATTAGCGTCAGTAAGAACATTATTGAATCCTTCATCTGATCGAAGAGCTAAGAAAAAATCTAACAAATTTTTAGAAAGCTGCTTTTATATTTATAGTATGATTTTGCATCATCGTGCTCAAAACATTAATTTTGATTAAAATATTGTACCAAATAATTGTTAAGCACAAACATTTATAACTCTGAATTTTTAATGACAAAGATTTGGCTTGATGTTAAGCACTGAGGTTTTGTACGGATAAACGATCTTCAATTCTTCTAACATTGCATCATATATTTGCCCAATTTGGTACCGCAGGGGCTTCACAGCGTCTATTCTACTAGACTACCGTGTATCACTAAGTGGTTTTAAATTTAAATTTGTTGCGTGTTTTTTCACAATTGACCATATTTTTACCGACGCAGAAAAAATAACAAATAATGCTTGAACTATATCAAAATAACCAGAAGTCTCAAAAGAAACTTTGGCAGCATCGTTCACTACTAAAGTTAATGGCACAAAAAATGCTATATCGGATTTATTTATAATTTTTTTTGCAAACCATTGTTTGCCACGCATATTTGCCCCCATTATCGTACCCTTGGCCACGCATGTCGTAAATATTTAAATTCAACTTTGAAAGTAAATTCATTTAAACCCACTCCAGTTGAATCATTATTAGGACAAAATTCTATAAAATGCTCGCGTATTTCAATTTTTTTTGAGGACTCATTCAATATTGTAAATCTAAAAATGATAGTCATTTGTTCGATATGACTAATATCCCGTGTATGTAGTCAATAATGATAGAATATAGTATTTACATTTTCTAATTAAATCCAAAATATTATTTCTAATTTTGTTACCAATGTTATCTATTATTTCAATCTGAATTTTGTCCCCTCTCTAAATAATTTACCATTCGTGTTTCATTTTTTTGTCGCTTTTAAGTCCGAAGCACATGTTCTGACATAACAGAATCAAATTTTGAGATGATCCCAACAGCTTTTAAAACATTACCGTTATTGCTTTCAAATAATTTATAAGATTGCCCGCGTAAAGCAAAAGACAATCGGTTTGTTCTCACACGAGTTTCAAACCATCAGAAACAGTCAGGATTCTGCGCAATCCATTTCTCCGCGTTCATACATAAAAGTTTCTGATTGTTTGAAAACAGCTGGACGATGTTCACACAGGTTTGACTGATGATTTTCCAACTGTCCAGCTGTTTTCAAACAATCAGAAACGTATGTATGAACACGGAGAAATGGATTGCACAGAATCCTGACTGTTTCTGATGGTTTGAAACTTGTGTGAGAACAAACCTACTGTCGTGACAAATATTGTATTATTAAAATTATTCTCTCAATCACAGCATGCGAGTGCTCTGCTTCTACATTCAACAAACGTAGTTGCGTCTGGTTTACAGTTTGATCTTTTGATAACAATTTTATGTTCTAATTGATTTTTAACATTTGCATTGTGAGTATCACTTTTTTCGTGCCTTGAAATCAATAGTGACAAATGCTGCCAGTCAGAAACACCTTCCTTTTGCGAAAAATTGGTTTAATTTTGCCAAATATTGTACAACAAAAGCAATAAACTGCATTATGTTTTATTGAATAAACTAACCCACGGTCTATTGAATTCTTCTTCATTTGGAAGAGAACGCTAGAAATATTTTTTCGAAAACATTCCACCATTTTTATTAGTTGGGAAATTAAATGGTGTTACCTGAATAGGCCCTCTTTCTACTACATTTTTTGTTAACGTTGTTGATATTATCTCAGGCCACTCTCCAGGATCATCTGAGGTTGCTGTGTCCTGCTGCGACTGCTGTGAATCTGATGAGCAGCCAAATTTCTTTAGTTCAGAAAGCCTTGATGAGGATGACGTGCTGGCTTTTTCAGCGTCACCAACTTCTCTTCTGTCTTCCCCAGGTTCGGAATATCTTCCCTCATAATTTCCATTTCGACTTCTTGGACGCACATCTCATTAAGTGGTCCGGAAAGAGAACTAGAGCTTGATACTAATGCTTCCGCTGACACATTTTCTGGCTTCAAATATTTTTTTATTGGCAAGTTTTTTCTTTTCTTTTTTTGTTGACTTTGTTTTCGGTACTGAAAACACGACAGTCTTTTCGTTTTTCTGTTCTAGAAAAATTATAACAATTTTATTACTTAATACAATTTAAGAATATGTAGGTAACTATCTGTGTATTGATTGATATGTATGTATAGGTACTTACCATATTTATAACTTTTCTTCAAAACAATCACTATACTCGATAGTCGAAATTGTGTAAAGTGAGTCAGAGCTATCTAATCAATACTTTGGTTAAAGCGCAGTTGCCATATGTATTCTAGAGAGAAATGCTGTATTTTATAAATACACTTCAAATCCATTGTGTCAATATTTCAGGTACAAAAGATGCAATGTAATTAAGTCAATACCAATTTAATATATTTATTTCAAATTTCAAGCAGACTAATAATAATTAGTTTACTTGAAATGTGAAATAAAGTGTTTATGTATATTTCTTGAACGCAAAGTTTGTTGTGAAAAACTCGCCGATTTGACAATGTTGGAGAGTCGCTTCAATGTTCCGGCTTTGAGAACGAGATAGATAGATCGAGCTACGCGAATGAGACAGTGATAGTAAACAGTTATGTGAGGTGTTTATTCTCTTCATGAGCGTAACATCAGTATTTGTGTTGTGGTTTTGTGTGATAAATCGGTTATTATTGGTATTTATTGTAATATTTATATCTGTATATTTAGTGACAATAATGGCGGAGTGTAGCGGTGTTGGCGATAAAAAACGGCGTCGTAACAATTTAATTCGGGAAGAAAAAGTCCTCATATTAAATGTGTACGAAGGACTGCGTGCCATGGACAAACAGTTGGGTGTTAGTGACGCTGTGATTAAGTGCAGTTATTTAACTAAAGTTTCTGAGAGTACTATATACAATATTCTAAAGAAATCGCGGGACGGATCTTTGACAAGAGAACGAGGTGAAAACTGTAAACCGGAAAGTAGGGGAAGAAAGAAAATTGTTTTGGACGACCAAACACGGAATGCTATACGTAGGGAAATACATTCTTTTTATTTTAGGAATGAAATCCCCTCGGTAGCTAAATTGAGCAAGGTAATAGAAGCTGATGATACTTTACCAAACATCAGTGATAAAGTTTTGAGACGAACTTTAAAATTAATGAATTTTCGTCACCAAACAAGAAGTAGAAACAGTGCCTTAATTGAACGAAATGACATTGTGGAATGGAGGAGAAATTATTTAAAACAGATACGACAGTTTCGTAACGAACGACGGCACATATATTATCTTGACGAAACATGGTTAAATGAAGGCCACACTGTGTCAAAAGTGTAGCAAGACATGAATATACGAAGCAATCGACAAGCCTTTATGGAGGGTTTCTCTTCCGGTTTAAAAGCTCCCTCTGGGAAAGGACGTCGACTGATTATCACTCACATTGGCAGCGAGGAAGGATTTGTAGAAGGTGGATTACTAAGTTTTCAGTCCAAAAAAACTGTCGATTACCATGAAGAGATGGATGGTAACCGGTTTGAAACATGGTTTAGATCAATTTTAACAAAGGTAACTCCTGGTTCAGTGATAGTTATGGATAATGCTTCATACCACTCTCGTCGACTGGAGCAAATACCTACTTCAGCTAGCCGCGAGAGGGTTATAATTGATTGGTTAGAGAGTAAAAGCATTCCGCACAACGAGGCAATGCTAAAAGTTGAATTATTATCTCTCGTACGGAAACATAAAAGCAGTTATATTAAGTACGTTGTCGATGAAATGGCGAAAGATTTCAACGTCTCAGTTGTTAGACATCCTCCCTACCACCGTGAGTTAAACCCCATCGAGCTGGTTTGGGCCCAAGTGAAAAATTATGTTGCGAGAAAAAACAGTACATTCAAAATGGCTGACGTTGAGAAACTGTTTGACGAGGCGCTGCATACCGTTACTGCTGAGAGTTGGCGTAAATGTATTCAACACGTATTAAAAGAAGAAATAAAGTTTTGGGATTTAGACATACGTGTAGAAGTAATGACGGAACCACTCATTATCGATATAGGAGGAGAAAGCGATGATTCTGAGGAGTCGTCAGGGAGTGATACCGCTTCCAGTTAGTCAGACATTTTACAAGTGACCTCGCAACATACCTATACTTATTGGTAATTTATTTTGGTCTTGACAAACAACTTTTTTTTAGTTTTAGTAGTAGTAAGTTGGAATTGACTTTTAAACATTTTTTTATTTTGTTTTAACTTACTTATGAACAACTTGTGATAAGTTATTATTTCAAATGTTAAAAATTGAAATTCCAGATATTTCAGTATTCGCACCCTTAAACTATGATACGCTCATGGAGTTCACTTTAAATCGGTAGATAACCGATGACGTCACTTTACAGAATTTCGACTATCGACTTTTTTATATACATCTTATTATAGCTCATCCTTAAAAATGTGTATTATTCTTGGTAACACCCTGTATATACATAATGTTACCTACCATAATAATTTCGTATTTCTGTTCTCTCAAATTTAAACGCCAGAGCGTACAAGAACATTTTCTATTTATTTTTTATTTAGGACTATTAAGAACCCTTCAAAAATGATGCGCTCATGAAGTTCGCTTCTGCAACTGATTTTATGGACAGTAAGAGCGATGAGTCACTTTACAGAATTTCGACTATCGAGTATAACAAAATTAATTTTCTCTACTCGATTCTCTGTGCAGCCAATTTAAAAATTTAATGACCAAATAATTATCATTGCACCCATATTACCACAGCATTAATGTAAGCATCATATAATATTATATTTCTAAAAATCAGCTTTAAAACAATTAGGTACTTACCGACAAAAGAGATGGCCGCCACCCCGATAAAAAATAATATAAATACCTACTTCATATATACGATATCGACGACTAAAACACAGGACCCCGTATCTCACAAATCATGAAATGTCCAGGAGGACGAAAAAACTGTTTAAGACGTTACTCGGCGTTAATTTTCGAACTTAAAATATTTTTTGGTCTCAGAAATTCCAAATAAATGATTACTGTGAAGATAAAAAATACTTCAGTAGTGATTTTCAAAAATTACCGTTACTTACGAGTTAATGTTTTGATAAAGTATGTCAGTTACGAGTTTATGCGATATTATTGAGAAAATAGGGAATTCGAAAAAGTATAAAAATAAAGATTTTCATTAAATACTGGTTGAAAAAAATAGCATAACGAATAAACAACTACAAATTCATCAAAAACACTATAAACAATATTTAGTTTTTTTGCATAAATGAAAGAAAATCCATTATGATAAGCTACTTGTGGGGAAGGGAGTCATAAAACCCCCAGCAGTATTTCGGTATAACTTGTTTAATCGCTTGTAGATGCGAGTATTTGATACTTGAAATAGGCAGTCTTTCCATCAAAAGTTGAGGAAATATGACCTTACCTAATACTACGTTCTGATTGGTAAATCTTTAAATTCAGATTCAAAGTTCAGTTTGAATCTAATTGTGTCTTCATAATACTGGAGTGCACGTATATCAGCTACATTGCTGCCTCCACCACCGTTCTGCTAGGCCGTATTGAATTCTGAGCATAATTTTTCTAAAAAGAAAAGTCCATGTTTGTGACTACTAAGGATTCTTCTGTCGAGATTCTTTAGTGACGTGATGATAATCACTCGGCAAGTAAATCTCTTTATTTTTGAGTGAGCTCTCTATAGTACTGTGAACAGAGTCACACTCCATTTGATTGTGACCCCTTTCCAGATAATTTTGGGTTATGCACACTTTGTATTTTTCTGACACGTGAATTAAGGCGTTAGCCATTGCACAATTGCGGTTTTGAGCAGTACATCCATCTGAATAAATAATTATGGGAATAGTTGGATTACTTGAATGCAAAATTTTTTCTTCCTAGTAGTCTACAAGAAATGATGCATAGGTAGATGCATGACCGTCCGCGTTTATCTCATCGTACCAGTAACAAGTAGCTTGTCTATTTTTGAGATTGTATATTGTGTAATTATGGCAGCACAATTTTGTTCTGTAATACAAAGCAATAGCTTTTAGCTGTGGTGCTAACTTAATATACTGTACATCCATTACAATAACATTACACTGCCCCTCTAAGGCCTTTTTTTATCTTCCTCTTTTACCTTTATTGCGCTATCTTTCCTGTTAATATGTTCGTTGTAGTATATTTCAGTTAAATTATTATTCTTGTATTTGAAACATATATTGGTCTTTCCTTGGACGAAATAGCGCCACATTCATTACATCGGCCATTTTTGTTAATGTCATAGCAGCTAAAGGAATTTTGTTAGTTTCCTGGCACTTAATTTTGTAGATCCTCTGAAGTTGAGCTAAAGGTTGAAAGTGTTGTTCTAAATAGAATGTATTAGTATCCTTCCTGCAATAAGAAGTTTGCTTAAACTGAAGAGAAATTCTATTAGAAAATTTCGATCTCCTTTATATAAATCATTTCTTCGATTAGGTTGAATCAGCTCTATTTGAGTACTTTTACTCGTCCTATTTTCGCTTCTTATGGTCCATTCTCCTAAAAAGAGAGTGTGTGAGTACATGATTTTACGCACGTGTACTTCTTCATTTTTTCGACAAATTAAAAATAATTTGGGGTTATATTTCGTCGGGAATTTTCTGCTGCTTTTGGCCTGCCCTTTCAAGTTACTTTAGCGGCATTACTAACGTACACTTTTTGTTGATCCCACGTCATGTTAGACCAAAAATTTCTAAAAATATCTTCGTGCATTCCTTCCGTCACCTTAAAGCATTTTCTTGTCGGATCTTTGCAGCTGCACCTTGCATTTAATTTTCTCTCGGTTCTTGCAATATCGTGGAACGTATTATTGCTTTAATCCCGTGGCTTTCTAAGCCCTAAGTACTGCTTTCCCATCAGTCTCAATTGTTTATTGATAATTCTTTTATTTTGCTTCTTATCAACTCTCTTCACTGTATCATCTTTATTCTCTGTTTCATTTTCCATTACACTGACAGTTTCCTGTTGCTGCATTTTATCCACTTCCACTTCGCTTTCTGTTCCACTTTCGGGAATGTAGTCTTCGTCATGGCCTATGAGCTTCAGATGTTAACTCTTCTAAAACAACTTTTCACTGCATTTTCCTCTTCAGATTCAATGTTAATAATATTCGTAACAATAATTAACTATCGACCAATATCACTAGTACCACATATATCAAAAATATTTGAAAGAATATTGAAAATAAGATTGGATTCATACATAACCAAATATGGGTTGATATCGTCCCACCAGTTTGGATTTAAACAAAACAGTTCCGCACACAATGCTTTATTAAATTTAACAACCAAAATGTTTGATGCTCTAAATAGGAATAGAACGTGCCTATGTATTTTTTTGGATTTAGCGAAGGCATTCGATACTGTCAGCCACAGTAGTCTATTAAAAACGCTGGAGAACTACGGGATACGGGATACTTGTTTGAAGCTATTCAGGAGTTATCTCTCACATCGGCAACAGGTCGTCAAAATCAATGGATTTATTAGTGAAGAACGCGATATAACATACGGAGTACCACAGGGTACTATATTAGGCCCCGTGTTATTCAATCTCTACATGAATGATCTATTTTATTTGAATAGCGTTGGTCATATAATTGGTTACGCGGATGATACTGCAATTGTTTATGAGGACAGTAATTGGTATGATTTAAAGCTAAAAGTTGAATCTGACCTAAAGCTAATTAAGTCGTGGTTTGATAGTAAACTATTAACCATAAATTTTGAAAAAACTTTTCACTTGCCTATTCTTAGCTCCAACTCATCTAATAACCGATTTTATCCACTGAAAATATCACAGTTTGATCAGGATTTATTTATTGAACCAACAAACAAAATAAAATATTTGGGGGTTATATTGGATACAAATTTAAAATGGGATTGTCATATTAAATATATAATAAAAAAATTACAGTTTATTTTGCATAAATTTAGGCACTTGAAAAAGTATATTTCTAGCCAACATCTCCGCAATTTATATTTTGGATTGGTAGAAAGCCATCTTCGATATGGAATTCAGGTTTGGGGAAGTGCGTTGGAAACTCACCTGCAGCCATTAAATATAATCCAAAGGAGATTTCTAAAAATCATAATGTCTAAACCGAACCTTTATTCTTCAGATCTTTTGTATTCTGAAAGCAGAATATTGGATCTGAAACAACTATACTTTTTATGCGTTTCAGTGGAATATCATAGATCAAAGAATACATACAACTTACCAATCCATAATTACAATACTAGGAATAGACATTTCCATACAGTCCCTAGGATGATAAAAACTAGTTGTCAGAAAACATATTCTTTCTATTCCGTTAAGATTTACAACCGTATTCCAGATTATATTAAAAGCATCCAAAATATTCGATTATTTAAAAAGAAACTAAAACACTTCATTTTAGAGCAGAAAAGAGAATTCTGCGATATAAAAATCGTAACGTGAGAAGTATCTACACCTACACATGGTTACATTGGCTGATGGTTGGAGTTTACGGTGTTCAATAACTTAAATAGTTTAATATACTTACTTTTTTTCTGTAGTTGTACAGGTTCATTTTCTTTATTCCTTTAATTTTTCATATTATATTTTTTTTAAATTCATATTTTGTTGATATATTCTGATTGTGCTGTGTATTATTTGTGATATTACTACTATCATTATTGTTTCTAAGTTTACTATTGTTGTGAGTGTAACTAATTTTGTCGCTGTACTTAATTTAGATATCACTTACAAGCTGTTTTTTACAGCTTCTGTGGGGCATTGTGTTTATTTACGATTGTTGATCTACATTTGTTATACTTTGTAATTTATAGTGAATAAACATATATTATTATTATATTATTATTATTATAATAATGCCGTCCTCATATTGCCGTGTTTCAATTTTATTTAATCTTACGTTTGCTGTATCTGACAACACACTACTTTTATTATGTTCATCGTTCATATCAAAGACAAGCACTGCTTCTTTGATCATAATAGAAATATCTTCTGGAGATAAGGCTTCATTTAGAAGAATATTGCCTGATAGGTCAATTTAATTATTTTCTTGTAAAGAATACTCATTTTCTTCAATTAATATTATCGCTACAGTGCGATATTATTTCGGTCAATTCCAAAATTTTCTTCGTTCCACTGGACATTTTTAGGCAGCAGTACCTCGTATCTTCTCTAGAGCAATGTCGAGCAGAACCTCGTATCTAACAACAAGAAAATTAACATTTCATTTCACTTAAAATCATTGAAAATTCAGGCAATTCAATATGTGAGTATTAATATTATTGTTTAAATAAAAAGTTAGTATCAAAATTTAACCATGCACATTAGTTATTTCCTAATTATTTACATATTATTTTCAGAACTACTTACCTTGACTATTTTAAATGGCGTCAAACTGAACACTCTTGTAGTTACGAAGTAATGCTTTAGGAAGTCAACCGCAATAGGTTACGAGTTACTGTTTTCTTTAATTTGGACTAGTAAATCATTTCGGTAAAATTTTTACTTTCGGAAATAGATGGCGCTCACAAAAATAAACGAAGCCATATTCAAATACCAATTTTGTTAAAAATCTTAGTTACGTGGTCCTGCGTTTTAGCCCTCCATATGTTTCACAGTCAATAAAAGCCGCCAGTTTTCTGAAAATTCACGTTTTGTTGATTCTGATAAATATCCGGCTTTTTTGTAATCATTGCATAAAGATGCACGGAAAGCGTTCCTTCAAGTTGGCTTCGTTTAACAATTAGCCACAGAATAAAAACTAACTTCGAGAATTTACATAAACAATAATCCGTGTATTCATATTATCAGGTGTTCATTTACACAATAAACATTTTTTATATACATATAGGTACATATTTTTGAACTTCTAAAATTTGTAAAGTAAAAAATTGTACATTTTTATTTTTTTTGTAATTTGTATATAATTTTTAAACCTTTTTGGCCGCCCGTGTGTGGTGCACACATTGCACACTGGCTTAGCGCGGCCCTGCTTACAGGTATATTTCTTATTTCAAGGCAGACACCTCATTAGTAATACTAGAAATTCCGGGCCCGTATATCTTAAATAATTCGAGCCCAATACCCATAAGTTAAATAAAAATTTAACTTCTTTCATTTAGTTAGTAAATTAATTAATAAAAAAATTGTGGTAAATATTCCAGGGCCGTACTAAACAATTTTAAAACCCCTTTTTTCCATTCCATAATGATTTATTTGTTTTAAATAATATCGCCTACATACTGTTATTGACTGTTTAATGATATAATTTTTGGTGTTTTTATTTTATTTTTTGAATTTGTTTATGGGTTTGCGCCCCATTTTGCAACACTTTGTCTTCGATTAGTTTCTTTTGAGAAAGAAAAACTTTACGTTTGTAATGCTTTACATAAGTTCGCCTCAACATTAGTGTCGCTGGTGCCGCATAAAAAGCTTCGATTTCGCGTAGTGAAAACCAGCGAAAAGTGCATTTTCCACAGGACACGAATAGTTGTATACTTTATAGTTTTAATAGTGTTACGAACTCGCACACCGAAGCAGATACTAAGTACGGCCCTGTAACCTTATGTTAACGGAGTTAAAAAAAGGCGAGCGCGCCGAATTCTGAGAAGGTCTATTGGGATCTATTGTGACCGTCCTTTTTAAACATGTTCTCGAAAGGCATTTTAAGAAATATCGCGAAAGGCATGTCCCGTCCCGAATGTTCTAGTAAAGAAAGTTTTTGATATAAATACAGGACCGATCAGCGGATGAGTTCAGTTTATAATTTGCCATAGTGAGTTAAACAGTAATTAAGTGAATATAAAAGTGTTATAAATTAATAAGTTAGTGTGCATATAAATTAAATTTAAGTGACTAGTTAAGTACATATAAATTAGTGTTAGTGAGTTAGTGTTTAATAAATTAGTAAGTAGCCATACCGAGTGTTTAAAATTTATCCCTCCCGTTTACGTTTTAAATAAATTAGAAAAACATTACATTGGTGTCAGAAGTGGGATAATATAAATAAATAGCTACATAAAAATGGCCAAGAGACTATGTGATCTGAAAGTCACGGAATTAAGGGCAGAATTGGAAGATCGTGAGTTGGAAACGTCCGGTAAAAAAAGTGAATTAGTAGAAAGACTTAAAGTGGCACTGGAAAATGACGGCTTTAATCCAGAATTATTTTTATTCAATGACGAGGCTTCCACCATAATCTCGTCAATTTCTGCCATGGACGATATTTCTACTAATATGGACGAGAAGATTTCCACTATGAAAAATGACATTTCTGCCGATATCTTATCGTTAAAAAATGACATTGCTGCTGACGTCGAGAATAAAATTACGTCTCTAAAATCAGACATTGAAAATAAGATGACAACGATGGAAAATCAGATGGACGAGAAAATCAAGGATTTGGAGACAAAGATTGCTGATTTAAGAACACAGGACACTTCAGCAGAAGAAAAGAAGATCGAGATCTGCAAGCCAGAAACGCAACCCAAGACAGATGATATTGGCAGTTTTACCCGAGTCAAGGCCCCAACGTTCGATGGAAAGATGTCGTGGACCAATTAGGTAAAACAATTCGAAGCAGCCGCTAGAGTGAATAATTGGTCCGATAAGGAGAAAGCAGTGAACCTAACTATCGCGCTTCGGGGAGATGCCTTAGATATACTTCAGACGATACCTCTGGAAGAAACGGATGATTTCGAGCTGCTGAAGAAGCGGTTGGACATGCGGTACGGTCACGAACATCTAGAACATTTGTACCAGTCCCAACTGAAGAACCGAAGGCAGAAACGCGATGAAGCCTTTCAAGAGTATGAAGTGGATATTGCCCGACTCGTTCGATTTGCTTATCCGTCAGCACCAGAGAACATGATGGAATGTCTGGGCATCCAGGCTTTTATTGATGGCTTACGTGACCCCGATATGCAGAGGACGCTTTGTTTAGCCCATCCCAAAACATTAGTTGGCGCATTGACAGCTGCTCTTGAATATGAAGCAGCAACGAAGGCTTCAGGATATAACAAAATTAGGACCATCCAAGAAGAAGGTGACGAAGACAGATTTGACCAGTTCGTCAGTTTCATAAAAGGTATGATGGACAAGAAACCGAGAAAAATCAGATGCTGGAATTGTGGCGAGCTAGGGCATGTACGTAGTTCGTGTAAGCGCCCCAAGACTCCTGCAAACCAAGAACCCCAGACACAGGAAAAACTAGAACGGGTCGGCTACGAGGGGGCAGCACCGACCCATGACCGTTCCAAAGACCCTCTCATACTGATAGCTTCTCTCAGATGTCGCAACGACAGTGTATATGTGGATGGCGAAGTAAATGGCAAGGGATATGCTCTGCTGGTTGACACTGGGGCAACTAGAACCATTATACGACCAGAGATAATAAACCCCAAGAAGAAACTTCTACCAACGAGACTGCGACTGCGGACCGCCACAGGCGAGAGTGCCAACGTTCACGGGGAAACACAAATCCAATTGGGAATTGGCGCAGAAAAGTTCACGCATACGGTAATCGTAGCTGACATTGAAGAAGACGTGATTCTGGGAATGGACGTAATGAATGTACATGGATTCCAATTAGACTTTAGAAACAGAACCATTAAAGTGGGTTCCGAGGAGGTATTCCTGCATCCATATGAAGGCAGCGCGGTGTTGGCAGCTGTACAGGAAGATACCGTTCTACCTGCACGAAGCGAAACCATGATAGTAGCACGGTTACAGGGAATCATGGAGGAAGGTACACCGGTTATGATGGAACCAAGGAACCACGACGAGGAGGTTGGCAAAGGAGTACTAATTGGGAAAGGATTGGATACGTCGGCGAAGGAGATCCCTGTACGATTGATAAACGTGAACGATTACCCAATTACCATCAAGAAGGAAACCAAGATTGGATCCTGCGTACCAGTGACGTCTATAGTCCGTCAGACAACGACCACTGACAATTCCAATGCCAGATTCGAACAAATGTTATCAGTAGCTGGTCAATCTTTGGATCGAGCTGAAAAAAAGAGAATGAGAGAATTTCTCTTGCAGTATCGAGACTTATTCGTACCAAAAGGAGGAAAGACTGGCAGAACATCAGCCGTCAAACACAAAATCGATACTGGTAATGCTAAGCCAATTAGACAATCAGCTCGAAGACTCCCACGAGTGAAGAGAGAGGAAGCTGAAAGAATAATTCGAGAGATGGCAGAAGAAAAAGTGATAGAACCATCTACTAGTCCATGGGTGTCTCCAGTAGTGCTCGTCAAGAAAAAGGATGGAACTACGAGATTCTGCGTGGATTATCGCCAGCTTAACAACGTGACGAAGAAAGACAGCTATCCTCTGCCCCGAATTGACGATACGCAAGACACGTGGCCAGCAGCAAACTGTTTTCCACCTTGGACCTGAAGTCTGGTTATTGGCAAGTAGAAATGGACCCAGAAGATAAAGAGAAGACTGATTTTACCACCGGATCTGGATTATGGCAATTCAACGTCATGCCATTCGGGCTCTGTAATGCGCCTGCGACATTTGAAAGACTTATGGAAAATGTCTTGAGAGGGTTGTCTTGGAAGACATGCCTGGTCTATTTGGACGACATCGTAGTACTGGGGAAGACATTTGACGAACATCTGAAAAATTTGGAAGACGTATTCAAACGACTCCAAGCTGCCCAGCTCATGTTAAACCCGAAGAAATGTCAGCTGTTCCAAAACCGAGTCAACTATCTAGGTCATATAGTGAGCAATGAAGGAGTAGCGGTGGATCCAGAGAAAGTTGCTTCCATTCAGCAATGGCCGCAACCAACCGACAAACATCAAATTAGGAGTTTCCTTGGACTTTGCACGTATTACAGAAGATTTATCAGAAAGTTTGGGGATATTGCCAAGCCTCTAACGCGACTTACAGAAGAAGCAAGAGCTTTCCAATGGGACGAAGACTGTCAAACGGCTTTTGAAACTTTGAAGAGGCATTTAACCTCGGCGCCGATATTAGGATATCCATTACCAGAGGGAGACTTTATTCTTGACACTGACGCAAGCAACGTAGGAATTGGTGGAGTGCTCTCACAGATCCAAGGAGGGCAAGAAAGAGTGCTGGGATATTTCAGTAAAGTCCTCTCCAAACCAGAACGAAACTAATGCGTCACAAGAAGAGAACTTTTGGCAGTAGTGAAGTCCGTGGAACACTTTTACCAGTATCTCTATGGTAGGAAGTTTTTAATCCGGACTGATCATGCAGCACTTAAGTGGTTGATGCAGTTCAAGAATCCCGAGGGCCAGATCGCTAGATGGATTGAACGACTTCAAGAATACGATTTCAACATCGTACATCGAGCTGGTGTGAGTCACCGAAATGCCGACTCCCTGTCCAGACGGCCGTGCCCAACAGACTGCTCCCACTGCAACAAGGTGGAATCTAGGGAAGCTGCAGTTTCAAGAACTACTGTAGTCAACGAGGAATGGTCACCCACCAGGATCAGAGAAGATCAGGAGAATGATCCTCACCTGAAGATGATCCGGCAATGGAAGAAAGAAAACCGGCGACCTACCTGGCAAGAAGTGTCAAGATTTTCACCGAAACTCAAGGCGTATTGGGCTCAGTGGGACTCCCTTGTCCTGGAAGAAGGGCTGTTGAAAAGAGTCCTTGAAAACGATGATGGTTCTGAGATGAGGAGACAGCTAGTTATCCCGAGAACAAGAGTAGCTGAGGTACTGAAGAAGTTACACGACAGTCCATCGGGAGGTCATCTGGGAGTGAAGAAAACCCTTCAGCGAGTTCGTGAAAGGTTTTATTGGATGAACAGCTCCGACGATGTGAAGGACTGGTGTAAGAAATGTACGACTTGTGCTACGAGTAATGGACCACATCGCAAGAGAAAGGCACCCATGAAACAGTACAATGTTGGAAGCCATTTCGAAAGGATTGCTTTAGATATCGCTGGACCATTTCCGACGACAGAAAATGGTAGCAAGTACATACTGGTTGTAATGGATTATTTTACAAAATGGGTGGAAATTTACGCTATCCCGAACCAAGAGGCCACAACTGTCGCGGATGTATTGGTGAAAGAATTCATCAGCCGATATGGAGTGCCCATGGAAGTCCACAGTGACCAGGGAAGAAATTTCGAAAGCCATCTATTCCAGGAGATTTGCGACAAGCTGGGAATGAAGAAGACCAGAACAACAGCATTACATCCACAGTCAGATGGAATGGTCGAGAGAATGAACAGGACTATTGGAAAATACCTGTCCAAAGTAGTATCCAGCCATCAGAGAGATTGGGACCAGTATCTCTCCCTATTTGCATTGGCTTATCGATCTGCCGTCAATGAGTCCACGGGTGAAACACCTGCGAAAATCCTGTTTGGACGTGAAATGAGGCTTCCTTGTGACCTGGAATTTGGCTGTCGGCCTGGAGAAGATATAGCAGGCGAAGACTACGTGATCCAATTGAGAAGAAGGCTGGACGATATTCATGAACTAGTTCGAACAAATCTTCAAGTTGCCAGCAACAGAATGAAAAGGCGGTACGACACGCAGGCCACAGAGGGCGGTTTTAAAGAAGGGGACAAAGTATGGTTACACAACCCGGCGAGGAGAAAAGGATTTTCTCCAAAATTACAAAAATCCTGGGAAGGTCCATACTTGATCAAGAAAAGGATCAATGATGTTTTATATCGCATAAGCAAGATCCCCAACGGAAAACCAAAAGTAGTTCACCGAAACCGACTAGCGCCATTCGAAGGAGACCATGACATAGAGGAAGGAGTAAACCTTATTCGAGATGTGTCTGACCCCACCTTCGATGAATTTATGGGCGCGTATGGAGGTACCGGGAAAGCTAGATATGGAGTCACTTCGGAACAACAACAAGATTTGTTCACTCTCCCAGAAGATTATTCACTGGCATACAACATCCCCGCCCGTATCAAGAACGCACGAGGATTGGCAACCGTCTTTCGAAAGAAGTTCGGGCAATTAGAAAAACTTGAAGACCATATTCCAGCCCCTGGCAAGACACTGAAACTGAAACATAATTCGCGGTACGTTTTCTACGTGGTAACTAAAAATGAATTCCAAGATCGATCTACCTACCGCGATGTGTGGGAAGCACTTCGAAACCTCCGAGACCACGTGTTGGAATCCAACGTGAAGAAACTGGCTATGCCTAAGATAGCGAGTAACCAGTTGGATTGGCGAATCATCAGGAACATGGTAGAGATTATCTTTCAAGATACCGGTGTCCAGATATTGATTTGCAGCTACAGCCCCCGTTATCAGTATCCGCTGAAGACGGTGCCCTGCTATTTTCATAGGATCGGAAAGTGTAGAAATGGGGCTAGTTGCCGATTTAAACATCCAGTCTCGGCTACACAAAAGTTCCAGGAGGAACTTTCATTTAAGGAGGGGGTAATGTTACGAACTCGCACACCGAAGCAGATACTAAGTACGGCCCTGTAACCTTATGTTAACGGAGTTAAGAAAAAGGCGAGCGCGCCGAATTCTGAGAAGGTCTATTGGGATCTATTGTGACCGTCCTTTTTAAACATGTTCTCGAAAGGCATTTTAAGAAATATCGCGAAAGGTATGTCCCGTCCCGAATGTTCTAGTAAAGAAAGTTTTTGATATAAATACAGGACCGATCAGCGGATGAGTTCAGTTTATAATTTGCCATAGTGAGTTAAACAGTAATTAAGTGAATATAAAAGTGTTATAAATTAATAAGTTAGTGTGCATATAAATTAAATTTAAGTGACTAGTTAAGTACATATAAATTAGTGTTAGTGAGTTAGTGTTTAAATAAATTAGTAAGTAGCCATACCGAGTGTTTAAAATTTATCCCACCCGTTTACGTTTTAAATAAATTAGAAAAACATTACAATAGTTTGAGTTTTTCGGTTTAAAACACATAATGCAAGCCTTTCTAAAAGCTAGAAAAAATGCTAAATCCGCGATCACACAAATCCAAAATGCTCCAATTTTTCCAGACTTAGTACTGATGAAAAATATCAGTTTCTGAAGTCGCAATCCTTATATTTTAATTGTTTGGGGGCAAAGCATTCACTGAGAGTGTAAGTCTAGAGGTTGATCCTTATGAGGCAAAAAACACCACACAGTCTTTCACGTAACTTCTGTTCCAACTAATAGTTCTCCACAATTCCAATTATATTTCGAGAGCGTTTTCTAATCCACAATATAGTACCGGGACCATTCCTAGGAATGTTCAATTCCAATTCTAACCAGAATCGGCGAGCACAGTCTCGTCAATCGCCAACTCCTAACGCTGCAGATGCAATACCGCTCCGAAATACAGAGCCTGAAGTTCTAGTTAATGTTTCTCCACCCTCGGGGCTATCTTCCTTCTTTGTAGATCATGGAGGTCCCGAAGCTCTATTGACCACAGCGGCCGTACATGTTCTTTCCGATAATGGTAACCTTGTTAAAGCTAGAATAATTCTAGACAACGGCAGCCAATGTTCTTTCGCTTCTGAAAAATTCGTTAGAAGGATGCATCTCAAAACCTATGATAATCAAATCCAATTTTCCGGCATTACATGCACTCCTACAATTTCGAACAAAATGATAGATGTTCTAATTTAACCCCTTTTACTTCGGGTTAATTAGAGGGAATGTATTTTTGTTTGTTTTACGAGGCAATCGAAGGACCACTACGGCCGTTTGTCACTGAAGTAACGATGAACCGTAGAATGAAATTAAAACACTGATATCACGTTATGATTTATATTGTCATGAAATATAAGTTATTTACTGTTGCTTCGACAATTAAGAATTCACTTGACTTTTCGCGATGACTGAAAGTATTGTGCACATACTATGTTGGTTTATTAAAAGAATAAAGATTACGGACACATGGTGGTTCCCGGGTTAAAAACGCCGGCTGGTTTTACGAAGTTGTAGCACGTTATATGATGAAAGAGGGTGTCTGAGAAATGTGAAAGCTATCTGGGAAGTGAAGTAAAAATGAGGCTATTTTCGTATTTATATGTTTGATGACGTAGGATCGAGGAATGAGTAAACTATTAGAAACTGGCCAATGAGATAAAAGTATTTTAAAATGTAACGTTCGAACAACAAGTGAATGTTGCAGATATGAAGATGTTTTTTGTGGGGTTTTCAACGGTTTCGTAGATACAGATAACAGAGTTTGGAAGAGAGTTTTTATGAAGAGATAAGATGTCGGGGACTTTGATATGTTCAGTAGAATTTCAGAAAACGATATTTATCTGTTTTTCTTAGGTGTTAGTAAATTTAAATGACTTTTTTAGTGAAGTAAAGAAATATTAACTGTTGAAAATAAGGATATATTTAGTTATGTATTTTGAGCATAATATTCGACTTGTATTATACAGGGGAAATTGAAATAGAATCACGGGAGAATTTGGTAATTAAAACCAAATTCGAACAGATAGACATTGTAATTTTCTCCAATACTAAGGAGGATTATAAACTCAAGGTTTTCTGTGCAGTACTTCCTGTAATTACTTCTATGTTGCCGAGAATTCCGTTGAATAGACATAAGTTGAACATTCCTCCAATGTTCAAATTGGCTTATCCAGATTTCCATGTCCCGTCCGATGTGGACATCCTCTTGGGCGCTGATGCCTATTATGAAATTTTACTTCCGCAGATCTATAGACTGGTTTCTAAACTTCCTACTCTCCAGCTGACAAGGTTTGGATGGGTAATTGGAGGACAATTACCTCCTCAAAGGGTTTCTAAAGACAATAAAGTTACTCTTTTTTATCAAAATACTTCCGAGCATGGTGACTCGTTAGACAAAATTCTTTTGAAATTCTGGGACATCAAAGAACTTCCAGAATGCAAATATTTATCCGCTGAAGAAGAGTATGCTCAACAAAACTTCGTTCAGACATATGTTCGATGCCCCAATGGTACTTTCCAAGTTGATTTTCCTTTCAAGTGTACTGCCGAGAACGCTCCACTCGGCGACTCCTTCAATATCGCAAAAAAGCGATTTTGGAACTTGAAAAAACGTTTAAAAAATAATCCAGAATTATTTTCCATTTACAAAGAGTTTATTGATGAAGAATACGTGTCATTAAAACATGCCACGTATGTTTCTTTTGATCCTAACATTTAATCTACTGAGATTAAATACTTCCTTCCACACCGTTGTGTAATCAAAGATTCCAGTGAAACCACGAAACTAAGAGTAGTTTTCGATGCCTCTAGTAAAACTTCTACAGGTACCTCCTTAAATGATATTCTTCACAAAGGCTATCAAGTGCAACTAGATTTGTATGATATCCTATGTCGCTTTCGGCAATATTCTTATGTTCTAACCTGCGACATCCAGAAAATGTACCGCCAGGTCAAGATCAAACGTAATTACTTCCTCGTCGTTTCTGGCAACGAGAGTTCTAAAGGAGCTCACATCCAATTCAAATGAATTTCCTTTAGCCCAAAGGGCACTGTTAGAGCAAACTATGTCGACGATATACTCTACTCTATGATACAAATTCGCTTTCCGAGTTGGAGGATTCTTATTCCCAACTCAATACCTTACTAAACTCTGCTGGATTCCGCCTGCACAAGTGGTTGTCCAATTCATCACAATTTAAACAAAAATTTTGTGATCCTACTGACCCTAGTTAATATGAAATAAAATTGGAAGACAATCCGAACAAGATGTTGGGATTGTCTTGGAATATTTTTTCTGACAATTTTGCTATTTCCTTACCGAAAATTGCTTATGGTGATATTCCATCCAAGCGCAAGGCTTTATCATTCACTGCTCAGATGTTTGATCCGTTAGGTGTGCTAGGTCCTTACATATTTGTAGGAAAAATCTTCCTACAACAGTTTTGGCTAATTAAACTTTCCTGGGACGAACCGCTCCCTACTGAATTAAGTCAAAAGTGGAAACAATTTATTGATTCCATTGAATATTTAAAACCGGGTCAGTCCATTGTAAATATCCAAATCCACGGTTTCGCCGATAGTCAACGAGCCTATGGAACTTGCTTATATTTCAGAATAATTTATTCCGACAATTCTGTCACTTCCATGTTACTTACATCCAAATCCAGAGTCGCACCGCTGAAATCGATTACTCTTACAAAACTCGAGTTGTGTGCAATGGTATTGCTTACTAAACTCCCTCAAAAAATATTTAGAATTTTTGGCAATTCATTGGATTTTGAGTCCATAAATTTGTGGACAGTTTCCCAGATAGCCTTGTACTGGATTCAGTACCATCTTTCTCGTTGGCACACCTTCGTGGCCAACCGAGTTTCTCAAATTCAGACGTCGCTGCCACAAACTCAATGGAGGTATGTTCGCTCTGCTGAAAATCCTGCGGACCCGCTTTCCAGGGGAGTATTGGCTCCCGACCTACTAAATTCCAAGCTTTGGTGGTGTGGTCCTGATTTTATTCTATCCGAAGTAAGTTTGGACTTGTCCAAATTTCTCCTTAAGTCCCCTCCAATCGTTGTGCCTGAGCAAAAGGTACCTCAGCTCCAAGTACTAGTTGCTAGTACTGACTCAAAAAATAAATTTTGGAGTCAACTGTTTGAAAATGTTTCTTCCTTCAGCAAATTGCTACACACAGTGGCATATGTTTTACGTTTCGTAGCAAACTCCAGGAGCAAAGAGAACAAAGTGTCCAGTCCTTTATCCACATATGAAATAAATTCTGCCTTAGTGCTGGTCCTTCGAAATTTGCAGTTCCAATGTTTTCCTTAGGAAATGTCTGAACTGAAATCCCTTCAGCCATTATCCGACAAGAGCATACTTGCTCTTAATCCTTTCCTAAATGAGCAAGGACTCATTTGTGTAGGAGGGCGTTTGCGGCACGCAGACATACCCGAGCTTCAGAAGTTCTTCCTGTTAGGAATATTGTGATTTCTCTCCTGCTCAAGAGAGAGCATATCAGATGGGGTCACGCTGATGCCCAAGCTGTCCTTGCCAATGTACGCTGAAAATATTGGCCATTGAATGGAATCCGAGAAGTAAAGAAGGTTATTCATGAGTGCATGACTTGTTTTCGTTTTCGAGCAATATCCGCTCTACAAATTATGTCCGATTTACCGTCAGACCGAGTTACCCTCTCTAAGCCCTTTAAGAAGATGGGGGTTGACTACGGTGGTCCTTTCAACATAAGGTCCTCCCGTCTCCGAAAAGCTCCAAGCATTAAATGCTACATGGCTGTTTTCGTGTGCATGGCTACCAAAGCTGTGCACTTAGAACTTCTGTCATCCCTATCTATTGATGCATTTTTGTTGACGGTGAAACGTTTCATTTCCCTTAGAGGAATTCCATCTGTAATTTTTAGCCACAACTAATTACGTAGGCGCTAGAAACCACCTCCGAGAATTACACGAATTTTTCGCTAACTCCAAGTTGCCTGAACAACTAAAAGTCTTTGCATTCGAAAATAGCATTGACTGGAAATTTATTCCAACCCATAGTCCTCACTGGGGAGGCCTGTGGGAAGCTGCGGTAAAAGGAGCAAAAAGGCACCTTTTCCGGATTATCGGTAACGCGCAACTCACATTCGAGGAGTTGAGCGCTGTATTGGCTCAAATTGAAGCCATTCTAAATTCCTGACCTCTGAGTCCTCTATCCAGTGACCCAAATGACTTAGAGGTTTTGACTCCTGGCAATTTTCTAATTGGTCGTAGCCTAACTTCTTACCCTGAAATTGACAATACACGCCTGCCTGAAAATAGAATTACGTTCTGGCAGAGATGTTCCCGTATGCAGCAGTCTTTCTGGAAGAGATGGACTATTGAATACTTAAATCGTTTGCAAAATCGGCCAAAATGACTAGCTCCTTCCAAAAATATGCAGGTCAATGATTTTGGTATTATTGAAAGAAGATGGCGTTTCTCCATTGGCTCCAGTGGCTTTTTGGCCGCATTATAGAAATTATACCTGGCCCTGACCAAAGGGTCCGTGTCATCAAACTTCGCACCAAAGACGGTGTCTTCGTCAGACCTATTGTAAAGATCAGTCCACTGCCAAGCGCAGAATTATAAAATTCATCCAAGAGCCCTTGTGCGTTATTAGTTCGCAGTATAGGTCCTTGTGACTTGAGGGGTCGTTCCCCTAGTCTTGTTTTTTCTTTTTTCGTTGTGTGTTGAAATCAGGGATTTCAACAGGGCCGGAGTATTTTCAGAACACGTCCGAACTATTATTTTATTTAAATTTATATAGGCCGGACCTGTCCCTCTACAACTTGATTTTAGTTTAGAAAAGAAAAGAAGTGTCAGTGTCGACCAATATTTCCCATACGCTGATCGTTACTTTTCTTAATAAAAAGTAGCAATTTCATTCTTAGCGCGGATAATTCGATAGGTAATTATTAATAAAATGAAAGTGTTTTGTGTTTTGAAGTGAACAAATCAATTGTAAGTAATATCTCATCTTACTTACATTAGTATTCGAGCTGATCTACCTGATTAAAGCAGCGTAGTAATTTTGTAAATAATATAATATTTTTGTCAGCTTTGAATAAATAATCAATCATCCTTGTCTGAAGTTAATCCTACACATGAGCTAGCATTTATTTGGAGATTTCAATCCATTATCAAAAAGATTATCGAAGAGAAAGTCAGACTGAACAAAAGGCTGGCTTTATCATCTAGGTTTTAGTTTGACATTAATTGTACAGCTGAATCTCATATTGTAACAAATTTTTTGTTAATAAATGTTTTTAAAAAAGTTTTTTCGTGAGCAAAATACGTAATTTGTAAATCAATTTTTTTGGTGCTTAAGTGCATTACCTATCTTTATAATATAAACTTACAAAAGGTATTGATTAGTTTCTTATCTTTATGTTTTTTTTGGTGTTGCTGTGCTTGGCAAAATTTTGTTTATATTTTGATTATTAGTAGTGAATATTAAACCAACTGTACGGATACATACATAAAAAAATTAAACGAAAAAAAATGGAAGGGCATTTTAAGTGTTGTAAAAAAAGGAATGTTCAATCTTAATATGTATTGTTTGTTTTGGTATGTACCATTTTTAATGTTTTGATAATGGATAGGAAAAAAGCATATAAACTCATTGATCAGAATAAAAATTACTGCTCAGTAAAATGTGAAGAAAATGATCCAACAAAATAAAAATTTACAATCTGCATGAATAAGTAGCTAAATTAAAACTTAAAATTAGAGAAAATGATCTAGAATTAGAAAAAGTAGAAGGTGAAAATGTTGACAAAATGAATGAAATGCAACTAGAAGTAAATGAGCTACACATAGAAATAAAGGATAAAAATTGTTATATACAAAGATTGAATAAATGGACACAGGACTTTGAAGATGAGGTATTTGAGTTTGAAAATAGAGATGCCCAGAGAATAAAAGAGGAAGATGAAAAAATAGAGCAATTCAATTAAGAAATCACAAAAATTGAAAATATGTTAAAAACGCAAGAGAATGAATTACAAAGCAGAAATGATAACCAAGTTTTACTGAACAATAGAGTTAAGGATATGGATAATGTTAGTCGGAAAATGGTGGATGCAATACGAGTGCTTGAGGAGGCAAATGATAAAGCCAATGAAGAACTATCTAGATATAAAAAATGAAAGTAGGATAGGGTTGACAGTACTGGATAAAGAAAAAAAGGCAATCAGGGAAACAGTGCAACTATCAGATGAAGTAGAGAAAACTATTAATAAACGGGACAGTGAAGAAGGAGGAAACATTAAACAGAGGAAATTATTAGTACTGTGTGATGAAAATGGACGTAAGTTAAGGACAATAGAGTTAGAATTAGAAAACTTAGGATGTAAGGACTTTTTGTTATAAACAATTATAAAACCGAGAGCTACTTATGAGAATATTATTGCAGATATAGCTTACAATTAATTACAATCTAAATGACTGTGTAATTATTTTAGGTGGTATAAATAATTTCAAAAATAATAAATACCCGAGTGAAAAATTTATAAATAATAAGGTGATAAAAATTTGGTATTTATTAACAACCCAGAGGGAAACTTTAAAAACTATAGTAAAAAAAATGTAAATAAATTTAACTGCTTTAGATTTCAGGACTATATAAAAAGGCTGGACAATTATACTCAGGGTTTTGCAAGGGTAATTCATTTATGTGATAGAAAGGGATTTTTAAATATTAATATGGATGGTAAAGTCTGCAATAAGTTAATTAATGAGATATTAGAGGCAAAAACGAATAATAATCTTATGGAAACTGTAAATTCTAAAAAAAATCAGTGTGCAACGACTTCTACCCACAAACTTTCGCCTCGTGTTTTAGGGAGATCAACTCTAAATCTGCAGGGAAGTCGTTTATTTGGGAGTGAGATTTACTAACACTCTCAACTTGATGGCCGACCTAGTGGACACTCTAAATAAAGTCCGACGTCGAGTTAATCTTCTTAAGGCGCTCGGCGGAAGCTTCGGACGAACTCACCCTACCACCTTACTTCTACGTATAAGACATATATCCGTCCAATAATCGACTACAGAGCAAACGTCTATTGCACCCTTCCCGACCATCTAGTTAAAAAACTTCGAACTTGTGAACAGTCAATCCTAAGATACTGCCAATACAAAAGGCACCCTACTCACCTAGCAATACCATTTATCTCAATACTGACATCGGAATACGTTTGTCGCACTATCGAATCGGGCAATGAAATCTCGAAAAACGCCCTCCTCGCACCGTGGATCGCCAACAGACGGCCTCTCGGCAAAAAACCCAAGAGGAAGCTCTCATTTCCTCCTGTACGCTTACTAGCCACGGCTTACGACGACCTCCCCGACGAATACATCGACTACCTAACCTAGACCAGTGGTCGCCAACCTCTCAATGTGTTGAGCTACTTTGTTAATTTTGGAATAAACAGCGAGCTACCCACACGGAAGCCACGTAACGCAACGTAGGTAAATGAAATAATCCACAGTTAATTTACCATTATATGTATTTATTGTACTATTTAACTGGTAATACATAAAAGATAGGTACTAATAATAAACTAATAACAAAATAACTAATATTACTAGTACGTACTTGTTCATAGCTACATTCCTACCTACCAAACGAAGGTGTTTGAAAAATAAACACAAACTTTTATCCAGCCACAACGGCATGTCACATAAGATTTAAAAATAGTTAATATTAACAACAAAAAAGTAACGCACTATAATGAACATAAACATTGAAAAATAAAAAAGCACGTTCAATGAGAAGGCTGACACTCAGACACATCGATAATTTTTTTAATGTTTGCAGTATAATTTGATACAGCCATTCGAATACAATTATCCAAATGTTCATCTGTAAATCGATTGCGATATTTGTTCTTAATAAACTTCATATTGGACAAAGAAGATTCACACAAATAGGTTGAACTGAATAACGCTTTCACTTTCAAGGCAACACGGCATAGAACTGAATATTTGTCTTTACTTACAATGGGCCAGATACATTTGTTACTTGAGACTAACGATTTTAAGGCTAAATCATTTTGAAACTCAATTACTTCCATTTCTGTTGCAGCGATGTCTTCGCCAAAGTTCTGCATAACACAAGTTGCAAACTGTTGGATATCAATTTTCATAAAGGGTGAAACAACAAACTGCGCTACTAAAGCCATTTTGTTGAAATCCTTAAAACGATTTTTGAAGTTATTCTTCAGGGTAGAAACTATTTCTACATGATATTTGCTGTCGTATGGTTCTAATGGATTTTGAGATATTTTTTCTGAAAGAATAGGAAAATGCTTGGCATCGCTGTTAATTAGGTTTTGTTCCCAAAACTCCAGCTTTTTGATAAATGCTTTTATATCAGAAATCATTTCCGTTAGTTCTTTGTCTCTCCCCCGAAGCTGCAAATTAAGTTCGTTTAATTTCTCTGTAATGTCTACGAGAGAACCAAAATCTCTAAGCCAGATTGAATTTTCTAGTTCCGGAGTCGGTTCATCGCGTTGTTTGAAAAATTGAACTATGCCAGATAGGACATCATTAAAACGTTTCAGCACCCGTCCTCTACTTAACCATCGGACTTCAGAGTGAAGGAGTGGGTCCCCGTATTGACAGTCAACTTCATCGGCCAAGGTTTTGAATAATCTTCTTTGTAACGTTTGAGCTCTAATCTTGTTCACAATTTTTACCACCAGCTTCATAACGTTGTTTAGTTTCAGGAAATTTCCACATAATGCTTGCTGATGGATAATGCAGTGGTAACAGAGAAATTGTGGAAAAGTTTCATCTTTACGACATAACGCCACCAGACCCTTATCACAACCCACCATAGCTGGAGCGCTATCGGTTGTCAAACCTACCATTTTCGATATTGAAATTTTCTCGGAAGAAATAATATTTTTTAAATGAGAAAACTACTCCTGTCCAGTAGTGTGTCCTTTCAGTGGAATAAACTGTCAACGACATCTGTTGATTCATCCAGTTGAGTGAAAAATAAACTCAGTTATCTAAGTCAGTTCTTAACTGTAAAAAAATATAATTGCTCATTACTTCTACACGTCTCATCACTGTAGTAGCAGAAAGTTACATATATTTTATAGCTGAAACTATCTCGTCTTTATTTCTAAAGTTGGCAAATGACGAATCAGCAGCTTCTAAAAACGCCTGTTTTATCATTTCCCCGTTTTCATAAGGTTTCTTTTTTTGTGCAATTATCTGGGACACACGGTACGATGCTTCAGTTGCAGCCTTATTTTTGTCGACTGTTCTTAAAATATTGATTGTTGTCCAATTAACTGCTTTTTTAACTGTTTCAGTTTCTCCTTTCTGGTGGCAGAATGTAGTGGGAATGATTTTTCAAAATTAGAATGTACAGTTTTATGATGTCTCTCAATATTTGCTTTTTTAGCAACGGAGACCGAAGTATTACATAACAAACACACATTTTTATTTTTAACTTCTGTAAAAAGGTATTGTTCTTCCCATTCCGAATGAAAGTGGTATGTCTTTACCTTCTTACTACTGCTTGCCATAATATTATTTTTTGTTGTTCTCTACTAACTCAACCGCTGGACGTTGGTTACGCGTTCAGTTTCATAGATAAGATAATATACAATAGATGGGCCACTCTACTGAATAATTATTCAATGTTATTTTACTTCTTCAACCCACCGCTATAGCGCTGCATATAGAACCAGCGGGCTTTTTGAAATATATGGAAATAACTATTTTTGCTATTTATTTTCAACAGATAGAAATAGTGAGCTCTATTTTCATGCACCTTTTTAAAGGGCTCGAGAATACATTAGCTTACACCAATTTTATCAATCGACAACGCTATTAATAAGGAATTTTATGAAAAGTGGAATTAATATTCCAAAATAAAAGACTGCTTGAACACATTATTTTTATTCATGAAAAAACAGGAAACAAATCAATTTACTTATTCCAAATTTAGATTTATTTATAATTCAACTCTTTTTTTAATCTCAAACAGTTGTTTTCGTACACCGGAATTTTGTCTGTCAAGTTTTCTGGCTAGTGAAACCATGTTTTTGGCAATTCCATAAAATTTTCTAGTTTTGGGCGTTAGCTGAATGGCTCTACTTGAATCTCCATGGCTTAGTAAATTCAATCTTTGTTTAATATCTGAAAAAATATTATATGTACTATTTTTTACTTACATTTATTATTGCGATTTACTTTTTACATATTACTTTTTAAAATATAGTCTGGAATTATTTAGAAACAGTTAGTTTCAACAAAGTAAGGGTCAAAACAGTAAACTTTCTACATACTCTAAAAATTTACCTTTACGTTTGCTGGGTGTCTTTAATGTAGTAAGAATGGTGTTCGAGGTAGTTGGAGTGCTGCAGGAGACAATGGCAGGATATGACTCTGAACCTGTAATAGTAAAAGCTTTAGTTATATTTGCTAAGTCAAAATGAAACTTTTTTAAAGCATCATCAGAAAATTTTTTTTAGCAAAACAAAAATAAATAGGCCAAATCGCTTTTAAGTTTTGTAATATACAACAAAGTTTGTGGCTTTGTCTATTTTTGACATATTCAATAGCACACACTGAAAACGATTCCTAGTGAGAACTTCAATTATAGTGTAGCAAATCTAAATTTTCATATTTACTGGGCTGCTCCTCATAATTATGAAGCAAGCTGATGAAAGTACAATTAATTACTTTTTTGTGTTTTTCGCTGTCAGATTAAAATACATTTCCTAAAACCAGTTTTTGCTAGGACTACTTATGATATGGGTCAATTTCCACAATAGTATTGTACATTACCTTGGGATTCAACAATGTCCTGGTTCTTCAAAGGTAATTCCTCCAAACTTCTTGTTGGTGCTGGTATATATAAGTTTGGAACTGCATTTGCTTTTAAGTTTGTTTAGGAAGGAGATGCATTTTAATGTCTTTACTTGTATTTTTACAAGTGGGAACAATACAGTATTGAACCATATTGTTAATGTTTAATATACACAATCACTTGAAAAGCACAAAAATGTCTGTTTATACAAATTAATATAATAGTAACCGTATAATATACAAACGAACGCAATGGCTGATAATGGCGATCGAAGTATCAAAATGAGATGGAGGTTATAGAAATGGCGAGATTTTAAAAATTTGACAGTTCATTGATTATGTAGCGCTACCGGCGACGGGTGGTATAACTAAATAAACATGACAAAATTTATAGTGGGAGTGAGCATAGCATGGTTCAGTTTTAAACTAAGCGCAATGTCGCCGCGTCGTGCGTATTTATCCCGTTCAAAGCAATCCTGATTGTTCTCGAACACTAACGCGCTGGTCCGGCTGGTCAGTTCTAGCCGATTCTAGATTGATGGCGTCAGCGGCAGATCGCTCACCGCAACGTTGCCGCTGTTTATGTTTAATATTATGACAATTAGATTTTTTTGTGGAATTTTCGGAAGCTTCTCTGATCTTTGCAGTTTGTATTTTTTAAATTAAAATCGTTGTGGGAGCTACCAGAATTGCCTCCGCGAGCTACCGGTAGCTCGCGATCGACAGGTTGGCGACCACTGACCTAGACGAATCCCCAATTTCCATTCGATAATCCGAAATTACGATTTTTCACAATTTAAATCTTTTTCAAACATTATAATTATGTAGACGACTCACATAATTCTCATTCGATAATTCAAAAATTCTCATTCTACAACTTTCATTAATTTGTTCAACACTTTGGACAAACCCTATACATTCCGACCGCCCCCTTACCACCCACGTCGGTGTTCCTGCAACTCTGTTAATTTATTCACGAGCTTAATGGACCGACGAATGTCGACAGGGAACAAATGCAGCCGTACCCGCCTTTGCTTGATGATGATGATGATGATGATGATGGTTATTATTAACGCCGTACCAATGTTAAATATCCCAAACCCCTGTAGGCACGCCTCTACAACACATTTTAAAACCAATGTCATCATAAACACCCAATTCCATACACTCCTCAAAAATGTCTCCTATACACTTTTTCTGTTAAAACTCCAAATCTTTAATATCCCTCTCTTAAAATATCGGAGAAATCCCAAATTCAGTAAAAATCATCTATCTCACTTATAATAATTTCAGATACCTAGTCAGCTCAACTGCATATCTCTATCGGCAGCGATGCATGTTTCGTCTTCCACCAGAACGTCCAAATCCTAGACACTTTTCGTCGCACCACTTCTTGAGCTGCGCTGCTTCCAATTATCAATTCCCGATATTATTCAATAGAACCTAGAACCACCATTTCACACCGTGCTCAGTTCCGAACGCGCACTAAAACCCCTAATACAGCTTCTGTTATATATGTAGAGAATTCACTACCCACCGGCATAAGCGGAATATTACACCTTTAATAGAAAACTTATATTTTCACTATTTTGGCTTAACCATTAAACAAGACATGGGCTTCCAGCATCTGCTGTGCACGCTGTGCTGTTACTCTGAGGGGCTGTTCAAACGGTAAGAACATCGCTATGCCATTTGCAAGACCTATGATTTGGCGTGAACAAACTGACCATTCGACCAATTGCTACTTTTGCTGCACGAAAACTTTTGGGTTTTCCAACAAAAATAAGGAAAATATTAGTTATGCTAGTCTTCCCTCTGCTTCTCGTCCTGTACCTCATTCGGAAGCCTTGCCAGTACCAACACCCATAGGTGTTTCGAATGAAGGATATGCTAGTACAGAATCAGAAGAACCAAAAGTGTCGCGTTATCGACCAGCGAAGATGAATATTTGCCATCTCAAGAGGACGGACCACACCTAATAAATCAGTTATTCGAGATCGGAATTTGTCAAAAACTAAAGCAGAAATACTAGGATCTAGACTCCAAGGATGGAAACTGTTAGCTACAAGTACACAAATTTCTGTATATCGTAATCGTCAGAAAGAACTATCACAGTATTTTTCAAACGACGAGGGTCTTTCATACTGCATTAATGTTGACGATTTGATGCTGACCTTAGGTCACACCAACACCATCCAGAAGAATGGCGTATTTTTATCGATGCTTTGAAATTGAGTTTGAAAGCTGTGCTACTTCACGTAGGAAACGTTTATCCATCCATCCTCGTTGGCCACGCAATTCACATGAAAGAAACGTATGAAAATATGACTTCTCGACAGAATTAATTACAAATTGTACAAATGGTATATCGGCGCAGACCTCAAAGTTGCAGCAATTCCACTCGGTTTACAACTAGGGTATATAAAGCACTGCTGTTTTCTTTGTAAGTGGGACAGTCGAGCAAGAAATTCCCACTAAATTGTTTAAAACTGGCCAGTCAGGGTTCAGTATATTCCTGGACAAAACAATATACTTCATAAGTCACTAGTGGAACCTGATAAAATATTTACACATACAATTAAGTTTGATGAAAAATTTCGTCAAAGCGATGGTTAAAGATGGCCGTCGATTCCAATACCTTAAATAAAAATTTCCCAATACCTCAGATGCAAAATTCAAAGAAGGAATTTTTGTAGGACCCCAAATTAAACTTCTACAAAAAGATACAATATTTGAAGTAACCTTAAAGTGACTTGGAGCGTGTTGCTTGGAATGCTAGCTTTTAAAAGTGTGACCCAAAATTTTCTAGGAAACACAAAATCTAACGATTATATAGCACTTTTGTTGATGAACTTCTTAGAAGTTACCATAAATTGAGCTGTAACAACATGCGAGTCTCAGCGACGTCAATGATGAACACGGCGAAAGGTTTCATCAATACATTTTTTCTGTTATTGAAAAACGTTACCAGAGGGCAAGTGGAACAGTGAAATATTTGCTGATTATTGTTGGACATTGATATTAGAAAGTGCAGCAGAACAGTATAAAAGAAAAGTAAAAAGAAAAACATTTTAAACAGGATAACCGCATACAGCTTTATCTAATGTAGGTACATAACTAATAATTAATAATATTTCATATATTTTCAATAATTTTTTCTCCAAAACCTGACGTGTCAGAATAAATTTGGTTTTATTATTATTTTATTAGAACTATAAAAGAAACGAAAACTAGTTGCTAAAGAAAAATAAAAAAAAATTGTTGTCTAGTGAATTTATATTGAGCTCCAGAAACATTTTCTATTTAAATTAACGTAGTTAATTAAACAAACTATATTGTACTGTATTAAGACTGTGAATTAGTTTACAGTTTTGATTAGTCCAAGAAAAAATCAAAACAATTTAGAACCAACGAAAAAAATGAGTTTATTAAAAATTATGTAATCAACAGTAATTAATTTATTTAAAAAAAATAAAATAGATCGAAAACTATTAATATAATAGATATGGGGAACCTTTAGTATAAAACTGACATTATTTTTATGTAGTTCTTAATTTTACAATAAAATACCAGTGTGTTATTCCATTATATAACTCTTATTTGGGACATGCTGTATAACAAATTTTAAGTTGTAACCACCTGTGAGTTACGTATTTTTAATATCTTTGGTCGGCTTCGTACAATTAGGCTCCGTCCTGTTGAGTGTAAACCACCCTGTATAAGAATCGGAGTGTTTACGACCATTTATGACATTAAATTAATTTTTTCTTATTATTAGAAATATGTGATCTGTCATTTTTTTAGGTACCAGCAAAGCCGTGTGTTATTTTCTACATAATCATATTTTGTATTCAATGAAAAAGTAACAATAATTTATAGATGAATGACTATTTTTTTAATTCAAATCTTGCGATAATTTTGATTATGATACTTTCTTTCGCACCTTGTATATTTGTAATTGCTATTCCTTTCACCTGATGGTTAGATTTGGATAAGGATCATGTAAAGACAGGATGATCTTGACATGCTTGCAATAATTATAGGAATGTGTGTACGCATGTGCATGATTCGACGATTTAGAAATAACACTAGTTTTTGAATCGACTAACGAATATAAAATATAACGCCGACAGTGGTGCACATGTAAGTAACAATCAAAAACAGTCTGTCGGATAAACAGTGGTGAAGTGCAAGTGCGGCAGGACATAAATTATCGAATTTTATATACTTTTCAAGGTAAACGTTGTTTTTATTTATAATAGAAATTGTAGACAGGTTACTGAACCTGAGTTTAAAAATACGTTTATATTTTATTTTATATATTTCAATATAATAAAAAACATTATGAATTTTTCGAAATAACATATTACATAATTAAAGAGTATATTTATGTAATTGTGTATGGATAATATGCCGGTTTATTTATATTTTATATAATAACTAAGTGTGTATTTATAAATTTGCATTCCATAATACTGAGGTGAATTCATTTTTACAAAAATTCACTAAATTATTTATTCCTAGGTTGCCAAAACCAAACACAGTATCGGATTTTATTAATATTTTGATTAATATATTTTTCTTATAACTAGAAAGAGCACCTAAAAAATACAAAGTAGAAACAAACATAATATTTATGAATTTACACATTTTATTTGACCTTGTGTGATCGTATATCTTAAGTAGACCGTATTTATCAACATAATTTTAAACTATAAACCCGTTTCATAAATTACGAAATTGGAGGTTAGAAAATATTTAAGTTTATCTATTTAATCGCTCAAATACAAAATTATGATGTAACACTTTTCTACATTTAGATGTAGACGATAATATTGATACCTATTGCAGAAAATTGTATTTATAGACGTTAATCTTTGGATTCTGTATAATGATTTTATTTAGATCAATTTTACATTTTATTCTTCAAAAACATCTCAAGGTTGTTCGATCAATTACCCTTCCATTTTGAAGTGCCATCAAACAACCACTTGTTAGGGGCATGCCTGATCTGTGACCAGTAATCTCGGTTACCCGATTATCTTATATAAAGGGTGTTTAAAAAAAGTATGACATATTTGGTTGAAATGAAAGGAGAGGACCAAGAGGAAGGTCTATTTTTAAAATTGGAGCATTTTGAGAAACCTGAATCACACCACTAGAAATCACTAAAAAAGTTATTAGAATTAGAATGGGAACGATGACATAAACTACAGCCATAATAAAATTATAGGGTGTGGAAATAAATAACCAAAAACTAAATAATAATCTAAGCTAATACACTGGATTGCCAGATTAGGATGGCTAAATTTCGGGATAGCAAACGCCGTAATCCTGGACAAAACAACATCAGAGACGAGCAAAAAAAGAATCCCTCGAAATTGACATAAAAAATAACAGTTTCTATATTACATGGAGGGTTAATTATAACATGCTCTACCCCTTGAAATTCGCACTTTCAATGTTAAAAAAATATAGTTAAAACTAACTTCTTTTATTAATAGATATACTCGTTAGTGACGGGTAGTCAGAAAGTTCCCACAGGGAATTTCTACTGGAAAAGGGAAAATTACCGGGAATTTCCACAAAGCTTAATTCCTGGGAAAAAATGGGAAATTTGCTAAAAATAAAATTCATACAATTACCTATGGGATGTACCTACCTCTTGGCATCTGTCCATTTTCGATTTGACTGAAATAACTGAAAGTGATCAACATTCCAAGATGATATGTCTGAAGCTTGGACCTTCAGGCCTTTCAAAATCAGCAATAAATATTGACAGAATCTTCCAGATCAGGACTCTGACTCTGATCGGGATGAAGTTAATATCTCAGAAACTAGGGATTCGTTTTTTATTAAATACTCTCATAATACTTGATATTGTAAACAAATATTTTATTTGTGTTGTTTTAGTTGAAAGGTATTTTTTAGATTTGTTACATTTTTTAACTGAGAATATAGATTTTTTTAAATATATAGTTGCAAAACTTATTATTAGTTTGATATTCTAAGAATATGTTGTAGTTGAAACATATATTTTTTAACAAAGTAAATGTATTTTTTGTGGTGCCTGAGACACAATTTGTCTTTTTTTTAATAAGAAAAATGCATTGACACCTAACACAGAACTAGAAGTACTACATATTTTTTATAAGAAACAAGAACTGGATTTCCTTGAAGAATTAGAAATTAGAAGACACTTAAGAAACCCACAATATGAAGTCGTCAACGAACAGATAAATCTAGGGAGTTCTCTACTATTAAACTACCTTCTTAACTGGGAAAAAGATATCCGGGATATTCCCATAGGGCTAATAATATCCAAGCTTTAATATTTGTAACATCATATCTTCTTCTTTTACTTTTCCACCCAACCTATCTAATATATGAGAAAAGTATTGGTTTACTCCAAAAAAAGTTGGAATTTTTTTTGAGTTAATTTTATGTTTTTCACCATGAAAAATCCTTATCTGGTTTGATGACATTGTTTGTAATGGCATAACCCAGAAGGCTGACAGTTGTTTTGTTAAAATTACATTTGTCCTTGTTTAGTGTAAGCTTGTATTTACTTATTGCTTTCTCGAATTTCTCTAGGTTGACGTCATGTTCCTTTTGAGTTTTCCCGCATACTGTTACATAGTCCAGATAGGCAAAAGTTCCCTCAAGTTTTTCTTGAATGATAATATATTCTAGGGTGCATTGGAAGGCAGCTACGCCGTTCGTTACCCCGAATGGGATTCTAGTAAATTGATAGTTTTCCATCTGCCTTGAACGCGGTATAAATTCGTTCCCTTTCTAGTATGGGTACCTGATGGTAAGCAGACTTCAAGTCTATTTGACTGAAAATGTTGAATTTTGCGACCTTGGACACGATATCTTCGACGTTAGGTAATGGGTAAGCATCGAGATACGTGAATTTGTTAATTGTCCTAGAATAGTCGATTACTAATCGTTTACGATGATTGCTTTCGCCAACGACAAGTACCTGAGTGCGCCATGGGGAGATGCTCGCTTCAATGACTCCATTTTCAAGTAGTTTGTTGATTTTTTCTCTAATAAAAACCTCTTCATATTTGGTACGCCTTCTTGATTTGATAGCATTAGGTATAATGTCAGTGGACAGATTACCAAATACCAACGCCGGTGGGACTGTTGCTTCCATCACACTTATTTGTAGAGGTTCCTTTGATCCTCCAAATCGCAATTCAAGTTTCTAGTGGTTTTTGAGCAGGTCGTGGCCGACTAAGACATCAGCACATTTTACAAAGGATGTTGCTTGTAAACGTGTTTGTCAATAATAAGAGTAGCGAAACAAATAGCATCTACAAAGGACGTGTGGCTGAGTGGGGCGAGAGAGATAGTCTGATTGTAGGAGGTTTTAGTTTAAGTTTTATTGCTTGGGCGATATCCTTGTCTATGAATCTTACGGAGCTACCCGTGTCAATTAGAGCGTCAGCACGGGCGTCATTAATAATTGAGACAGTTGCTGTTTTAAGACTTGACGGTGACGCAGCCGAGAAGATAGAGGTCGGGAAGAAGACGGCATTGATGGTTTTGCCGGCTGACTGACACCTTGGAGAAGTGCCCGACTTTGCCACAATTTTGACACTCAGCCCGAAATGCGGGGCATGTAACTCGTCAGTGTACTTTTCCTCCACAAAAAAACATTTTAATATTGCTGGAGGCGCAACAGCTACCACTTTAGGATGACTCGATGATGGACTTGGCTGAGTTACTCTCTCTGGCGATGCTAGTGCATTCAGGATTTGATCGTTGTAACTTACCATTGTTTGAGAATCTTTCTGAGCCGTCTCAATAGTTTGGGATTGTTTGATAGCGTCGTCTAATGTCAGACTCGAATTTTCCAAAAGACGTTCCTTTATTTTCGTCGAAGCTAGACCCTCTATAAAAGCCCCTCGTATGGTTTGACTTTCATGAACAACGGCTTCAACAGTTTCATAGTTGCAGCTTTGAGCTAAGAGGCGTAGTTCTCGAACGTAGTCAGCGATAGTCTCACCAGGTTTTTGTTTTCTCGTAGTGATTATGTAACGAGCCAATATCTCATTTTGGGGTTTAGAATGTGTTCTTTAGAATCTTGATAGCAACTTCATAAGTTTTACTTTCTTTTATGTGTACATAAATACTCGTGGATAGGTGATTTACCAGTAACTTTAGCTTCACTTTATCTTCTATCATCGCACCTGATGGGACCTCCGCTTCGTAGAAATTTTCAAATGCTTCCATCTAATTTCGGCACCGACGCTGCCCGGATCGACTTCGAATTTTTCGGTCCTTAAATATTTGCAAAAGGATCTACTATAGAGTTTGCGCTTTTCGCCATTGTCTAATTTAATTAAATTGATACATGAATACATTGAACCTCAGAAATTAGGCTTTAATTAACTTAGAAGAAAACGTACAATTACAATGAGTGGCAGATAATATGACACAATAAACAACAAGGCACTTTGATTATATATCAAAACCACCTTTCAAAAGTACAAATTTTATATAGGATATAAAAAAATGAGTTATGTAAGAATTATTGTAATGTTTTTCTTATTTATTTGAAAGTTTTTATTATGACGGGTGGGATAAATTCATACACACGGTATGTCTATTCAATTAATTTATTTCCTCACTATACTGTTCACTAATTTATATTAGATACACAGTATATTCTTATTAACTTCTTTTTCCTGGCCCTACAACTCTGGGTGAGTCTTGGCCCCATCCACTATCGCCCTCCATCTTCCTCAATCTTGAGCTTCCATTTCCCACTGTTGGACTCCCATTCTAGACACATCTGCTGCGACGGCATCTTTTCCTGGGTCGGCCTATTGATCTTCTACCATATGGTCTCTCAAGGAATACTGTTTTTAACAATATGTGGTCCTCTGATCTCAATACATGCCCTGCCCATCTTATTCGATTAGCCTTTATGTGTCTGACGATGTTCTCACTGCCATACAGCGCTGCTTAGTGGCATCTTCTCCAGTGTCCTGTTGCCTCATCTTGCTGCATTCCAAATATCATTCTAAGAACCTTCCTTTCAAAGACAAGAAGCTTATTTATCTCCCATTGATTAAGGGTCCAGGTTTCGCTGCCATGTGTAACCACCGGACGAATAATTGACTTGTATATTGTTAATTTGGATTGTCTTATTAACAGTTTAGATCTCAAGAGAGTTGTAAGAGAATATAGCGCCCTATTTCCCGCCATTATTCTTGCTGAGACGTCTCTTTCTACTCGATTATCATCTGTAATTATCGCTCCTAGGTACTTAAACTCCTTAACCACTCCAAAGTTGTACTCATTAATGGAAATATTCTGTCTGATTCTAGGTCTTGAGTTATTGGTTACTACCATGTATTTTGTTTTTTCTTCATTTACTCGTAGACCCAGGTTACTTGTTTCCTCCTCGAGTTGAGAGAACACTTCTCTCATATCTCCCCTTCAGTTATTTTCGATGTTACTTTACCAACCGCATACTCCAAGGCCAAACTGAATAGCAACGGTGACAGGGGATCTCCTTGTCCGAGTCCTGATGTTACCCTAAATGGAGTTGATATTCTGCTTCCTATCCTCACCTGTGCATATGTGTTAGCTCCACCAGTTTCCTTGGAATGCCCATTTCTAGCATTGCCACCCACAACCTGCTTCTTTTTATAGAGTCATACGATTGCTGGAAATCAAGAAAGATTTGGAAAACATTCCGGTTGAATTCCCAGTTCTTTTCTAATATTGTCTGATTGTGAATATTTGATCTATTGTTGACCTTCCAGCATGAAACCCACATTGATAGTCGCCGATAACGTCTTCCGCATAAGGGATCAACCTTCTCAGTAGTATGGTTGCCAATACTTTGTATGCCTTGTTGATAAGTGATATTCCTCTATAATTTCTAAATTCTTTGTTTCCTTTTTTATCTATAGGTATTATGATATTTCCGCTCCTATTTTTCTGTTGTACCCGTATATTCAGGATCATTTCATATATTTTTCGGTGTTAAACATTTCCTCCATTCTTTAACAACTCTGCATTTATACCATCATTGTCTGGTGCTTTATGATCTTTGAGATATGTTATCGCATTTTTTACTTCTTGGAGTGTTGGTGGGGGTATTATTATATCTGCTGAGTGGAAGATAATGTCTTCTTCTTACCCTGTCTCCCTTTTAATATTTAGTAATTGTTTAAAGTACTCCTTCCATCGTTCAACAATTTCCATTTCCGTAATTATCAGTTCTCCACTTTTATTTCTCATGCCTTTCGTTCCTCCTACACTCCCATTCCTCCTCACTCTCTTTACTTCCCTAAAGAACTTCCTTGTCTGATTCATGCCTCTATCCCTGTCTATTTCCCGTATTTGGTAGTTCTTCTTTTTAGTTCTGAGTAATCTCCTTATCTGTACTCTTGTTCTGTGAAATTCTTCTTTCTTCTCATTTGTAGGGTTTATTAGCATTGTCAGTCTCTGTTTTCAATTCCAGCGGTTCTTCAACATTCTCTGTCAAAACCACCTTCTTTTGGGCGCTTCTTCTTTTTTCCAATGGTTTCTGTCGCTGCTTCTTCTATGACTGTTACCACTTGCTGCCATGTTTCCTCTAGTTTTTTATTATCGTCCTCGTGTCTTAGGTATTCGAATTTGTTGCTCAAGGGCATTTGGTACTTTCTTTTTTGGGTTCTTGACTATTGACTCTTTTTGTTCAGCTTTCTGTGTTGTTATTCTCGTTCTCAGCCTGGATTTAACTAGGAAGTGATCAGTACCACTCTCTGCTCCTCTCATACTTCGTACACTGATGATGCTACTGAGTGTCTTGCATCTATGAGAATGTGGTCTATTTGGTTTCACGTTGTTCTGTCATTTGAAACCCATGTGGCTTTATATATGTTCTTTCATTCAAATTGTGTGGATTTTACTACCATATTATTAGATATTGCAAATTCTGCTAATCAGTGCCCATTATCTTCGTTATGTTGTGTAGGCTATGTCTTCCTACCACCTCTCTGAGATACTCCTCTTTTCCCAGTTTAGTGTTACAATCTCCCATCACTACCCTGATATCATGCCTTGGAGCCGCCTTATAATGTTGATCCAGTAGTTCATAAAATTCATCTTTCTTCTCCTCCTCTGTCGTGGCATAAATCGAAAATATCGTGAGATTGAACCATTTACCCTAAAGTCTGATATAACAACACAGTATATTCACTTACTCTAATTTATATAAACACTTCACTACTGTTTATTCACTTAGACACTTAGACTTAATTTATATAAATACTTTACTATTTATTTGTTCACTGTTTACATCACGAGATCAAATGATAAACTAACGCCGTTGGTAGGTAGTCTCTCTTATATATTAAGTTCCTTTTTTTCTGGATCTTTCTAGATTGCGGCTCACAAAAACAATGGACCTTACTGGAAATGTCTAAATAAGAATAGTCACAAAAATAATAGTAGAAATTCCTACGCATTCGCATTCAGTGACTACACCAGTGTGCGATTTCGTAATATTATCAACTTGAACGTTAAAAGTGGGTAATGTCACTCGTATCGACGATATAGTCACTAGTTATATCACAAGAGGTGAATATTCAAAACAACAAAATACCTCGAGTGGTATATGGTCAGATTATATACTGAAAAAGATGAAAACATACAATGAAATGGAAGATTTTCAAAATAATTTATGTAGCTACATAATAATTCATATTTTTATTAGGAAAAGCGGACAAAATAAAACTAAACCTAAATAATTGACAATGCAGTCTTCCAACATAGCGGCAAGCTGCATTATAGTTGTATTTTTGTCTAATTTATAATGACGTGTTTCGCAGAATTCTTCAAACTGGATCCATATGTACTTTTTTGTTTTTATCGTATTCATTGGTATGTTCTTTTCGGCGTTTTTTCGGATATTTTCTATTCAAACATCACCAATTCGATTGAAATCCATGTTAATTAACAAAAATGTGACGTTAATGTGGCAGCACTTATGTAAAAAAATAATAGTATATTAAGTACCAAGTGTCAAAAAGGTGACTAAAGACGTTTTTAACACGAGGTGCTTACTATACTTTTTCTTCGCCCGCGGGAAGGAAAAAATTATATTATATTTGAATTATATTCATTACATTACGGAAGATGGCTGACAGCTACTGACAAATCAAATAACGCAGAATAACAAAATTATCACGGAACATGAAATTTAACATACAAAAGATACACTTGATTTCACGTTTAAAAAACAAAAGATAAACGAGATGTGACTTTTCGCATTTTAAACACTAGCGTTTAAAGAGTCGTTTTGTGCATGTCCAACCCGTGTTCAAAGTGCGGTTTTAGTAGCGGAAGTAGAAAAACAGTATAATTGCTTCTGATTGGTCGCAAAACGGCATTTGATCGTTCAGAAAAGGATGCTCCTTCGTGGAATGAGAACCTGTCAACCCTCAGAAAAGAGATCCGTCGGCTCTTTAATAGAGCCAAACGTGACGGCAATTGGCAGAGGTACACTGAGAAGCTTACTCAGTACAATAAAGAGATTAGGAAGGCCAAAAGGCTTAATTTTCAAGCCTTTTGCGAAAAGATCACTTCCACTCACACGGCGGCCAGACTACAAAAGGTCATGGCAAATGGGGGAACTAACCCCACAATGTCGCTGATAAAGCCAGACGGAGCATACACGGAAGGTGAAGAGGAACGATCGATTCTTCTTCTTAGAACCCACTTCCCAGGTAGTGAACCAGCAACAAGCACCGAAATAGCAATGAACCACACCAAAAAATCTCGCAAGGAAGATTGGGACATTGCTAAGAAAATATTTACCAGATAACAGTTGGAATGGGCAATAAGTACCTTTCAATCATATAAATCACCAGGAGTGGATGGAATGTTTCCAGCACTCCTACAGCAAGAGATAGAGGAGATTCTTCCGCACCTGCTGAAGATTACAAGAAGCAGTCTAGCAGTGAGTCTAATACCTAGAAAATTGAGAAGGGCAAGGGTAACCTTCATACCAAAAATAGGGAAAAAAGATGAGACTGATCTCCGATCTTTTAGACCCATCTGTCTAACATCGTTTCTACTCAAATCGATGGAGAAAGTAGTGGATAACTACATAAGAACAGAGAATCTGGAGAATATACCACTTCATAAATGTCAGCATGCTTACAGAGCGGGTCGATCAACTGAAACGGCTCTGTATCAGCTGACCGAAGTCATCCAGAGAACTCTGAACAACAAAGAAATCGCAATGTGCGCATTCCTGGATATATCAGGGGCGATGAAATAAAACAATATAGTTTGTTTAAATCTTCATATATTTGAACTAATGTTCAATTTAAACTTGTTGACGCGTTTCACTAACACAGTAGCTTTGTCAAAACGAATGAAGGTAAAATATAAAAATGTCTTAATATATACAGTGCTAAATCTATTTACTAAGGTTAACAATGGTATTAAAAGATATTACCTGGAAATTCATTCACTACAAACATTCCTAAGCTATCTTCTAGGTAAAGAGGTTCAATAAAGGAGACTGATTGATATATATTTGGTCGTTAAGGAGATTACCTGAATATTTATTTTTGTTAATCTCTAGGGCTTCTAATAAATTTAAACTAAAGGATTTACCGACTACATGGAGAATTTCAAAATTTGGGTCGAAAATGTGTTGGTTTTCTAATAAATGATTTGAATAGTTAGAATCTAATTTTTTGTTGTCATAGCTACGTTTGTGTTCCGAAATTCTAGTTTTAAAATTTCTAAAAGTTCTACCGATATAAATTTTATCACAATTGTCATTACCACATTTTAATTTATAAACTCCTGATTTGTTTAATTTTGAAGATTTAGATTTATTATTTTTAATGAATTTGGATAAATTGTGATCAGTTTTAAAGGAAATATTCATGTCTAAAGTTTCTAAAAATGATTTAATTTTTAAGGATGGTGTTCCAAAGTATGTTAAGCTTTTAAATTGTCTATTATTTTTATCTGAAGGGAATACTTGTTCTAAAGTCTGTTTTTTTATCTTTTTATTTATGATATTGTCAATTAAATTTGGATCGTAATTATTATTAACTGCTATTTGTTTTATGATATTTAATTATTTGGTATAATTATTAATATTTAATGGGACTGTTAAGAATCTGTGTATCATACTATTGAAAGCTGCTAGTTTATGACTGAATGGGTGGACTGAACTATTATGAATTGTAATATCTGTATGTAATGGTTTATGAAATATAGAAAAATCATGTTTATTATTTATATTTGAAATTGTAAGGTCTAGAAAGTTTATAGACTTATTTTGTTCAAGTTCTATGGTAAATTTGATATTATTGTGAATCGAGTTTATGTAAGTAATGAAGCTCTCTAATTGTCTATTTGTACCGATGAAGCTAGCTAAAATGTCGTCCACATATCGGTGCCAGTACATAACTTTTTTACTAAGGGGGTGTTCATGAATTATTTTTTCTATATTATCCATGAATATTTCTGCTAGTAGGGGGCTGAGAGGGTTGCCCATAATCAAACCATCTTTACTGCTATAAACCTCTCCATTGAAATGAAAATAATTTTGATTCAAACACACTTTTAATAAAGTAATGATATCAGAGTGAATTATAGGATTAACATTATTGTATGTGAGCAAGTTATCAACAAGAGTTATAGTTTCTTTAGGAGGTATACTAGGGAATAGATTTGTTACATCGAACGATATGAATTTAGAATTATGGGGTAGTATTATATCTTGAATATTATTAATTAATTCCGTTGAGTTTTTAACTGAAAATCGAGGTATGAATGAACAATATTTAGAAATGACATCTATGAGAATCTTTGAAATTTTGAATGAAGGTGCTGTGAAAATATTTTCACAAAAGCAGATAAAGGAAATACGGTAATAGCATTACCTAAAGAAGATTATTTATTAAAAACCAACAATTTTATTCAGGCAAGCAATTTTGAGACCCTTAAAAAAGACCCAACTAATAAATTTCAGAGAGAAATAAAATTAGCAGTAGATATCGTTAAATCAATAATTAACGATAAAGAAAAATATAAATTATTTTTACCCAATCCGCAACACCCTGAACTTTATTCATTAATTAAACTCCATAAAGAGGGGTACCCTATCAGGCCAGTTGTTTCTTATTTCACAGCACCTTCATTCAAAATTTCAAAGATTCTCATAGATGTCATTTCTAAATATTGTTCATTCATACCTCGATTTTCAGTTAAAAACTCAACGGAATTAATTAATAATATTCAAGATATAATACTACCCCATAATTCTAAATTCATATTGTTCGATGTAACAAATCTATTCCCTAGTATACCTCCTAAAGAAACTATAACTCTTGTTGAACTTGCTCACATACAATAATGTTAATCCTATAATTCACTCTGATATCATTACTTTATTAAAAGTGTGTTTGAATCAAAATTATTTTCATTTCAATGGAGAGGTTTATAGCAGTAAAGATGGTTTGATTATGGGCAACCCTCTCAGCCCCCTACTAGCAGAAATATTCATGGATAATATAGAAAAAATAATTCATGAACACCCCCTTAGTAAAAAATTTATGTACTGGCACCGATATGTGGACGACATTTTAGCTAGCTTCATCGGTACAAATAGACAATTAGAGAGCTTCATTACTTACATAAACTCGATTCACAATAATATCCAATTTACCGTAGAACTTGAACAAAATAAGTCTATAAACTTTCTAGACCTTACAATTTCAAATATAAATAATAAACATGATTTTTCTATATTTCATAAACCATCACATACAGATATTACAATTCATAATAGTTCGGTCCACCCATTCAGTCATAAACTAGCAGCTTTCAATAGTATGATACACAGACTCTTAACAGTCCCATTAAATATTAATAAATATACCAAAGAATTAAATATTATAAAACAAATAGCAGTTAATAATAATTACGATCCAAATTTAATTGACAATATCATAAATAAAAATATAAAAAAACAGACTTTAGAACAAGTATTCCCTTCAGATAAAAATAATAGACAATTTAAAAGCTTAACATCTTTGGAACACCATCCTTAAAAATTAAATCATTTTTAGAAACTTTAGACATAAATATTTCCTTTAAAACTGATCACAATTTATCCAAATTCATTAAAAATAATAAATCTAAATCTTCAAAATTAAACAAATCAGGAGTTTATAAATTAAAATGTGGTAATGACAATTGTGATAAAATTTATATCGGTAGAACTTTTAGAAATTTTAAAACTAGAATTTCGGAACACAAACGTAGCTATGACAACAAAAAATTAGATTCTAACTATTCAAATCATTTATTAGAAAACCAACACATTTTCGACCCAAATTTTGAAATTCTCCATGTAGTCGGTAAATCCTTTAGTTTAAATTTATTAGAAGCCCTAGAGATTAACAAAAATAAATATTCAGGTAATCTCCTTAACGACCAAATAGATATCAATCAGTCTCCTTTATTGAACCTCTTTACCTAGAAGATAGCTTAGGAATGTTTGTAGTGAATGAAGTTCCAGGTAATATCTTTTAATACCATTGTTAACCTTAGTAAATAGATTCGCACTGTATATATTAAGACATTTTTATATTTTACCTTCATTCGTTTTGACAAAGCTACTGTGTTAGTGAAACGCGTCAACAAGTTTAAATTGAACATTAGTTCAAATATATGAAGATTTAAACAAACTATATTGTTTTATTTCATCGTTCAGTATGGATCTTCATCAAGTAAAAGCCTCATCTATTCAATTATATCAGGGGCCTTTGACAACACAACTCATGTGTCTGTCAAAAAAGCACTAAAAAGACGAGGAGTGAATGAAACCATTGTAAAATGGATGTATGAGTTGTTGACAACGAGGATAGCTGAGACACAGACGGGGAATCAAACCACCTCAGTTAAAGCCACTCGGGGGACACCTCAAGGGGGAGTGCTATCTTCCCTTCTATGGAGCCTCGTAGTTGATGAGTTGCTCTACAGGCTAACGGAGCTTGGCTTCGAATGTATGGGCTACGCCGATGACATTGTTTTAATAGTAAGTTCGAGAGCATCTTGTGTGATTTATTACAAAAGGGCCTCAGAATCATTGAGCAATGGTGCTTGTCAGTGGGGCTAAACATTAACCCAAGCAAGACCATAGTAATTCCATTTACCCGGAAAAGAACACTTCCAGCCATGAAACCCATATCCCTAAACATGGAAATCAGAGGTTAAATATCTAGTGATAACCCTAGACAGTAAGCTTCTGTGGAATAAGCATGTTGAAATAACTGCTAGTAAAGCAATAAGAGCTTTGATGGCGTGCAGAAATCTAGCTGGTAAGCTGTAACCCAAAAATACTGCGATGGATGTACGCCATGATTGTGAGACCAGCAATTACGTATGGGGCAATAGTTTGGCACAGAAAAGCAAGTCAGTACAGCACGAGGAAAACCCTCGATAAAGTTTAAAGGCTTGCCTGTGTGTGCATCACTGGAGCTATGAGGACGTGTCCAACTAGGGCACTTGAGATCATTACAGATCTCACACCTCTACATCTGGTGATAGAAAGATCTGCCCAAGAGGCAATTCTTAGAATATCTAAGGAAGGTTCAGGCAATGAGAGTATTCAAAATCAGGGAGCTTGGTCCTCTCTGACAAGATACACCTCATTAGCGAATCTTCCCAGTGACGAAATGATCAGGAAAGTAAGCATCGAAAAGAATTTCACCACGATGCTAAATACGAGGAGAGACTGGGAAAGGGAATACACCACCCAAACTCTCAAAGAAAACACCATTAGATGGTATACGGATGGTTCAAAAACCACCATTGGAGCAGGCGCTGGAGTATTTGGGCCTGGCAACAGATACTCATTATCGTTAGGCTCCTTCCCGAGCGTCTTTCAGGCAGAAATACTTGCGATCGAAAGATGCGTGGAAATGAACCTAGAAAGAAACTACCAGAAATGTGACATATCGATCCATTCTGATAGTCAAGCAGCTATCAAAGCATTGAGCTCCCATGTCATTGACTCAAAGTTGACATGGGAGTGCCGAAGAAAACTTGATGAATTAGGCAAGAATAACAGGGTCTCTTTAGTCTGGGTTCCTGGCCACTCGGGAATCACGGAAAATGAAGATGCCAATACACTTGCCAGGAAAGGAGCACAAATGCCCTTTATTGGCCCGGAGCCTTTCTGTGGTGTAGCAAAATGCTCCTACAAGAAAGAGTTTCGGAAGAAAGAGGAAACCGAAAGAGAAGCACTCTGGCGGTGCCTTCCCGGGTTGGAACATTCCAAAAAGTTCCTGGGGAACTTTGACACTGCTAGATCCAAAAAATATTTGGACCACACTAAAGATAAGCTACATCTCCTGCCGGGATTTTTTACAGGACACTGTCGCCTTAGGAAGCACTTAATTAGAATAGGTCTAGCAGAGATTGAAGAGTGTAGATTCTGTGGGGAGGAGGATGAAACTCCTGATCACCTAGTTCTGGAATGCCTCGCCATTGCAAGCCAACGCAAGAAATGCTTTGGACAAGAAACTTGTAAGAGTGAGGACCTAACCTCGTTGAAGCCGTCCCAAATACTAGAGTTCATTTGAACCTTGGAACTGGAAGGTGAGCTGTAGTAGTAGCGAGAACAGCTCTGATAGGGGGGGCACAATAAACCTTTGGTTTCAGTGCACTGTAACCCCGTTAAAATCTAATCTAATGACGTGTTTCGCAGAATTCTTCAAACTGGATCCATATGTACTTTTTTGTTTTTATCGTATTCGTTGGTATGTTCTTTTCGGCGTTTTTTCGGATATTTTCTATTCAATCATCATCAATTCGATTGAAATCCAAGTTAATTAACAAAAATGTGACGTTAATGTGGCAGCAATTATATAAAAAAATAATAGTATATTAAGTACCAAGTGTCAAAAAGGCGACTAAAGACGTTTTTAACACGAGGTGCTTACTATACTTTTTCTTCGCCCGCGGGAAGGAAATTTTTTTATTATATTTGAATTATATTCATTACATGACGGACGATGACTGACAGCTGACTGACAAATCAAATGACGCAGAATAACAAAATTATCACGGAATATGAAATTTAACATACAAAAGATACACTTGATTTGACGTTTAAAAAACAAAAGATAAACGAGATGAGACTTTTCGCATTTTAAACACTAGTGTTTAAAGAGTCGTTTTGTGCATGTCAAACCCGCGTTCAAAGTGCGGTTTTAGTAACGGAAGTAGAAAAACAGTATAATTTGCTTCTGATTGGTCGCAAAATGGCATTTGATCGGTTAGCAACGGATCGAGGTATATAGTCAATAATTATACCAAATGCCTAAAAATAAATTCAAAGATATGTCATGCTGCCAGCAATTTAGTAAAGTTTTCATAATTTGTATAATTAACTTTAAAAAATTGAACAAGTAATAATCATAAACTTCAGAATAAACATTCAGTTGATATGAAAGTACCACCAAAATTTTCCAAGTCACTGAACCCATTAATTTTATATTATCACTTCCCAGAATAGTTTGTTTTTCTATTCCAGTATTTCCATTCTCCCATTTCATGCTTGACAATAAATATCTACTTGTAAAAACCCAAAATTATTAATCGTTTTTTTATATTTAACAAAAAAACGATTTGTCTTTTTTTTTAAATCCCTTGCTGTAACTATTGATGGATTAGAAAACAGATAAAACCTTTAATCAAAGTTGGTTTATAAATAAATCTTTGATACGATTACCTACATACGTAACTAACCGCTTGGGAAATTGTCAGTTAGGAGGTGTGCAATATATACAGTTGAATTATTGGATATTTACCCGTGCGTCATTAATATCTCATAACATAACCGACATAATTATTAAGTGGTATCTCTTTCTATTAATAGTGAAGAACAGAACAAAATAATTTGACATTTGTCTGTTATGTTATCAGATATTAATGACGCACGGGTAAAGATCCAATATTTCAACTGTACATTGTAACAAATAACTTCATTATAATTTTTGGTAACAATAAAATACATTCAAATGACGATATACAATTTAAATCTAATTTGATTTCTTCCACGTATCTTGCACATTAACAAAGATTATATCACTAATGCCAAATTCTAGTAACACATATCTAGCTTATAAAAAATAGATAAGAAAATAATATTTATTACGTTTATTGAGATGGCAGTTTGAAAATAACAGTTCTTCAAACCACATTTTTTACAGTTTTCCGATGAACGAAACAACTATGAATATTGAATTACATTTCCTCGGAGAACGTAAATTCTTACACTGTCCTATTTGATCTTGCAGTCAAGTATAAGCTACAAACTGTATTTTCGGTCGTATTTGGCTTCGACAGTATAGCAATCTTAAGTGCCGTATCAAGTCTGCGAGATTTTCACGATTTTGTGTTAGCTGGAACAGCTCCTTTACACGCTTTATCCCCCTATGGCCAACGACTTGTCCGTCATAATAAGTTATAGAATTCCATTCGATTCTCCTCTGAAGATATTTCCAGGATATGAAATACTACCAAAACTGCCATCTACGGATGTCAGTAAATCTTTTCGCCATGTACACGTCTTAAGTGACTAGAAAGAATAAAATTTCCATTTAATAAACGATTAAAGTACCTAATCAAATTTAAATCACACAATTTTTTGAATTCACGTAAAATATCATGTCGTTTATTAAATTTATCCAACTTTTTCTATTTTCAATTGATATAAAGAAACATTCTTCCAAATAATTCTCAATTTATTTACTGAAATTTATTCAGATAAAATTTTTATATATATAGTTTATTTACGATAAAAAGGCGATGACGTTGCAAAACAAAATATTGTGATGTTGCCAAGCTGTAGTTTTTTCCTTTACTTAACGAAAACTAGAAAAGTCAATATGATGTTAGATTGACAGTTCTTCTTTTTCATTGTTCCGTGCCTCATAGGGCGTAAGTCGAAAATATTTATTTAAAAATAAAAGGCTTGTATGATAGGCTTGATTAATTTAATATAAATATTTATTCATGAAAAACTATGGATAAGATACAAGAAACAGTAAGCAATCATTCTATATTCGAATTAACATTTAATTATTTTACATAGAAGAGGGTTAAATGATGAACTGTAGGTCCTTATATCTTATTCTATGCTCTATAGAACCATCTTCAAGAGCACTGGAAGGGTTTACGCTAAAAGGAATAATACAAGCTGTAATCATCTTCATGCAAATTTAAATATTGTTTCTTTATACAATATCTATTATATTTATTACAATAAAAATAGAATGGAAAAGAAAGATATAGATACACAAAATAAAATTTTGTTACAAGATATAAAAATAAAAAATCTCCCATTTTATCAGTATTATTTATGTAGAGATACTGTGGTCGTTGTTGTAATTTGTGTATTATAAAATAACTGTACCTAATTAATTTAATAATGGTTATTAGTGATTTTGAAAAGGTGGAAATAAAGCAAATTGGATAAAAATATACAAAAAATAAAACACAAGATTTCCACTACTCCACTACAAAATCATCACTGTCAAAATTAATAATAAGTGGAGGCACATCCTGTCTATCAAATACTACTTCTCTATCACACCCATCTTGTATAATTTTTTCAGTGTGCTTGTAACCACCCAAATTGGTCACTAGCTTCGCTAGTATGGACCCTATGGGCGACAAGTAAGTCCAGCTGTTCCCGGTGACAATCTTTCGGGCCTTCAGCTCACTTAGTCGGTGGTGAGTTATTTATGTTATCCGGGATGTTCTAAAAATAAAATGGGCGCCAGCCAGGTTTCTGCTCGGCCAAAATGTTCGTCCTATCCTAAACCTAGCAAATGAATAAGAAAGAATAAAGAAAACAGGTATCTAAACTTACCAACGTGTTTATTAACTAACAAAAGTTTTTAAAAGATTGATACTCAAATTTTCTTGTCAATTTTTAAATATTCGCAAAAAAAGATGAAAAATGACTGGACTATAACTAGTTGAAAAATAACTGGGCTACACAGAGCTCAGAGTTATCAATACAACATGTGAACTAATAAAAAAAACAAAATGAAATATATGAACTAATAAAAAAACGAAAAAGAAATATAAATGGGCTATACAAAGCACCAGTTATCAGTTATACATGTGAAATAATAAAAAAAACGCAAAATGAAATATAACTGGGCTATACAAAACACCAGTTATCAGTTATACATATGCTTACAGTTAGCTAGGATATAACATACGTCATCAACGTAAAAAAATAATAATAATACAGACCTTAATTCAGGGGATAGCTTTGGTACCAAGGCGACCTACTGTAACTCAGGTTGGATGTGATTCAACACGATAAGTTTTAAAAAAATATATGTTACATAAAAGAAATATATATATATATATATATATATATATATATATATATATATAAATTAAATCCACCCCATGTTATCCCCTCATCATCTTCTCATCCGGAAGAATGGTGATCACTTCTTCACCCCGGTCCAGGCGGAACCAAATGGTAAAGTACTCCTCCAGAAAAAAGGTAAGTATCCAAGAGAAAATGTATCTCTCCAGGAAAAGGTATATATCCAAAAAAAGAAGGTGTCCCTCCAGGAAAACCCTCTAATTGAGGGCCTAAACTTCCTCGAAACTCCTACAATAGTCTCATCAAATACGAGGATGAAAATAAGCTATCCAAATCCCGACTACGTTATGATTTCAGTCAAAAATCCTTTCAAAAAAGGGTCAGGCAGTGTGGTTTCCAAAACGGCCAATATCCATCAAATCTTCAAAAAAATACAGCCCGCACCACTTCGCCAGAAGGATCCCTAAAACTCTGGGCTGACAGAAACGATTTCAAACATGATCTAAAGCAGGGTCGAACTCTGACTGTTTCATGCTCTACTATCTGACCAAATACCAGGAGTCACTTTTTCTAAACACTTTTTCCATATACCTATTGCTTGTTCTGTTGAAGAACCATCAGTTTCCACATGATCTCTATAAAATTTTTTAGCTATGCCCGAAATATGTTCAATTGGGTTGGTCACGGTTGGTAAATTAATATTTATTCTGATAAGCAGGAAAGTAACTAAAAATGACATCATAGTCTTTTTATCGTAAATAAATTATATCTCGTAAATTTATACATAATGATGAAATTTTTTAAAACACTAAAACAAGCGGGAAAATATGTTCTAAAAAATTCAACATTTATAATCGACAAAAAAACAATTTTCAATTTTGCTATTCATTTCATTGAATACTTATACAGGGTGTTTCCGCGTAACTCAGTTGTATCAATGTGGACTGTTTTGTTTACTTACCAATACACGAGGTGGTTGCTTCTTTTGATCACTTACTCAAAAAAAATAATGAGGGTTTGGGGGAAGGAGGACCAAAGGTAAATTCAAGGGGGGAGTAACAACCACTTAATTAACTGTCATCTTGTTTCAAGAGAAGTTCGTTTTGTGATGAATTAAAACCGATTCCGACAGAATTTTGCCATTCGAAAAACAGAGACCGAAAATTATATATGTTTACTTTTCTGCCCAACCTATCTAATATGAGAGAGTATTGGTTTACCCACAAAAAAGTTGAAATTTTGAAAAAAATGTTATTTTTAAGTTTTTCATCAAGAAAAAATCCTGTGTGTATGTCGTCGTTGTCGTCGGCCACTTTTCGTTCCATGTCTTGTTAACACGATACAGCCTCCGGAGTGCAACAAATCACCAATTTTATGATTGAATATTGTTCAGGATTTCTCACAAATGAACCCTATTGCTCACAATAGCCACAACGGATGCTATGGTACTTGAAGTACGACATTTTTGCCATTTTTTGAGAAATTTCAGTTTGTTAGCACGATACAGCCTCCGGAGTGCTAAAAGTCACCAATTTTATGTTTGCATATTACTCAGAACATCTCACAGATGAACCCTATTGATTTTCAGCTCACCACAGCCAGAACAACAGGTGATATAGTACATTAAGTACGACATTTTAGTCATTTTTGGGAAATTTCAGTTTGTTAGCACGATACAGCCTCTGGAGTATATACAAGTGACCAATTTTATGATTGAATATTGTTCAGGGCGTCTCAAAGATGAACCCAATTGAGATACAGCTCACTAAAGCCAGTACGACGAGTGCTATGGTATTGAGGTACCAAATTTTTTTAATTTTTGGAGAATTTTCAGTTTGTTAGCACGATACAGCTTCCAGCGTGTATACAAGTGACCCATTTTATGATTGAATATTGTTCAGGGCGTCTTATAGATGAACCTTATTGTTTTTTAGCTCACCAGAGCTAGTACAACGAGTGCTATGGTACCTGAAGTGCCACATTTTTGTCCTTTTTGGAGAAATTTCGGGTTCAGTACGATACAGCCTCCGGAGTGTATACCAGTGGCCAATTTTATAATTGGATATTTTTCAAGGTGTTTTACAGTACACTATTGATTTTCAGCTGACTATAGTGAGTACAGCCGGTCCTATAAATTCAAATATACTACATTTTTGGTTACTTTTGGAGAAATTTTGGGTTTGTTAACACGATACATCCCCCGAAGTGTATATGTTATGGACCAAGTGATTAATAGGACATTATAAAAAGTGCCCGCGCAGTTTGAAAAATGCCCAATATGAGAGGGCAGAGTGATAAAATTTTTTGAAATAATCAAATAGTCCGGGCATTAAGTATAATGGGGCAAAGTATTTAAAACGAGGTATAATACTGTTATTTTTATTTCAAACAGAATCAGTATTTAAAAACAAATAAAAATTGTCCTTTCATAGGAACTCTGCTAACCTATGATAATAAAATTGAAAATCAGACTTATAATTTATACTTATTAGATAGAGATTGTAAACGGGTGGGATAAATTTGAACACTAAACTAGTCACTAACACTTAATTTATATATACTCAGTATATTCACTTAAACTAATTTATTTAAACACTTAACTGATTTGTATTCACTTGTTTATCTCACGATGTCAAATTATCAACTCCACTCCTCCGCTTATCGGTCCATTATATATATTAGTGCCTTTTTTACTAGAAAATTCCGGACTGCGGCTTACTCAAAAACAATTGGTTTACTGGCATTTTCTAGATATGACTGGTCACAAAAACAATGTAGATAAGATAGTAAACAATTCTAAGAATCCCTGCGCGTCCGCCTTAATTTTAACTTCCATACCTGGCTTAGACAGAGTCGAATTTAGGGACTATACCAGTGTGCTGTTTCATAACATTACCCCCTCCTTAAATGGAAGTTCCTCCTGGAACTTTTGTGTAGCCGAGACTGGATGTTTGAATCGGCAACTGGCCCCATTTCTACACTTTCCGATCTTATGGAAATAGCAGGGCACCGTCTTCATCGGGTACTGATAACGGGGGTTGTAGCTGCAAATTAATATCTGGACACCGGTATCTTGAAAGATAATCTCTACCATGTTCCTGATGATTCGCCAATCCAACTGGTTACTCGCTATCTTAGGCATAGCCAGTTTCTTCACGCTGGATTCCAACACATGATCTCGTAGGTTTCGAAGTGCTTCCCAAACATCGCGGTAGGTAGATCGATCTTGAAATTCATTTTTAGTTACCACGTAGATGACGTACCGCGAATTATGTTTCAGTTTCAGTGTCTTGCCAGGGGCTGGAATCTGGTCTTCAAGTTTTTCTAATTGCGCGAACTTCTTTCGAAAGACGGTTGCCAACCCTCGTGCGCTCTTGATACGGGCGGGGATGTTGTATGCCAGTGAATAATCTTCCGGAAGAATGAACAAATCTTGTTGTTCCGAAGTGACTCCATATCTAGCTTTCCCGGTACCTCCATACGTGCCCATATCCTCGAAGGTAGGGTCAGACACATCTCGAATAAGGTTTACTCCTTCCTCCAGGTCATGGTCTCCTTCGAATGGCGCTGGTCGGTTTTGGTGAACTACTTTTGGTTTTCCGTTGGGGATCTTGCTTATGCGATATATAACATCATTGATCCTTTTCTTGATTACGTATGGATTTTCCCAGGATTTTTGTAATTTTGGAGAAAATCCTTTTCTCCTCGTCGGGTTGTGTAACCATAGTTTGTCCCCTTCATTAAAACCGCCTTCTGTGGCCTGCGTGTCGTACCGACTTTTTATTCTGTTGCTGGCAACTTGAAGATTTGTTCGAACTAATTCATGAATATCGTCCAGCCTTCTTCTCAATTGGATCGCGTAGTCTTCGCCTGCTAGATCTTCTCCAGGCCGGCAGCCAAATTCCAGGTCACAAGGAAGCCTCATTTCACGTCCAAACAGGGTTTTCGCCGGTGTTTCACTCGTGGACTCATTGACGGCAGATCGATAAGCCAATGCGAATAGGGAAAGATACTGGTCCCAATCTCTCTGATGGCTGGAAACCACTTTGGACAGGTATTTTCCAATAGTCCTGTTCATTCTCTCGACCATTCCATCTGACTGTGGATGTAATGCTATTGTCCTGGTTCTTCTTCATTCCCAGCTTCTCGCAAATCTCCTGGAATAGATGACTTTCGAAATTTCTTCCCTGGTCGCTGTGGACTTCCAAGGGCACTCCATATCGGCTGATAAATTCTTTCACCAATACATCTGCTACAGTTGTGGCCTCTTGGTTCGGGATAGCGTAAATTTCCACCCATTTTGTGAAATAATCCATTACAACAAGTATGTATTTGCTACCATTTTCTGTCGTCGGAAAGGGTCCAGCGATATCTAAAGCAATCCTTTCGAAAGGGCTTCCAACATTGTACTGTGCCTTTCTCTTGCGATGTGGTCCATTACTCGTAGCACAAGTCCTACATTTCTTACACCAGTCATTCACATCATCGGAGCTGTTCATCCAATAAAACCTTTCACGGATTGTCTGTAGGGTTTTCTTCACTCCCAGATGACCTCACGATGGACTGTCGTGTAACTTCTTCAGTACCTCAGCTACCCTCGTTCTAGGGATAACGAGCTGTCTCCTCATCTCGGAACCATCATATTTTTCAAGGACTCTTTTCAACAGCCCTTCTTCCAGGACAAGGGAGTCTCACTAAGCCCAATAGGCCTTGAGTGTCGGTGAAAATCTTGACACATCTTGCCAGGTAGGTCGCCGATTTTCTTCCTTCCATTGCCGGATCATCTTCAGGTGAGGATCATTCTCCTGATCCTGGTAGGTGACCATTCCTCGTTGACTACTGTAATTCTTGAAACTGCAACTTCTTTAGATTTCGACTGGTTGTATTGTGAATAGTCTACAGAGCATGACTGTCTAGGCAAAGAGTTTGCTTTTCGGTGATTCACATCAGCTGGATGTTCACCCCTGTCTGATTTCCCATGTGACTGGAGTTCTTGGATTACAGGAGTCTTGGGCGCTTAGACGGACTGCGTAAGTGCTCTAGCTCACCACACTTCCGGCATTTGATCTTCTTCGGTTTCTTGTCTGCCATTCCTTTCAACAAATTGATAATCTGGTCAAGTTTGTCCTCGTCATCTTCTTCCTGCATGGTCCTACCTTTGTTGTACCGCGAGCCCTTCGTCGCTGCTTTACATTTAAGAGGTTTTTGGTTTGCAGGAGTCGTAGGACGCTTACACGAACTGCGTGCATGCTCTAGCTCGCCACAATTACAACACCTGATTTTATTCGGCTTCTTGTCTACCATTCCTTTCAACAAGTTGACGATCTGCTCAAGTCTGTCATCGTCACCTTCTTCCTGTATGGTCCTAACTCTGTTGTAACTCGAAGCCTTTGTTGCTGCTTCATATTCAAGAGCAGCTGTCAATGTCAATGCGTCAACTAATGTTTTGGGATGGGCTAAGCGAAGCGTCCTCTCCTTTGCATATCGGGGTCACGTAAGCCATCAATAAACGCCTGTATGCCCAGACATTCCATCATGTTCTCTGCTGCTGATGGATAAGCAAATCGAACGAGTCGGGCAATATCCACTTCATATTCTTGAAGTGCTTCGTCACGTTTCTGCCTTCGGTTCTTCAGCTGGGTTTGGTACAAATATTCTAGATGTTCGTGACCGTATCGCATGTCCAACCTCTTCTTCAGCAGCTCGAAGTCATCCGTTTCTTCAAGCGATATCGTCTGAAGTACATCTAAGGCATCTCCCCGAAGCGCTATAGTTAGGTTCACTGCTTTCTCCTTATCGGACCAATTATTCACTCTAGCGGCTGCTTCAAACTGTTTCACATAATTGGTCCACGATGTCTTTCCGTCGAATGTTGGGGTCTTGACTAGTGCAAAACTGCCAATGTCCTCTATCCTGGAGTTTATTTCTGGCTTGCAGGGTTTCATATGTTCAATCTTCTTTTCTTCTGCTGGCGTGTCTTGTGTTCTTAAATCTGCCATATTTCTCCCCAATTCCTTGATTTTCTCGTCTATCGTTGTCATCTTGTTTTCAATGTCCGATTTTAGAGACGAAATTTTATTCTGGACGTCAGCAGCAATGTCATTTTTTAACGATAAGATATCGGCAGAAATATCATTCTTCATAGTGGAAATCTTCTCGTCCATATTAGTAGAAATATTCTTCATAGTAGAAATATCGTTCTTTATAGCAGAAATATCGTTTTTCACATTCGTTGAAATCTTCTCTTCCATGCCAGAAATTGGCGAGATTAAGGTGGAAGCCTCGTCATTAAATAAAACTGTTTCTGGATCAAAGCCGTCATTTTCCAGTGCCACTTTTAGTCTTTCTACTAATTCACTTTTCTTACCGGGCGTTTCCAACTCACGATCTTCCAATTCTGCTCTTAATTCCGTGACTTTCAGATCACATAGTCTCTTGGCCATTTTTACGTAGCAATTTATTTATATTATCCCACTTCTGACACCAGTGTCATGTTTTTCTAATTTATTTAAGCAGCAAACGGGTGGGATAAATTTTAAACACACGGTAGGTTCACTTACTTAATTTATTTAAACAATAAACTAATCACTAACACTTAATTTATATATACTCAGTATATTTACTTAAACTAATTTATATAAACACTTAACTGATTTGTATTCACTTGTTTATCTCACGATGTCAAATTATCAACTCCACTCCTCAGCTGATCGGTCCATTATATATATTAGTCCTTTTTTACTAGAAAATTCCGGACTGCGGCTTACTCAAAAACAATTGGTTTTCTGGCATTTTCTGGATAAGACTGGTCACAAAACAATGTAGATAAGATAGTAAACAATTCTAAGAATCCCTGCGTGTCCGCCATAATTTTAACTTCCATACCTGGCTTAGACAGAGTCGGATTTAGGGACTATACCAGTGTTCTGTTTCGTAACAATAGAATATTGTTCAGGGCCACAGATGCGGAAAAGTTAGTTTAAATCTTTAAAACCGTTTATTCTATTACTGAGCCGATCAATACTGATAGTACCTACCTATAATTTTACTTTAGCAAAATAAAATCGCGTGAACACAGGGTCTGTCTTAGTTCTATAACTATTATTGTGTATAACTTACATATTCATTTGAAAGGTAGCTTTAAAATTACCAATGTATAATGACAAAGGACCGAAGATTTTTTAGACTCAATTTAAAAATTTTATTTGGTACAGGATGGTCTTAAATAAATTTTACATTCCAAAAACTTTCGTGAATTATTTATTTTAGAAATCATAAATTGACTTGTTAGGAAAAATTTTAATAACATTGTTCGTTTAGCTAATAACGAATTTGTCTTAATTCATGAAAGAATTGTATATTGTTCTTAATATTTTGTAATTTTCAATAATTATTCAGATTTGGAAATTATCCTTATTTGTTTGTTATTGTTGTTCTATTTTCTAAATTGTATGCGTCAATTCAACTAGCGTAAAAGGTCAAAATATTTATAGTGATCAAAGTCCAGATAAAAATTTCTACGAACAGCAGTGATATATATTTAGATATTTTTTTATGTCGCTGGATTCATTAATGTATGTATTTTTAGATAAAAATTGGAATTTTTGTTGTTATTGATTAACTAAAAACAATTTGTGAAACTTTGAAACCTGTAGGGGTAAGACTTTGTATTTAATTAAAGTAAATAGAGAATTTTTGGATGGCGTTTCGAAAATGAGATAATAATTCGAAGGTGGGCCTGTATACAGGTTGCGGCATTAATATGAGGAACTCAGTTGTCATACGACATAGGAAATATAAATCTGATATCTCGAAGTAACTTTATTTTTACAATATTATTACAATCCTAAGACAGTTACTAAAAAATATGGTAAATGTTTGAAATTGAGTTAAGATCTGAAGATAATTTGTTCGACTTGGTTTGTGCAGGCTTCATATATTTGCGAAGTAATGCGCAGGTGGCAGAATCATTATGTGATCATTATTAGGGTTGGGGTAGATTCGAAATATGGGATAAGCCTCTGGATAAAGGATAGGGATTTTTAATATTATGAGCATTGTCTTGGTGGTAACACAAACTAAATATTTTGATGATTCAATGAGTTGGTAAGGATGTTCGTCGCTGATTAAAAGGGCGTTTCAAGAATATATTTCTAACAGTGTTTGTTTTAATGTTTCCAGTTCGTCTAAAGTAAAGAGCTCAATATTTGAAAGATTTAGTTGGGCTAAGGTTATGGTTTTAATTAGTTTTAAAAGGAATTCATTTACAATTTGGAGATTGAGAATTTCGTTATGAAGAGCAACATATCCATTGAAATCGGATGATAACTTATTTACCGCAGCAATAATTACTTTACTATTATTGTTTATAAAATTTAAAAGGTTATTAAATCTCGTATCAATAGAATGACCAAAGGAGATTTCTTTGTTGAGTTTAGTTATAATTTCATTTTCCTTGAGTTCTACTGCAGTATAGTCTGTTTCTTATTGACTGACAGCACGCGAAAAGGTCACAGATGCTACTCAGGTAGTAAAGCATAAGCGTCACAGTTCATCTAAGAAATTTATTTACTATTTAATTGTATACCCGATCTGATATATAAAGGTAATATAAATGTAAATTCGGTTAGTTACAACAACTAACTGACCTTCATACATTTGTAGAGTACATACAGTTAAAACAATAAATTATTTTTGAAATAATCTTGTAACGCAACTATTCTAACTGAATATTTCATTAATTATCTTGAGAATTTGGAGCAGGTCAATTCTTGGGAGACATATTAACAAACCATTTATCAATTCATTCTCCAGATAATTACTTTCTGATTTTCGGAATGTTGATAATAACATTTCCAAGAAACATTACAATAGGGTCCTACTAGGGATTGTCCCAATGCCTACTTAGAAATTTTGCAGGTATGTACGGTGAAACTTGGTCTCGCCCAAATTTGTATAATTTGTTTTGCTTAGAGTCGCTTATATTCCATAAGTGTTAACTGTGTTGTGAAAAATGTCTTCAAGTTTTACCCCAGTAAAGTGTAAGAGCGTGATTAGCTTACAAACGAAGATTGTAGTGTTAAATATGCATGATGCTGTTGTACATCAAATGCCGGCTGCTACTGTTAGAAATATAGTTTTGACATGTTCCAATATGACAGGAGTTAGTGAATCTACTATTTACAGGCTTCTAAGAGAGAGGAAAAATTGAAATATATCTCCACCTAAAAAGTCAACTGGAAGAAAACCATTTGACCTTGATGAACATATGCAAAATACAATAAGACGAAAACTACATGAATTATATTTTAAAAAAGAGATCCCAACCCTTGACAGAATTCTAAGAATGGTAAAGGGGGACGAGAATTTGCCTGACATAGGGCGAAAAACTTTGTGGAATATATTACACAAATTGAATTTTACTTGGGAGAAGCAAAGTCGCAAATCAGTGCTAGTCGACAACGAAGAAATAATATGTTGGAGACGCCAGTATTTACTAGATATCCGAAAATACAGACAGGAGGGAAGACAAATCTATTATCTAGATGAGAAATGGCTCAATGAAGGACATTCAGTGAAAAAAATATGGCAGGACAAAAGTATTCAAACCAGTCTTCAAGCTTTCATAGAAGGTTTATCTACTGGACTGAAAACTCCTATCGCCGACTAATAATAACGCATATTGGATGCAATCAAGGGTTCGTTGAAGGTGCTTTACTGGAGTTTCAGTCAACATCAACCAAAGAATATCATGAAGAAATGACTGCAGATGTATTTTACACAAATGGTCGAATTAATTCCAAATAATGCTGTAATCGTTATGGACAATGCCACTTATCATTCGCGATTAACAGGAAATCTTCCATCTACCTCTTGGAGAAAAGCTGATATTAGAAACTGGTTAATCGTAAAAGATATACCATTTGAAGATGATATGTTGAAAAAAGAACTTTTTTCTACTTCCGCTACTAAAACCGCACTTTGAACACGGGTTTGACATGCACAAAACGACTCTTTAAACACTAGTGAAAAGTCACATCTCGTTTATCTTTTGTTTTTTAAACGTCAAATCAAGTGTATCTTTTGTATGTTAAATTTCATGCTCCTTGATAATTTTGTTATTCTGCGTCATTTGATTTATCAGTCAGCTGTCAGTCATCGTCCGTCATGTAATGAATATAATTCAAATATAATAAAAAAATTTCTGTGACAGGAAAAAATTTGACATTTTATCTCTGTTGACAGGTAACAAAATACAACTTTTCACGAAATTACTTTTTTTCCCATATATATATATATATATATATATATATATATATATATATATATACATATAGATAAAGGAAGATATTTGATTTTAGAATATTTTATTGAACATAAGTTACATTTCCTTTATATCAAGAGTCAGAGAAAACTCGGAATCAGACATTTTTTAACTTTATATTTTCCAAAATAACTACTAAACAATCACTGAGTTCGCAATTTTTGAATCAAATCACATAATTATATTGACATATATTTGATTACTTTGAAGTTTTCCTTAGCAACGCAGGTCTAATTGTCACTATAACTACAACAGCTTATTAGTTTAAAAATTCAAATTTCATATCGATAACATTCTGACTTTAATATATTGTAATAATATGTTCTTTCACTATTGAATCGTCGTTTTTCCTGTCACAGAAAAAAATAGTGTATTATACACGGGAAAAATATTAGATTTTAGCTCTCGGTTTGTTGCCTCCCTCCGCTTCGCGTCGGGAGACAACATAACCTCGAGCTAAAATCTAATACTTTTTTCCCTTGTATAATAAATAACAATTTTTCTGTGACAGGAAAAAAATTTGACATTTTATCTCTGTTGACTGGTAACAAAATACAACTTTTCACGAAATTACTTTTTTTCCCACGGGAAAAAAGTGAGTACTTTTTTCCCGGATATATATACATATAGATAAAGGAAGATATTTGATTTTAGAATATTTTATTGAACATAAGTTACATTTCCTTTATATCGAGAGTCAGAGAAAAGTCGGAATTAGACATTTTTAACTTTATATTTTCCAAAATAACTACTAAACAATCACTGAGTTCGCAATTTTTGAATCAAATCACAGAATTAAATTGACATATATTTGATTACTTTGAAGTTTTCCTTAGCAACGCAGGTCTAATTGTCGCTATAACTACAACAGCTTATTAGTTTAAAAATTCAAATTTCATATCGATAACATTCTGACTTTAATATATTGTAATAATATGTTCTTTCACTATTGAATCGTCGTTTTTCCTGTCACAGAAAAAAATAGTGTATTATACACGGGAAAAATATTAGATTTTAGCTCTAGGCTAAAATCTAATACTTTTTTCCCTTGTATAATAAATAACTATTTTTCCTTCCCGCGGGCGAAGAAAAAGTATAGTAAGCACCTCGTGTTAAAAACGTCTTTAGTCACGAGTTTTACAAGGAACTCGTTCCGCTTCGCTCCACTCGTGCCTAGTAAAACTCGTGACTAAAGTAACCTTTTTGACATTTGGTACTTAATATACTATTAAAGGTTGCTTCAGATCACAAGCTACAATTTAAAAAGTTTGTTATTGATGAAATAGCCAAGAATAGTGGGAAAACAGTGCTTCGTTTGCCGCCATACCATTGTGAATTAAATGCGATAGAGTTAATATGGGCCCAAATGAAAGGTTATGTAGCTAGACATAATAAAACATTTAAAATGAAAGATGTTCGTGAACTCATGAAGTACTCATTGACAACAATAACTGAAGAGAACTGGAGAGATGCTGTGAATCATGTAATTAAAGAGGAAGAGAAAATGTGGGTTTTAGATAACCTCATAGAACAAACTATAGAACCGATAGTGATCTCTCTCGACGAGTCTTCGGATGATTCTTGTATGGCCAGCGAAGAGGATGATACTATAGATTGAATTTTATATTTCCTATAAATGGTATGTTTACTTTACTTAATATACATTAATTCATTGTCAATAAATTTGAATTATGAGAATTAAACTATATTTTCTTTAATTAATTTAATTTAATAAAAATGAAAATGTAACTTGTTAATAGGCCTAAACGAATTAATTTTATTTCAACTGTAATGTTGACCGAATCTATTTAAATAAGCAAATTCAACTAATATCGTAATCTCCGCCACTGCCGCACTGTTTATCCTTTTGCTGGCATTGTTCAGTTTTATTACCATATTGTATTTTGAGCTGAAACAGGGATGTACAGATAACCAATACAGACACCTACTTGTTTTGCATTAGAATTTTAGTATTTATTTGTAAAATTCTTAGGATCACTCTGTAAGAGATAATTTTCTATTTTAATATTTAATGAGGCTACTGTGCTGTCAGACATTAAGAAATAGACTATAATATGTGATTTTAATAATTCTAAGTCGTAATCGTCGGGATTTCTAGTTATGTACAGTATCCGCCAAAATAAACAGTACCGAAAATAAAAATAAAAATTAATTTTTAATTTCTGTAATATAAGTGTTCAAAATGTTCACCATTTCGACGCAAACAAGCTTCATGTCGATTTTGTAAGTCAATTTATAGAAAGTGGTTGATGTAACTGCCGAAAAATATTTTGTATTATTTCCCGTAGTTCGGCAATATTAAACTCAACATGCGACCACAGTAAATTCCTCTTGCACGTTTCTCCACAGCATTTAGTCCACAGAAAACAGACCAGAGGATAGAATGAAAAGTGTCCTCTTGTAGAGTATGAAATCTAATGCGACAATTACTGCAGCGGCTGTTATATGTAAATAGGTCGATGATGTAGATTTCTTAAAAAAAAGATTTACAGTTTCCATTTTTCGATACTGCCGCCATCTGGCGGCAAATAGAAGCCAATATTTATTCTACTGCCAGTACCTCGAAGGTAGTAAATTACATTAGATTTAAATTCTGAAGCTCAAACCACAGAACATGGTTCGAACTTTCAGAATTGGAATCAATGTAATTTACTACCTGCAAGGTACAACAGAAATATAGGTAGGTCTCAATTATACAATCAAAATTAAGAAAAAATGCAACAAACTGCTATCCAATTAAATGCATGTTATTAACTGCCTTATTTTTGAATGTATAATAAATTTACAAGCTAAGTGTAGATGAAATAAAAAAACGTTTATTTATAAATACAAATTTGTGTTTTTTATTACAGATACATTAAAAAATTTACAACAATTACATTAAAAATTATAGATACATATATTTTATTTTCTACCTAATCTTAAAAGAATTATTACATTAACTGTTTTAAATCGAGGGGTAAGAACCACAACGACGTAACAGAAAAAATGCCATAATGAGTTATTAGCACTAAGTTACTTCAAATTACATCAAAAACTTTGTAGCAGAACAACGTAACAATAGGCTGATGCCACGTGCTAATTCATGTTTAACGTAAAATTATTCTATTGCATTTCTTGAGAGCCAAAATAACGAATCAGTTTTTACGTTAAACACATTTTTAAAAATGTAATATAGTAATATCTCATTTGACGTAACAGAGTGTATCGTTCAATTAGAAATTATCAACAAGTACGATTGAGGGCCTAATTGATGTATCAGTATGATACGTTAGTTGTCTCCTAATTTTATTTTCGTTTTACACGGTACTAATATACGAGACTACAGTGATACGTTATGTACGTTTTTATGATTTCTCCACCAATTCGTTCATTGTAATGCTGTATTGCATAGTATTGTTTGTATCCACGTGCTGCATTAAACAAGCCTGTGCGAGCTAGTGAAACAGTTGTTACTATTAGCCGCAATCATTCAGATTGATTACCTATATTATTAGCATGGACAGGGCGGAGAAAATTTTGCAAATGACATTAGGCGACAATACTGCTGCAACAGCCTACCTATAATAATTTTGCGTAAATTAATAAAAATTGAAGTAGAAAAGCTATATTACTACTACTTATTAGAAAGTTCATTGGAAGTATGTGAACAAGTAAACGCCTAGGAAAAATAAAAGTTGGGAAGAAATTAATTTTTCAAAACAAAATTTGTTATTTTGAGTTTTAACAATTCAAAACTTATTCGTATGATCTGGTAACATAGTTACCATGTTTATTGTAATTGCTGACATGAGGGCATAGCTAAAAAGGCTCAATAGAGATGGGATCAGCCATATACCAATACATAATTAATCATAACCACGGTAAAGAAATTACCATTATGTTCGACACCTGTGGCGAACAAAATAGAAATGATAATTTGGCTGCACTATTTCTGTATTGTGTGGAAAAATTCAATATTCCTGTGATCAACCAAAAATATTTTGAACCAGGACATATGAACAGAGGTAGTAGGTACATCTAAAAAAGTGTTAATTAGATAGATGTTAATATTTTTTGATTTGTGTACAATTCGCTTCCAAGTAAATTCTTTATTTGCTTATTATTAATAAATGGGAGCACCCCTTATATAAATACATTCATGAATAAAGTATGTCACTAGTTTACTAACAATCTATTAATACAAAAAAGAAAATTTTTGTTCCTGACACCCAATAACATTCTGTATAGTATTTAAATATCTACCTTTTCTCCAGCTTGATCCAGGCGTAGGATCCAAATATATATCTTCCATATGAACAGAGGTAGTAGGTACATCTAAAAAAGTGTTAATTAGATAGATGTTAATATTTTTAGATTTGTGTACAATTCGCTTCCAAATAAATTCTTTATTTGCTTATTATTAATAAATGGAAGCACCCCTTATATAAATACATTCATGAATAAAGTATGTCACTAGTTTACTGGTTCAAAATATGTTCTGGTTTACATACACAGATACTATATTTTTTTTTTAGTTCCAACCTACATTATAAAATAGAGTTCGTATTTAATCACTATAATTGTAATTATCAAAAGTAATAGTAATAGTAATTTACTCGTTCTCTCAATCATGCAAAATGATACAGAAGAGGTTAGTTAATGATAACTTGAAACAGATTTAATTTATAGAAGTCATGTACTTAAAAACTGACAACTTATGAATGCTTACTGTGCTTTTTTAGTCACTGCAAATACCCCAATTATATATACTTATCTATGGTTATTAAAAACATCTCTTATGTTCTGTTAAATTAGGTTCCGGTAGATCTTCAAATAGATATAGATTTTCAATTGAACGGAGTTTAGATGCACAACCTAAAAAATATAACATGATAAACACTTTTGATAGCCAAAATTTATCGACTCAAAAACCTTACAAAAATTATAGGAAGGGTTTAGGTGTCTGCATCGATTTAAAATGGAGTATGACATTTGTCCTGACCCACTGCGACCTTTGCAAAATATGTACAGTGAATTGTAGCTCTAAGGGTCAGCCACAATAGTCAGCATGTTGCTCACAGTGGAGGGATGGAAGCTTCTTACTCACATTGAACCTAACCATCCTACATCAAATATGAGATACTTACTGGCAAGATGTAGCGTTGGCAGTGCGTCATAAGTAAGGCCCCTTTTCGTACCTGCAACTTTACAACTTTTTTCAAAGTGTTCTTCACACACCAAGTACTTTTTATATACTTCTTCAACGGAATACGTATCAGATTTCAGCGGACGTATATTTTCTAGCCACATTCCATATACTTTCGGATTATTTTTTGGAAAGCGATGCATTTTACCCATGCGATTGTCACAACCCGGTACACAACATTTTCTTGTAGAGGGTTTATAGTTTTCATCCATATCTCAAAAAACACTATATAATTTGTCTATTCAAATAAATTAACACTGCAAACACAGATCATATAACTACTATTAAAAAATACTGCAAACACATGTGCTGTAAAAATGATTATATATTTAAGTGAATCTTTGTTCCAACCGAAGTAAATACCGTTTTATTACCGTACAATCTCAGTAACGCAGCAAATTTGATGTAAATTACACAGCCTTATTATATTCACTAATCAGCAGGTCAACTGGGTTTGTATCATAATTGTACGGTTTTTGTGTTGGTTGGAACAGACCTTTTTACTTCTATTTCTATTAAATCGTAATTCATGTCGTCACAAATTAGTGCCCAGCTGAATGCTCTTTCACACTGCCATCTTTACGATAATAGAGAAAAGAACAAACTATTATTTAAAGTTTTCTTTATTTTATAGGGCACTCTCTACTAGAAAATAGTATAAGTACAACTGCATTCAGCGCGCGGTGGCTGTTATTCCAAGTTTTTAGGTTTCAGCGGGAACGCCTAGCTTTTCATTCTATCATTGTCCGTATTTTGTGATTTAGTCGTTGTCCAACTTGAATACGGTATGGATAACCACCAATTGATTTGAACATGCGACGTAAAGACGTTTCACTAATGTTGATTTTACATGCAGTTCTTACAAGACTTCTTAGAGGTGATTGCACAACTTGGTTAAAAACACGTCCTTCATTTTCGTTAGTGCATACTGTTTTTCGACGACCTGAAGAACCTTTACGTTGACATTACGATTCTGATTTGTCTAATTGGATTTTTAAGTTAGCTTTCCGAAATGTTTCAAAAATTGCGGCAATGTGAACTAAATGATCTTGAAGAGACATAGAAAAAATAATGACATCGTCCATATAAACGAAACATTTGTGGAGAAAGGGTCTGAGGATGTTATCCATCAATTTTTCGAGAGTAGAGGGTCCATTTTTAAGAACAAATGGCATTCGTAGAAACTCATAGTGGCCGTGGGGTACGGAAAAAGCTGTTTTCTCAATTGAATTTGGATGAACTTCAATTTGATGGAAACCTTGAGCTAAATCAAGAGTAGTAAAATATATGGCTTTTCCTAGGTTATCTAATATGTCTTCGATATTTGGAATGTTATATTTATCTTCAACAGTGTTCTCATTTAATTTACGATAATCGTAAAATGTTTCAATGAGCGCTGTATCTCCCAAGTTATGATTTAGTTCTGATTTATCTTTGGTAGTATTATCATCACATCCTTGTATGAGAAATTCATTTCCAAATCTTTTCGAATTACAGGACGAATTTTAGAAATGTGTCATTTAGATAGGTAGTCATGGCTATATTGGATACCGAATGTCGCGTTGGCTATAAACTTTTATCGCAATGAAAAATTAGTACCGTAATGGATTCATTAAAATACAGGTAGGTAGACAGCACATATATAATCGCACAATTAAAGTATGCGATTTAAAAATTTATAGGTCTGTTCTCATTATTTGATATATTATTTAATAAACAAGCACATAAATAATAAATTACTCAGATTATAATAGCCATGTTGAATAATCTACTATAATTATATAACATGTCAATAAAAATGATATAAAACTTTTTTCATACCTATAAATTTTTTATTCAAGAAAATGCGATTATTAGGAAAAACAATCTTTAAATTTTATTACCCTTATTTAACTTGTTTCTCTTTACCGAAGCCACGTCATTATACTGTGTAAAACTTTGAAGGTTAACTTATATTTTCATACGAGGACGATTTGAAAGTCAGCCAATTGTATTGTACAAGAAGTTGCAGTGTAAACATGGAAGTTATGCAAGAAAATATTAAAGAAAGGTTCATAGAACAACAGTGAATGAAAAATAATGATGGAAAGGCATACATTAATAAGAAGAAAAAATATATGGTATTGAGAATAAGATTACCACTAATAAATCTGTATCATCCATAATTCCTGAACACAAAATATTTTACAGAGAACTTCATAATTTAGGCAAAGAAATTTTGTAGCCCAGCAGCAGCTCAACTTAATTAGTACTTATATCCTTTAAGTTGTTTTTTTAGTCACGAGGGGGTTAGGGTTCGGGTGCCCTAATGGTTGCCCTCAGCCATTAATTAGGCTTTTTGTGCACCCCCATTCGCAGATATTAACCAGAGTCCCATCCTAATTTCTTGGCAAACAGTGAGATTCGTCGGACTATGCTTTCATGTAGTCCCTCTTGATTTGTATCTGGGAAAATATCTAAACAGGATGCTCTCCTATTGCACAAGGCAGGACAATCGCAGATAACGTGCTTTGCGGTTTCCTCTGCATCCTCCACATCCTGCAATGGGGGTTTGTTGCGTCAATCCCCATATTCGCTAGGTATGCACTGAATAGCCAGTGGCCAGTTAGTAATCCTACCACTTTTCGCAGTTCTTTCCTGCCCAGTCAGAGAGCATCTGTTGCATTGGAACTCGATGGTCTTTTGAGCATTCTTTTGGACCAATCGTGTCCCGCAACTCTATTCCAGCACTTTTGGTGTTCATGCGATACCCAGTTGGAGACAGTTTTTCGTACGACGCTATATGAAACGCCGTATGCTGGTTATGGTCCCATGAGGGTGAGATGAGCTCCTTTCTTGGCACACTTATCAGCTCCCTCATTTCCAGCTACCCCTGTATGGCTTGGAACCCAAGTGATAATGACCCTATTGGCTTTTGCCAAGGTTTTCAAGGTATTATGACAGTACAACACTATCTTCGACGTATAGCTGTGGCTTGCTAAGGCCATAAGAGCCGCCCGACTGTCCGTGTTCACATAGATATTATTTTTGTTATATTTCCCATCTATGCATGTTCTGCCGCATTCGGTTAGTGCGGCTATTTCTGCTTGAAATACGGTCGGCATCTTACCAAGGCAGACGCTTATGCTTTGCCTGGATCTGACGCCGTAGACGCCTGCTCCTGTACCCGTTGGGGTCTTTGACCCATCGGTGTACCAGGTGATACTGTTCAACATATGTTGAGGTTCTCCCTGTGAGCATTCGGATCTGCCACTCAAGTTGACGCGATATAGTATCTCAGTTTCCACGGCCTTGGGCATTCTGTCAGGTGGCATTTCATCTCATGGTGTCGTGTATTTTTGTAGGTTTCATGGCATGGGGCTTACACCAGTTGCCATTACACTGCATTTTATATGCAGCCATTTTAGCCTCCCCTTGTATATGGGGGATGATGATGATTCCAATGCTTCGGGTGGAGTGCCTTTCATGGCGCCTGTAATGCTCAGACACGCAGCTCGCTGCACTTTAGGCCACCACCCAATTGCACCGTACACCATCATTGGTCTGATTACTCTGGTGTACAACCAGTTTACCATTGACGGCGCCTTGAAGGGATCAAAGGATTGGATGGCCCATGTCACAGACCCAAACGTGACTATGGACTCTGCACAAGTCCAGTTATCAAGAGTTGCCAGACCACGGACAACTTGCCATTCTTCTCTGGCTTCGCTTGTTGCTTCGACTTGTATGTCGGTGGATCCCGGGAAGTGTGTACTCAGTAGTACTGCCAGTGTCTCCTCCGTCCGTCTTCTTTGAGTACGGTCTCTGGAATGTTGACTGGATTTTAAGCCATGACTCTGCGGAGTTTTGCGCAGTCAGAGACATTCTCAATGTCCTGACAGAAATTTCTCCATGAGCTTCTCTTGGCTTTCCTCACTGCTTTGTTGAATTCAGTGAGCGCCTTCGTATGGCTGTCCCAATTTCCTGTGCGTTTGCACTGATTGTACAGCCTGCGGACATTCCTTCTCAGAGATTCAAGCTTCCTGTTCCACCAACGTGCAATTATGTTGGTCGTTGTGGCCGTTTCGGGGCAGGCCTCGGTGTATTAGTTCATTATGGCGCTGTTGATATCGCATGCCATTCTCTCAATCCCTAGCCCTAAGACTGGGTCAAGTGAGGCCAGATTGATTTCCAATCCTTACAGAATGCTTCCCAATCTGTATTCTTGGGGTTTCTAAAAGTCTCTTTCATGTAGGTCGACATAATAGTGAAGGATATATAGTTATGATCCGACGCTGAGGCTTCGTTCAGTACCTCCCAGTCCTTAATTTTGCTAGCCACAAAGTGGCTGGCGAAAGTAATGTCCAGGACCTCTTACCTAAGCAAAGTTGGAAAGTTGGCTTACGGCCCTGGTTCAATAAAGTTAATTTTGACTCTATTATGTAATTAATAAGGTACTCACCCCGGTTATTGGTGTTGGAGCTCCCCCAGGCCAGATGGTGGGCGTTGGAGCTCCCCCAGGCCAGATGGTGGGCGTTGGAGCTCCCCCAGGCCAGATGGTGGGCGTTGGAGTCCATTCCCAAGATGAGGTGCTTCCCCGTTGTTGTCCCGTGTTCCATAATCCTCCTCATTTCCATGGACGGAGGTGCTTCTGTGGAGTCGTATGGCAGGTACACTGATGCAAGCAGGTTTCTGATGTTTCCATCACCTGCCTGCAGGTGTACCTCAGTCACAGCGGTGTCCCTAGAACAGAGATCCGCGATTTTCAACGTTTTACTGTTATCCTTGATAAAAATCCATCCTTCGGGTTTACATTATCAGTGTCATAGAATAACTTACCCTTCGCAGTGCTCATTCCCATCACTCTGCCTTTGATGGTCCATGGTTCTTACATAAGAATCACTCCTGTCATCCACCAGGATCTTCTGGCAGAGTGTCGCCGTCGTCGCTCTACTGTGGTGCAGGTTGATTTGCAGCACTGCGTTCATCTTTACTATCTTTATTTGGTCCCCCCTGCAACTTGAAGAGAACTCTTTCTACTCCCACGAATGGGCGCATCCCAAGTTTCATCAGCTTCTGCAGGGATTCGTCGTCAATGTGTATGACTAGAAACTGTCCTGGCGTGACATTGCCACCCACGACAGCCCAGTGCTCGGTATTTAATCCACTCTGGCTCTTCAGACCAAGCATAACATCTTCCTTGGTCTCCGCTCATGTGGATCGTGGTACAAAAGTAGTGACTTTGCACATCCTCGCCAGGTTTTTGGCTGGGCCCAGTCTCAACTGAATCTCGCTAAATGGTTTCAGCTGGGGGATGTTTATAGACCTCCCGGTCTAGATCCGCTGGGTTCAGTTGCAACAGGGCCACCACGTGAAGGATGTAATCTATGATCACACACTCCCAATCACGTTGGGAGTACCCAGCGGTCTTGGAACAATTTAAGAAGGTGCAATGTCCTAGGACTCTCCATGCAAAACCTGTTTCCTGGGCTCTGCCTTCCTCCCCGTTCAACTTTATGTCAATTGGGAAAGGGAACAGACCCCTCGACCCCCCTTTAAGTTGTGAGACACTAAGACTTAATTTTGGTCTTTTCTAACCTTTGTAGAAATAATAATTTGGCACTTATACTCCTTCAATTTTAGTTCTAAAAAAATTTGAATATTTTAGCTTTTTGATAGAAACATTAAGTTTGTCTTTTACCAGTTACTATTCCTAAATTTAAGGAATTGTTTTAAAATGTTTATAATAGAAAAATCTTGTTTCCAAATTGTTTTGTTAATTATCCCATTGGTACTTCCACTGTTCAATTATCTATATAAAGTTCATACGTTATTATCCATCAATATCCTTTTTAACACACAAAACGGAAGTGATTGTTTACATTTCATGTCACAATAAGCTATTGACCTTGAACTAAAATTCTTCTTTAATACAAGTTCTAAATCTTACTCGAGTACTATGGGAAATAATGTCGCCTAGCTTAAGGAAATCATCAGGATGTCTTTCCTTCTGTCTTTTTTTTTGGACCAAACTTGAACCATGTGGTTGCATTAAAATCGGATCTAAGGAGCTCTAATACAAAAGAGATTAACAGCATCTAAGATAGAGTATGATTAACATATATTGTTTATGTGATTTACATACTCTTCTTTATACGGCCCCTGCTCATATTCGGTTAGATACCTTTATTGCCTTTGTGCTCATTTATTCATAAATCTTCACAATTTTAGGCCAATAATTGAATAACTAATTTAGTGATTAGATGCCAACTATTTACCATCAACTTGCCAACTACACAGCATATGGTGGTGTAGTGCCTGTAGCAGCTAATAGTACCACCTAGCATACCTTCATACAGTCTTCTATATAACTAGAGTTCACCTGGGAAGTTGGAAGTAAGATCTTTCCGTTTTCCTTTTATCAGTTCTGGATATTGTGGCTGGGGTACTGCTTCCATACCAGAAATATTGGCCAAACAATTAAATGATTCACTCCACTTTTATGCTACAAAACTATGGGGGCAAATTTAGAATTACCACACACCTATATTTAATAACATTGTGTACACCATATATGGGTCCCCATTATTTGTGATTATTCATTAGTCGTTTAGGTAACTGAGTTGTTTGGTTAGAGAAATATAAAGAACCCTTGAAATTGTCAATTTTCTTTTATTTCTCGCTCCTCCACAACTCACTCTACCGGTTCAAATACAACAAAATCTACAATTTTAAGCTAGTGAAATTAATGAATAAAATAGATTATCATTTAAAGACTCATTATTATGATATAGCGCAAAGTGCTAAGCCAGGCAACAAGTATTGGATATATTTATCTACTCTAAAGATTTTACAATTGATAGATTTTCATAATTACCCTAGTTAATTTTTGTTGTAGCACATAAGATTTAGTAAAACCATTCCCATCTGACTGCAGTCCGAAGAAATGTTGTTGACAAGAAGCTCACAGTTACGTTCGGCCGTAAAATCGAATTATGTTTTAAGATGGCATAATTATTCAACGAAAGTGGAATATAAACCTATTCGCAGTGTACTAGTAGCAAATAGAGGAGAAATAGCAGTAAGGGTTTTTCGAGCATGTAACGAACTAGGTATTAAGTCAGTGGCTATTTATTCAAAGGAAGACAGATCACACATTCACAGATTAAAAGCTGATGAGAGTTACATGGTAAGTTATTATTTGTATTTGTTAATTTGATTTAATTACCCACCTAGTCATGAAATATTGAAATAATAGTGTTTTTTTTCTTTTCTGAGTGTACATTTTTGAAAAACAGTAATTCATATATTTTATAACCTTAAAATTTAGTTTGAAATGTTTATTTCCAATCATCTCTAAAGTACAGTTGGCTACAAAGCGTATTGTTGGTATAATTAATCATTAAATTCTTTGATGTAAATTTTTGTAATTCCCCCAAATACTATCTTAATTTATACGAAACTTTCTTGTTTATTATTGCTAGAATAAGTTACTGCGTTGCTAAGTTTTATGACTTAAATTATAATCATGTCACAGTTATTTAGTCCAAAAAATATTTAATAATGAAGTATGTCAAAAAGCATTTTATGTCTTGATTCCCTATCTCTGTAGCAAGGGTGTCAAACTCATAAGTAGATCAGTAATAAATGCACTACGGGTATGTAAATTGGCCATATAGATTTCATGTCAAAGTGCTCACGCAATGGTGTGCAGTAGAGTGAACGGAAATGACGTCACGTACCGTCCGTCATGTGTCCGGTGTCATCTGACCTGTGTTCTACGTCATCCGCTATGTATTCTGTGGAACGTGAAGTCACTATTAGTATCAATAGGTGTGTTCTTTTTGACTGAGATCTCAGTTAATCTCAGCTCACATCAGTAATGTGAGCATTCTTTTTGTTTTACTCACTTTAAGTGAGCTGAGATTTTTCCTCCCCCTTCACCGATGCTGAATGTGTTGTAAGGGGGTATCAGTTGGAATTGAGTCGGAAATAAAGTGGAGGGGATGAAGAAATATTTGATTTGCTTGGTTTATTTGTAGTTTTAACCAAGGTTATCTAAGGTTTTAACCATTGACATATAAACAATAGACACACATAATCTATTTTTCTTTTGTTACAAATTATAGATACATTAAATTAACATTATTAGATGCTGATACGAATCTGTCGTATAGTTTAAATCTATCGACAGATCGCGCGCTTCAATTGAGATGTCGTTATTTTTGGTGCTTACTCACATCACTTTATCTCAGATCACCTTAACTGAAGTGATCAGAGATCTCAGTCAAAAAGAACGCACCAAATATAGTTGACTTATGTCCTCATAGCGGCTTTGCTGAGCTACGCTCATAGACAAACTTGAGCCAAGACACAAGGTTTAACTTCAGGTGGGTCGTAAAAAAATCAATATTGATAAAAATGTAGGTTTATTTCGAATAATATTTTATAATAAACATATTACAGGCAACAGTAGTTGCCGAGTGAGTGACGCCAGTACGCCCACATATATAGATACTATCAAAACACACAACTAAGAAAGGACCTCATCTGAATTACACTATCAAAACACATAATAAAGAAAGGGCCCCATCCGATTTATACTATTAAAACACATTAGAAAGAAAGGGCCCCATCCGAATTATACTGGGTGGGTTTCGAACTCTGGGCTACTGTGTCAGATGCAAGCGCTCCTACCACTGGGCTATAATCGACATTAACTTTATATCTGAAATCCAAGTATATGAATGACAGGCTGCTTTTTTAAATTTGTTTTCTTAATTTTTAAACTAATTTGCTAAAAAATAGTGATTATTTTATGTCAATATTGTCAGAAATAATGTACTTCATGTCCATACAAAATTTCATTACGTTCTATTTTGCTTTAACATGGGAAATCAGAAAATTCTAAATATTTGCTTGCCAGCAAAATAGAACGTAATGAAATTTTGTATGGACATGAAGTACATTATTTCTGACAATATTGACATAAAATAATCACTATTTTTTAGCAAATTAGTTTAAAAATTAAGAAAACAAATTTAAAAAAGCAGCCTGTCATTCATATACTTGGATTTCAGATATAAAGTTAATGTCGATTATAGCCCAGTGTGATCAGTTTTAAAGGAAATATTCATGTCTAAAGTTTCTAAAAATGATTTAATTTTTTAGGATGGTGTTCCAAAGTATGTTAAGCTTTTAAATTGTCTATTATTTTTATCTGAAGGGAATACTTGTTCTAAAGTCTGTTTTTTTATCTTTTTATTTATGATATTGTCAATTAAATTTGGATCGTAATTATTATTAACTGCTATTTGTTTTATGATATTTAATTCTTTGGTATAATTATTAATATTTAATGGGACTGTTAAGAGTCTGTGTATCATACTATTGAAAGCTGCTAGTTTATGACTGAATGGGTGGACCGAACTATTATGAATTGTAATATCTGTATGTGATGGTTTATGAAATATAGAAAAATCATGTTTATTATTTATATTTGAAATTGTAAGGTCTAGAAAGTTTATAGACTTATTTTGTTCAAGTTCTATGGTAAATTTGATATTATTGTGAATTGAGTTGATGTAAGTAATGAAGCTCTCTAATTGTCTATTTGTACCGATGAAGCTAGCTAAAATGTCGTCCACATATCGGTGCCAGTACATAAATTTTTTACTAAGGGGGTGTTCATGAATTATTTTTTCTATATTATCCATGAATATTTCTGCTAGTAGGGGGCTGAGAGGGTTGCCCATAATCAAACCATCTTTACTGCTATAAACCTCTCCATTGAAATGAAAATAATTTTGATTCAAACACACTTTTAATAAAGTAACTATGACAACAAAAAATTAGATTCTAACTATTCAAATCATTTATTAGAAAACCAACACATTTTCGACCCAAATTTTGAAATTCTCCATGTAGTCGGTAAATCCTTTAGTTTAAATTTATTAGAAGCCCTAGAGATTAACAAAAATAAATATTCAGGTAATCTCCTTAACGACCAAATAGATATATCAATCAGTCTCCTTTATTGAACCTCTTTACCTAGAAGATAGCTTAGGAATGTTTGTAGTGAATGAATTTCCAGGTAATATCTTTTAATATCATTGTTAACCTTAGTAAATAGATTTAGCACTGTATATATTAAGACATTTTTATATTTTACCCTCATTCGTTTTGACAAAGCTACTGTGTTAGTGAAACGCGTCAACAAGTTTAAATTGAACATTAGTTCAAATATATGAAGATTTAAACAAACTATATTGTTTTATTTCATCGTTCAATATTAATTGTATAGCTAAATCTACAATTGTAACAAATGTTTTGTAAATAAATGTTCTTAAAAGTATTTTCTTGAGTAAAATATGTAATTAGTTACTATTTTTTTATCATTACGTTAAATTCCAATAAAAAAACAAAAAGTAATTTCATTATGAAGTAGTAAATCATTATTTTTAGGTTTTTTTTAATAAAAAAACAGTTATACTAACATTTTGCTTTTGTAATTTCTTATAATAAAAGGCAATTAAGAAAAACACAGAGTTATCATCTATCCCACTTTAACATGTACATCTCGTTACGTTCGGTAATTATAGCAGTGGCGTGGGCTATTTGAATAAAATTTACTAACTGCAGACACCTGCTTCACTGTTTTTTTAGTAATATATCTATTTATATTTAATGCTGGATAGTAATTATTTAGTTTTATTGAAAGATATCTTCTTTATTCTTAAAAACATCAATACACATTATTAATTATAATTATTGTTTTCTGTTTTATTCATATAAATGCTCGTATTCTTCAAAAAGTTAGGGAACTTTCGAGAAATTACTTGAATTTTTCAGAAGAATCCAAAAAAGTACTGTAAATTCTCGCAATTTTTCTATGAATTTACCTACATCATTTCTTTCAACCCTGTATCTAGCTAGGGACTACTACCACATATAAACATGTGTATGGCATATTTTTTGCTGCAAAGTCAAATACAGGCACAAAAACGTCCATTTATTATACAATACAATATATCTTCCTAAAAGTTGCATCCAGTTGGAAAACTTTTTTATAATTAGTTAAGAAATAAAGTTATTCTTGATAAAACGTTCTGCATGTTCTACAATCTAAAACACAATCAACAGATATAAAAAAAATTTCAGTGGTATAAGAGGTTTGTCAAAGAATGTGAATTATACATTTGAAAACTGTTATCATAAAAAGCTTATCAGGACTAAAAACTACATTCAGATATGTAATTACATAAATTTAAGTATATTGCAAAATCATTTTCTTTTTTGTCTATAATGATACAAGAGTTAAATGTTTATTCAAAATAGAAAAATTAGTAAGAAATAACAAATATATTCTATTCTCACACTGCGTTTATGGATTTAAAAAGTACGCCACTGGTAAACCGGAAACGACATTCTCCATATTAAGGATTCACTTTGAAACCTTTCAATACTGTATTCATTAACTTAATTATGTAAATATTATTTATGGTATTTGTATTTGTCTGGTAAGATAGTCTATTTTTTTTACGAATTCTTTCCACTATGTTCTATTCATTACTGTAACATTTTATTCGTTACACTTACTACTCAGTATTACTGCTATCGCCTTCTCCTATTTTGCTTTGGGCTTCTCTTTCGTTTATTATTTTTTTGCTTCTCATATTCTTCTTGTTTGTCTCGCATTTTCCTTTCGTTGTTGTGTTATTATAAACAAATATAGGGGTCTTAAATAAAACACAGCAATCACTTAACATATATATTCCTCAACAAAGCCCGAGAACGATTGTCCCAGTATCCATTATCACTTGTCTTATACATTATTTGCAATGTGATTAACTGAACCTGACATACACTGTTTGACATATTTATATACTCTTAGAATACTACAGTACAGTAGTAAATGTCCCCACCATTCCAACTGTCATTGTTCTATATATTCTAATACTGGTTGTATTTCCAATTCTTTTCTTCTTCGTTGTGTTCCTTATTTTATTTATCTTTGTAACTCCTAATATTTGTTCCTGTCTGTTATTATAGTAAACCCCCCCATTTGTTCCACTACCCACAGTGTCTGGAAAATTTTTGTTTTCAGAGGAAAATAGATTTTACACTGTTAATTACAAATATTTGACAAGACATATTTGAATAGTGAACACAAAATGCTTAAGTAGCATTTGAAACAAACATTCGGAAATAAATAATTTATAGAAAATTATAAAAAAGGTTAAATAACACTGTACATGTACGTTTCCAATTCTTTTCTTCTTCTTCTTTGCATTCCTTATTTTATTTATCTTTATAACTCCTAAAATTTTTCTTAAGTACTTCATCTCCATTACCTGTATCTTACTTTGTTGTATTTTGTTTAATATCAAAGATTCACATCCATTGGTCAGTACTTATATTTTGAAGGCTTTTAACTTGATGTCGTGGGTAGTTTTTTGTTGTTAATAAAGGTATTACTTGTGCCATAATAGAATTTCATCTAATCTTTGATTTATTTCAGCTTCTTATATTCATATCTCATCCATTATTACTCCCCAAGTATTGGAATTGTTCTGTTGTTATACTTTCTATGTAAATATTATTTAATAATATTGGAGTTCAGTTCAATAATTTATTATAAATCATTACATGGAATCAATGCCTGTCGTCAAGTCACATACTAGATTGTCACTGCTCTCATCTCTACCCCAACATCCCCCTTTTTTGCATATTTTACAAATTTAGTTTATCTTGTTTTTTAATAATTCTTCCTTTTGATGAAACATGGACATTTAAATTATAAGTATTGTCCTCAGGAACGTCTAACGAGTGTTCTAGCGAATCTTTGTAATTTTCGCTATTATCACTGTCTGAACCTGTCCGATACATGAGTAGAGCTAAGTATAGATCTTTTTCGTCTTCTAGAACCTTTTTAAAACTTCTTTTTGCCATTTGTATATTTCGTTCTGACATACCGTTAGATTGTGCATATGTCGGTGAACTCTTTATGTGATTAAACTACTAACTTTTTGAAAATTCATTGAATTCCCAAGTTTGAACTAGCCTCGTCTAATGGAATTTGGTAAAATCCTTGTGCAGCATCTAATGTAGAGAAAAGTTTTGCGTTTGATAACTTGCTAGTAATTTGCTCTAAAGTGGGTATATGACAATGTTCTCGCTTAATCGCTTTATTTAAATCAATAGAGTCAAGACAAATACGTAATTTATTATCTGGTTTTCTAACCAAAACTAGTGGATTTACCCATTGTGAACTCCCGTCAACTTTCTCAATTATTTTGTCTTTTTCTAAACCTTCAAGACTCTTTAAGACTATCTAACAAAGGCATAGCAACTTTTCTAGTGGGATGAACCACTGGATCTATTTTGTCATCTACCTCTATATGGTAAGCATCTTTGATGCAACCTATCCCCTCAAAAAGATTACTGTATTTTTTAACCAGTTCAGTGTAATCTGAAACATTTGAATCAACAGATTGTACTTTTGCAATTAGTCCTAAGTCAACACTTGACTGCAAACCTAGAATTTCAATTCAATTACATAGCAAAGGTAAATAGCTTTTTCCAGGGTTTCTCTTACATTATTATTTCTTATTCTGCAGATAATTATGGTAATTATTAGACTATCTGTTAAATTATCGAGTTTACATCTAGATGCCTTCTTTTTAAGCTCCATAATGAAATTCTCAGTTGACTGTTCAGCCTCTTGCCTGTAGTTCAAAAATTTGTATCTTTCGTATGAAGTGTTTTCTTTGCCTTGAAAATGTTCGTCGAATTTCTTGAATGTAATTTGCCTTTTTCGTCTTCTTAAAATTTAAAAGTGGAATATATTTTGAATGAATGCTTCTTCCCCAGTATAATGAAGTAGTTGTGCACATTGAGTTTTCTCATCCTTTTTATTTACTTCGGATGCAATTAAGTAACTTTGGAATCTTGCTTTCAACATCTTTCAATTTTCTGTTTTGCCGGTCAATGACAAAGACGTTATTCCCCTATTATCACCCATTTTTAATTCAGTAATTTGTTCTCATAATTTGAAATTAGTAATTACTAGGTAATTTCACTTTGCGTCTACTGATTGTGCCATGTTCTGTTGTTATACTTTCTATTTAAATATTATGTTGTTATACTTTCTATGTAAATATTATTTAATAATATTGGAGTTCAGTTCAATCATTTATTATAAATCATTACATGGAATTAATGCCTGTTGTCAAGTCACATACTAGATTGTCACTGCTGTCATGTCTACCCCAACAGAAATGTTTTCACCGGTTCTATTTCGTTACCATCTATTTCTATTTTCTCAATTAACACCTATTGTCATTACTTTTGTTCAATTTTTATATTTTGTCATTCCGTATTCTTTTAATACTTTCATATTGTTTGCTTCCACTGGCTGTAAGTACAACAATAAAATTCCACTTTAAGTTTTTCTATTTTTTAACGTTTTTTTTTAGGTTGGTGAGGGTTTACCCCCCGTAGAAGCATATTTAAACATTCCAGAAATTATAAATGTATGCAAGGATAATGGAATCGATGCTGTCCATCCAGGATATGGTTTTCTTTCGGAAAGATCAGATTTCGCTCAAGCCGTTATCGACGCTGGTATTCGATTTATTGGACCTTCGCCGAAAGTTGTTTATCAAATGGGTGATAAAGTGGCTGCTAGAGAAGCTGCCATCGCAGCAGGTAATTTAATTATAAAATACTTCCAAATATAAATAGATAGTTTTTATTTTCTTTCAGAAAATCAAGTCAATCTAATCATTTACAAAATATGTCCCGCTTATACTCATTTTTTCTCTTTATATATTTTTATTATATTTCCAGAAAAATGACATCCAAAGTTATCTCCAAAAAAATTAAATTAATTATCACTAAAATAGAAAATGTCCCCTAGACAAACTATCAATCGTTATATATGCGAGTCAAATTGTTTTTATTATGGTACGAATTACTTTTAATAAACAGTAAGTGTCGCTTTATTGGTATTTGTTATTAACTCTTTACTTAAGCATCAACACCGGACATTTAGAATATTTGCTTATATATGTTAATAATTTAATGTAATAAACTAATGGAGACGATAATTACATTAAATAATGAAATAAACGGTTAACAAAATAAACAAGCATGTCAAATAATGGCTTTGTACGCAATGATAAACAGCGAAAATATAAAATTTTTAATATAAATACCATTGTACGTCATCGAATCACGTTGATCTTACGTCAAAATACTACCAACTAATTAAAATGTTTCTAACTAAGGTAATTATACGAAAATGTCACGATTGTTCATGATCAATTGCGAAGTTACATGCTAATACCTCTTTGGGGGATTTTACCATCTCATTCATTCTGTTCTTGGTTCGATGCCAATCGAACTATTATTAAAAAAACTATCTACTAGTGCCCCTTCGGCTTTGCTACTACCCAGAATTTTAAACTTTCTTCATACTCTACATCCCCTTTCATCCATTATACCCTTTCTTCGGACAATTATTAACGTAGATACATGTCCCTTTGGCTTTGATATCACTCAGGATTTTTCCCTATCTCCATACTCTACATTCCCTTTCCTTCATTATACCCTTTGTTCGGCGCCAATTGGAACATTATTAACTAAATTATCTGCTATTATCCCTTTACCCTTTATCTCGGACCTTTATTAACGAAGTTACACGCTAACGTCCCTTTAGCTTTGTTACCACTAAGAATTTTACCCTATCTCCATATTCTACATACGCTTTGCTCATTTAATACCCTTTCTTCCGTACCAATTGGTCCATTGTTAACGAAATTACCAGGTAATACCCTTTTGGCTTTGCTACAACCCAGGATTGTACCCTCTCTTCATACTGCACATCCCCTTTCCTTCATTCTGCCCTTTGTTCCGCTCCAATCGGACCTTTGTTAACCAAGTTATCTGCTAATGCTCCTTTGGCTTTGCTATCACCCAGGTGTTTACCCTTTCTTTCACGCCAATCTGACCATTATTAACCAAGTTACATGCTAATACCTCTTTGTCTTTGCCACAACCCAAGATCTTACCCTCGCTTCATACTCCACATCTGCTTTCCTTCATATTACCCTTTGTTCGGCAAAAATCAAACCATTATTTACCAAATTATCTGCTAATGCTCCTTTGGCTTTTGTATCACCCAGGTTTTTACCCTCTCCACATCCCTTTTCCTCCATTTTACCCCTTCTTTCACGCCAATTTGACCATTATTAACAAAGTTATATGCTAATACCTCTTTGTCTTTGCCACAACCCAAGATCTTACCCTCGCTTCATACTCCACATCCGCTTTCCTTCATTATTTTCTTTGTTCGGCGATAACCGAACCATTATTAACAAAGTTATCCGCTAGTGCCCCTATGGCTTTGCTACCACCTAGGTTTTTACCCTCTCCACATACTCTTCATCGCCTTTCCTCTATTTTACCCTTTCTTTCGCGCCATTCACACCCTTATTAACTAATTTACATGCTAATGTCTCTTTATCTTTTCTACAAATCAGAATCTTACCCTATCTCCAGATTCTACATCCCCTTTCTTTCTTACTACCCTTTGTTCGACGCCACTTTTACCATTATTAACCAAATTATCTTCTAGTGCCTCTTTGGCTTTGCTATTACACATTTCTGCGCCAGTTGGACCGTTATTAACCAGGTTAGATATTACCACCCAGGATTTTATCCTTTCTCTATACTCCACAACCAACCCTCTTCTCCATACTCCACTTCCCCTTTCTCCATACTCCACATCCCCTTTCTCCATACTCCTCTTCCTCTTTCTCCATACTCCACTTCCCCTTTCTCCATACTCCACTTCCCCTTTCTCCATACTCCACATCACCTTTCCTTAATTATGCCCTTTGTTTGGCGCCAATCGCACCCTTTTTAACTAAGTTATATGCTAATGTCTCTTTATCCTTTCTACAACCTAGGATCGTACCCTCTTTCCATACTTAACATCCCATTTCTTTCATAATACCCTTTGTTCGACACCAGTCCATTTTACAATGGTTTCATTTGCTCCTCGCCTTTTTAGTGCTTCTTTGACAGACACATGAGTTGTTTCAGAAATAAAATCACTTGCTTATAGTGGTAACGTTTTGGTCTATTTTATTTAAACCATTTTCAAACCTTTTTTTTGATTATGCCTCCGTAGAGGCTTGTCTACTACTGTACAGTAGTATTTCTTAAATTAAAAAAAAGACAATTATTACATATTATATATGCTTATTAGTCAGTATTCTGTTAGCTCCAAAGTAGTCGCTACTATATAAGAAATTGAGTATTAACGGTCATTAAAAATATACACATGAGTTGTGTTGTCAAAGGCCCCAGGTATATCCAGGAATGCACACATTGCGATTTCTTTGTTGTTCAGAGTTCTCTGGATGACTTCGGTCAGCTGATACAGAGCCGTCTCAGTTGATCGACCCGCTCTGTAGGCATGCTGACATTTTTGAAGTGGTATATTCTCCAGGTTCTCTGTTCTTATGTAGTTATCCACTACTTTCTCCATCGTTTTGAGTGGAAACGATGTTAGACAGATGGGTCTAAAAGATCGGGGATCAGTCCCATCTTTTTTCCCTATTTTTGGTATGAAGGTTACCCTTGCCCTTCTCCATTTTCTAGGTATTAGACCCACTGCTAGATTGCTTCTTCTAATCTTCAGCAGGCGAGGAAGAATCTCCTCTATCCCTTGCTGCAGGAGTGCTGGAAATATTCCATCCACTCCTGGTGATTTATATGGTTGAAAGGTACTTATTGCCCATTCCAATCGTTGTCTGGTAAATATTTTCTTAGTAATATTCCAATCTTCCTTGCGGGATTTTTTGGTGTAATTCATTGCTATTTCAGTGCTTGTTGCTGGTTCACTACCCGGAAAGTGGGTTCTAAGAAGAAGAATCGATCGTTCCTCTTCACCTTCCGTGTATGATCCGTCTGGCTTTATCAGCGACATTGTGGGGTTAGCTCCCCCATTTGCCATGTCCTTTTGTAGTCTGGCCGCTGTGTGAGTGGAAGTGATCTTTTCGCAAAAGGCTTGTAAATTAAGCCTTTTGGCCTTCCTAATCTCTTTATTATACTGAGTAAGCTTCTCAGTATACCCCTGCCAATTACCGTCAGGTTTGGCTCTATTAAAGAGCCGACGGACCTCTTTTCTGAGGTTTGACAGGTTCTCATTCCACCAAGGAGCATCCTTTTCTGAACGAGCTTTTGACAGTGGGCAACTGGAATGAAAAACTTCCATTATTGCCTGTTCGACTCTTTGTTCCAAGTCGTAGTGTGGGTGATTTACCCCATTCACTTCGACATACTCCAAATTTTCCTTCAGATTAGTCTTGTAAAGAGACCAATCAGTATTTCTAGGATTTCGGATTGTAGGAATCGAGGTAGTATCTCTCTCTATCCTAAATTCGATGATCCTATGGTCGGAAAGGGATGGCTCGCTCATCACCCTCCAATCTTTTACATTTTTCCTAGCAGCAACATTAACAATTGTTACGTCCATGACCTTTTCTCTTTCTCTCGTGACAAAAGTGGGGGTTGCCCCACGTTTAAGGCCTCAAGGTTGTTTGCTAAGAGATATTCTAATAAACACTCACCTTTTACGTTGTTGTTAGTGCTTCCCTACACGGTATTGTGTGCGTTGGCATCACAACCAATTATAATTGGCAGCCGTCTGCTATCGCAGTGTCTCACTAGAACTTGTACTTCTTCTGGCGGTGTCATCGGCCCGTCTCTAGCGAAGTAGGCAGAGGCAATGACGATGTCTCGGTCGATACCCCCCATGTTGAGGTGAACTATGATTGGAACAAGATCCTGTGACACGTATTGTGAAACACAAATATATCTTATGATTACACAGGCACGTGGAGATACTTACCTTTGATCAACAATCAATTTAGAATCCTTGCATGCCAAACCTTTGATTTGGCCTTCTTTGTTGATCCATGATTCTTGGATCAGTACAATAACCAGTTGTAGTCTAGCGAACAACCTTGCAATCACGGCTGAAGCTCCCTTCATGTGATGCAGGTTAATCTGAGCTACATTCGTGAACGCGAATTATTATGGATGAGAGAGACCCAGTTACTCAGCCTCTATTCATCCCTCTCTTTTATCTCTCCTTGACCCTCCTCGACCACCATGGCAATGTCTTCCTCGGAGTTCAAGCAGGTTTCTTGATCTCGAGTCAAACTCTCGACCCCCAGGCTGTTCCGCCCAGTTTCCCGGGATGCAGAGGCAATCTCCGCATCCCCAGTCACCCCAGCAGAGCCGGAGGAGATCTCGGACTGACTCAAGGTCAGGCTTTCGCCTTTTTCCCCTTTTCCAAAGGTTCCGGATGTGGAGGGTATCTCCATGTCCTTTGAATCCTCCGCGGGGTTCTTTTTTTCCCCAGCCCCGAGACAGGGATACGCCCAAAACGCCTCCTTCCTTCAGAGCCTCCCCAGAATGGTGATTGATCCTAATCGTAAGGATAGTTCCCTGTCCCTCTTTTTTAGAGTTCAGGATCTTCCAAGCCCCAGTAGTGAGGTTGGAGTTCTGAACCTCGACAAGTTGGAGGATCTTCTCAAATTTCATGTCGTGCCTTCTTGGGAAGAACACCGTTATGGTGACCGGCCACTTCGAGCCACCAATCCGGATCCTTCCCAAGAGTTTAATTTCGGCGCTGACTTCATGAGCCAATCTGCCGATTCTTGTGACCCACAGTCCACCAGTATCATTCCACAACGGAAATGGATACCTGAGAAGTGGATTCCCTTCTCTTTGCTCTGGCACAGCTCTTCCACCAGAGTGTCTTCCAGGGTGAAGAGCTGCTCTGCTTTCAGGATGACCCCAGGATAATCCTTGGGTATTATTCTCACCCTAATAGCCTTCTTTGTTTTGACAGCTGCTGCGTAACCAGTGACTTGCTCGGTTACCGTTGCAGCTGTTTTTGGTTTTTTGCTAAGAGGTCGCTGCAGAGGAGTAATATGCTCCGGGCCTCTTTTAAGCTTTATCTTCCCCGTTGGTGGTTCCTTCGGGGGGGTTGGGCGCTGAATAATCTGCTTCCTGGCCTCTTCAGGGGATATTCCCTGATGGAAGAGTCGCAGGTATTTCCGCACATCTGCTCCACTGAGGCCTTTTCTCAGTGGGTCGTCCTCCGGAGTATATACAAGTGACCACTTTTATGATTGGATATTATTCAGGGCGTCTCAAAGATGAACCCTATTGATATTCAGATCACTAAAGCCAGTATAACCACTGCTATGGTACTTGAAGTACTAAATTTTTGTCATTTTTGGATAAATTTTGGGTTGTTAGCATGGTACAGCCTCCAGAGTGTATGCAAGTGACCAATTGGATATTTTTCAAGGTTTCTCACAGATGTACAATATTGATTTTCAGCTGACCAGTACAGCGGGTCCTATAAATCCAGATATACTACATTTTTGGTTATTTTTGGAGAAATTTCGGTTTGTTAGCACAATACATCCCCTGAAGTGTATACAAGTGGCAATTTTATGATAGAATATTGTTCAGGGCATCTCACAGATACAGAAAAGTTAGTTTAAATCTTTAAAACCGTTTGTTTTCTTTTTTTTAAATGAACCATTTTGTTTTATCTATGTTTATCAGCACAGAAAACGGTGAAAAATAATTGGGATACTCTTATGGTTAAAGTTAATAAGTAATAACATAAGAAATCGGGACTTACCGTTTGGAGAATACAGTCATAAATTTCCTTTCAAGTGACAAATCGTTTGTGTAACCTCCTTCTCTTAGTGGAATATTGTAACATTTACGCCCTTACGACAAATAAACATACACGTTGCAGTCTTCAGAGAATGGAGAACTTATTTTCTGAGCTTCGATTCGATATCAAATTCAAAATGAAAAAAAGATGTAACAGTATTCCACGGAGGGTGCGATATTATGCTTTTTGAAGCAAGTTGTCGTTACGTGTGTGGTTTTCCTAGGATGTTGCCGCATTTCAAAATAATTACTTTTAGCTTTAATACGATTATTTTCATTTTATTCATAATCTTCCCCAGCAAAATCTATCAGGAGCTACTCAAACATGCAGTTTTTCCTCTACCTCTAAATTTTCATTGAATACTTTCTCAAAATACACGGTTTATATGAGTTAAGACACCTCGAACAAACAGTTTTTACTCTAACTCTAAATTTTCATCAAACACTTTCTCAAAATACACTATTTACAGGAGTTCCGATTGTACCTGGTACAGACGGCCCTGTGATTTCTGCGGAAGAAGCCAAAGAATTTTGTAACAAACATGGACTGCCAGTAATCTTCAAAGCCGCATACGGAGGAGGTGGTAGAGGAATGAGAGTCGTAAGAAAAATGGAAGAAGTTGAAGAGAGTTTCAATAGAGCTTCATCTGAAGCTAAAAGCGCCTTCGGAAACGGAGCCATGTTCATAGAGAAATTCATTGAAAGACCTCGACACATCGAAGTTCAACTTTTAGGTAACATCCATTACTTTACACGTCTTCACGTTAAATACTAATTTTCACATTGTCGCAGGTGACAAAGCCGGAAACGTAGTCCACCTTTACGAAAGAGATTGTTCAGTACAAAGAAGACACCAAAAAGTTGTCGAAATGGCACCGGCTCCACATTTAGATCCGAAAATTCGAAATAGAATGACGGATCTCGCTGTAAAATTAGCCCGCCACGTCGGTTATGAAAATGCCGGTACTGTCGAATTTCTATGTGACGAAAAAGGTAATTTTTATTTCATCGAGGTAAATGCAAGATTACAAGTAGAACATACCGTTACTGAAGAAATCACTGGTATTGATTTGGTGCAATCGCAGATTAAAATTGCCGAAGGAATGACCTTGCCCGAGCTGGGAATCACCCAAGAAAACATAAAGCCTAGTGTAAGTATATTAAATAACACTTGATAAGCTGTTTTCTGTATTTTTTTGGCACTAAACATTATCCAACTATTCTTATCCAGCATCTTTATATACTTTTCATGACGTTATAACTTTTTACTCGCATCATATACAGCGCAACTTATCTCTTTTAAAGTGTATATATAGTTAAGGGATAATTGATAAATTTCGCTATGAATTTTGGGCCCCATCACAAATTCAGGTCACTATTTCTCTCTTCAGTGCTGTTAAGTATTCATTAATTTTATTTTAATAGGTTGTTTTATCTATATTTAATATGTAAGCTTATTTAATAATAAAATTTAAATGTGAAATTCTCGTGCAAATCGTTGGTGGTATTTTTACACCTAGCGGACATACGGTATACATACATTATGTTCAATTTAAAACCCAGCTCTCCAAGCGATGAAGAGAGAATAATAACAGTTGTCGAAGTAGTTAATATTTAACGCGCTAGTGGCAGGAACTTTAATAAAACCCCATTGAACCCCCTGATACAGTCCACAATATCGCTTTTGAGAAGAGTTGCAACCCCGCAGAAGATCATCCGAGACCTTCAGGTAAGAATACCATCTTGGGCGATTTGCTTGCATAATATTTTTTTTTATATATACATTGTGTCCAATTAAGTCGGAACCATATGGAAAACGTTTTTATTCTTAGTTTTATGAATAAAAGTTATTCCTCTTAAAAAGTTGTGCTTGGTTCAAAACCTGGAATGCACTCATCAGATATCAAAATTTGTTAGTCGTATACGAGGTATGTAAAAAATATGAATTTTTGCTCAAGAGTAAAGTACCTTCATTTTTGAGAATATTGACAATTGTTATCAAAAAAAGTTGATCATTATTGAAAATTATTGTCAGATATCCAATATTATCCATCTGCCATGAACTTTTTTTGTGTTTATTAACTTTTCTGTATCAGCATTGCCCTGACAAATTCGGGAGATTAACAATTTTCGTGTAGAACGATTTGTTATCTAGGATGCACTGACAGCAAACGTCAAATCGCTAGTTAGATTTTATAAAATACAAGAAATGGCGGTTCTGTTAAGTAATGAGGAAAAAATTGAAATAGTGTTGATTATGGGAGATAATTATAAGACTCATCGAGAAGCAGCAGCTATATTTAACAACAGACATCAGAATAGAAATATTCAGCATTCGACAGTTTCAAAAATTATAAATAAATTTAAGACATCTGGAAGTATTCACAATAATTTTAATAAAAAAACGCCAGAAGAGGGTTGCCAGTGAGGACACGCAATTACAAGTGATGTTATCTGTAGTAGAACACCCTAAAATGTCATTGAGAAAAAGAATGTCTTTGATCCGAAATGAAGTAAGTAGAGGTACAATGGCAAATATTATAAAAAATAACAGTAATCGTCCATACAAACCTCAGTTTGTGCATACATTGAAAGATAGAGATTATGACATACGGTTTGAATTCTGCTCGTTGATACAAGGAGAGTTAGAAGAGTATCTCTTTTTATTGAGAAATATAATTTTTACCGATGAGTCAACGTTCACATCAAATGGACAGTAATCCTCACTTTACCATCAAAACACGAGACAAATATTCATTCAAGACCAATGTATGGTGTGGTATTTACAAAAATAAAATCATAAGACCATATTTTTTTCGACAATCAATGAATGCTGAACGTTATCCAAGTTTTTTACAAAATGAATTATACAATTATTTTATTAGCGAACTATTCCTAATAGACTGTCAACGTCTATGGTTCCAACAAGACGGTGCTACATGCCATACCACAGTAGCTGTGAGGGAATACCTTGAATCGACTTTCAATAACAAAGTAATACACAGACATTCGCACATTTTTTGGCCGGCTAGATCTCCTGACTTAACCCCTCTGGATTATTTCTTAAGGGACTACTCAAAACATAGGGATTACCAGCAAAGGCCTTTTCAAAATATTGATCATTTGGAAACGACAATTACAGAGGCACGTCAGGAAATTACTGCAGACATAATCAAGCATGTATTAAGGGAATTTAATAGACGAACCACTAAATGTTTAGAAATAGATGGTGGGTATGTTGAGGCTTTAGTCAATTGAAACAAAAAATAAATTATTTTACTTCCATTCTTTTATTATCTTTCGTTCAAATATTGAAAAATAACTATTTGAAGGATTCATTATATTGTTATGAATGTTATTTACTACTTATTAGTTAACTTGATTATCTTTTCATTTTCAAAATAAAATATTTTGATATGTATGCATTAACTATTCAATTGCAATGTACAATGTTGCATAACTTAATAATGAACCAAAAGGTTATCATGTCTTTCAATAAAATAGCTGATTACAAGATTTACATATGCATGTATTTTATTTATACCAAAAAATATTTTTTCAGGGCAGACGGGCAATATTGGATATCTGACAATAGTTTTTAATCGTGATCAACTTTTTTTAATAACCATTTTCGATTTTGTAAAAAATAAAAGTACTTTACTCCTGGGTAAAAATCATGTTTTTTGACGAACCTCGAATATGACTGATAAAAGTTGTCATCTGATGGTTGAATTTTACGTTTTAGACCATGCAAAACTTTTTATGAAGAACAACTTTTTTTTCGTAAAACTAAAAATAAAAAAGTTTCCCATATGGTTCCGACTTAATTGGACACATTGTATAATTTGTAACCTTTCATAACTTTACGAAACATTTTCATTCTCCGGAAACAAGTCCTTTATTCCCGCAGGGACATGGTGACATTATGTATTGATTACCAGGAATGTTTCTCTCCATGCTTTTTCTATCCCCGTTGGCTTCATGCGTGGTCAATAATTATTGCCTACTTATAATTCGGCAATATACCTCTTGGTCGATTTCCTTCAATCTTTTCCTCTAATAAGTTTTTCTAAGCTGCTCGTTCTTGAAATATGCCCAAAATATTTGAGATCTGATTGATTGATTCTTGTCGATAATGTTACTATACTATTTTTCAAATCAAGTATACTAAAATAGTTTTTTTATAGGGATTTGCCATACAATGCCGTGTCACAACCGAAGATCCCGCTAAAAATTTCCAACCTGACACTGGCAGGATTGAAGTATTCCGTTCGGGTGAAGGTATGGGAATCCGTCTAGACGGAGCGTCGGCGTTTGCAGGAGCTATAATTTCACCTTACTACGATTCCTTGCTAGTTAAAGTGATATCCCGTTCGAAAGATTTAGCAAGTTCTTGTGCCAAAATGACGAGAGCCTTGAGGGAATTCCGGGTAAGAGGAGTTAAAACGAACATTCCTTTCTTGCTGAATGTACTGGAGAATCAAAAATTTCTCAACGGGTCCGTCGATACGTATTTCATCGACGAAAATCCGCAACTGTTTAAATTCGCACCTACAAAGAATCGAGCTCAGAAATTATTGAATTATCTAGGAGAAGTTTTGGTAAACGGTCCTCAGACACCTCTCGGTACTTCGTTGAAGCCTGCTGATATCAGACCGCACGTGCCTGCCTCTTCAAAAGGTAAAATATTCATATTTAATCATATAAACAAAACGATAGTAATTGTTAAACTTTTTATTTATGCGGATTTCGAGGTTTCATTGTGTACTAACTTTTTTGTTCATTACTTAAATAACCTCTAAAACCATTCGAATATTTTTTATACTACAAACATGAACACTCAGAAAATTATTGAGGATATAGTTCTTCAGTACATGTCACATCTTGTTTTCTGATACACCTACTTTTCATTTTAATGAAAATGTAAATCGAAAACTTGTAAATATTCGTCTAAAAAAAAACTTGTCTGCATTAGGAATACAAACACTTCACTCGGTATCAATAATAAGTGAGTGATAACTTAATATGTCATTCTACCCTGTCACCCACGAAGTAACATTAATAAAAAAATCTAGTGATGATTTAATGACAAGTGTACGAAATTTTGCTCAATAATCCGGCTCGAAGGTCCATAATGATGTAATTTAAGGGGCAGTTAACGTGTTAAACATACTTATCAACTATATGCTACGGTACCTTTATTCACACCGCAGGCTTCAGTGAACTTTAGAGTATTGTCGAAATATTTTCGTACTAAAAAGTTTTGCAAAACCTTATAATACATTATTTTTACTATTATTTAATTTATTTTGCTGTTTATAAATATTCCAATTGAATATACACTAAAAATTGTTTAATAGAAACACGTTATATATAATTTTCCACTGATTATCTCAAAAAAGAAAATAGTAAATGTTTGACTTTGTAGATTCTGACACAATTTTATATGCCTATTTTCATTTTCAATTAATATCATGAACGTTAGTAAAAAAAGTTAACAACACTCTTTGAGATGCTATTTTATTGCAGAGGTTCCCACATTCTCATTTTTTTAATTTGAAATTGTTGAAATATGGAAAAAGGTTCAAAAATGTTACGTTACATAAGGACTAACATGTTTATTCACTGTAATAAAAGGAAAAAGCTGGGGAAACCATCCTAGAATCTAGATAATGAACATATTATCGAGTGAGAGCCAAAACCTGCCTGACATAACTAACATCTCTGTTTGATTTTCGTTAGACTATTTATAATTATTTACACTTGCGACATTCGATCGAGAGCCAGTTCATATAGAATTTCTAGACTTCATATTTTAACATACAATAGGCCCTGGCTCTTAGTCTATAAATAAGTGTCATACAACGAATAGGAAAATTAGAGCTACAGTTGTAAGTCTTTGGCTTCTATCTTTTCTGTTATCTGTTTTTCAGTATTTTCTGTTTGCGGCACCTTTTTTTCCAATCCTTAACATGTATCTCCTTTAAATCGTTTTGCACTTCTTGTTGCTAATTATAAACAAGCCGGTGATGGACGGAATAATTAATTTCTGCTGTTTTTAAACAAATGCCTGTATGGGACAAACGTGATAAAGCCCACAGTAACAGAAATATAGTGGAGAAATGCTGGAAAAAAATTGCAATCTGGATAATTTTTTAATTCTTTAACAACTCATGATATTCTCCAAATTGTGTTCTATTTTGATTAATAGGATGAATACCTCTTTTCCGCCTTTTTAATTTTAAAAAGGGATTGTTTAACAAAATTTCTTCATCCGGTGAAGAAGACATTTTTGCAATAATTTTAACCTTCATCAAAGTAAAATAAATCTACGAAAACAGAAGCCGATTCCGATAACCCGAACTTTTTCTGTGTGCTAGACTGACTCCATCGGCGCTGGCAACCAGCGAGCAGGTAACCCGCTTTCTTTCTGTTCCTACACTGACATTTCTACTATGTGGCCGCTTTGTGCCTGGACTTTTCTAGTTATCTTTGGCTTCCCTATAAGCTCATTATCTCTTTATTACTTTTCCGACCAACCTATCTAATATGCGCCAAAAGTATTAGTTTACCCACAAAAAAGTTGGAATTTTTACGCTTTCCAGCAAGAACAACACGAAAAAACAGTTTTTAGAAAAAAAATCCTGTGTGTATATTGTTATCGTCGGCCACTTTTCGTAACATGTCTTGTTAGCACGATACAGCCTCCAGAGTGCAACAAGTCACCAATTTTATACTTTGATATTGTTCAGGACGTCTCACAGATGAACCCTATTGATTTTCAGCTCACTAGAGTCTGTACAACGGGTGCTTTTTAAGTACGATATTTTTGTCATTTTTGGAGAAATTTCAATTTGTTAGCACAGTATAGCCTCCAGAGTGCAACAAGTCACCAATTTTATGATTTAATATTGTTCAAGGCGTCTTATATATGAACCTTATTGATTTTGAGTTCACTAGAGCTAGTACATCGGGTGCTATAGTAACTGAAGTGCCACATTTTTAGTCATTTTAGAAGAATTTTCGGGTTGTTAGCACGATACAGCCTCCTGAATGTACACAAGTGACCAATTTTATGATTGCATATTGTTCAGGTCGTCTTATATATGAACCTTATTAATTTTGAGCTCACTGAAGCTAGAACACAGGAAATGCCACATTTTTAGTCATTTGTGGAGAAATTTTGGGTTAGCACGATATAGCTTCCTGAGTGTATACAAGTCACCAAATTTATGATTAAATATTGTTCAGAACATCACACAGATGCATCCTATTGATTTTCAGCTCACCAGAGCCAGTACAACAGGTGCTATGGTATTTAAAATACATTTTTGTCATTTTTGGAGAAATTTCAATTTGTTAGTACGATACAGCCTCCGGAGTGCAACAAGTTACCACTTTTATGATTGAATATTGTTTAGGACATCTCACAGATGAACCCTATTGATTTTTCAGCTCACCAGAGTCAGTACAATGGGTGCTATGCTACTTAAAGTACTACATTTTTTGAGAAATTTCAGTTTGTTAGCACGATACAGCCTCCGGAGTACAATAAGACACCAATTTTATAATTGAATATTGTTCAGGACATCTCACAGATGTATCCTATTGATTTTCAGCGCACCAGAGTTAATACAACGGGTGCTATGCTACTTGAAGTACGACATTTTTGTCATTTTTGGGGAAATTTCAATTTGTTAGCACGATACAGCCTCCGGAGTACAATATGTCACCAATTTTATGATTGAATATTGTTCAGGACATCTCACAGATGAACCCTATTGATTTTCAGCGCACCAGAGTTAATACAGCGGATGCTATAGTACTTGAAGTACGACATTTTTGTCTTTTTTGAGAAATTTCAATTTGTTGTCACGATACAGCCTCCGGAGTGCCACAAGTCACCAATTTTATGATTTAATATTGTTCAAGGCGCTTTATATATGAACCTTATTAATTTTGAGCTCACTAGAGCTAGTAAATCGGGTGCTATGGTACCTGATGTGCCACATTTTTAGTAATTTTTGGAGAAAATTCGGGTTGTTAGCACGATACAGCCAACTAAGTGTATACAAATGACCAATTTTATGATTATTGCTTAGGGCGTCTTATATATGAAACTTATCGATTTTCAGCTCGCTAGAGCTAGTACAACCGATGCTATGGTACCTGAAGTGTAATTTTTAGAGAAATTTCAATTTGTTAGCACAATACAACCTCCGGAGTGCAAAAACTCACCAATTTTATGATTGAATATTGTTCAGGACATCATACAGATGAACCCTATCGATTTTTTGCTTACTAGAGCCAGTACAACGGTTGCTATTTTACTTGAAGTACCAAATTTTTGTCATTTTTGGAGAATTTTCAGTTTGTTAGCACGATACAGCCTCTGGAGTTTGTACAAGTGACCAATTTTATGATTGTATATTGCGCAATGCGTCATATAGATGAAGCTTATTGATTTTGAGCTCATTAGAGCTAGTACATCGGGTGCTATGGTACCTGAAGTGCCACATTTTTGGAGAAATTTAGGGTTGTTAGCACGATACAGCCTGTTGAGTGTATACAAGTGACCATATTTATGATTGGATATTGTTCAGGGCGCCTTATATATGAAACCTATCGATTTGGAGCTCACTAGCGCTAGTACAAAGGGTGCTATGGTACCTGAAGTACCAAATTTTTGTCATTTTCGAAGATTTTCAGTTTGTTAGTACGATACAGCCTCCGGAGTGTGTATACAAGTGACCAATTTTATGATTGAATCAACTGTCTCGACCCTTACTTTATGATTGGATATTGTTCAGAGCGTCTTATAGATGAACCTCACTGGAGCTAATACAATGGGTGCTATGGTCACATTTTATGATACGATATTGTCCAGAGCGTCTGTCATATGCGGAAAAGTTTGTTTTAATCCTTAAAACTGTTTATTTGCTAATCTTCTACATTCTCTTTATGCTGTTTTATCTCCTTCAAATAACCACTTTCCTATCCAAACTTCCAGCTTTTTTGTCGTTCACATGCATACAGTGTTGTTGGACATATGGTTGTTTCATAGATTCTAATTTTTGACTTTCCTGAGATATCCTTTGTGCTTTGCGCTTAAGATTTGTTTTCCTTTTTGGCAATATTTCATTTATTTTGTATTCTTCTGGATTTTATTTGTAATAGTCATTTCTAGATACTACTATTCAATATTTTAAAAATTGTATTTTCTGTTTTGTGTCTGTATAATTAGGTTTAATCTATTCGCATTTCCATGTATTTGGTTTTGGCTTCATTTATTGACATACCAAATCTTTTTGCCTCCTTAAATCTTTTAAACACTGTTCTTAACGGCTTTCTTGATCTTGCCAGGAGCACAACTTCGTTAGCGTACACAATCCATTGATCTTGGTGGTAGTAAATTAACCTAGTTCTTTGGATTCTACCTTTTCTTCTTAATTGCTCCAAAACTAAGTTGAAAATGTCAGTGAATAATGGGTATCCTCGCTTTAGACCTCTGTCTATTAGACATCGGCTAGAAGTGCACCCTTCTAATAAAATTCTATTTTTTGTTTCTTACAGTGTTATTTTGAGAAGTTTAATCAGTTTTATCAAAATTCCAGTTCTGCAAGTTCTCATATAATGGTGTCGTAAGTCTGTTTAAAATCTATGAAGAGCAAGTTTAAGTCGAGATTTTGTTAATAGCATTTTGTTGAAGACATATTAAACATAATCTAGCATTATACTTTTCGATTTCCGTAATATCTACCAAACATAATAATTAATGGCCAATATTTGAAGTTTATTTTCATAAACTTCAAATATTTATTCAAATGCATCGATTTTGGGCAAAACTAATTCCACATTCTGTTATCCATCATTTTTTGTCGTTATATGCGATATACCTTGCAATATTTGTTGATTTTCCAAATCTAAATCCTCCCTGGCAGTCTCCGATTACTTATTTGTCAGAAGTTTTTTATCTGTTGCGTATTAGTTTGGCTAGGATTTTATATGCCACATTCAGTAAAGCTATCCCCCGGTAATTTTGCCAAAGTATTTTGTCACCTTTCTTGAGTATATGGCATATTATATTATACCATTGGCTTGGTCTTTTGAAGAAAGTTTGTGAAATTAAATGGTAACATCACGGTTGGTGGAAGGGAGTATCTGAAACACCATAGTAAAGTTAGAACTGACATTTTTCCTTTTCTTGTTTCAAAAACGGTTAAATTTTTGGTCATATTAAAACTTATTACTAGTAACAATTTTATTAATACTCGATTAGAGGCATAAATATTTTTTGCATAGTGCCAAGTGGTCAAATACCCACTCAAAGCAGTAATTTTTATACAATCTATAAGTGAGATTGTGTTTCTATTAAACATTTAAATTATAATTTGCTATGGGAATTATTGCGGTTGCTTTGATCTAAATCACGCTTATTTGCACAAACGTTTTATTTGTATTTATTTGTAAATAACCGCTTTATTTAGGTGTTGGTTTTTTTCTGTTTTATAACTAAATATATCATCATGTGACATTATCAACTCCAATATTAATTCATTATTCATTTCAATTGAAAAATTAAAGGTACAATAAACATCTATCCATTATGTTATTATATATTATTATTTTAAAAATAGAACCAAGCATTGAACTCATATTCCCATAGCAAACAGGAATCGTTAAAACATAAGCATTCATTTCTATAAACGGCGACTTTTGTCTGTTATAACTGTCATAAAAATACAAAGCAGGGTCATCGAAAAAGATGTCTGGTAATAAAAATCGTCATATTAATGGTAGAATATTTATTTATACTCAGCAAATCTTAATTTTTTGTTATGACATTTGAAAAGTTTTAATGTGAGCTCCGCTCGTCGTACGACATTTAGTCGATAGTTCACCTCCCGCCAAGTGTTCTGGAAGCATTTCAGGAGTCACTGCTGATTCTTTCTCAAATACTGTAGATTACGAATTTTTTTAAGAATAAACAAGGTTCTTAATGTGGTCACAAAAGAAACAATATAATTGCTCTAAATCGGAACTTCTAGGTGGTCACAAAATATTGCTCCTAATCCAATAGTCAGGAAATATGTTGGGGATTATACTTTAGTCCTACTGGAAAATTAAATCTTACAGCTGTACGGTCTTGATAGCTATGAACTGACTGAGCAGGTGCAGCGTGAAGACTAAAATGGCGGCAAGATGGTATCTGTGCACGCGTCTACTAATATTTGAATAGTTTCAATGTAAGCTCCGCTCGTCGCACGGCAGACATTTAGCCGATAGTCTTCCTCTGGCCAGGTTTTCTGAAGCATTTTATGAGTGACAGTTGATTATTTCGCTCAAATGCTGTAGGTTACGATTTTTTTCAAAATAAACAAGGTTCTTAATGTGGCCCCTAAACAAAAAATCTAAATCAGGACTTCTAGTTGGTCACAAAACAGGACCGTTCTTCTTAATCCAATGGACAATTAAAGCATTTTGCTGATGGCCAACCAGGTTTGGGCACACTGAAAGGTCAACTTACGACAATCTAGAAGTGTTGCTGTTCCATCTCTCATTAATGTCAAATGGATAACTTGTTTATTTATCGAGTAGTTGCTAAATAAAATAATGTACACTTTTTTTTGACCCCTTATAGTGTACGGCTTTAGGCTTCACGTTTTAAAAATATTTACAAATATTCCATGTACCACATTATAAAACACTCAGTATTCTATTTCAAATTTAAAAAATTCCTTTCACAAAAAGTTGTTTTATACAGGGTATTTAAAATATTATAAACAATTGTCGACGAAAATCCTAATAAATTCAACGCCCTGTATACTTCGGAAGGTGCACAAGAGCATTGATCTATTGTCGTTATAATGTTTTAATTATTTTCACAATTTATAAAAATTATTGATTTTGCTAATATTCGTTAAATCTGATACAAAGTGAATCAAAATATAAATACAATTTTTTCTCTGTATTTTTTTTTTGGAAAAAGTGTGGTATCATGAATTAAATTTATTATTTTTGTTTCTTCTTCTTCTTTATTAAGACCTGGAGGTGTGTTAATTCTCAAGTTTCCCTCTGTATTATTTCTTGAGAGACGGATTGTCAACAGCCCTTCCATCTTTTAGGTGATCTTCCAGTCTCTTCCCTGCTGGTGTTCCTAAGAAAGGAAGCCTATTTTCTTCAATATTATTTACATGCCCATACTATTTATTGTCTTTTTCTTTGCCTGCTCCATCTTAATACGTCAAGTAGCCCACCTTGTTGTCTTACATATGTGTTTCTTATCCGATCTCCTCTGATTTTTCTAACGATGGCTCATTTATTTTTCATTTCTGCCACTCTTAGCATATTACTTTTCCGCCCAACCTATCTAATATGCGAGTAAAGTATTGGTTTACCCCAAAAAAAGTTGGAATTTTGATTTTTTTTTGAGTTATTTTTACGTTTTCCATCAACAACCCAAAAAAGCGATTTTTAGAAAAAAATCCTGTATGTATGTCGTTGTCGTCGCGTCGGCCACTTTTCGTTACATGTCTTGTTAGCACGATACAGCCTCCGGAGTGCAACAAGTCACCAATTTTATGCTTGAATATTGTTGAAAACATGTCACAGATGAACTTTATTGATTTTCAGCTCACTAGAGCCAGCACAACGGATGCTATGGTACTAGAAGAACGACATTTTAGTCATTTTTTGAGAAATTTCAGTTTGTTAGTACGATGCAGCCTCCGGAGTTCAACAAGTCACCAATTTTATGATAGATATTATTCATGACAATTCACAGATGAACCTTATTGATTTTCAGCTCACCAGAGCCAGCACAACGGGTGCTATGGTACTATAAGTACGACATTTTAGTTATTTTTTCATAAATTTCAGTTTGTTAGCACGATACAGCCTCCGGAGTTCAACAAGTCACCAATTTAATGATTGAATATTATTCAGGACATCTCACAGATGAACCCTATTGATTTTCAGCTCACCAGAGCCAGCACAACGGGTGCTATGGTACTATAAGTACAACATTTTAGTCATTTTTTGAGAAATTTCAGTTTGTTAGGACGATACAGCCTCCGGAGTTCAACAAGTCACCAATTTAATGATTGAATATTATTCAGGACATCTCACAGATGAACCCTATTGATTTTCAGCTCACCAGAGCCAGCACAACGGGTGCTATGGTACTATAAGTACGACATTTTAGTTATTTTTTCATAAATTTCAGTTTGTTAGCACGATACAGCCTCCGGAGTTCAACAAGTCACCAATTTAATGATTGAATATTATTCAGGACATCTCACAGATGAACCCTATTGATTTTCAGCTCACCAGAGCCAGCACAACGGGTGCTATGGTACTATAAGTACAACATTTTAGTCATTTTTTGAGAAATTTCAGTTTGCTAGCACGATACAGCCTCCGGAGTTCAACAAGTCACCAATTTAATAATTGAATATTATTCAGGACATCTCAAATATGAACCCTATTGATTTTCAGCTCACCAGAGCCAGTACAATATGTGCTATAGTACTTTAAGTACGATATTTTTGTCATTTTTGGAGAAATTTCAGTTTGTTAGTACGATACAGCCTCCGGAGTATATACAAGTGACAAATTTTATGATTGGATATTATTCAGAGCGTCTCAAAGATGAATCCTATTGATATTCAGCTCACTAAAGCCAGTACAGTGGGTTATGTAGTACTTGAAGTACCAAATTATTGTCATTTTTGGAGAATTTTCAGTTTGTTAGCAAGATACAGCCTCCAGAGTCTATACAAGTGACCAATTTTATGATTGAATATTGTTCAAGGTGTCTCACAGATGTACCCTATTGATTTTCAGCTGACTAGAGCGAGTACAGCGAGTCCTATAAATCCAGATATACTACATTTTTGGACAAATTTCGGTTTGTTAGCACGATACATCCCCGAAGTGTGAACAAGTGACAATTTTATAATAGAATATTATTCAGGGCCACAGATGCGGAATATTTAGTTTTAATCTTTAAAACAGTTTATTTTTTGTTTTATTTGTCTCTATTCCATATGTCAATATCGACCTGATGCGTGTCTTGTAAATTCTAATTATGCTGGACCAACTTTTGTTTCTATTGTTTATTTACTTAACTATTTACAATTATTTGAAAGCTTTTTTGGAATATTTCGGATATATGAGAATCCTCAGTAATTATTTATATCAATTCTTCACATTGAAAATTCATTGTTGATAGTTGTAAAACAATCAACAATCATAATGTAAAAACAATTTAATTTAGAACTGAATTCTCAATTTTTGACACTTAGTTTTTATTTTAATGTCATAGGAGCTCATTTTGAGAACCTTCTACAAGAAATATTAACAATTTCTTCATTTAATGCTTTGCTTTATTTCTTTTCCGCCCAAGCTATCTAATATGCGAGAAAAGTATTGGTTTACCCCAAAAAAGTTGAAAATTTGATATATTTTTACGTTTTCCATCAACAATAACCCAAAAAACGGTTTTTAGAAAAAAAATACTGTGTGTATGTCAACGTTGTCGTCGGCCACTTTTCGTAACATCGTCTTGTTAGCACGATACAGTGCAATAAGTTACCAATTTTATGTTTGAATTTTGTTCAGGACATCTCACGGTGGAATCCAATTAATTTTCAGTTCACCAGATTCAGTATAATGGGTGTTATGGTACTAGTTGTACGACATTTTTGGAGAAATTTAAGTTTGTTAGCACAGTACAGCCTCCGGAGTGCAACAAGTCACCAATTTTATGGTTGAATATTGTTCAGGACATCTCACAGATGAACCTTATTGATTTTCGGCTCACTGGAGTTAGTGCAACGCATGCTATGGTACTAGATGTACGACATTTTTGTTTGTTAGCATGATACAGCCTCTGGGGTATTCACAGTGTCCAATTTAATGATAGAATATTGTTCAGGATATCTCACACATGAACCCTATAAATTTTCAGCTCACTAGAGCCTGTACAAGGGGTGCTATGGTATTTGAAATACCAAATTTTTGTCAATTTTGGAGAATTTTCAGTTTGTTAGCACAGTGCAGCCTCTGGAGTATTTACAAGTGTCCAATTTTATGATTGGATATTGTTCAGGGCATCATATAGATCAACCTTATTGATTTTCAGCTCACTGCAGCTAGTACAACGGGTGCTATAGTACTGGAAATGCCACATTATTGGTAATTTTTGGAGAAATTTCGGGTTGTTAGCACAATACAGTCTCCAGAGTGTATACAAGTGACCAATTTTTTGATTGGAAATTGTTCAGGGTGTCGCACGGATGAACTCTATTGATTTTCACTTCACCAGATCCAGTATAACCGGTGCTATGGTACTAGATGTACGACATTTTTGTCATTTTTGGAGAAAGTTAAGTTTGTTAGCACAATACAGCCTTTGGAGTGCAACAAGTCACCAATTTTATGATTGAGTATTATTCAGGACATCTCACAGATGAACTCGATAGATTTTCAGCTCACTATAGCCAGAACAACGAGTGCTATGATACTTGAAGTACCACATTTTTGTCAATTTTGGAGAATGTTCAGTTTGTTACCGCTATACAGCATCTGAAGTGTATACAAGAAGCAATTGAAGCAAAAATAATAAATTTAATTCATATAATTGCTCCTGTTTCCGATACAATTAGAAATAACTCCAAAAATTATCAGGTTTAGATTTAGAAAATACTCAGTATAAATTAAAGTACATTGACTGTAGTTTATGGTTGTTTTTTATCATTAATGTGGTCTACCTGGTAGGGCCAACAAATTTCCTTTCCTCCCAAACCTACATTGGAAACTGGATGAACCATCGTTCACTGGTAAGTTATAAAATATCCAACCAGGTGGTGATATATAGAATACAAGTTGATCCATTTAAAAAAACCAAACTCACTCTGCACTCTTGCACACATTTTCAATTATACAGGTTGATACATTTGTTACGATTTTCGTCGACAATTGGATATAACTTTATAAATACCCTGTATAACTTATCACATCTTCACATTGTTGTGAAGGGGATATTAAATTTGAAGTAAAATACAGAGTGATTCATTTAAAAAAAAACATAAAGTTTGTGTGGTACAGTTTACGGATTTTATCTTATAATAACAGAATATTATGAAATTTGTCGCAAAAGTACATAATTATAATAAATGAATGCTAGTGTTTTTCTGCGTTTTATTGATTTAATTCACTGCAAGGTTTTTATTTTTTGTAGTTCTTGTAATAACATGCACGTTTCTGTTTCATTTTCTGTTCACTAGAGTACCTGTCCACGAATCCAGAGCAGAATCCAAGTTAGTATTTTTTTCTTTCTTTTTGTATTTTGCAAAAAAGAAAAGTAATTGATTTTCGAAAACTTCTGCTTTAACTTGTAAATGAAACGTTTCATGTAATTTTTAATACTGCTTTGATGTCAATGTGGAAATGAAAAAACTTTTCTTTTTTCATTCCTTTATTTGTTCATATTAAAATAATTTATGTTTAATTTGCTTTTTTGGCACAGCCTGCGTAACAGTAAAAATGATTTTACCACTCAAATTGTTTGAATTGTATTTAAAAAATAACTATATTCATTTTATTATTATTTTTTATTTTTAATAATCAGTACAAACATAATCAAATAGGACTTTTATTATGTCACAGTTAGTGGGTCATAGTCATATCTATTTCTATATATTTATTCAAATTAACTGTCTCGACCCTTACTTCGTGGAATCTACTCATATTAGTGTTTTAAATGAAACTCACTGTTTCTAGCTAATTCCACAATATAATGAAAATTGTTGAAAATTCAAAAAAATTGATAATTGTTTCGAGAAATCAATATCATCGTCAGAATGACAGAAGTTACATTTCATTTGATGCCTACCTGATGTTTAGTAGTTATATTTGACTAGACCAAGAAGTGACCTACCTTGTGATTCACTTAATATATGTTAATAGAAAAAAAGAAGAAGATGTGATATTACAAATATTGAAGCTCAGATATTATTAGCCCTATGGTGATATCCTGGATATCATTTTTCCAATTAAGATCAGTATAACTGTGCAATTATTTAGAAAACCAGGAAAACTATATCTGCTGATCTTTACAATTATCACTTAAGAAGACAGTTTAATAGTGGAGAACTCCATAGATTTAACTGTTCATTCACGACTTTATATTGTGGGTTTCTTAAATGTCTTCTAATTTCGTATTCTTCAAGGAAATCCAGTTCTTGTTTCTTTTCACAAATATGCAGCACTTCTAGTTCTATGTTAGGTGTCAATGAATGATTGGTGTCAAGTAGATGTTTTGCGTAGCGGGATTTATCTTGTTGTTTTAATCTGTATGCTCGTAAGTGTTCACTGTATCGGATTTCAACATTTCTAAGGGTCTGGCCCAAATAGACAGCATTACATTCTGGACATTTGAGTTTATATATACCTGATTTATTTAATGATGGTATTTTTGTTTTTACATTTAACAATTTTGTACTAACGTTACTTTATGTTTTAAAAGAAATTGTTGTATTCGTTGCTAAATATATTATCTTCGAAATATTATTAGAAATATTACCTGCATATGTGATGGTTTTATAAGTTTTTATTTCATCAGTTTGTTTAGGAAATATTAGTTGTAATGCCACTTTTTCCCCTTTTTTATTAATTAGTTTATTTATCATATGTAATGGATAACCGTTGGATGTTGCTATTTGTCGAATTGTATTAATTGTTTCATTTTGGTATAGATATGTAGATGACATTTTAGCTTGTTTTATGGGTAGTGACCGACAGTTAGATGTATTTTTCAACCACATTAATAATTTACACCCAAAAATTAAATTTACATTAGAAATTGAAGAAAATAGCTCTTGATTTAAAAATTCAAAGAGTTAATAATGTACTTGATTATTCAATTTACCGAAAACCAACACACACTGATGTGACAATTTCATATAGTTCCAATCACCCCATGTCACATAAACTAGCGGCATTTAATTCAATGATACATAGAGCTTTTTCAGTTCCTATGAACAAATGTAATTTTGATAGAGAGATTAATACAATTAGACAAATAGCAACACCGAACAGTTATCCATTACATATGATAAATAAGCTAATTAATAAAAAAGAGAAAAAGTGGCATTACAAATAATATTTCCTAAAGAAACTGATTAAATAAAAACTTATAAAACCATCACATATGCAGGTAATATTTCAAAGATAATATCTTTAGCAACGAATACAACAATTTCTTTTAAAACGTTAGTACATAATTGTTAAATGTAAAAACAAAAATAAAAGAAATCAGGTATACCTATATAAACTCAAATGTCCAGAATGTAATGCTGTCTATTTGGGCCAGACCTTTAGAAATTTTGAAATCCGATACAGTGAACACTTACGAGCATACAGAATAAAACAACCAGATAAATCCCACTATGCAAAACATCTACTTGACACCAATCATTCATTGACACCTAACACAGAACTAGAAGTGCTGCATATTTGTGAAAAGAAACAAGAACTGGATTTCCTTGAAGAATTGGAAATTAGAGGACATTTAAGAAACCTACAATATGAAGTTGTCAATGAACAGATAAATGTAGGGAGTTCTCCACTAATAAACTGTCTTCTTAAGTGATAATTGTAAAGATCAGCAGATATAGTTTTCCTGGTTTCTATATCATTGCACAGTTATACTGATCTTAATTGCAATATATAATACACAGATAACTTGACTAGATGCACGTGCCACGTTTGAGAAAAAACAAAGCTAGGGTTAATTTCAAATGTCAAAAATAAGACATGTGATATAGAATTGACAGGTTTCGTCTATGTGGCAAATGTAAAAATTCAAGTCTCCTAGGTTATTTTATTTTTTTAAATAACAACATTAATAGCCCGATTCAGATATTCGCGAACATCTAGAAATCATTGATATCAAAATTATGTATGCCTCGACTTTGAATCGTATCCAAAAAGGCCTAGAAAATGTCAATTATTTTTGAACCGAAAATTTTGAAGTGGCAGCGCTGAATAGACTACTGGAATCATCCATTCGTAAAATGCCGACCTTTGGAATATTAGTCATAACGATTATTTCTATTAAGTTGACAGAAGTTTTGGTTTAATTCATATGAATATTGTTGCTGACGTAACTGTCACGTGATAGAAAAGCTCCAGCGTTTCTACCGTAGAACTAATTAAAAACATTCAACTTAAGAAATAACTCTAAACGCATTTCATTTGAAGTTAGCAATATTTCACTAAAATTCCTCGATAAGAATGTTTGAGAACCGTATTTCCTTGAAGAATTAGAAATTATAAGACAATTAAGAGACCTACAATATGAAGTCGTCAATGAGCAGATAAATCTAGGGGTTTCTCCACTTTTAAACTGTCTTCTTAAGTAATAATTGTATAAATCAGCAGATAAAGTTTTCCTTGTTTTCTATATCATTGCACAGTTATTCTGGTTCGTAAATAGGAAAAAGATATCCACGATATCCCTCGGGATATCCCCATAGGGCTAATAATATCTAAGCTTCAATATTTGTAATATCACATCTTCTTTTTTCTATTAACATATATTAAGTCAATCACAAGTTAGGTACTTCTTGGTCTAGCCAAAAATAACTACTAAACATCAGGTAGGCATCAAATGAAATGTAACTTCTGTCATTCTGACGATGATATTGATTTATCGAAACAATTGTCAATTTTTTAGAATCTTCAACAATTTTCATTATATTGTGGAATTAGCTAGAAACAGTGAGTTTCATTTAAAACACTAATATATTTATTCATTTAAATGATCTATTTACCTAGGGACCTAGGGCATAATATAACTCCAGCAACTTCATTTCACCTCATCTTTTCATTTTCCACTTATCCACTATCACTAGGGGTTTTGGCTGAATTCGAATCGCATTCCGATCCGTCTATGCAGCCTAAATCCGAATTTTTACATTTTTTAGTAGTTCATTACCTCGACTATTGTTAGAGTTTGCTATACAGACCACACCTTTTGACAAAGAAGATCGCTGTACTATGCGAAACTTCTTTAAAGTGCGTGGGTTCCAGTCAGGTTTTTCCATTCTGGAGCAGGTACCGAGAATGTTTTCTGCAGTTTCGTCTTCCACGTAACAGAAGCAACAGTTCGATTTTGTTGCAAACCAATTCTTCTCAAGTATGTTCCTAGACAACAGTGTCCTGTCAGAATGCTTAAATCAGACCTACGCCATTCTAAGACTTGTTGGGGGGCTTTCTTCGAGGGGTATACAATAAACTCCTTAGAGTGTGTCTTTCCAGGGCCTGAATATTTTACTCTTGGTCCAAACTAAGATGCAGTTTTTGGCAGTGTTTATTACAATGCCAACGAGGGGTTCGGGTCCGATGAAAGCAGTGTCGGTTCCCTTTCTGATGAGGGCGTCCATGCCGCTGTGCACTGGGACCCAGATCAAAGTAACTTCTTCCGCTTACCTTTGTGATCAAGGATATGAATACAGTTCCAAATCAGCTTAGAATTCACTCATTTGGAAGTCAATGCTTTTAGAGCCGCCTGGCTGTCTGAGTTGATTTTAATAGATCGGTTAACCAGATGTCTGTTACTTATCTCTATAGCCATCATCGCTGCTTGGAAGATTGTGATGAACTTGCCGAGATTTAATGTATGAGGGTGAAAATTAGTTGTCACTCCGACGCCAATCATCTTTCTCGGGAAAGAGAACGTTGTAGACTTTTACTATGTGCAGCTGGGGATCTACTGAGTCAGGGATTATTCTGAGTGTGATCTCTTTGTAGCGTTCCTTGTTGCTTAACTACTTGACGTTATAAGTATGTAGGTGACCATCCTAGCTTCCCTCTTTAACTCTATATGCAGAGGGGTTAGATTTAGGATGATTTCTATGGCAAGTGTCAGTGTCGCCGATGTAGCTCCCGTAATGGCGACGTACCAGACACGCTTATTTTGGACGACCGAGCCATACAGTACCATTTGTTGGATGTATCCAGTATAAGGATATATGCCTCAGGATTTGCCACATATTCTTCGGAGGTTCCACAGGGTTAGTGTTGATTTTGTTTTCTAGATGGGAGTTAAAGGTCAATTTTTTATCCAGGATAATACAGACATATTTCACCTGTTATTCAAACTGGATTGGTACTCGAGATACTAAAGGTATCAGTAGTTTATTTAGTTTTCTTCTTAGTGCAAATGGAACGATAACAGTTTTGCTAGGGTACACAGACATCTGCTTCCTGTCACACCATCTGCTTAGACACACACATTGTTTAGATAGAATATTCAGCAGGTCATCTGCCAGAATTGTCCAGAGAAGAGTTGAGAGTACATCTTCTTGGGGATATCCTCTGGCAGGCCTAAATCTGATTGTCTCTTCTTGCAGTTGTACTGAAATGCTTCGGTGGGTCAACATGTTGTTGATCCAGCTGCAGATTAGATTTTCAAGCCTCTCCTTTGAAGAGCCGTGAATAGAGACATTGGGAGGGCGTTATTGAACGCACCTTCAAAATCTAAGAAAGCACCCAGCGCAATCTCTTTTTAAGAATAGTCGATTTGAGATGGGACGGTAGGAATTAGGTAAAAAGGTGTCCACTCTACCTGCCTTCAAAATGAAGATACCCTTCGCCATCGTCCACCCTAGGGGAATATAGTTTCAGGCTAGGTTTGCTCTGTATGTTCTTACTAAAACCAACACCAAAATGACTAGACCTTTTTGGAGAAGAGCGGGGAAGATTCCATCCTCTCTCGATGATTTAAAGGGGAAAATGAGTTTACCGCTTATATGACTGTATTGGGAGAGACAATTTTATCTGCGAGTATCCAGTCGTCTCCACCGGAACGATTAGTCGGCCGTGAAGAGACAAGCGGGCACTGTGACTTGTTCTCCAGAATCTGACTATCTCTGAATCTGTTGGGAGGGTGAGTTGGACCCACCGCATTTAGGCCACCGCTAGCACAGGAGTTGTCCCGTTTGGTTCATCGTCCATCCTGCCAATTTTAGGAAGGTATCCAAGTCGCCAGGGGTCATCTACCTTATGTGGGCAGGTGTAGACCAAGACTCGCCAAACGCGTACTGTCTTATAGACGATAACTCCGGGCATTCCTATATAACGTGTTCCACAGTTTCGTCTCAATGTCATCGACGTCTTCTTTAGGACAGCCATGTACTCATCTCCAATGCCGAAGACGAATAGGGAGCTCTTCTTAGCCTCATGATGGATGACGCGTCCTTCGCAGCACTCTTCAAATCATTGCATGTGGATGATCTAGCACAACCCTCTGGTACCCAAAGAGAAGCTTTAGTGAGCTTCGGGAGCTTATCCAGGCTAACAACAGCCATCGCTGCTTGACGCTTTTAGTTGCCTCTGTAAGCCAGGTTAGCGCTTTATCGTCATCGCAGACTACCCCAATGATATCACCAGAGTAAGTTCAAGACTTGAGTATGGACGCCTCGCTTTGACTGCTGGAGGTGGTCAATATCCACTTGTCCAGCTCACCCATTAGCCTCTTTTTGATAAGGCTCGCCCGTTTGGCGCTAATTTTGCCGGATGGGTTGGCTTTATCTATTATCGCGATCTTCAGATGTCTTAAGCTGGTGTCAGCTAAGGTTTGGAGAGGTGCGGTGGATTTACTATCATCGCGGGCCTTCTTGATGTACCCTCCGTAGAGGTGGTTGGGCGAAAGCGTTTTCCCGCAAGATCACCTGATTCCTCGCCTCTTTTGGAGGTGGAATTTCTTCCAGTTGGCCTCGAGGGTTCCTTCACCCTTGGTTTTGAAGGGGCTGAAGAGAGAAGGGTAGTTCCTGCGAACGCTGCCTCCTCTGCCTCTCTCGCCTTCCTTCTTCTTTTGGCCTCGGCTCCGCAGATCCTCTTGAGCCTTGACTTTGTTTAGTTATCTTTTTGAGGTGATCTTCCATGTTCAACCGGAGCTTGAGGTGGACTTTTCTGTGCAACCTTAACCATGGTTTCGCCTCGGGGTTTTGTTTCTTTTTGTTTTGTACTCATACTTGTTTCTACCAGTAGCTAGGGAATGGGTTGGTCGTCACTGGCAGAGCCCCACATTATCAGGGGAAGGCTGCTTACAATGCGGTTTCGTTCGATTCTCCAAAGAGATCGTTTTTGACCGCATATTTCCCAACAGCCATCCGGCCCTCAGCACGATGCCTTACACTTTGGCTTAGGTTGATCCGCGGCAACAGTTTTTGCAGAAGGGTTGGAGGAGTTTAAGTCTTCATACCCCACTATGGCTGCTGCTAATCACAGGTTTAAAGTCCCGTTCCCCTGGCCATTCCTCTATCCGTCACCTGGGGACGCGCCCGGTTGGCACTCAAACCCCGGGCAGAATCTGACTATCTGGGAAATGATTCGGTGGTAGAATATCTAAAGTTTTTTTATAGAGTCCGTATGAGTATCGTCGAGTCTTCCCTGAACTCCTCCCTCTACTTTTTCAATTTTTTTTGGGAGAGAGGTGGGGTTGTATTTTTCTTGAAACTATAATCTGATCTTTTTCGATCAATGAACAATTTTGTTCAGACTTAGTTTAACCTATTTTTATTTTAAAACAGGTGTTTTCTCATAAGAAGTTTCTTAGATTCTATTACTCACAAGTTCAGAAGGCTTCATTCTTTTGAACCTCCTTGTCTGGTTAATGTTGTCTTGTAGCTGGATAGCTTCAGCATTCACATCGTCTAAGAGCCGTTGTTTGTGATTCTTGACAAACTTTTTTATCGTCTAGCTAACAGTGTCAATGGCCACTGCTTTTTCATATGGGTTTTCTATCCGAATAACCTTTGGCAACCTTTTTTTATTCGTTTTTTCATGGTTTCTTCTGCTTTATTTAGTACTCAGACTCTATTATTTAAGTAAGAATGCCATATCAAATCCTGCACTAGATACATCTAATTCATTTTCTAAAATTATTTTTTATAAAAAAATTATAGATCCTAATATATTAATAATATTGTAACACGTGGGGGTTTCTTTCAAAGTTGGTTATTAACTAAAATCGAGGATTATGAAACTTTTCACTTTGAACACTTCATAACTTGACGTTTACAAATTACTGTCAATTCCCTTTTCTTTGTTGAGCTAATCCGATTTTCTTGAATATTCTCGCTTGTTCTTTGAACACAGTTAGAACACTTCCATATAGGCAATGACCATGTGACAGTGCGATATTGTCGCATATCTTGTAAGAAAATGATAGCTGTTGGAAATCAGCTTTTGCGTAAATTTCTCAAAACTAATTTTTCGAAAATTAATTTTTAATATTTCTAGAAAAACCGACGACAAATTTTTTTGCAAAAAAAATTATAAAAATAATAGTTTTAAACAATTTAAAAACCCACTGACAAATGACACTTTTAATATTGAGTATAAATACTTACATAAAATTTTTTGTATATAACCCAAAAATACTTGAATTTGTTTTTATTCAGGCGCTCAACCACCTAGAGGATTCAGACAAATTTACAAAGAACAAGGACCAGAGGCTTTCGCCAAAGCTGTACGTAACCACAAAGGACTTCTACTTATGGATACGACATTCCGCGATGCTCATCAATCGTTATTAGCAACTAGAGTACGTTCTTACGATCTCCTCAAAATCTCCCCTTTCGTTGCGCACAATTTCAGTCAATTGTATTCTCTCGAAAATTGGGGCGGAGCAACGTTCGATGTGGCGCTCAGATTCTTACATGAATGTCCTTGGGAGAGACTTGAAGAAATGAGGAAAATGATTCCCAACATTCCGTTTCAGATGCTTCTACGAGGAGCCAATGCTGTTGGTTACACAAATTATCCCGATAATGTTGTATACAAATTTTGTGATTTGGCGGTAAGAATATTATTTATATTACATTTAAAAAACATAACCTCTACATCAACTATTATCCTTTCTTCCTCACGTCGCTGTATATTTATACTCTCACATATGTTCCACACTGTTTGAAACTTTTTATTGCTTCTCTCGTTCTTAATATTTATCAAATATATCTGATTTTACATGATTTTTCTGGAATTTCTTGTTGAGCTACATATTACAGAATAAGTTCAACCCAGTCACAGAACATTTCAAATTTGATTGTATTTTACTATGGGCGTACAATATTATGTTCACAAAAATTAGGATAAAATTAATAATATGTTTCTCAATAATTCTATTATTTTCTGATTTTTCAGGTTAAAACCGGTATGGATGTATTCAGAGTATTTGACTCTCTAAACTATCTACCCAATTTGGTTGTGGGCATGGATGCAGCTGGTAAAGCCGGAGGAATTGTAGAAGCAGCTATTTCTTATTCGGGCGACGTTAGTGATCCTAATAAGAAAAAATACGATCTCAAATATTATCTGAACTTAGCCGATGAATTAGTCAAAGCCGGTACTCACGTTTTGGCCATTAAAGATATGGCTGGTTTGTTGAAACCGAAAGCAGCCAAGTAAGTACAATTTAATATTGTTAATAAATCAAATTTAATTATTTTGTCTTTATATTTAGAATATTAGTTTCTGCTATAAGAGATAAATACCCGGATCTTCCCATTCATATTCATACACACGATACAAGTGGTGCTGGAGTTGCGGCGATGTTAGCATGTGCTGAAGCTGGTGCAGACGTTGTAGATGTAGCGGTCGATTCAATGTCTGGTCTAACTAGTCAACCGAGTATGGGAGCTGTTGTAGCAAGTTTACAGGTAAAACATAATTGATCTACTCGGGTTTGCCCATAACACTGTTATTTGATGATGGTATGTTACACTATTGTTACTTAATTGTGATAAAAAGCAACTTTACCAACGATTTTTCACAAAAATATAACGTCACACTAAAATTATTGATAAGTGTTTTTTTTTATTTAGGGCACCGAACATGATACTGGCTTAAAATTACCGATGATTTCCGAATATTCCGCGTACTGGGAACAAACGAGGACGTTATACGCTCCATTTGAGTGTACAACGACGATGAAAAGCGGCAACGCTGATGTGTATAACAACGAAATTCCCGGTGGGCAGTACACCAATTTACAATTCCAAGCTTATTCTTTAGGTAAGACACATATTCAATAGTTTAATGATTGTATTAACAGAATGTGGTAATGTAAAGTTTGTTTGGTATTACAGGGTTTAACAAAAAAATAGGTCAAACATTAAATAACTCGATTGAACTTTAGTATAACCAAAGAATACACCAACAACAAGAAGCGAAACTTCGGCTTTTTGACAATTCATTTTCTGAATGCGCATGTGTGATAGACGCCATTGTTTTATATGTGTTTTACGTCAATGTCATTCTTTGTTGTTAAACAAAAATATGCTTTTTATTTGTTTATTTACTTTGATTTTGAACAATACCGTTTAGTAAAAGTAACTAGTGGCACTCTTAGTGAGAAATTATTGTATTTATGATGGGAAGAATTAGCAGTGAAGTTCGTGGATATCACTCAACAACAGGAGAAAAGATAACTATGTTTGGTTTTCCCAAAGACCCTGTGAGGTAAGAGAAATTGTTTTATATGCAAAGTATTATAGATATATATTCATTTTTCAATATTTTACATGTTCCTATGCATTGTAAGTTGTGTAAATCTATGTTTTGGTTTGTTAACGTTGATCTGTCCCTCTACTTTTAATAACATGTAATGATAATATTATGTACTACAATAAGCTTTCTGCTGACGAGCCCTGTTCTGCAAAAAACATGTTGAATGAAAATACATAATATTCAATATAAATTAATTTTTATTTACTTTTTAGGGTACACTTATGGTTGGAAGCTTGTAACCGTAGAGATTTGTTTGGAAAGACTACAGATGCTTTACAAAAGAATATATAGGTTATGTGAACTTCACTTTGAGAAAAAAATTGTTTCCAAAGGAGGATATTCCAAGCGTTTGTTTCAGCTAGCTGCCCCTGCCATATTTCCATGGTTAAAATGCTAGGGACATATTTTATTGAATCATCCACCAACAAAAATAGTCTGGTAAATATTAAATTTAAGTAGACATTACAATCAACTGTTATTAATATTTATTTTTTGTTACCTGGCCACAGGATTAATTCATACTTTCTGATAGCATTAATTGATACTTTACGACAGGATGAAATAATACCTTCATGGAATTTGTGTGAGGGAATGATTACAACATTTACTTTTATAATTGCAGTTACCACACCATTACAGCAACAGCGACATTCATCTCTCAGGCCGCTGCAATACATACGAGTGACCGTGATGCTTCTCCACTGCTTGGTAAATATAATTATTATTTAGATTCACCTCTGTAAGTCAATATACATCAAAATGGATGGCTTTCTCATAACTAGATAAGTTAGCAAAAAATTAAGTGTTTGCAACTGTGAATTTAACTAGACAAATGTCTCACCTACAATCTTCAGCCTACCTGTGTCTCACTTAAAAGAATCTTGGTTTTGTTATAAAAGAGTATTTTTTATAATTTTGTTATGATAGAGAAATGTTTTTTTATTTATCCCATGTTCACTTTGTGGCAGTATTAACTATCATTCTCTGATATGCTATTAATGTGTAAGAGAATTCTTCTGGTAAAATAGATACTAGAAAATTAAAGTGTCGGATGAATAAAACAACACATTGTCTATAATAAAACCTACTCATACACTTCTGTGTCAATTAATATAGTCTTCCTGTATTTTTCTTTTCAGATAGTCTACCTTTTAAAATAAACGTTAGGGGGAAGTACTGAGTTACGACCTGTACCTTTACAATCTCCTTCGACTTCAACACAAAGCATGACTTTTGGCACACTACGAAAGCGAACGTCTCTGAACAAAATCCTCTCTATTAGCTGCTTTTAACCACATTTTAGCTCTAAAAAGTAACAGTACATTTAATATGGGTTTGACAAGTATACAGTTTGGTTTGGTTTACCTAGACATCATCCTTGTCTAGTTTTGGAGGAACATCTACATCTACAACATAAGCAAACAAGTCCTCCTTTAGAAGCCATCACAAAAAATTAATCTAGTGCCGCAAGAAATATTGTACAATTATAAATAAAGTAATACATGACTATTTTACTTATCTACCTGTCCTATACCGTTGTAAATGTCAGGTATTATTATTATTATTTAATATATATTGATCATTTCTACACATTATGTTGCAGACATTAAAATATTTTCTCTAGGTGTAAAGTATTGAATTATCAATCTGGAAGAGTGTAACTGTTATATTATATCATGGAAATTATACAAATTGTACATTTAAGCACCAACATTATTGTAATTTTATACCATCATGTATATTGAATTTTTTCCTTCTGTAATCTGGTATTCTAAATATGTAATGTATATTACTGTATTGGTTTTAATATCTACCCTATCCTACACATACTGCTACTTAAATACATATTTACACAAAATGAATTCCAATATCAATATAAGAAAATAAAAATCATTTGATTAAACAATAGCATGTTATTTTTAGTAATAAACTGTTCTTCAAAAACAGAAACTTAAACTATGTGTAAAGAAATGCTCAAGCATATTTTTGACAATATTTGTTAAGCCCAATTTATTTAATAAATAACTGTTTTAAAGATAAAAACTTTTCCACATCTGTTAGACACTCTGAACAATATCCTATTATAAAATTGTCACTTATATACACTTCGGAGGCTGTATCGTACTAACAAACTGAACTTTCTCCAAAAATATAGTATATATGGATTTATAGGACCCGTTATACTCGCTCTAGTGAGCTGAAAATGAATATGGTTCATCTGATACACACTGAAAAATATCCAATTATAATATTGGTCAATTGTATTCACTCCGGAGGCTGTATCGTGCTAACAACCCGAAATTTCTCCAAAAATGTGGCACTTGCAATGCCATATTATCAGTTATACTAGCTCCAATGAGCTGAAACTCAATAAGGTTCATCTATATGACGTCCTGAACAATATCCAATCATAAAATTGATCACTTGAAGACACTCCAGAGGCTGTAGTGTATCGTGCTAACAAACTGAAATTTTTCCAAAAATGACTAAAATTTGGTACTTTAAGTACCATAGCACCCGTTATACTGGCTCTAGTAAGCTGAACATTAATAGAGTTCATCTGTGAGACGCCCTGAGCAATATCCGATCATAAAATTGGTCACTTGTATACAATCTGGAGGTTGTATTATGCTAACACACTGAAATTTCTCCAAAAATGTCGTACTTCAAGTATCATATCACCCGTTGTACTGGCTCTGGTGAGCTGAAAATCAATAGGGTTCTTCTGTGAGATGTCCTGAACAATATTCAATTACAAAATTGGTAACTTGTGGCAATCCAAGGGCTGTATCGGGCTAACAAGACCATGTTACAGGTTTTTTATGCTTACATTTTTCATTGACAATTAATACTTTCTCGGAATAATGTTTTGACAATACATTAGTAAACAATTATTTTTTGGAATGTTTGATTTACATTTTTTTCTGCCTGTAAAATATATACCTTCACAATTTTTTAACCTTTTTGTCAGTGTAAATATTTATTAGCTTTCTGTCAACTTCAGTTTTACAAGGTCACGAAATTTTGCCCCCAGAACATCAAACGATTTATGCCGGCTTTCGCTTCTTGTTGTTGGTGTATTCATTGGTACAACTTTCTACAAATAAAGCAATTAAATTTATTAGACTTTTAAATAAATTATTTATCATCATTAGTTACAGATATATGTGTAAAAGAAGATAATAGTGTTACAGGCATTTATAAATGTGTCAAATAAATGTCAAGTGTAGGTCTTATACTATAATAATTGATGCAGGAGTATGAGGTTTAGTTATATTCTCTTTCTAAACACATTTCATAGAGTGGATCAGTCGCCATCATCAGTTTATCATTGCACTTGTTCATCAATTTTTACGTTTTTCATCAAGAACAACACCAAAAAATGGTTTTTTGAAAAAAAATCCTGTGTGTATGTCGTCGTTGTCGTCGGCCACTTTTCGTTACATGTCTTGTTAGCACGATACACCAATTTTATGATCAAATATTGTTCAGGACATCTCACAAAAGAACCCTATTGATTTTCACATCACCAGAGCCAGTACAACGGGTGCTACGGTACCTGAAGTGCCATATTTTTGTCCGTTTTGGAGAAATTTCGGGTTTAGTACGATACAGCTTCTGAAGCGTATACAAGTGGCCAATGTTATAATTGGATATTTTCCAAGGTGTGTCACAGATGTACCCTATTGATTTTCAGCTGACTAGAGCGAGTACAGCGGGTCCTATAAATCCAGATATACTGCATTTTTGGTTACTTTTGGAGAAATTTCGGTTTGTCAACACAATACATCCCCCGAAGTGTATACAAGTGACAATTTTATGACAGCATATTGTTCAGGGCATCTCACAGATGCGGAAAAGTTAGTTTTAATCTTTAAAACCGTTTATTTTCCTTCCATCTTCACACTCATACCCTGCGTGAGTCCTCTTCTACTTCTGCTAACCATGCTGAGTCTTCCACGCCTTCTTTTTCCTTCCTGTTGTAACATAGCCTTTGTTACGACTTCTGGTCCTTACCTCCTTCCAGCCCCAACCATTTGATTCTCTTAGTTTTAATTTTCTTTACTATGTCTTCTCCCATTCTTCTAATATTTCTTGATTCGTTCTTCTGTATTCCTGCTTCTCCGATCTTCACTAGTCCTAGAGTTATACTTATTATCTTTCGTGTGTTTATCTTTAACTTATCTTCTTGTATTTTCGTCACAGTGATTGTTTCTGCTGCATACATTGTTAAGGGCCTTACTATTGTTCTGTATATATGCTCATCTTTGTTTATTTATTCAATATTTTGCTTTTTATTTATTTGGTACCATAGGTGTGTTGCTATTATTTCTTTTCCACCAAACCCTATTTAATATGCGAGAAAAGTTTACCCCAAAAAAAGTTGGAATTTTGAAAAAGAAATTAAGTTATTTTCCCGATTTTTAGCAAGAGTTCGCTGAGATCTGGAACTGAGTCAGATAAGTAATTATACATAAAGGTACATAATAGAAACGATTAAATTACTAAATTAATGAAATTAAATCATAATAATAATAATAATCCGGAGGACAGGAATGAATACGAGGAAAAAAGGAAGGAAAGTAATAAAATAATTAGAAAAAGAAAAAGAGAATAATAAGATCAGGGAAATTGAAAGAGAAAAGTCGAGAGGAAATACGAAAAGCTTCTATAAAAAAATTAACGAAAACAACAAGACGTATAAGGGCAAAACAAAAGGAATAAAAAACAGAAGAAGAACACCAATATAAACAAACATTGGTGGATCATTTTAGGGAACTATTAAATTAAGATTAAAGATACATTACTGGGACGAAGATGAAGAAGTGACAGAAGAACCAACAATTGAGGAGGTCAAGGAAATAATAAATAAGAGCAGAAGTGGAAAGATCCCCAGAAAGGATGGAATAAACATAGAACTAATCAAATATGGAGGGAACACTCTACATAAAAGAATAAATATATTACCTTATTAAAAAAATATGGAATGAGGAGAGGATGCCGGAAGAATGGGAAATTGGACAAATTGTCACTCTACATAAGAAAGGAGACCAACATGAATGTAAAAATTACAGAGGAATCATATTATTAAATACTGCGTACAAAATACTATACACGTTAATTAACAGAAGGCTTGTGGAAAGTACAAGGGAAGTGATAGGGCAATATGAATGCGGTTTTACAAAAGGCAGATCAACAACTGATGCTATTCATACATTAAAACAAATAATGGAAAAAGCGCATGAATACAAATTAGACATAGAAATGCTCTTCATTGACTTTCAACAAGCCTTCGACTCAATCAAAAGAAGTGAACTCATGAAAGCATTAAAAGAACAAGGAGTAGGCGCAAAACTGAGAAGACTAGACAAAATGACCATGAATGAGTCAAGGATCAGTGTAATAACACAAAAAGGAGAAACAGATCAATTTAGGATTAATAAAGGAGTAAGACAAGGTGACTCTTTGTCCACAACGCTATTCAATCTATCATTAGAACACACAATGAGAAAATTACACAAAAGTATGTGATCCATATTTCTTTGTATTGTTTTTCTTCCTCCACAATTTTTCCTTGTCTGTTCTATATTCCTTTTAAGTTGTTTTCAAACGTCCAGCTAATTTCTTTTATTTTTTCATATTTTGTTTTGAATTCTTGCTCCATTTATTGTTCTCTATTTCCTGCATTTTTAGTTCCATATATCCTCTTACTCTCCTAAATATTTCATACTTTTCTCTATCTTCTATTCTGTTTGTTCTTATCCATTTTAACCTGGTTTCAGCTTTTCTTTCAATTATTTTTTGGCGTGTGGTATTGTACCTTCTTCTTTTTATCTATTACTTTTTCCGCTGCCACTTATATGCCGTTTTTTATATTGCTCCATTCTTCTTCTACATCATTAAGTTCTTGCCTATGAGGTTAGGTTAGGTTAATTTTGAACGAGTTTGCCAGACTTTGAAAATAGTATGGAGTTTGAGGAAACGTAAAACAATGAAGTTATGTTGATATTTAATATGAAAAATATTTTGTTGTTATAATTTAACTTAATAAATATACTTGTATATATTTGAGGCCCGAATGAACGGATAGTTATTGTATTGAAACGTTAATTTTGTTATCAAGTTTGACGACGTTCATTAATTTTTATGATGTTTGACGTATATTTTCAAATCTATCACATTAAAATATATGTATGCCTTTTATATGAAGAATCGTTTTTTTTTTCTTATAGGATTGGGAGATTTCTTCGAAGATGTGAAGAAGGCCTACGCCGAAGCGAACATACTCTTAGGAGATATAATTAAAGTCACTCCTTCTTCGAAAGTCGTGGGAGATTTAGCTCAATTTATGGTTCAGAACAAATTAAGTACACAAGACGTTTTGGATAAAGCTGAAGAATTGTCATTCCCAAAATCCGTAGTAGAGTATCTTCAGGGCCACATTGGGCAACCGTATGGTGGTTTTCCAGAACCTCTTAGGTCCAAAATTTTAAGAGATATGCCCCGCATCGAAGGCAGACCAGGCGAAAGTCTTCCACCGTTAAATTTCGACATTTTATCTAAGGATATAAAAGAGATATTCCCGAATGCTACTGATAAAGATGTTATGTCCGCAGCGCTTTATCCCCAAGTAACAAAAGAATATTTAGCTTTCAACGAAAAGTACGGACCAGTAGATAAACTAGAGACAAGAATTTACCTCGTAGGACCCAAGGTGGGGGAAGAATTCGAAGTTACTATAGAAAAAGGAAAAACTTTAGGAATAAAAACATTAGCAGTAGCCGAAGATTTAACGGATAACGGAGAAAAGGAAGTTTTCTTTGAGCTAAACGGTACTTTGAGGTCAGTTTTAATCAGAGATAAAGCCGCCGGTCAGGAAATGCACCTCCATCCGAAAGCTGATAAGTTAAATAAACAACAAATAGGCGCACCTATGCCGGGTACTGTCATAGATATAAGAGTAAAAGTCGGCGAGAAAGTTGAAAAAGGAACACCACTAGTCATTTTGTCCGCTATGAAAATGGAAACTGTAGTCCAGAGTCCGGTAGCTGGTACAGTTAAAACAATAGATGCAACTATGGGTATGAAATTGGAAGCAGAAGATTTAATTGTTACAGTAGAATAAATCCTAATATTTATTAGTGACACGGTATCTAAGGGGGATCGATTTTATTATAAAGTGTGATCTGTTAGAAATGAAAACACTCATACAGTTAACGAAAAGAGGTTCTTTTTTTCGTTTTGTAATTCGGTTATCTTCTTCATTGCCATACGGTTTACCTTTTCCAAGACCACACTGTTTTCAATTCAACTTCTAATGTTCTTGTAAACGTAGGTCAACAGAACAAAAATCCAAATGATATGCAACAATGTGGGCGGAAATTATATTAGAAATTTAATGGACATAACTGCAAAAAAATGTCACCTGTAAGAGTCTGGCTATTTTGTGACTTACAAAAATACTGTTTGGGTTAAATTAACTGTCTCGACCCATACTTCGTGGAATCTACTCATATTACTGTTTTAAATGAAACTTACTGTTTCTAGATAATTCCACAATATATTAAAAAAATGTTAAAAATTCTGACGATGATATTTAATATCCAAACAATTGTTAAATTTTTTAGAATTTTTAACATTTTTTTAAATATATTGGGGAATTATCTAGAAACATTAAGTTTCATTTAAAACAGTAACTGTTGGGATTAATTATACCGATACATCACAATACTTTACATATTTAAACCGATTGCCTGTATACGTGGGTCCAAGCCATGAGATATAAATCTAATAATGAACCTCTCCTTATATATTAGGTATATTATGTGTAAAATTAATTTAGGTAAACCACGAAACGATCAAAAATGACTTCTTCTTAATCCTTATGTTTTCCTACCTTTTTATGGATAGAGCTTTCCCGTCATTTATACATGAAATCCTAAGCGCATGCTCGAGAATGGACTACACTCCCCACTACAGTCGCAACGATTGCACACAACGGAAGGAGTATGAAGTGAGATAGAAGAATTCAGTTATTGTCTCTTTTGGTGAGCAACGTTTCCACTCCACGTTAGTGCGCAGGGGGTGAGTTCGCTTCCACGTTTGGCGTTTACTGTATTAAATATATGATCACGGTTTTTTTTTTCATTTGTTCTGGCCATGTTCTATTTTTCGACATTTTTATTCATATCTTTGGTCTTCCTCTATTTCTCTTATTCTAGTCTAGTCCAGGCGATAGAGAGCAATCGAAATGGATGTTGTTTGATAACGCAAAAGTTTTTATGCAGAAAGTTGCCGAATATTGTGTACAGCAATAATCTATGTTTGCCTACTCCAAAAAGTGCTTGTTAAATGCTGTAGAACAACAAATGTACCGAAATGTCAAAAATTGACCCATTTTTCGATACATTTGTGTCTAAAACTTTGAAACAAAGCCTTAAATCAAAAAAATTTACTCTTATGCTTATGCCATCAAAAAACGATATTACAAAGAAATTTTGCACGAATTTCAAGATCAAAAAAGTTATTAGAGTATTAAAAAGCATAAATTTTTTTTTTTAAATTTTTATTATTGAAACGTTTAATTAGTTGCATGGTTTGATGAACATTAAGCAACAAAATAATTTTTCAATCATACAACTGTCTTTTTAATGCAAATGAAAATAGCATACTTCTTTATCTTGAAATTCGTGCAAAATTTCTTTGTAATATTGTTTTTTGATGGCATATTTTGATTCCTCTCATTTCGCTACATCGAATTAAAAAAAATCGTCTCGATAAGTGCTACCGTTGCCGAGATAATTCATGTTTTACCGCACATTCGCACAGCTGCTCTCCGCCATCCCCACTCCTGCCCCACGCCGCTCGGCCGACGAACTCCTGTGATTACGGTATTTTTATCGATTTTTCTTTCATTAGGCTTTTATCTGTCGAAAATGCACAAGACGGATATAAAAAGTATTTGCAACCAGCTATAAGAGAGTATTTTTTTAATTTCTATTTAACGATTAAGTAAGCAATACATTATTATTAACTTTGTGGGCCTCTATCTCCGGATCTAAAGGTCAAATTTCGTCGTTTTGGGCTAAAATGAAAGTGCTTCTAAAGCAGTATTCAGATGGGAAACAATTTTTAAATTACATCGAACCGATGCTGTAAACGAGAAATAATTTATGATGGAAAAAATTTGACAAAATTTAAAAAAATTGTAAAAAACTATTAAAACGTAAAATGGATATTTTTATAATTGCTTATTGTTTGTTATGACACTAAGTAAATTGCGTGTTCCTTTTTCACCGTTGTTTAAGCAAGGTACGTGCGATCAACTTTTTTATAATTTGTTAATTAATAATTGTGGCAGCGAAAAACTACGCAATCGATCGTTGCAAAAATTTTTGTGCGTAATTGTCATATGTTTAACTATATTTTCTGAAAATTTGATAAACATTTATCAATTTTTACTTACCGAAAAAATTTCTCAAAGTTTACGTACGATTTTTTACTAATTTTCGCATATTATTCATGGAAAATTGAAGTTTTTCGATTCGCCATTCTCATAACCTTATAGGAAATCGTCAAATAAACAAAAAAGAAAGAGTACATTTTTTTGATTTAAGGCAATGTCCCAAAGTTTTAGACACAAATGTATCGAAAAATAAGTCATTTTTCGATATTTCGGTACATTTGTTATTCTACAGCATTTAGCTTTTTGGACTTATCAAACATAGATTATTGTTGTACACAATATTCGGCAACTATCTGCATAAAAAATTTTGCGTTATCAAACAACATCCATTACACCCTACTTTTACTGCCCTATCGCCTGGACTAGTCACTTACTTGACCGATCTTTTTTCTTTCATGGTCCATTTCCAATATTTTCCATTTATTTTGATCTTCTTATAACCTATTTTTGCTAGTTGTCCGTTGTTTCTTTCTTCTTTTTCTCGATCTCTTATAATTTTTCATATTATATCTTCCTCGTATCAAATTCTATAAACATTTTAAGTGTTTAATTCAGTTTTGAATCTTTAGCATTTTAAGCATTCTATAGTGTCTATTTTCCTGGCACTGTTCGATTCTACATCTACCTTCAGATTCTTCTATCTACTCTTTAAGTGTCTCATCTTCTCCTGATTTAGTTTTCCATTGGTGTTTTACTTTTTTCTTCATATTTCTTTGGATTTGTTCTAGTCTATCAATAATTTCTTTTAGTTCAAGGTAAGTCTTTCTTTTTTTGCCTCTAATTATCAAAGTTGTTGAGAGTTTTCTTTTTGTTTTTCCCTAACTAGTCCAGTAACTGAGAAGAAAATAACACAGTAACCTCCGAAATCCGTTTATAAAGACCGATTGGCGTGAAAATTGAACAGGAAGTAAAAAAAAAGGTTAAGGAACTGAAATAATATGGTGCCGAGAATTGCTTCCGCCCAGGGGGTGGAACAGAAATCGATAGAGGGATGATTTCTAAACAAAAAATGTTTACAACCTTTTCTGTGAAAATCTATACTTTCAGAGTTATTCGCGATTAACAATGCTAAATTTTTTCTTAAAAAATAACGTTTTTCTAAATATCGCAAAAACTGAACGTCGTATAGAAATAATTTTTATACAAAAATTGAAGCCTGATAATAAACAAACAATTTGAGATTTTGTTCGTTTACATAGGTGTAATAAGATACGGGTACTTAAAGACAACTTCTCCACCAATAATTAAATATAACACGTTTAACATAAAATAACAAAACATTTTCACGTTTTGGAGAAAACTATGTTAGACATTATTGAAGTACTTCAAAAAACCTTCAAAATGAGCTTGATTTTATATCGTTAGCGCTAAAATTAAAATGGCTTAGGCGTTTAAAAAAAACAATATGAAAGTTTTTGAACTTACCACCATATTTGAAATTATAGTTAATCCAATCACCACTTTATGCGGAATTGTAAGAGCTACGATCCCTGCAAATTTGGCTACGTTTTATCGGGTACTTTTTTAGATTTCTCTGTTTAAAGGGCTTGAAAATTTTGGCTAACACTCTAAACAGCTGTCATATCTAAGTTAATTTTTATCGTATAGAAATAAAAAAAAATCCAAATATTCTGTGAGAAGTACTGTTGGAGTTAGCGGTATTCTCGATATATCTGTTGATAGTACAGCAGAACGAAAAGGGCAGAGATGTACTAGAAACACTGTTAGTTATATTAAAAAAAAGGTACATTCGTACATTGACAATGATTTCATTATTTTTGACATTAACGATGTCATAACAACATAAACAAAATATAATGATCACCTTAGTCAGTAGATTCATATATTTTCCTAAAGCTTCAACACCCTCACTGAATCTAGTGGCTAAGAAAATAAAAATACTGAATATAACCTGAAATTAAATTTAAGGTCTTAAAACACCGAAATATTTAATACAGAAATCATGCTTTGGCTTATACGTTTTAGTTAACACATATGCAGGCATTTCTTATATTCTACGATCGATTGGGGGTCCACTTTTCGGGAAATAATTTTAATTATTCAATAATTAGAAATTGATTTCTACCCAGGTATAAATAGATCATCCAAACTGAAGTCCGCTACATCACAAAGTGTTAACCTTTTGTAAGTTAACATCGAATTTGTTTGACAATTAATCCCACCTTATAAAATGTTATTTTAAAAAATTATAGTTAATTTTAGGTGAAAAGACTTAGATTTTTACATCAATATTGGCTGTGTTGTTAAAAACACTTATACATTTTTTACTCAATTTGTTATTTACTTTACGAGTGTTGAAAATTATTGTTGTAAATATATATTTTTAATACGAATACCGTTGCATGTCACAAATTATTTTTGTTATTGCCGTGTTGTTTGATCGTCAGAATAGTCGACGAATGTAGGAAGTTTTGAAATTGTAAGATAATTATGGCATATTGTACGTAGAAATAAACTACAATAATCGTCTTATTTTGAAAAAACTATAACTAGCAAAATATAGAAACAGGAATACAGAAACACACAATGACAATCACATTGTTGAAATTTTTGAAATACCTTTGGCAAATTGGCAATGCAGCAAACAGGGATATCAATCGCCGTAATGACATTTCTTCTCCACAAATATGAGTTTCATTGGCTTACCGAAGGTCAAAATGATTTAATATAAAATATGGTTTTTTGAGTACTATTAAAATAATTACATTAAATTTTTTGGTTCTCTATTACAGAAATATTTGTGACCTTTTCGGTTTATTATTTATTTAGTTAGTTGGCATTATTATGACATGAGACCAACGACATTGATGGCTTGCAACGGTATTTTTATTATAAATTCTATACTCGCTTTTTATAATTTTAAATTTTAAACTGTTCAGGTTTCGTTTATTTGTTATTTTACTTTATCTAAAATATATTTTTATATGATACATCTTTTTTATTTGTATATATAATGTAGCAAGAAATTTGATATTGTTCGTGATATTACGATTGATTCAATCAGTCGAGTCCAGACCTATACCAGCAGTGTGGGAATTACCTCTATGTATAGCAGAAGGGAGCTTATACCCATATAGCAATCATCCTGTGATTCAACGCCGGTAAGCCAGCAGATTATCCAAAGGAACGGAGTAACCAAGGTAAAATGTCATTTTGTAATTAAATAAATTGATCATTCTACGGAAGATACAGTCCACGTAAAAATAAAATTAAAAGTGCTATCGCCGTGAACACTAAGCTTTTAAAATCATCAAAAACACAGTTTCCATGCTCAAATACCATTTACAGCATTTTATTTATTTATGCGAAAGATGTTTGCAACTACCATTCAAATAATTAATATAAAAGTTAAAAGGTAGAAACTCTTTTTTATGACATATTTAGAATAAAGAGGTCATTTTTTTACCAACTATTTTTCCTCCACCTTTTTAGATGTCGGACTAGGATTCCGGTTCCTTTTGTACCCAATGCTTCCGCTCTTTCCTGTCTCTTGCTAATCTTTTCACATCATCTAGGATTTTTCCTTTCTTATTCTCTCCCTATATCCCTTAGTTGGTTTATCCACTTTCTTCTCAGCCTACCTCTTCTTCTGTGGTTAATACTTCCTGCTTCCATCACGTTTCTTGTAATTCTGTCTGTTTTCATAATAAATCTACTTTCGCAATAACCTTTCCGCTTCTAGCGCACAAACAGTCTTTAATAATTGCGACATGACACAACCACTTAATAAACTTGTCTGATGAAACATCCCGGGACAAGTGTGACAAGTAGAGTTGGTTTGGTAAAAACGCATCCGTTTTCGCCACAGCGTTGGAAACGCATAATGTGGTACCATACTAGGACGGATTCAGATGCAGTTTTTGTATTTTCTTCATTAGCTCGTTTAAAAACTTTGTGAACAAATATTTTTTTTAAAACGGTCTGAAAATGCTTTTGTTCATCGAAACAAACACCCGAACTATGCGAAAGTTTGCACCCAGGGGATTTTCGAGTCGCGAAATCTGAATAGCCTGTCCAAATTAGCCACATGTATACCTGGAGGTCAGAACGGTACTAGAAACGTCATCATCTGGAGTTCCCGTTTAACTTACGGATAAATCAAGAAAAAATCGTGCCCCGATTTTCTTTTAGGTTGCTCGTCATAAACGTGTTATCGGTAACACGTCTTGGAAGACCTGGTGCTCTGAACGACTTGACTTCTAACGTCACCCCCTAGATTTTTGATGAAACAACTTATTGAAACGCTTGAAACTCTTCGTCGGGGGGTTGTCAGGTCGCTCGTCACGAATTTGACATCGGTAACCTACACCGGAAGACCTGATGCACCAAAAGACCTGATTTCTAACGTCATCCCCTGGAGTTACACTGGAACAACTTATAAACTCGCTAGAAACTCGTTGTCCGGAGATTTCTCGGGTTGTTTGTCACGAATGTGACATCGGTAATGTGCCCCGGAAGACCTGATGCACCGGACTATCTGACTTCTAACATCATTCCCTTAAATTTCGCTGGAACAACGTACGGAATCGCTGGAAACTCGTTGTTCGAGTGTTTTTCGAGTCGCTTGACTTCTAACATCATTCCCTAAAATTTCGCTGGAACAACGTACGGAATCGCTGGAAACTCGTTGTTCGAGTCGCTTGTCACAAATTTGATATCGTTAACCTGTACCGGAAGACCTGGGGCTCCGAACGACTTGCCTTGTAACGTCATCTCCTGGAGTTTTCCTGGAAAAACTTATCGAATCACTGAAAACTCGTCGTTCGGGGGATTTTCGGGTCGCTCGTCACGAATTTGACATCGGTAACGTGCCCCGGAAGATCTGATGCCCCGAACTTTCTGACTTCTAACATCATTCGCTAAAATTTCGCTGGAACAACGTACGGAATCGCTGGAAACTCTCCGTCCGATGCTTTTTCGGGTAGCTCATCACGAATTTGATATCGTTAATCTGCCCCGGAAGACCTGGGGCTCCGAACGATTCGACTTATAACGTCATCTCCTGGAGTTTTGCTAAAATCACCCTATAGAATCGCTGGAAACTCGTCGTCCGGAGGGTTTTCAGGTCGCTCGTCACGAATTTGGCATCGGTAACCTACCCCGGAAGACTTGGTGCACCGAACGACCTGACTTGTAACGTCACCTTTGGAATTTTGCTGGAACAACTTATCGATTCGCTGAAAGCTCGTTGTTCGCGGGTTTTTCGGATCGATCGGCACGATTTTGACATTACCGTCCGTTCAATGTTCTTTATAAATTCAGTGGATACTATTTGACGGAAAAAGACAAGATTTTCTTCTCGGAGAACTTCATTCTCGGACGCAATTATATCTTTGTCAGAAACCATGTCGACATTGGTACAATTAGTACCAGTACAAACTGTACATGCGATGTTGCACGTGAGACCATTCTTCCTATAGTCGCACAAATAAGAAGGACCGCAATCTCCGTTAAATCCGCTGGATCATTCTTGTGGGCACCAAACTTTCGTCGACGGTTTTTTAACCACAAACTGTTGGATTTAGTCCATCCCCGAACAACCAAGGCTTAAGTGGTAGATACACTCGCTTGAAGTGCTCCCTGAGGGCATCTACAGCAGTGCTAGGTCAACTTTTCCGTTAGGTACTGCCGTTATTTACGTTCTACATCGGTATATTTCAAACAGTTGAATCCCACTAAGCTGTTCGAACTTGAACGACCCGAAAATCATCAAGACGACGAATTTCCTGCGATTCGATAAATTGTTTCAGCAAAACTGCAGAGGATGGCCTTACAAGTCAGTTCGTCCGGTGCACCAGGTTCTCCGGGCAGGTTACCAATGTTGAATTCGTGACGAGCGACCCGAAAAACCACAGGACGATGAATTTCCAGAGATTCGGTAAGTTGATCCAGCAAAACTCCACGGAATGACGTTACTAGCCAGGTTGTTTGAAACCCCAAGTCCTCCGGGGCGGGTTATTAATGTCAAATTCATAACGAGGGACCTGGAGTAGTGCGACCAGAGAGAAAGTACAGGAATGGATGGAGGAGGAAATGGAAAGAAGGTGGGAGGAGTATGAGGGCGCTCTAAAAGGAACTATTGGGAGTAGGAGAGATTGGATGGACCGGAAGTTCGAGGAGGTGAACTACTTCTTGACATAGGTACTCACTGGACATGGGTCGAGAGTAGGGCACTTTCACAAGATTGAGAAAAGGGAGTCGGGACTGTGCGAGGTGGAGGATAATGTGGGACATGTGTTTAGATGCTGGAAGAATGAGGAAATGTTGAAGAGGTTGGCAAAAAACTAGGGGAGGCGGTGTATTGGGAAAATAGTGGAGATAATGTTGAGAAGGAATGGATGGAGGTAAGTAGTGTAGTGGAGAGCATGATTAGGGGGAGAGAAGGACTGGATATGGCATGAGAGGTAGAAATAGAAGGAAGAAGATGTAGGAGAGTGTGTGAGGGACCGCCATCCGCTTTGAAGTATGCTAAAGTGGTGATTCTGAGACGGGAGTAACGGCAAGATAGAGGTGGGTTTAGATGGTAGGCATCCTCTTGGAAATGAGTCCAACACTGTTTGAGTTCTGAGAAAGACCCATTCGAACATGAGTTTCCCATCTCAGCCCGAAAAAAAAATGACGAGGGACCTAAGAAACCCGGGGAACGAGTTTTTCTTGATTTATCCCGTGACAAGTAACCTAAAAAACTTCCTTTGCACGGGTTTTTCTTGATTTATTCGTAAGTTAAGCGGGAACTCCAGGTGATGACGTTCCTAGTGCCGTCCTGAACTCCAGGTGTACTGGAGGCTAATTTGGACAAGATATTCAGATTTCGGGACTCGAAAATTCCCCGGGTGCAGAATTTCGCATAATTCTGGTGTTTTTTGTGGCCGATAATAACTTTTTCCATCATTTGAAATAATGCACTTTTCGATGCCCAAATGCATTTTCTATCAAATGCAAAAAAATAATTGTAGACAAAGTTTTTAAATGAGCTCTCGAAGAAAATACAAAAAACCGCATCTCAATCTGTCTTAGTGCACAAATTTTCTGGGTTTTGTGCCAAATTTCCTCGCATATATGGAATAAAAGGATTGTTAATGTGCCAGCTTTTCATCCATGCATTGACTTGATTTAATACTTCTTGGAGTTTTTCATTAACCTCTTGTTCAGTTTTACCTACTGCCTGTATACATGTGTCAACTCCAAATGTGGCTACTGTAGTTTGTTCTGTTATTCATATATTAAAAGTGTATAGGAAATACAGCAGTAGGTCCAGAACACTGCCTTGTGGCACACCAGTCGTCAGTGGTTTTAGTTTTGGAATATTCAAAAGGATTTGGATGAAATAAAACTACCTCTATGTGAAAATTAGAATATTTACTGTCGAGTTTAAAGAACACGATGAACTTGAAAAATAATTTAACAGAAAATAATTTCAATATTTTACATAACATTTGAAAGCGATCATAGTACAGATACTTTTAAGTATATACTGCGATTTATTTATTACGGATATATTTATTCCATGTAAAAATGATTGAAATTTTATCATTGTGATTAAATTCATTTTGGAAGAAGCAGATTGTTTATTCTGTGTTGACATCAACTAGTGATGCCCAAATTTTGTCTTGGTGTTTGTATTGCATTATTGTGAGACCAAGACCAATTCCTACTCAACAGTAACCAGACTAATATCAAGATAACATTTATGTTAACAAGACCAATACAAAAACTACTATAGAAAGTTACATATGAACAAAGAGCTGGCAACATATAAATAAAATGATGACTCCATGCAAACACTAAAGATGGAGATGGAGTCATCATTTTGTTTATATGGTATCAGAATTTTCTTTATATGTAACTAGTACTTGATTGAGCCAAGACTGTATGAAGAAGACCAAGATTATACAGTAAAAGCAACGATCAAAACCAATATATAATCACTTAGAACCATATTATTACCAAGACAGACATGAATCTTGGCCTTGGTTTTGATTGGGCATCACTAACGGTTACGATTGTTCCAAAATAACCATCGCTGGTCTATTTTACATTCGATAATTCAGCATTCAGACTACATTTTTGTCTTTATTAGATTGAGTTACTTCCAAAATCCAGTCTGTATTAAAAATGAACAACCACGGATCATATAAAATTCTACACCAGATATAAGAAGGAAAAGACTGAACAATTCAAAAATTGGATGAAGATCCTTATCATTTTATTGAAATGTTTTCAACTGTTTAGTCATTATTTTATACACTTCTTCTTCTTGTGCCATGTCCGTGATCGGACATAGTAGACCTCTCATTTCTACTGCAGTTACTCCAGATAGAAGGGACCTACAGATCTAAACATGTCTATGTTGAGAAATACTGTACTATGCAAAATATTGTCGGTGGTTTGTCATTTCCTTCAGACAGGCGGTCATGGTCTGCAACTCAAGACAGAGAAGGATGGAGAACTACGATCCGAGCAATTGAGACATGATGTCACCATACTCTTTCGAGAGTAAACGGACAGGAAAGAAAGAGACTTCAGTTACAATTTCACACACAAATTATACATGATTAAGGTGGTTAAAAGATCACTGACCATAATGGCATTGCTGAAGTTTGGAGGAAATAGTGCGCAAAATTATACCGTGAATGTGGTTCATTCATCAGTTTAAAGTTTAAATTTTTTTTGTGAATAATTTTTCGAGTTCAAGAAAGGTTGAATCTATATTATCTAATTATACTATGCAATTATGCATCCAAATATGTTTTATTCAAAACCAAATTATTTTGTAAAAGAAAAATAAATATATCCGTTTTAAATATATTTGTTCCGTTACAATTTCGGTATTTTTCAGGATCGAGGTATATAATAAACTAAGCGTTTGTAAAAATATAGTCAGATCATAAACTGGCACAGGTGTTTCAACTTGTTTGATCTATATATAGGGTTTCCCAAAAGCCACAGAACAAAGCCAAACACTTCAAACGAACGAAGAAAAAAGTCTGATAATTTGAGGATTACCTAAAAGGTCCATAAAAACTACATTTTCAGATGGTTTCTTTTAAATTGTAACCCCTGACGAGTTTCACTTTATTTTAAACGACATTTAAAACCTTCTTCCCTCGATTAGGATTTATTCTGTTTGTCTGCCTATTACTCTGTCTCTATTGATAACAAGGTGTCTACCCACCTTTTATTTGGTCTTCTAGTGTAAGATTTGTTGCTCTTGCATATGTAAGCCAGTCTGTGAGGCTACATTTACGTGATCGTCCCATTCTTTTATCCTTGTTTTTGCCCATTTAATGTTCTGAATGTTATACTGTTCGATGCTTTTATTGGTTACTCTGTCCCTGAGTGATTCTTTATTAGTCTCAAAACTTTCATTTCAATGCTGTTTACCATGTGTTTTGTTCTTTTTGTGTCTCTTGTCTCTGCTGCGTATGTTAGGATTGGCCCCACCATAGTTTTATACATTTTTATCTTGTTTTCGGTTGTCGTGTATTTGTTTTTCCAAACTGTCTCTCTTTGACATCCTCTAACTTTTGTTGTCTGTCTTTTTACGACTATTGTTAAGTTTCTATTGCTGCTAATGTCAAAACCAAAACCCGATATTTTAACACGTTGATTGCTGTGTGTATCAAGACTGATACAAACAATAAATGATTCGCAAAATCGCATGCTCTAAGATACCAAACCACTGATATCACTAAGATTATGACCCAATGGGTTCAAAATTCCATTTATAAGCGTTTGGCTAATTCCGAGATCGCAGAAGGTCGTCCATTTGAGAATGTATTGTCGAGAGAAGCGAAATTTAAAGATGCGATGTCGTAGATGAATTGGAGTGTAGAGTGTTCGAATTGTCAATATAATAGCACAACGTTACTAAGACAGTTTAGTTCAGCAGAGCAGTACAAAAGTATTGAGTAGTAAGTGTCAAGATAAATACATTTTTAGATGGTTTCTTCTAAACTGTACGCCATGCCGTGTTTCACCTTATTTTAAATGAAATTCAAAACCAAAATCCATATTTTAAAACGTAGACTGTTGTGTGTTTCAAAATTGATATGAACAATAAATAATTCGCAAAATCGCACACTTAAAGATACCAATTAGGATGTATGCTTTAAAGGTTTCGAAATTCCATTTATGAGCGTTTGGGTGAATACGAAATCGCGGAAGGCCGGCAATTCGAAAATGTATTGTCGAGAGAAGCGTCCGAGCCAGTCCGGACCTGCTGCTTCTCAAGAAATTTCAAGTTGCAATGTCTTAGATAATCTAGAGTATTCTAGATTGTTCGAATTGTCTACGTAAATAGTGTTTTTGTATAAAAGTGTTGTGTTAGTTCTTATGAGAATAAACTTTTAAATAAAAATAAATAAATGCTACATTATTATAAAAATCGTAATGTACATGTTACTTTCTTATTGAGTAGCATTTCTCTTCAAATAACTAAGATACCAGGTTTTGGGGATGTGTTTCATTTTTAATTATCTTTAAAATAAGGTGAGACTCAATAGGACCATTTTGAAAATTTTTGTTAGGTTAGGTAAAACTCGACAGGGTTTGTAGCTGAAAAATTTTGGTTATGTTAGCTAAAAAATTTTGGTGAGGTGAGGTGAAACTCAATAGGGCTTGCGATTTGAAAATTTTGGTTGGGTTAGGTGAAACTTGACTGGGTTTGTAGTTTGAAAATTTTGGTTAAATTAGGTAAAACTCAACAGGGCTTGTACTTTGAACATTTGGTTAGATTCAGTTAGGTGAAACTTGACAAAGTTTGTAGTTTAAAAATTTTGGTTAAATTAGGTAAAATTCAACAGGACTTATAGTTTGAAAATTTTGGCTAGATTAATTTAGGTGAGACAGGGTTTGTAGTTTGAAAATTTAGGTTAGGTTAGGTAAAACTCTACAGGGTTTGCTTGCAATTTGAAATTTTTGGTACGATTAAGTTAAGTGAAACTCGACAGTGCTTGTAGTTTGAAAATTTAGGTTAGATTAAGTTAGGTGAAACTCAACAAAGTTTGTAATTTGAAAAATTTGGTTAAGTTGTTAGGTGAAACTCATCAAGGCTGACAATCTGAAAATTTTGGTAAGATTAAGTTAGGTGAAACTCGATAGGGTTTGTAGTTTGAAAATTTAGGTTAGGTTAGGAAAAACTCAACAGGGCTTGCTTGCAATTTGAAATTTTTGGTACGATTAAGTTAAGTGAAACTCGATAGGGCTTGTAGTTTGACAGTTTTGGTTAGATTAGGTTAGGGGAAATTCGACAAGGCTTGTAATTTAAAACATTGGTTAGATTGTTAAATGAAACTCAACAGAGCTTGCAATTCGAAAATTTTGGTTAGATGAAACTTAACAGGATATGCAAAACGAAAAATGAGGTTTGGTTGTTAGATGAAACTCAACAGAGTTTGCAATTCGAAAATTTTGGTTAGATGAAACTTAACAGGATATGCAAAACGAAAAATGAGGTTTGGTTGTTAGATGAAACTCAACAGGGCATGCAATTTAAAAAATTTAGTATGATTAGGTTAGGTGAAACTCGACAGGGCTTGTAGTTTGAAAATTTTGGTTAGGTAAAACTCGACAGAGATTGTAAACGAAAAATTTGGTTAGGTGAAACAGGGCTTGCAATTTGAAAATTTTAGTTGATTAGGTTAGATGAAACTTAACAGGATCTGCAAAACGAAAAATGTGGTTAGATGAAACTCAACAGGGCTTGCAATTTGAAAATTTTGGTAAGATTAAATTAGGTGAAACTCAACAGGGCTTGTAATTTGAAAATGTTGGTTAAGTTAAGTTAGATGAAACTCAATAGGGTTTGCAATTTCACAATTTTGGTTAGATTAGGTTAGGTGAAACTTGATAGGGCCTGTAGCTGGAAAATTTTGGTTAGGTTAGGTAAAACTCGACATGGTTTGTAGCTAGAATATTTTCGTTACGTTAAGTGAAGAGGTCGTTAGGTGAAACTCAACAGGGCTTGCAATTTGAAAATTTTAGTATAATTAGGTTAGGTGAAACTCGACAGGGCTTGTTGTTTGAAAATTTTGGTTAGATGAACAGGGTCTGCAAATTGAACATTTTGGTAAGATTAGGTTAGGCGAAACATGACAAGGCTTATAATTAGAAAATTTTGATTAGGCTAGGTTATGTGAAACCTGACAAGGCTTGCAAATTATGAATTTTGGTTAGGTTAGGTGAAACTCGACAAGTCTTGCAGTTTGAAATTTTTTGGGGTTATTACTTTCTAAAATAATCCGCAGTGTATGAAAGTTTTAAACCATGTAAAAATGTAGTTTTCATGGCCCTTTGATGCTCTCAAAATTTTCAAGATTTTTTCATCGCTCGTTTTAAACTTGTGTCTGTGTACCGGTACTTTCGGGAAATTTGAAGCATATCTTATCACTTTATATATCTAAATATCTAAATTCTACTATCACAATTAACAACAAACATCAAAGTAGACTAGAGTTTCGAGTGAAGTTGACTCGATTGTAACTCGAGAAGAATCGAGAAATCAGAACATTCGAGAGATTCACTACCCAAATATCGAAATATTCTGTCGAACGCAAACCACATTTTTTTTATTGTGCTTAAATATCGATTTCGAGATTTGAGAATGGTCAAGTTCAACTTTCTCTGACGTTTACAAACAATTCATTTCCAGGCATGACGTCTTATAGTTTATGGAAAACAGTATAAAAGTTTAAATATTTAGGACCCTAATAAGTGTCAGATAACTTATTTACAAATTTAGTCTTTGTCACTTGAAATAAAGCAAGAAAGTGACAGTTTAAGCTATTCGACACTTGTTAGAACATGGTGAAACAGACCATTATAATTTGCTTAAACGAGTTTTATATTTGAGTCAAATTTTTTAAATTTGTTACTACTACTACTACTCCGTGGTGTTACAATGATGGGTTTTAACCGATTTCTATCGTTGTTTCACTTTCTGCGTTCTCAGTTTTTTTCTAATATTATGTCTCCAGTGTCCCCACAATTGATGGCTAAAAACGCATTTTTATCATCATCTAAAGATTAAGAAAAGTTGACAAGATTCGAAAAAAGTTATTAGAAAAATATACGGTGGGATCGGAGTAAAATCTGATACAACTCAGAGGTAACTGACATCCTGCAGAAACAAGATATTGTACGGTTCATTAAATTAGTTTGTACATATTCATTGTATGTACAACTCCCGAATTCAAAAAATTATTGTATGTTGAAGTGTAGATCACGAGGAGAAGAGAGAGGCTCAAAATGAGATGGTTGATAATGTCTCAGGTGATTTCTAAACAATGCAAGTTAGATGTTGGTGCATTGGAGGTCGATTGTTGAGAATGTCATTTTGGTATAATAATGTATTTTTACCAGAAACAAAATGGATGTTATCGGACATTTTATAGTTATGTTATTATTTTATAAATATTTGGTTTATTTAGTAAACATTTCCTTTATTTCAACCTAACCCACCAAGAGATGACTTTTTTTGAGTATTTTATTATGTAATTAAATATAATCTTGAGTTAATCTGTTTTTACTTTAACGAAGGAATAATTTTATGTAAATTCTCTCTGATGGATTCACTCTAATAGACATTAATTATGAAGGAAACAATTGCCGAGGAAACGAATCATTATTTCATTTCTATGAAATCAACTATACTAGTAACAATGTTGTACAATTACCAAATGAGATACCATTTGATTTGATTGTCGAAAATATCAAAGACTTCAACTCTTTTTTTAACACATATATATAACTAGGTAGCTCAAATTTGAGTATATATTGCACTCGTCCTTTTACCAAGTGATTCGGTTTCCGTTTCGTTCCCAATTCATGTTGAAACGGATAACCGTGGGGTTGCAACAATCGGCCGATTTCAAATCTACTGGGCGTCGCTGTATTCTCCTTCTATATTTGCTAGGCGCATTTCGAATTCTTTACCGAGGGCTGATTTTGCCTAAAAAGAAAAAAATTATGCCAGCAAAAATAAAATTGTGTCAGTAGAAAACTAACAGCGTTAGAAGTGAAACTTTTTATGTTACGCAAAAATTGACAATGACAATGAGTCTACAAAGAAAATTCCTAAATATTAACACAATAAAACGATAATTCTTCAACCCTTTCGCTCGTAGCGTACTACATATAGTACACTAGTTTGAAGTGCATAGTAAATGAACAATTTATAATGCGAGCTGTCATTGAAGACTTACTCATTTAACAACTGATATTTCTAAAGAGAACTACCAGTTGGCAACTTTGTGTCATTACAAACGGTGTCTTTCTTTATTTCTTAATTTTCAAATGACATTTTTGCAGTTAGAAACGGTTGAGGTAAGTTTTAATTTTTTGTTACAAGGTTTATACTTTCTTTTATTGACACAATCATTTTTATTATCATAAACACAACGATTTTTTTGTACCATGAGTAGTACGTGATGATATAAAGGATATTTTAGTTGTCCTATTGCTAGTACAATGTTATTCAAAGAAGCACGTAAGCTACATGCATTTACTTCGTTTCTTTGTAGCTTTTTACATTATTAATTTAAAAAAATAGTAAATTTAACAAGAACAATAAGCCATTGACTGAAGAAGATCTGTATGAGTTGGTAGGTAGAGTTATATGATGAAGAGATTGATGAGATACTGACGTTCGAAGATATCCAAATTGAGAATGTTACAGATGAAAGCACAATTACCGATAAGATCGTCAGTTTTACAGACTCTATAAGTTGATTTTGGGTTCTGACAACGATACTGACAGTGAAGTAAATGATTTGGAGACAGAAATGTCTTAAAAGGGACGCTTTACAAAGGTCTGTACTCCCTGACATTACTTCTATCACTATCTACTAGATTCCAAAAAAGGGCACAAAAAATCATTAGAAAATTTTTTGGAGAAACGTCATTTATCAGAAAAGAAAATAATTTCGTTTGTATATTGAAGAAGAGCTCATATGTTCTGGAAAAATAGTTAAGAAACCTGGAAGGCCATATTCAACTGATAATTCACCCCATTCATTTCCTGTACATAGCAAAACATTTCAGATTATAAGTGAAATATTTCTGCTGTTTTGGTATTTCTAATTCACAATATAAAATATTTAATTTATTTTACAACAATGACGATTTACGAAAATAATTAAAAGTATGATATAATGGTTTGTTTTATACAATCTAATGAAAATCCGCAAGAAGCTTCGGAATTATATTTACAAATGCAGTGTTTGAAAACAAATTCAATATATTCCAAACATGAAGCTTTCAAAAATTCTTAAACCACCCCTGTCCATCACGCACTCTTCTTTTCCGGCGAGTTTTCTGCGTAAAATAAGATAGATAGCAGTTCAATATCAAATGCTAATGTATGAGCATTAAAAATCATAAATGTACTTCCCACGGCAGTGACTGATTAAATGGAGAATTTCTCTTTATAATCAGTTAGACTAAATAGTCCCAATTTCTTGCAACAATTAGTATTAGTGTAGTTACAATAAATAAACAAACATACAATCGAATTATTGCGCTTTGATTACATGCCAAAACCAACCAAGTACCTATAGAAATACGAAACCTCCTATCGAAGAACCCATAGATTTAAGGGAAGTAAGAAGTATAACTCAATTCTACAGGCAACATATTTTGAGTGCTATGTTTACGATTATCTCTTAGGTGTTCTTCATTTGTTCATATTAGATACCCAGAAAAAATGCAACCTTTCCCAGACATATTTACCCGCCTCAAATCAAATTTACTAGAATATGGACCATTATCCAGCCCCGTCTTAAGGCATATACCAAACAAGATAGAGAAAGAGAATAAACGTATTGGGTTATGTAGAAGCGACGCCTTCATCTTGCAAACAAATAGAGGAAGCAATGGGTGTATCCAAGTCTAATGCTGAGAGAATTTTGCGGAAATATAAGTATCATCCTTATAAATTCCAAATAGTTTAACATTTACAACCTGGCGACGCCGAGCGCCGAATGCTATTATGCCAATGGTATTTACAACAGATCCGTACCGATTAATATTTAGGAAGACTCGATATCGTGTGCGATGAATGTGCGGGAATTTTTAATCGCCATAATACAAGACTTTGGTCCGTCGAAAATCTACATTTAATCTTTGAGAGAGCACAACAGAGACGCTTCGGAGTTGGGGTCTCATGTTTTATTTTTGGAAGACGCATAGTCTACAGAATTACAACATGTCGGTGGTATCGAGAAATCCTTGAGGAATTTATTTCAGAACTGATGGAAAATGTTCCATTGGCCCTTTAAAATCCCGTTTATTTTCAACAAGACGGTGCCCTCAGCCACAACTCTGCCCGTTTGAGGCCATTTTTAGACGTTAACTTTCCTTAAAGATAGTTTTGTACCTACGGACCTATAAGATGGCCCCCTCGATCTCCGGATCTTTAAACTGTGGATTTTTTTATGGGGTTTCATGCAAAATAAAGTCTATAAAACACGATATCATTCTGTAGCGCAGCGTCGTGCAGCAATTGATTTAACTTTCCAAAGTTTGCAAGGAAGTCCTATAATTATTTTTTACGCTATTAGAAGGATAACGAATTTTGCTCACCACCTGTAGAGGGGTTGATCAATTTTTACCAAAAGCTCTTCAACTCTCCCTTTTATGCATAAGAATATATTTACCACATTTGGCCTCAATAGGTTCAGCGGTTTGACCGGAAATAAGCGCCCAGACGGACAGAGAGATCGACATCATGGAGATGACACATGATTCCGAGCCCTGATGCTTCAAACCGCGTATTTCCGCAAAAAAGCGGAGTCAATTTTGAAGTTGATGCATGATCCTACTTTTACTATGTAATGCGGGTGGTAAAAACTATATACAATAAAAGAAAAACGTAAATATTCTTTTAAAAAAATTATTTTATTAAATGTTCAAAGAAAACCACCATTTTGGGCCAAACTTTTATTTTTGTATTGTTCGCAACTACAGTTGGTATATAATGGTTCGCTGTCTTTACAATGTCTAGCGAAAACGATGCACGATACAAATGTATAAAAAATTACTAGTAAGCACTGAATTTTGAAAGTAGTTCAAATAGACTATTAATGATGATAGTCAACATCAGAATTAGAGCTACAAGTTTATAAAAAATTACTACTAAGCTCTGAATTTAGAAAGTAATATTAATGATGATGGTCAACATCAGAATTAGAGCCCCAAGTGTGTAAAAAATGATTACTAAGCATTGAAGTAGTTCAAATACACCATGAATGATGGTAGTCAACATCAGAATTAGAACCACAAGTGTATAAAAAATGAATACTAAGCTCTGAAATAGTTCAAATAGATTCTAGGTGATGGTAGTCAACATCAGAATTAAGAGTCGTAAGTGTATACAAAATGACTACTAAGCTCTGAATTTGGAAAGTAGTTCAAATAGAACATTTATGATGATAGTCAATATAAAAATTAGAGCCACAAGTGTGTAAAAAAATGACTACTAAGCATTGAAGTAGTTCAAATAGACCACGAATGATGCTAGTCAACATCAGAATTAGTGCCCCCAAGTGTATAAAAAATTACTACTAAGCTCTGAGTCTAGAAAGTAGTATTAATGATGATAGTCGACATTAGAATTGGAGCCTCAAGTGTATAAAAAGTGACTACTAAGCTGTGAAGTGGTTTAAATAGACCACATGAATGAAGGTAGTCAACGTTAGAATTAGAGCTACAAGCATATAAAAAAGGACTACTAAACTCTGAGTTTCGAAAGTAGTTCAAATAGACCATGATGTCAACCAGCGAATTGGAGATGCAAGTGTCTCATGCTGAAACATTTAATAGTGCCCTATAAAACGTTTCACTTCAAAAAAGAGAAATGCACAATATGTGGACCATTTTTTCGACCTACGGGTCTTGTCAGCATAGAAGTTTTCTCATTTAGAGACTTTGAACTGAAGACGATACAACCACGACTGCTATTTGGTTTTTAGTCGGTAATCGCGCCATCTCTACTTATAATTTCGAACCAAAATCTAAGGTTTACTGCCGTATCTGCATTAATTGCAGAATCGATTTTATAAACTCCGAGGTATGTTGGATAATAAATTTATTGAGCTCTTATTTGTATTAAAACCTTTTTTATTTATAATAAACTATGTAATAACCCAAATAAGAAAAAAATGTGTGCCTCTGGTGTCAATCTCTTTTGTCTAACATTAACTTTTATTTTTTCGGAACAACCAGGTGGAATGGGGTTGTGGTCGGCTAGTCCCAAAAATCTCATCAAGGTGTTTTTAAAAAATTAAAGCTGCTTCCTCAGGATCGGTAATACGAATGTTCAGCACTTTTGATTTAGTAAACTCGCATATTGAGAACTACTATTTTGTTCGAAGTATACGAAAATGCAGAAATAAAAAGATAGGTTAGGTAGCTTTGAGTGACATCATTTAAATGATGAAACCTGGCAACGCTGTAATTTATTATACCAATAATAAACACGACAACGTCTTATAGGTTAGGGAATTATGAAATTCAAATGAAAGATATTGATATGCGATGTTGCCAATAAATATTTCAGAAGAAATTTTGTTAATATAGTTTTTGTAATAATAAAATAACAATTTCGTTAGGTGTTGGATAATTTGTGGAACATTTCTTTGGCCTATGGTTCTCGTCAGCACAAAGACGTCAGAGTCTTTGAACTGAAGGCACAACCACGACTGCTGTTTGGTCCATATGTCGATAATCACGCCAACTCCACTTATAATCGCGAATCAAAAGCTCAGGTTTACCGCCGTATCCGCATTAACTGTAAAATGCTTTTTATAAACTGCTACTTAATTGCTGCTTTCGCAGAATTGGTAAAACGGATGCTTTAAATTCGAGAAAAATTTAGGTTGGTAGTATTGTGTGACATAAACTTACTCTACCTGTAATAAACACGACATTTTGTTATGGGTTAAGATAGTATTGGCGAGAATTACAAAATTCAAATGAAAGATATGGTTATGGTACATTTAACGATATGCTACGTTGCCATAAAGGAAGGCCTCAGTATTAATATTAGTAAAGCAGTGCTGGTTCCATTCACCAGGAGGCGAAAATACAAACCCTAACTCTTGAGTGGTACCCAGCTAACATTTTCCAAAGAAATTATATGCTTGTTATGAATAATGCTTTCTTTACCTTTTAACTGGTCAGAGGTAAACTAGAGTGGACTGTAAAACACTGATTTATTATTTTAATAGTTGTTAACACTTAGACTTAAAACGCAGAACTCAACTTACTGTCTTTGCGGGCTTTGCCGATACTAATGTTTATTCCCTAATAATGCTTTGCACAGAGAATGGACCTCAACTAGAAAAGAACACATCAGTGTAGCACACTGATAGATCGAAGGACTGGAGAGGGCCTAGTTTTAGGCTCTCATAACCCCTTGGTAAAAAAAACCCAACCGTATATCAAGCAGAAGTACATTCTATTTGTATCCAGTGGTGCCTCAAAAGGGACACCCCGGCGGCAGAAATCTAAATACTATCAGATAGCCCGGCAGCTGATGTCATATACTTGCAAGTCTAAGCTGACTTGGAAATGTAAACAATTTCTAAGACAACTGGAAGCAACAACAGGGTCACTATGATGTGGGTGCAAATCACAGGTGTGTTAGAGGAAATGAGGAAGCAGACAGCCTTGCCAAAGAAGAAGTAAACTCCGAATTCTTAGGTCCGGAACCTTTCTGTGAGAGTTTCAATGCTGGAAAAACGTTTTAATTAAATCTTTCTGAAATAAAATATCATGACAAAGACGAAGGTTGTAGGCTTACCAAGGAACTGCTACAGTATCTGGATAGCAAGGTAGCCAAAAAATACGTGACTATGAACAGGCAGAACCTGCGAACAGCCACGGGTATTCTGATTGGTCACTGCCACTTACGAAAACACCTCTACAGACTGGGTCTGTCTAACACCCCACTTTGTAGAGGATGTGAACAAGAAGATGAGACTGTCGAACACATTCTTTGCAAATGTCAAACACTCTCATTTTAGGTTTCAAGTATTCGGCGAGCACAGGCTAATATACGCCAGTATGAGGGAACTTAATTCAGGCGACGTTATCGCCTACTTCAAGGAAGTAGGCTGGATGACGAGCTAGAAGAAAGTTTTGAACCTCAGAAGGATGCACAATGGGCCAATAGTGGCCTAAGTGCTGTGGGGTAACCCAACCTTCAAACTTTTTCAGATACAGATACCATGACGAACACATGGCTGGTGAGCCTATCGCCAAGGAAAGTTAAACGCTTCTTGAATTAGACAAGGAAGACTTGAAATTGGTAAGGGTTTCCTCACTGGACACCGTCTTCTAAGGTATATATAATACTACGTTGCCAAGTTTCGTTAGATATCTTAATTGTACTAAACAAAAAAAGGAGAAATGCACAATCTGTGGACCATTTTTTTTTCGACCTATCGATCTCGTCAGCACAGAGGCGTGCTTTCTTATTCAGTCTTTGAAGATATTGGTACGATCCATTTGAAAATATGCGATGTTGCCAATTCTATTTCGGAGGTGCTAGGAACTAAATATTTCAGACGAAATTTTGTTTAGTGTTTTTTATATTAATTTTTATAGTTATAAAATATATTAATTAGTGTTTACCAAACATTTGTTTGAAAAAAAAAATTGACATGCAAATACCAAGAAAACTTCCCCAAATAATAATTTTGGTGTCTAGTTACAATTAATGACTTACCTTGTCTCTTTGTTCAGTTAATAACTCCTTGACGTGTTCGTGTTGCCTCTGCAATTCTTCTTTACGATTTTCGAATAATTGGCCCAATTTTTCACGTTCTGAAACACCTCTACCTACCACGGCAGTAACCGCTTCTCTTTTAACGCGCGTAAATTGTTCCCGGTTTCGATGTTTTTTAGCTAAAGCCTTAACTTCTTCTCGATGATCGGCTTGAAGTTTTCTCATCAGTTCGGAAGTTTCCTTCTCGAATTGTTCCTAATCGAAATAAAAAAAACGTTTCTGATATAATATAACCTAAACATTTCCAACCTTACCTTTAATAATTTCAACTGATTAGACTGTGACGTTTTCATCACTTTTTCAGCAACATTGTATATAACATCATGGTATTTTTCTCTTAGTTCTTTTTCTTGTGTAACAAATTCTTTATTTACAGCTAATAATCTTTCCGAATGACTTCTAGGTATCGCTGGTTTTTCCGCTTCGGCACCGCTATTCTCTGGACAATCCGTTACACTCGTTAAGGGTTCTGCACTTGTAGATTCCGTATAAAACACAGCACTAACTCTTAAAGAAGAAGATGTACATCAATAAATACACTTTCTTCAAACAAACAAAAATTTATTTATACAAATTGTCGAAAATTGTATTGAGTATTATAGAATCATAATGTTTAATGCGAGTATTCAAGGACACAATAAGGAGATAAATAATAATAGAAGTGTCCGACATAGTCAAGCGGAATGGTGATCTGTCTGTTAACCAAGGCATCAGGGTTTTAACTTGTGTCCGGACAACATCGAAAATAAAAATTCGGCGTGCCACCTGTCGGAAGGCAATTGCATGTCCCTTCTGTCTATCTGTGATAATTGGAGAGAGGTCACGGACATGATACAAGAAGAAGAATCAACAATGCTCAGATCCCACAGCCAATTCAGCAAAACATTTGAGTATCCTATAAATTTAGATACAGTGCCAAATCCATGAGATCCACGTAGATTAAAATTTACTGGCTAATTAGAAGAAATTCAAAACTATCCTTGTTGATTTGCAAACAAGTCCTACAACCTGTCTAGATCTATAGCTTCCAACTCTGAGGGTGGAATGGATATGGTTGATCAGCAAATTAGTCACAAGGAAAGACTCCTACCTTGTAAAGATCGAGACAATATAGCCCATCGAAAACTTGAATCTGAATAAAGGAAGAGGATCACACCTTTTGAGTTACTGTAGTGATAGAGGAAGTGAGAGGTCGCCTAAGACATGGCACTGAAAGCAGAAATGATGTGGAAAGCGAAACATAGTGCTATAGTTACTTTATGTAGTTAATTATTCAAATTTAAGGAGCATTAGTGTGTTAGCCAAGTTTTTATAGTATTTTAAGTTGATTTTACTCATTGTTCGAATTTTTGATGTTCAGAATGTCTTGCAATGAATGTTTTAATAAAAAAGTTGCAGGGGGTTTTAAATAATATAATTTGGCGAGGAAATAAAGAACTAAGAGAGTCGAAATCTCCTGGGTTATTTTAGCATTCGCTTTCAAAAAGTACCTAGAAAAAATGTAAATACTTTGTATCTTATCAAAATTGTGCAGTGTGAAATGCATTAGGAAAAAAATCCTAACTTGGTTATAAACACCTGGAATTGGCTCAAATGATGGTCACGGTGGTTTTCGATGTCTCGGTTCCTGAATATGGCCTCCAAATTGAACCATCGCCCACCTGGACACAGTATAGCTGAGGAATATCATCGCCTCAGAGGCTTCCCCTGAAATTCACTCTCAAATGAAACGAAACTTCTCCCCTGGCGATTTTTCAGGTGGTTGATTTCAAATCTGGCATCGGTCCTACTCTCCAGAACCTGGCTGTGGACGTCATCTCCGAAAGTTTTCCGATAAATTTTGAGTTAACAAACCAAAAATCTTGCCAGAGGGATTTTGAGGGCGCTCATTCCAAATCTGGCATCGACGACCACATTTCGGATACCTGGTGAATTGGAACCTATGTAAGGACGTCATTTCCGTTAAATTTTAAGCCAACGAATTGAAAATGTTATCGGGAAGGTTTTGGGGGACGTTCATTCCAAATCTGACATCAACGACCACTCCCCGAATATCTCGTGCACTAGAACCTGGATGTCATCTTCGAGTGATTTCCGGTAAATTTCGATCAAACGAACCGAAAATCTTGTCAGTGGATTTTCGGCAGCGCTCATTCAAAATATGGCATGGGCGACCACCCCCGCAGGATACCTGGTGTACGGGAAACTGAATATCGACGTCACTCCCAGGAATATCGATAAAAACTAAATCTTCCATATAGTTCAGACTATTATTATTAATGCAATACCTGTTTGGAATCGTTGATCTTATTTGAGGTGTGCAAGGTAAAAAGAGAGGAAATGTATTGAACGAATAGAGTCTCTGAATGTATACAAATCAATATCATTTATTTCCAAATTAGTTAACATATCTAACACTTTAATTCACTTAAATGTAATTCAACTCAAATTTAACCTTCTGTAATTAACATCAATAACTTGAGTTTGAAGTACTAAATATCATTTTCATCATCAACTGACGCATCACTGTTTTCTTCATCAGTTTCTTCAGCAGCGGAAGCATTTACTATGCCGCTCGGCTAAGTTCGGAGAACATACCGGAGATTACCTCGTCATTGTCTTCTTCGTGAAAAGACTCGGGAAATCTCTGTGACTTGAACAGCACAGTGGCGATATTCGGGCTTCGAAGCACCAGGTACCTGGTGGGTGGTCGTCGATGCCAGATTTGGAATGTGCGCCGCCCTAAACCCTACTGATAAGATTTTCCATTCGTTTGCTCGAAATTTACCGAAAACTCACAGAGGTGACGTCCAGGGGCACCGTCCAAAACCCCCCTGATACGATTTTGGGTTCGTTTGGTGGATATTTACCGGAAAGCTCCCGGAGATGACGTCCGTGTTCCGGTGCAACTGTTATCCGGGGGGTTATCGTCGATGCCATATATGGAACGAACGCCCCCCAAAACACCTTTGATAAAATTTTTGGTTCGTTTGCTGGAAATTTACCGGAAACTCTCGGAAATGATGTCCGGGGATGCCAGATTTAGAACGAACGTCCCTGAATAATCCACTGATAAGATTTTCGGTTAGTTTGCTCGAAATTTACCGGGACATCAGGTATCCGGAGGAGGGGTGACCAACGATGCCAGGTTTGGAATCAGCGACCCGGAAAACCGCCAGGGGGAAAAGAGAGGGATTTTCGGCGGCACCTATCCCAATTCTGACCTCCCGGAATATCTGGTGCACCGAAAGCTGGACGTCATCTCCAGGAATTTTCCGGTAAATGTCCACCAAACGAGCCGAAAATCGTATCAGGAGGGGTTTCTACGGTGTTCCTGGACGCCATTTCCGTGAGTTTCCAGTGAATTTCGAGCAAACGAACGGAAAATCTTATCAGAGGTGTTTTGAAAGTCGTTCGTTCCAAATCTGGCATCGACGACCACCCCCAGATACCTGGTGCTTCGAATCCCGAATATCGCCATTTTTCTGCTCAAGTCACAGAGATTTCCCGAGTCGTTTCACGAAGAAGGCAATGACGAGGTAATATCCGGTATGTTCTCCGAACTTTGCCGAATGACATAATAAATGCTTCCGAAATTAAGGAAAATAATGAAGAAAGCAGTGATGCGTCATTTGATGATAAAAATGATAATTAGTACTTCAAACTCAAGTAATTAATGTTGATTACAGACGATTAAATTTTTGAAATAAACGATATTGATTTGTTATTGAAATAGAAATTGCATACATCCAGAGCCTCTATTCATTCAATTCACATCCTCTCTTTTTACCTTGCATTCTTCAAATAAAATCAGTTGCACCAAATATATTGAAGAATCAGTTTTTACCGATATTCCCGAGGATGACGTCGATATCCGGTGCACCAGGTATCAAGGGGGTGGTCGTCGATGTCAGATTCGGAACGAACGCCCCCCTAAACCCGCCGATATGATTTCCCGTTCGTTTACTCGAAATTTACTGGAAACCCACGGAGATGACGTCCACGTTCCGGTGCACCATAATATATTCGGTTCGTTTGCTCCAAATGTACCGGAAATCTTTCGGAGATGACGTCCAGGTTCCGATGTACCAGGTATCCGGGGGGTGGTTGTCGATGCCAGATTTGGAACGAACGCCCTCCCAATAAGATTTTCGGTTCGCTTGCTCGATATTTACCGGAAAACTGTCTGAGATGACGTCCAATTTCCGTTACTCTAGTTATCCGGGGGTGGTCGTCGATACTATATTTGGAACGAAAGCCGCCGAAAATCTCTGATAAGGTTTTAGGTTCGTTTGCTCGAAATGTACCGGAAATCTCTCGGAGTTGACGTCCAGGTTTTGGTGCTACAGGTATCCGGTGGTGGTCTTAGATGCCAGATTTGGAACGAACGCATCACAAAACGCCCCAGCTAAGATTTTTGGTTCTTTTGCTCGAAATTTGTCGGAGATGACGTCCACGTCTAGGTTCCGATGTACCAGGTATCCGGAGAGTAATCGTCGATGCCAGATTTCGAACGAACTCGTTGATAATATTTTCGGTACGTTTGCTCGAAATTTACCGGAACATTGTCAGATATTACTTCCAGGTTTCCGTACTTCTGGTATCAGAGGGTGGACGTCGGTGCCAGATTTAGAATGAACGCTTCAACAGATGATTTTCGATTCGTTTGCTCGAAATTTTCCGGAACGTCCAGTCAAAGTTCCCTGCACCAGGTTTCCGGGGGGTGGTCGTCGAAACCAGATCTAGAACTCACTGACAAAATCTTCGGTTCGCTTGCTCGAAATTTACCGGAATACTCGGAGATGACGTCCAGGTCCTGGTGCTCCAAGTATCCGGCGGTGGTCGTCGATACCAGATTTGGATCGAACGCTTCCCTAACCCCACTGATAGGATTTTCATTTCGTTCACTCGAAATATACCAGAAAACACTCGGAGATGACGTCCAGGTTCCGGTGCTTCCGGTATCCGGAGGTGGTCGCCGATGCCAGGTTTGGAATCAGCGACCCGGAAGCCAACCGGGGGAGAAATTACGTTTCACTCGAGAGTGATTTTCAGGGGAAGCTTCGGAGATGACGTTCAATAGCAATCCTGAGCTCCAGGTGGATGTTGATTCAATTTGGATGCCACATTCAGGATCAGACTCGAAAGCCCCCAGGAACACGATTTGAGCCCATTCCAGGTGTATTTTGCATTGCACAAATTCAGTTTCTGATTTTGATAAGGTACAAAGTAGGTACATTTTTTCTAGATATTTTTAGGAACCAAATGCCAAAAAACCTCATCTCAATCCGTTTTGAACTCAGTTTTTAGTGGTTCAGTGCTTCCTTTCCTCATCTAAATATCATTATCAACTCCTTTACAAAGAAAACGAATTACTTCCCTGGTAAAAGACAATGAAATTTGAAAAAAGTCTTGTTGACATCAGTGACTGCGTTGTACATTGGATTAACTTATTTGTTTCTTTCTGTAACATGTACCTGTCGATGAGTAACGAATTGTGAAAGAGAAGAAATTCCAGAAAGATCATGTAAAGACAGGTATATTCAAGAAAGGAAGAAGTTCTAGAAAAGGAAATATAATACTGTTACATCCTTGGCCAAAGAAAATTTATTACTCTACAGGTAAAAGACAAAGAAGTTATGTTGACATCAGTGACTGCATTATACAGTAGGTTAACTTATTCGTTTCTTTCTGTAGCATGTACCTGGAGATGAGAAACGAATTGTGAAAGAAGAAGTTCCAGAAATATTACATATAGTCGGGTATATTCGATAATGTGGAAGAAAAAGAAAGTTTCGAATATTCTGGAATAGTGTCAGGCATAATATGTAAAATACGGTTGCACTGGAGGTTATGTTTTGTATTGGTGTAAATAATTGTCGGTTTGACATATTTTTTATTAAAAAATAATATTCGTAATAATGTTTGAGACTCATGGTACTTACATATTTTTACTGGATAATCTCTTGACGAGTTTCATATTGGAGAGTTTCGATTTTTTTTCCGAAAAGTCTGCGGACTTTTGCGTATTCAAAGACATTTTCTTCTTCTCGTGTTTCCGACGTAAGTTTTCCAATTTTTTCTCCAGTTCCAATTTCTTTTCTTTAACTAATTTATTTTCCAACAATCTCTCCAACGATTCGGCCACCAATTCTTCTATTTTCTCATCCTTAATCTCTACAGATTTTGTAGTTACGTTATTTTCTACGGGGGTTGTCGTAGAAATTGCAACGGGTATTACGGTTATTTCGTTATCGGTCGTAGATTCAACGGACATACTTCCAGTAGTTATCGAAACTCTTTGCACGGGACTACCGTTGGTCGTCACTTCCTTACTCATTCTGGTTAACGTACTCTTCTTCTGTTCTTCGGTACCTTCTGCGGGTTCCATATCGTCGGTCAGTACGGAAAGTTGTTGAGCGCGTTTTTCTAAATCGCTCTGATATTTGATCGGATTCGCCAAAGCCTCGGCAAAATCTGACAAACCGTCGGGAACGTAGTCCTTGACGACTATTTCTAAGAATAGCGTAGCCAACGGCAACGGTTGACCCAATTCTGTGCGTAGATTAACGTGGCGGTAACCTGGACACAGACCGACCACGGGAAGAATTCGATGCCCGATGAATTTGCCTGATTCTTCATAAGCTACGATTCGGATTGAAGCTAATTCTGGCAGTACAACCTAAAAATTCAAATCTTTATAACTATATCATATCATTGATATTGACAAATATTCAAGAAAACTAATTTTTCAAAAATGTTTAGTATAATAATTAATACCTTTTTGAAAACGAAGGGATCCTCTTCATAAACTGGATTGATCCCATTATTAGGTATAACCTTGGTTCTGAATCTCTTCCTCACAGTATCGGCAGGTAAACCATACATTTCTACTTCGACGTAAGTCCCTACTCTCTTATCGGTCAGGAATTGTCCTGATATCACAGTTATTTTTACAGTACCCGCTATAATACCATCGACGGTAGATTCCGCGAAAGGATAGAATCTTCTATCTGTGCGTCGCATAAATTCCGGCTTTAGCAAATAACCGCATCTGAGGTTGTATTCGAATATTCCCAGATTCAACTGCATAGCTGAAAATAAAATAGATATAAGTCACGGTGTATACTTGGTAACATTGTGAAATTACTAAAGATTGTTTAATATACCAAGGTGTAAACATGGACACATTGTGTGTAGATACGCAAAGCCGGTACGGGGACGGAACTGGGCCAACTTGATGACGTAGCCAAAGCGCCATCTGTTGTGAGACGTAAGCACGTACCACTGGCATTGAACGTATTTACTGACAGAATGTCAATACTTTAAAATATAACAACTTTATCAAGCGATTCTAATTGACAATATAATTTAAAAAAAATATGACAGATATTGATATAGATAATACAAATTCTCACGCGACAATTTCGACCTTACGACCCACACTGAATCTCAATTCTTACATTCGTAATCACTTTTATAAATTTGGTACATATACAGTTTCATTTCAATCCAAAGGCATACTTCGTAGGGCAGTTTCAATAGTAACGTAAATCCATAGCTTCATTTTTGACAGGTACGAACCATAGACTTATATACATTCTAAAAATATCGCAAGCATCATCAATTAAAAGATTCCTTCTCGGCCGCAATTATATCTTTGTTAGAAACAATACCGACTTTGGTACAGTTCGTACCAGCACAAACTGTAGATACGACGTTGCATGGGAGACTATTCTTCCTGTAACCGCACAAAGAAGAAGAACCGCAATCGCCGTCAACCCAAGAAATGATAAAAATTGTCCAGTGAGGGATCAAAGTAATAAAGAATCTACCAACGGAATACTTTGATTTTTAATTCATTGAACATTTAGTTTGACTCATATATTTATTAATCATTTATTGAAGGAATATTTAACTGACGGCAAAATTTCCAGAAAACTCCAGGGGATGACGTTACAAGTCAGATCGTCCGGTGCACCAGGTCCTCCATGGCGGGTTACTGATGTCAAATTCGTGAAGAGCGACCCGAAAAATTCCCGGACGACGAATTTTTAGTGATTCAGTTAGTTGTTCTAGCAAAACTCCACGGGATGACGTTTTAAGTGAGGTTCTTCAGAGCCCCAGGTCTTCCGGGGCGGGTTACTGATGTCAAATTCGTGACGAGCGACCAGAAAACTCCCTGGACGACGAGTTTTCAGCGATTCTGTTAGTTGTTCCAGTAAAACTCCAGTGGATGATGTTACAAACCAGGTCGTCTGTTGCACCAGGTTCTCCAGTATGGGTTACCGACGTCAAATTCGTGACGAGTGATCCGAAATACCCGCGGACGACGAGTTTCCAACGATTCGGTTAGTGGTTCCAGAAAAACTCCATGCGATGACGTTACAGTCATGTCGTACAGACCCTCAGGCGTCAGATTCGTGGCGAAGGCCCTGAAAAATCCCCGGACGACGAGTTTTTAGTGATTCAGTTGTTCTAGCAAAGCTCCAGGAGATGACGTCATAAGTCGTTCGGAGCCCCAGGTCCTCCGAGGCGGGTTACCGATATCAAATTCGTGACGAGCGACCCGAAAAAACCTCGGACGACGAGTTTTTAATTCAGTTAGTTGTTCTAGCAAACCTCCAGGGGATGACGTTATAAGTCGAGTCGTTCAGAGCCCCAGGTCTTCCGGGGTGGGTTACCGATGTCAAATTTGTGCCGAAGTACCATAAATATCCCCGAACGACGAATTTTCAGCGATTCGGTTAGTTGTTCCAGCATAACTCCAGGGGATGACGTTACAAATCAGTTCGTTTGGTGCATCAGGTTCTCTGAGGCGGGTTTCCGATGTCAAATTCGTGACAAGCGGCCCCAAAAATCACCGGACGACGAGTTTTCAGCGATTCGGTCAGTGCTTCCAGCAAAACTCCAGGGGATGACGTTACAAGTCATGTTATCCGGTGCACCAAGTCCTCCGGGGCGGATCGAAGTAATAAAGAATCTTCCAACGATTTTTAATACATTGACTCATATATTTATTAACATTCATAGAACAAACATTTAACTGACGGCAAAATTTCAAGAAAACTCCAGAGGATGACGTTACAAGTCAGGTAGTTCGGAGCCCCTAGGTCTTTCGCGGCGGATTACCGATGATAAATTCGTGACGAGCAACTCCTAAAACCCCCGGACGAAGAGTTTTCAGCGATTCGGTTAGTTGTTCCAATAAAACTCCAGGGGATGACGTTACATGTCAGGTCAACCGGTGCACCAGGTCCTTCGGGGCACCAGGTCCTCCGAGGCAGGTTACCGATGTCAAATTCATGACGAGCGACCTAAAAAAACCGGGCACGAGTTTTTCTTGATTTATCCGTAAGTTAAACGGGAACTACAGGTGATGAGATTCCTAGTGCCGTCCTGACCTGCAGGTGTACCAGAGTCTAATTTGGACAGGATATTCAGATTTCGCGACTCGAAAATACCCGGGTGCAAAATTTCGCATAGTTCGGATGTTTTTTGTAGTAGATATGATTTCATGAATTCAAACAATGCACTTTTCAATGCAGAAGTTTTCTTAATGAGTTGAAGGAATGCAAAAAACCGCATCTCAATGAGTCTCAGTGCCCAAATTTCCTGGGTTTTGGGGATTTTTTGACAAATTTCCTCGCCTAAACACAATCATAATACCTTATTGATATTGAATGAACTTGTTTACGACTATACCTTGTATAATGAATGAACGTCATAACATTCATAGTTTATCTCACTCCAATATGCTAATATGCCTTTTTGAATTAATGTTCTTTACGACTATACCTTGTATACTTTTTTACATAATCATCATAGTTTATCTCACTTCAACATACTTGTGCCCTTTTAATGATCTTCATTACGACTACACTGTATAATTAAATCATATTTTTTTTCAATCTTCATGATGATTATACCTTGTATAATGAAGGATCATCTACATCATGATTATGAAGAAATGTGTGTAGCTTATCCACTTGCATTTCATCAACAAGTATATGGTGACTTCATAGCGCAATGGTAGGTATGTATGCCAGGGTCTCTGGTTCGAATCCTTGCGCTGCTAATTCAACGATTTTTTAATAAATATTATTATAAGCTCACTTCCGGTATACTCTATTATTTAATTTCCAAAAACCCCTACCGACGAATATTTATTTCCCCTCCATAAACGGCTTTGCTTTTCGAATATTGTGAAATTACTAAAAAATTAATATGTTGAGGTGTAGATAAGGCAACATTGTAAAATTACTGAATATTTGAATGAATGAATGGCCGGGTCGGGCATTTAGGCCACTTCTGATCCTTTTTACCATTCCCCAGTTTCTCCCCCTTTACTTCAATCGTTCGGTCTCCTTTTAAAACGCCTCGACTTACGTTGACGTCTTTTAGGGAAAGGGAATGTTGATTTTCTTCTTCAATTCTATCCACACCAAAGATTTCATTTCTAAGCTGTCTGTATACCTCACAGGTGCCGAGAAAGTGGTGAAAGGATTCCTCCTCCTCGCAATATGGGTCTGAAATAGTCTTTAACAGATGTAAGTGTCTTTTAAGTCCCGACTGGCGAGTCAATACACCAATTATCAGTCGTAGCTGTGATATGGGTTTATCCAGCAGCCACCTTGTCCTTGTTGTATCCGGGTAGGCGATTGTTTGTTTCGCCTGCCTGAGGTCGTTGCAGTCTTTCCAATATTTCTCGAGTCTTCCCTGGGCCCATTCTTTGAGCATGGTTGAAGTTTGAGCTTTATTCAACCCTATTATTGGTTTGGGTCCACATCAGAACATGTTGGCACCTCGCCTGGCAATCTGGGTCCTGGTAACAGTAGGGTAACTTCTCATTCTGAAGCCAGGCTATCCAGAGGGACTGCGCATTCCAGAACCAGTACTTTGACTATCCGATCAAATGCTAACAGGACTTCTACATGCGTCACGTTCTGTTATTTGCTCTACGGCTTTCAGGATGGCAAATATTTCTGATTGGAAGACCGTGGAGTATTTACCCAGAGCATAGCTCTTTTACACTCATATGTCCTCTATCAGGACACCTACTCCCGACCTTCCTTCCATGCGGGAACCGTCTGTAAAGCACATGATGCTTCCGGGTGGAAATCCAACTTCTTCATCATTTCACTGCTCTCTTAGTGGAATGATGACTTTGAACTTGTTGTCTGTCCTCTCATTGTCTTTTTTTAGAAAGTATTAAGAGCTAAAAGTAGTTGCGTTTCTGTTCTTTTGGTTACTATTGTGTGGCCTTTGTCACCCCTTTCCAGTGCCTGTTATCCCGCAATCTTACAAAGCCCGCCACTGCGCTCATAATAATCCATATGGACAGATGCGGCAATCCTAGGAGGACATCAAGCATAGCTGTGGGTGTTTTCCTAAAAACTCCTGTAACTCCTAAGCTCGCTACTCTCTGGATGTGCGCCAGCTTGTGGGACACCCATTGCATCTCCACAACCGGCCACCAGACCACGGAACCATATTAGATCCTAGGACTTATGACCGCAGTGTAAAATCAGTGGGCCAGAAACGGCTTTGCTTATTTAATATTATGAAATTACTGAAGGCAACTTTGTAAAATTACTGATGATTGAATATGTCAAGGTGTACATATGGCAAGAGTAAAATTACTGTAGATTGAATATGTCAAGGAGTGAAATTACTGAATTTCAAAATAAACATCATTATACTGACCAGTGGTAATGATTTGTTTCGAGATATACTGGCCAGCATCTTGACTTCTTATTTCCTTTATCTATCAGAAATAATAATGTATACTTTGTCGAGATGCCATTATTTTGAATTTAACAAACTTACACCCTGGGGTAAATAGCGGGACGCCAGCTCAAAATGGCGTCGGATTCATGACGTCATTGCCACTAGCCATGTACTGATGTAAATTTCGGAATACATGCTTAATATGTTATGATGTAGAAATGCCAACACTGTAAAACGGCGGAAGATTTAGTTTACTCCAACATGACTGTCCTAAAGAATTTTTTGTTGCTTTTTTTAACGTTTGATTCAAGCACTAAGATAATAATCCATTTATATAACGTAAAGAGGATATAAAATAAAACATTTTCGGCCATTTAGAAAAATGCAAATTTAACTCTGTGGAGATAAAGAATTAGTATCATACATTTGGCAACACTGTAACTCATTCTATTAATAATAAAAAGTCGATTTATTATAGGTTAAGGAATTATAACATTCAAATAAAATATATTGGTATGATCAATTATACCAACAGCCGAAAAATAAATTTAACGATATGCTATGTTGCCAAGTTTAACTGTATTTCAGATAATTGGGAATAAATATTTGAGACGAAATTTTCTTAAAAAATAATAAAATTTTATGGTGATTAAATATATTAATTGATTTTATTAAACTATTAATAATCATCGAATTGATACTATTATATTTTATTTGAGGTAACTATGTATATATTATTTCTTACCTAAATCTAAAGTTTGGTAATTTAAAGCTACCAATTGACAGCCTGCATTCCAAAACACTTGCGGCATAAAATTTGACGAATCGAAACGTGTGCCAGCCGGATACACTCGACTTAATTGGTGTTTATTGTAGTTGACGAATTGAATGGGGTATTCTTTAAGTAAAGATGTGGCTTGTTTCTCATCGAACGATGACATCTCGTAACTCCGATTTTTCTCTAAAATATTTTGATATGGTAATAATATGTTAACTAACCTAACCTAACTAGTCACTTACTTTTAGCGGATTCGAAGCTTGAAAAATGTACCGGTTGTACGTAATTGACTAGCGCTGATATTTCGGCTCCAGCTTCAGTTTCCGTAGTGGGAGTCTTACTTTCACTTCCATCAGCGTTTCCTTCTATGGGAACGTCCGCCTCTACGATCTCTCCCTCCTCGTCAGTTGAGGTATCTTCGTCTTCTGTACCAGTAGACTCCTTAGAACCCTGTAAGATTATTATTCTATGATAAGGGCAGAGAACCAAGTCTTGTTTTGTCAATGAAAAGTTGTTGAATATAATTGCCTATGGAGAGGTTAAAGAAAACAAAAACTAGTACTTAGCTTAAATCTAAACTATGGATTAAAAATATAGGAGTCTATTTGGTTTCTGAAACTATTCATATGTTCTCTTAGACTATTTAGCACAGAAAGACATAACTGTTTATAACTAAAAGTATCATCAAGGATAAAATTCCCAATGAACATCATGGAGTATATGAAATCCCTTGCTTAGATTGTCCCCGTACATACATAGGTCAGACCAACCGACGTATCTCCATTAGAGCAAAAGAACACGCATTGTCTGTCAGAAATTCCACCTTGGCCCAACATCGTGTCCAAACAGGGCACACAATCAATTTCGATAAAACCGTAACTATCGCCCCAACTCGTTCCTTCAAGTCCAGAATAATTCGAGAAGCTATCGAAATAGAAAAACGTCCAAACTGTTTAAATACCAGGGACGACAGCCAGAGATTGCCATCAACCTGGAAACATCTTCTCCACCCGCCCCATTCCAATACCACCTCACCGCCTTCCACCATGGCCTGCGCCAAAAATAATTTCCCCTCTAAAATACCCCGGGATAACGAACGTCCTATATCTGTTACCATTCCCGCCAGCACCACACGCATCGCGCGCTGCAAAAAGACCATACCCTCCGCCAATAGGTCCTCCATAAATACACGGTCCAAATAAATTATCGGTCAGTCGGTTTCAAGCCAGTGGTGAGTGTTAGTGTTTTACCTGGTAAGCAATTTTTATAATTTTTATTTAATTTTTATTTTTATGTTCTTTTCGGTGGAATTCCAATGAGTAGGCAGATTGAGGTCTTGGAATTAGTCGAAGGGGGTGATTCGTTGCGTAGAGTAGGCAAATATATATATATATATATATATATATATATATATATATATATATATATATACCCCCACAGGGGTTCGCACTGCGAATACGGGCTTGGCGAGCCCAAGGTACCCTAGCTAGGCTCACATCTCACTCCCAAGGTGTGATCCGTCCCTAAACCCTTAAAATCCACAATTCTTATCCTCCCCGATGCCATTAGGTTTGCGAGGGCTAGGGGCTTCCTTCTTCTATCCTTTCCACACTGTGGAGTTATCAGTCTCCCATCCAGCGCGTCCCCAGATGGCGGATGGGGGGCTGGTTTCTTAAGTGTCTTCTAATTTCCAATTCATCAAGGAAATCCAGTTCTTGTTTCTTATCACAAATATGTAGTACTTCTAGTTCTGTGTTAGGTATCAATGAATGTCTGGTGTCAAGTAGATGTTTTGCATAGTGGGATTTATCTGGTTGTGGTGGTTAAAGGCCTGTTTTTTTTGTAAAAATAATGCATTATTTTAAAACAGACTCACCAATAGTCTGGACTAGGAACTGCTATTTGGACCAATTCTAAATACAATTCAGAAATCAGGATCTTTTCATTTTCCGAATTACGAATATTTTTTCCAAAACACGCAATTTACAATAGTTGGTAACCGAATAACAGTTTATAATATTAATTACACTATTCAAAATACTATGGGCAACCTTTCTAATATTTGGAAGCTCTTTAAATTTATATGTTCTCCGTTTGGGATATCAATTCAGACTGACTCTACTTTTTTCAATTAACAAACCATTATAAATTAGTTACACATTTTCTTCTTTAAAAAAAAACTAAACTTGTTTTCTGACCTGTATTGTTTACTTTCCAAAAATTCTATATAAAAATTGCGATTTGTTCTTCTTTTATTATTAATGAATATCTACCGGGACATCTGATCTCAACTTGGAATAGTTCTTTTATATTATGACATGACTTGTCTATTATTTATTATACTCTGTGTGAAATGTCATATGTAACTAAATCAATCCAAATTTGACACATACTGGGTAAATCAAACATGTTGAATATCACAGGGTATACCAAAAGTATTGAATCTCATACATAAAATAAAAGATTTTTTATTAAACTTTAAATAGAAGAATTATATTAATATATATTAGAACAGTTCCCTTATTTTAAATTTTAAAGAATTTCATTTTAATATTTTCATGTGCAATACTTTTGAACAACCCAGGATTATCTATGTAATTAATATGTTGAAAAACCCATTATATGTAAGATTTGGCACTATTTAATTTCCGATGACATTTACATGTCACAATTGAAGAATATATTTAAAATTAAAAACAGATGTCACTGTGGGCATTTTACTGGTAAATAAAAGAAATCCAAATCTATCTTTAGCATGAAAATAACAAATTCAGTTTTTTTAAAAAGAGAAAAGTTTGTAACCACAGTATAATGTGGTTATTTTATTTATAAAAAATAGTTAGTTGAATTTGAGTATCCGAACGGATAACATCTCGTTCAAGATTTCTCCAAAGAATTGTAAATTGGTATATTATAGTAATTTGAATATTGTAATTAATTGGTATAAAGTTTTATTCGGTACACCCAATATAAATTCAGTGCGTGTGTTTTTTTTTGGCAAGTTATTCATCATTTGAGGATAGTGAAAGATCCTGAATTCTAAATTGCATTTGGAATTGTACGAGTTTGCTATATTTTCCCATCCATATGGTGAGTCCATTCCAGATTAAAATAATGCATTATTTCATATAAATTATCAGGCCTTTAAATTAAAATTAACAATAGATGCATCTCAACATAAATTTATAAATTTGATTTCAAAATAATAAAGAGTAATAAGTATACGTATCGAACAAACAATTAAGAGAAAATACGATAACAAAAATTCAGGACTGTGATCGAGCATTTGATATTTGCCAATGCAGGTGACAATTAAAAATAATTTGAATAATTCTTAAAATAGATATTAGGTATTCTAGTTCGTAATTTATTTAATTTGTATTTGATAAGTTTTTGTTGTGTTAAAAAAAGGACAACTAGGATTTGTTTCACGATTCGGTAATTGTATATACACTTTTGAATTTTAACTTACTGTTAATTCGTTTATAATATATTTGAGGAAGTTTGTTCAAAATTAAATTTATTTACTCAATAAAATTTTTATTTCCGACAGTGACATTTGGTTGATTTTTAGCGACATATAATTTCATTGAAATATAGTAAGTGACATAAAGCAATTAAATAGCCTGTATAATCTAGAATCAACAGTTACATGATACTACTGGTTAGAAAATCAGGAACAAGAATTATAATTAATATTTAATTTGGATAAAACTTAAAGATTATAAACAAATTTATTTTGATAGCGCATTGAACCCACCCTGAGATAAGAGTAATTAGAATATTTCTACAGTAAATTTAACTTTCAATAAAATAAAAATTTTGATAGCCGGAAATTAGTGACAGTGTCAATTTTGAAACATATAACATACAGTGCATTATGCCGTGTGTACAATATATATTATAATTTTAATATAGTTTGACAATTGATTTTCTTCCCTTCTTACCCCCCCCCCCATTGCTCCATATTTTTTACCAGTATCCAACTGCATATTTTTTTCTTTTTCTTATTCAAACCATTGACAGTTTTTTTTGTAATTGAGCTATTTCCAATTTAGACTTTTATATAAATTTATTTTATACTTTAGATATACATAAACTTTTTTATAAATTAATTTTCTTATATTTCATTTAATATTCGTTATTTTTTGTAGTCACTTAACAAATTCATATTTTTTCTTTGTCATATTGAATTTGTTTTGCAAAAGAAATATTATTAGAATATTTTTGAGGTAGGTTTATCTCTTTTTTCGAATTTTCTGATTTTTCAGAGTTAGGCTTGGGTAACATCAGATGGCGCCCTAAGTAAGAGACTATCAAGTTAAAGAAATATAGTGATCTACAACAGTCATCACTGTAAGCTAGCTGAAGTCTAGTTGCCACCAGACAGCCGAAAAAATACATTTTACTTATCCTTTAGTTGTTTTTTATTTTTGATATAGATTGTGAAAGTAGGAAAGTAACATTGTAACATGGTACAAAGCCATAAGAGAGAAAATATACCAACTTTCGTTTCACACATTACACCATTTTAAGCAATCATGGATTGTGTTTTTAAAGTATTTATGAATGAAAAGTTTTGTCTACTTGTATTTAATAGTCTAAGGTTATAACTTTTTAAATACCCTGTATAACATATTACAACTTTATATTATTGTAACGGGGAATAATTTGGAATAAAGTACAGAGTGTTTCATTTAACAAAAATAAAACAACTTTGATGTGATACAGTGGATATTTGTCAATAATTACATTATAACAGATAAAAATGATTTTTTCACAAAACTTGATCACCCTGAAGATATGGAAGAGAATTTAAACCCTAAAGTCTTCATCCTAGTTATTAAGAAAATGGTTTTCTAAATATATTTTTACCTGTCTAGCTTGAAGCGGAGGGGCATGTTGGGCAACATCTCCATTAGTTTTGTTTTCAACATTTCCAGATTTTTCCGCCTGATCAAGATTATCAGTATTACATACATTCTCCGTACTTTCAATAATTTCGACAGTTTCATCAGGTGGTATTTCAGGAGCTGGAGTCACAGTTCGCTTATGATGATGGTGATGGTGTTTCTTCTTATTCTTTATTATAATCTTCCTTTTAAGTACCGAAGGTGGTGGAAGAGGAGTACCTGTAAAATACATATCGCATATTATATAATAAATATAAACAAATATATTAGATACAAACCTGGTTCTAATTTGTAATTTTCTAATGGGGTTTCTAGTAACATATCACCGAATATATCCCGACAGTAATTCGCTATTTTGGCTTGTTGGCGTGGATTGCAATGATTTTCGAATGATAGCACCACAGGGTAATCGGAAGTTTTAAAAGCACTCTCGGCAATCGCTTCTAACACTTCCTTAGCCGAAATATCAGGTACAAAAGTGTAACCGTGCACTATAACTGGTTCTTCTATTCGCCCATTCCAAAAATCTAGTTCTACACATCTGAAAATGTTAAATTTATTTAAGTAAAAATATTTAAAATAATTACATTTTTATTATTTTATCTTACCTACATCCTGCTAGTAGACATTGCCGGTACATTTCGGCACTAGATTTTCCCGTCAGCTGGTGACCAGTCAAATAGGTGTTGTGAGATGAATTTATGAAATAATGTGCCAAAGGTTGATCCATATCGTGCCCTAGATCGAATTTAGAAGCTGCCATAATGTTATTATCTTCAGATAAAAGGTATCTAGGAAATTAAAGTGAAATATTAGGATAAAAACATGGAAATCATTAATATAAAGAAGTCAGATAGTGAGATGGATTATCAACAGTACATTTTATGTTGCATTGGAGGCAGTGATACGAAATACAGGAGTCAACAAAACAATCTCTCAAAGTACAACGTAGATGACAGAATATGCGGACGATTTAGTACTGTTAGCAACAGACAAGAAAAATTTAGGAAATGCCCTAAAAAAATAACTACGTGTATGCGGGGGCACGCAGTGCGTATGGGCCTGAAACTTTAGGGGGCCCTAAGTAACACATTTTTTTTTAGTTAGCTGTTCATTAAGTTCCCACAATACTGCATTAATTAATTAAAGAATTATACAAAAAATTAAAACCAACCACTTCGGACTTACTTTATTATTCAATTTAGTTTTTATTAAATTACTACTTAATTTACTGTCATAAATAAATTTATAAGCAGCCACTCTTGTCGGTAAGTATGTATGCATATATAACATTTTCTTGGAATTGTCGGACAGCTTTTTCCACTAATCATCCTCTTTAGTTTTTGTGTGAAAAAAGTAGAGAGAAAATGTTGAAAATACATCAGTTATACAGGGTGCTTCCTAAGTAATATAAAATATTATGGTGGGCGCTTTTCGTCACTCGCATAGGAGTATTCAATGGTGATACCTCTCCGTATGAATCAGGGATACGGAGAACATTTCAGGTTGAATACTAAATTGTTAATTTCAAAGTTTCAAATATAAGGTGAGCGAAATATTTATGTGCATTGTAGCAGTCATAGTTTAAATTTGGTGGTGAATGATAGTGTAGCATGGTGTCAAGAAGTTTCCATATTTTATACAATAATTCATAACATATATACATTTTTCGGATATAGTGTTAAAAGATGGGACCTTCTTTCTACGTTTACTGGAGAGTCAGAAATTACATTGAAAAAACTAAATCCAACTCGTTGGTACGGCAATCTTTAAATGCAATTAAAATTCGTTTTTTCGATATTCTTAAAGCTCTGACAGAAATAAACCTTAGATCTAATGAAAAAATGAAAGAGAAGAAGCACTTCAAATTGAAAAGAGCATGGGAACAATAGATTTTGTTTTTCCTTGTATTTTTTTAAATAACGTGATGTGCCAAGTTAATTTGTATATTTCCCCTCATTACCCCCCCCCCTTTCATGTATCCTATGTACGTGTCTAGTTATTCTCTTCAGAACGTATTTGGTAGTTTTCTGCTATCGTTTATATTAAAAAAAGTCCCATACCCCAAGTACCAAAGTCGGTTTTTGACGATCTCTAGACCCCTCAAAAAGGGGGATTGGAAAGTTTTGTTACATGTTTTTTAAGAGGGTTTGATGTGATCTCTTACGCTGGCATATTCGTTTCTGTGAATTCGAAAAAGCAATTTTACGAAAAAGAACTTTTTAATTTTTCCCTGTATATTTCTTCAAATGAAAAAAATGGTTTGTAGGCCCTCTGTACCGACCGAATTTTTCTCTTTCAGATGCAAATGTTATTTTTTCGCTAGCACCAACGCTAAAGAAGTACCCCTACCTCCAGATTCTACACAGCCCGAAAGTGAACGATTTGTGAGGAAAGGGATTTTGTAATAAAATCTGACTACGCCACTGGATTTGTAAATTATATTCCCTTAAAATAATTTAATTAAATATAGATTATCAGTGGATTTTAAAATAATTCAAAATTAAAAGTTAATTTTCAAGTACATTATTCCATAGTCGATAAAAATAAAATGATCAGAAACAAGTATGGAAATACTTATCAAAACTTAATTAACTTTCAATTTTGAGTTATTTTAGACTCCACTGATAACTTATATTTAATTAAGTCAGATTTTTATTACAAAATACCTTTCCCCACAAATCGTTCACATTACCATACTTTCAGGCGTTATAACTGTAGAGCGGAAAATGCTATTGACTTCGGATTTTCACTGAATAAGATCACTGGTGTACTACTTTTTATCAACAGTGTTGCCGGATTTGAAATAGGTCTATAATCTAAATAAACATTATAGTCAAATACTTTGTTTCAAGAATTAAAGTTATTGCAACTTCGTTGCTAACCAATATTTTTCAAAGAAAAATTGTGATGGTTGTTATTTCTGACGACTACAAATTCAGTGGTTTAGTCAAACTTGAAAACAAAAATTGCTTAAAACTTTTGCCATTTTTGACAAAGAAAAAAAAGAGTGCCTTGGAAATTAAACTAAAATTATTGAAATTTGTGTGAAGATACAGTTTTTGATCCATAATATTACAACTTTTTTTTGGAGATTTATTGAAAAATGCGTATTTTACTGGGGCGGTTCCATTTTAAATTATTTTTAGAATTTATCCAGTGGCTTTCTGAAGAAAAGGTCAACATAAAAGTACTATTGAATTATGGCTTTGCCCTTTTCCTGTATACCTGTGCTGATCAAACACGTTTTTTTTTATTTACGTACAAATTTGCAATTTATTATTCGGACACGTAACCTATTGAAACTTTGACATTAATCACGATTTATTGCTAATTTCATGCTGGCTGGATAAACCCCGCAGGCGAGGTCAAAAGAATCCCAGTGTAAGGCAACAATGTTCGATCATTCTATTATGGCTACAATAATGTATACGAGGGACGATTAAAATGTAGCATTATAATTATATAACAACAAGAACAAAAAAAATTATTTAGGCTGAAAATAGCGGTAGGAATGAAATGTGGAAAGGATTGAAGAGCACAATGAGTTGCCCTAAGAGCCAAAGAAGCAAATATATAAGAGAAAACAATAAAAATGTTAACAAAAGAGTGGAGAGTTATGGATAGAGATATAGAGGGATAAAAATGGATGTAGAGGGATAGAAAGATAAGTTAATAAATGTTATTAATGTGTCCTGTGAGCTGAAACTGATCCATTACGCTCCTGCTCCATATCTTGGTTACAAGAGGCATAATTCGCTAAAAAAAAATTCAGTGCTTACCTAAGAAATCCTTCGAAGGAAAATTGTGCTCTTTGGGCGTTGTACTTGTTCGGTTCGTATAATGCTATAACATCTTTGGCCCTTGCAGCGTCCGCGTAAGGATGTAAAATTTCATTCAGGCGTGGATCTCTTTGTTTCTTATTTAAAAAATCTACGAACTGACTTGACGTCATTATTTTTTTGGGTCCCACACTGAAAATAGATTAAAAAAATTGAAAAGACAACAAAGAATAAACGATATTATTACAAAGTGTTCTATAACGCCTTATGCGCCAAATTATGCCACACAAATTTTACGATTTTCACTCCCCCCCCTCTCGCGTCCGTTGTTACCGGCGGTTACATTTTTGAAACCCCCTCTTCCCTGGTGTGTCACATATTTTATATTTAGTAAAAATTAAAATAAAACAGCATTTTTTTATTTGTTTTTGTTGCAAACATTATGCAACACCAAATACACTAAAGTTTATAAGTGTAAAGTTCATATCCTAGATGTCGTCTGCGGCAAGCATCTGAGGTTGAATCGGGCGCAGAGCAAAAAGATAGCATGCGGCAGTATAACTCAAAACATGGTACAAGCAAGAGCTCTCGCGTACGAATGCGTTGTAACTACGCTGTACCATAATTCTAACTTATTTAAAGAATCGGGCTAGTTCCCACAAGTGTAAAGTGTTTTTAATACGCATACATACAATCGGGCAAGTACCCATAAACAACAAACCATTTCAACCATGATACTATAACTGAGAAGATAAACCCACGCGCATGTATAAGCCCATCTCTCTCGTACGCCTGACGTCACTTGGAGACAAATTTCGCAGCAACAGTCAGTTTTATAATGGCGTTCAACGGTGTTGGTGTGTTTTATTTTTTATTTGGTTTATTTACAGATGAATGTGCGTGAAGCTTAATAAATTATAATTAAAAACCTTGATACAGACGACAACGATATCGATCATTCTGAAATATTTACTGGACAAATCTTTGGGACTTTAAATCTACCTAACAATATTGAACATGCTGGTCGAAAAGATCCTGCCGATGTCGAGGAAAAAGATTTCAAAGTACATGTTCAACATTTGAATATATAGATAATTTAAAAAATGATTAATCGTAGTAGAATAGGGTAAACATTCTAGTTTAAAAAATATATACATCCTTGAGCAAAAAGTTGAGCTGGCGAATGGACAGCCAAAGAAAACCAAATCACACAAGAACTTGAATGGGATGGTATAGAAAATTTGGCAGGGTTTATTGCATTTGAGTTACAGAAAATAAATTTGGTTATATTCGAAAAAGCAATGAAATGTCATTTTCCTGGGTAAACCATCTTTCCGAAGGCGGTCTACTAAAACCAAATCCAGATTTTCTAACTAAATGTAATGAACTATATTTTCAATAATTTTAATGGGGATTCATTAAAATTGACCAAAATTATTTAAAAACCTTAACGGATTTAGCAGAATCTGTTAATTTAAGTACTGAGTAAATTTTATGAATAATATATATCTACTGAATAGATTAAACAAAATTGTAGACTAGTTATTACTTCTTGCATAAAAGTAAATAGAACAATTTCTTTAATAAAAATTCAAAATCCTCACTACGGTGTAAAAATTTCAATCTCCACTTTTGTTTTTATTTGTAAAAGAAAGTAGACAAGTTATTACTATACGCTTACAAATAATTGAAATATACTTTTTTAATAAAAATCCAAAAAATTTTAATCTCGGCTTTCGCTTTTTTCTGAAAAAATCTATGATTAATTTATCAGAAAATTTTCTTGTTGATAAAGACTGGTGCATAATGCGAAACCAATATGGAAAATATTGAATTAGTTCCTTTTTATACAGGGTGTTCCAAAGATACAAAAAAATGTAGGCTTAGAAAACCAAAAAATATAGGATTTTCAAAAAATTTGCCATAGCAAAAATAAAGTTTCTAATTTGCCAAAAGCAAACATTTTTTCGGAAAGTTTTCTGTTTCAGAGAAAATTGAGTGGAAATTTAGAAATAGAATCAGTTTTTTTTGCATTTGCTTATTTTCGCCCTCAGTTGAAACGTCAAACTTTTGGAAAACTAATATTGGACTTCTCTTTTTGTTTGACTAAGAACTTAATTTTTGCTGTAGTAAGTTTTTATACTCTTTCCTAGATTCTTCAATTTGCGATACTAAATTTTGTTACTTTTCAAATACCCTGTATAAGATGGACTGAATATAATATTTTTAACATAGATTTGACATTCGTCATAATATCGAGATACGTACCTACCTACTACATTTAAAGGTTTATTATCCTAGTATAAATCCTACATTAAATCATAAAAAAATATCTTATACACTATTATAATAATCATAAAATTTTTTTAACATATCAATATTATAATACACAATAAGAAAATACACTAAAAATTTATAAAAACCGCACAAAAACGATACTTCTTCAACCGACTAGATGATTGTTGTCTCCGAGTGACGTCATGCGCAACGTCGTACGAAATTGGATCGCCAAGTGGGTTTATCTTCTCAAGTAATAGTATCATGCATTTCAACAGTGCAGTTGATGTGTAAATATGTTAGTGTAAATAAACCAGTGTAAATATATGTAAATAAATTGTACATAGCAAGTAACATCGAAGGAAACTTATTTATTTTAACACAGTCCACAAACCCATGAGTGATATGTGCGTAATCAAATTGTATATATCAAACATCATGGTCATTCGAGCCGGATGTTATTGAGATTTCGCAAGAAAATATCGTGGAATCCAACAGACAAATTTGTGATTTCGTGAAACTGGTGAAACACAAGTGCCAAAAATTGGTAAGAATCGATAATATAGATTTACAAAATGGCGTCTTAGCGTGCCCTAAAAACTGTTAAGTGAAAAACTAAAGTGATGTCGATGACATAGAAATCTACAAACTTTGAAAGACTGAATTCGTCTCTCATCTACAAGAGGGCGGTAAAGTCAAATCTGACAAAACTAGAAGCCACCAGTGCTAAAAGATGTCGCCATTGTAATATAAACAAATATGAACTATTAAAAAATCAGCTGATTCCGGCCAGCAGTTATATCAAAGATTACAAGTATTCTTTGGTTATGTATATTATGGTTATTGGTTATGGATACATTTGGACAACTGGACATCGAAGCCACACAGCCCAGGAACAAGATAAGAAATTTTAATTAATAATAAATAATTGCATTATATTCTAAAATAACGTACTTTTTAGTCACTTTATTTCAAAACATAACTTTTTTCTGAAATTACTTATTTGTTTTCTCATTGTGAAACTGTTGAAATCGTTTTCAAAAATGGGGAAAACAGAAGTTGAAATTAAAAAATTGAAAAGCAAAATCAAGCAGTGCAAAACTACTGCAATTAAAGTAGCAAAATATTTAGTAGATCATAAAGACGACCAACTCACTGACATATTAATCGAACAGCTTTCTATTCGCAAAAACGTTTTAAACAGTGATTATGACTTGTTTAAAGAATCTTTGTCTGAGCTGGAAAGTCTTGATCCAGGTTCTATTGAAGAAATTAAATTCAGTGAATTTGAAGACAGTCATTTTGATACAGTTTCAAAAATTAATGCAATTATTTCTTCATATGATAATAATCAAAAAACACCTATGGTAACAAATTCAATGCAAAAAGTCCCAGTTCAAGTTCTACAGCTAAGTTGCAAACTACTATTCAAATTGAACCATTCAGTGGGAAAGTTTTGAGTAAATTCAAACCTTTTTTGGAACTTTTTGTTGCTTTAATAGATAACAACAAAAATCTTTCAGATGTTGAGAAGTTATTTTATCTCAAATCTCATTTAAAAGATGAAGCATTAAGTCTCATTGACTCGCTTCCAATAATAGGTGACTCTTACAGTAAAGCATTAACATTATTAAATAATAGGTATAATAACCAAACAATGTTAATAAATTCTTACATTTATTCAATTCTTGATTTGCCTAATATAAACAAAGGAACTGCTGTAGCTTTAAGAGAATTTGTTAGCAAGGTTCGACAAAACATTGGTAGTTTAAAAAATATATTAAAGGATACAATTGACAGTTGGGACATGGTATTAATTTGTATTTTATCAAAAAAGTTAGATTCATTTACTAATAGGGCTTATCAGATTGATAGGGATCCTTCAAGGCTTCCAACATTGGAAGGATTTCTAACTTAATTGGAGAATAGAGCAACTGCTTTCGAAGCTGTTTCATTACCAGACTTAACAAAGAATGTCAAAGAAAAATCACACGTTCACATAGCAGTTGGAAAAAATGATTTCAAATGTGCATTTTGCAATAATTTCAATCATAAAATTTATAATTGTAAAAAATTCCAGTCTGTCAATATCAATGAAAAAAATAATTTCATAAACAAAAATAGCCACTGCAAAATATGTTTAAACAAACATATTGGCAAGAAATGTAACTTAAAAGTAACTTGCAGAATTTGTAACAAAAATTCACATAACACATTACTACATTATGAAAAATCTCAACAAGAAAACAAATCAAACTCTGAAACACAAGTAGTTGCATCTACTTCTGCCTCAGTAAACACCACCAACGTGTCAAACAATACAGATGTTTTGTTGCCAACAATTAAAGTTAATGTCAGAGCAAAAAACAATACATTCATTGATGCCATTGCACTTGTTGACAGTGGCTCCCAGTCATGTTTTATTACTGAAAATTTAGTTCAAAAACTAGGGTTAAAAACATATAAAAATAATTTAGACATTCTAGGTGTAAAGGACACCTCATTTAAAGTTAACAAGGCAGTAAATTTAAACATTTATTCAAATTTGAATAAGCGTGAAATAAAATGTGAATGTGCAGTAGTAAACAAAATTACCAGTGACATACCAACATTTAAAATTGATATTGAACAGTTAAATTTACCTGAAAATCTCATTCTTGCAAACAATGAATTTTACAAGCCAAAAAATATTGACATTTTGCTTTCTGCTGATATATTTTTTAGTATTTTAAGAGATGGTAGGATAAACCTGAAGAATGGTTTTATTTTACAAAATACAACTTTTGGATATCTGATCTCTGGTACGTTTCCATCCTCTTCACAATCCAGAAATAACAATTTGGCTAAAATATCTTGTCATTTAATATAATTGATGACAAAAACAAAATGCTTTCAAAATTTTGGGAAACAGAAAAAGTTCCACAGGTTTTCAAGGAGTATAATAATGAAAATGAAGCTTGTGAAACAATATTTCAAAAAACAACTTTGTTAGAAAACAATAAATTTCAAGTAGACTTGCCACTTTAATTAGATATCAATGAAATCAATTTAGGGGATTCATACTATATTGCATTGAAACGTCTTCAAAATCTAGAAAAAACATTTAAATCAGACCAAAAATTGTTTGATCAATATAATCAGTTTATTAAGGAATATTTGGGCATGCAAAGGTTGTAAATACAAATGAATACAAATCTAGTGACACACCAATATATTTTATGGGACATCATGCAGTAATTCGTGAAGATAAAAAGTCAACACGTTGTCGCGTTGTCTTTGACGGTTGCATGCTCACAAAAAATAAAACCTGTATAAACGATTTTCTTTATAATGGTGACATAGTTCAAAATGAGCTATTTGATATTCTGCTGATTTTTCGCACTTTTAAATTCATTATTTTAGCAGATATTGAAAAAATGTTTCGGATGATATTAATTAATCCTGAACATAAAACTTTGCAGAACATTCTTTGGAGAGATAATCCCAATAAGCCCATTGAGTGTTTGCAACTACAAACTGTAACTTATGGTTATAAAAGTTCCACATATTTAGCTACACGGTGTCTCAAAGAACTCGCGATTAAATATCAAAATGTTTATCCTTTAGCATCTTATGCACTTGAAAATTGTACGTATATTGATGATATTTTGGGTGGAGCCAACACAATTGAAGAAGCCATTCGCTTAAAAAATGAATTGTGTCATTTATTGAAATTAGGTTCCTTCAATTTGCATAAATGGGCATCAAATGACGACAAAATTTTGCTGGATATTCCGTTGCAAAGTCGACAACTTGATGAAATTGACATTAGCAAAAACAATAATGTCATTAAAACTTTAGGCGTTTCCTATGACATCAAAAACGATTGTTTCAAAATATTCTCGCCAAAGGCTGAAAATGATGACTGTCTGACAAAAAGGCAAATACTGTCAAATATTTCTAAATTTTGGGATCCTCAAGGTCTCAGCGGGCCAATAATGGTTCAGGGAAAAGTTTTTCTACAAAAATTGTGGTTTGACAAGTTTTCTTGGGATGAGCTGTTGCCAGAAAATATTAAAGGGCCATGGCAAGAATTTCAAAACAAACTTAAAAATATGCCAACAATTGAGGTACCCAGAGATGTAAAGTTCTACGGTGCGGAAAAAATTGAATTAATCGGTTTTTCAGACAGCAGTCTCATAGCCTATGGTGCTGTATTATATGTTAGAGCAATTTTCAAGGATAAGGCAGTTGTCAATAAATTATGCTCAAAATCACGTATTGCACCAATCAACAAAAAATTGACTGTGCCCAGATTAGAGTTGAATGGAGCATTATTACTTGCTCAATTAGCTTTCAAAGTCTCCAACTTGCTCAAAATACAAAATAACAATGTCTATCTGTATTGTGACTCTAACATAGTATTAGCTTGGCTAAACACCGATCCAATGAGGCTCAATTCCTATGTAGAAAATCGCATACTAAGAATTCAAAAAATAACTGAAAATTCTACCTGGTGTTATATTCAATCAAAAGATAATCCCGCTGACATTTTGTCAAGAGGTGCTGATCCTCTCGAATTTAAATCAGACAATCTATGGTTCCATGGACCACAATATTTGTCAGATATTACTTTTATACATAAAAACAAAGATTTCAATATTGATATCACTTATCCTCTACCTGAAGAAAAAACCCACATTGTAACACTAAAAACTTCCACAAGTTCTTTGTTTTTCACAGACATTTTTCAAAGGTTTTCTTCAATTTCAAAATTGCAAAAAATAATGGCTTACATCAATAGATTTATTCACAACATCAAAAATCCAACCAATAAAATGATTGACAATTTAAAAATAGGTGAATTAAATGACTCAATGACTATCATCATTAGAGAAGTTCAAAAAGAAAATTTCTCTGAAGAAATTAATAATTTAAAATCAAAAAGGGATTTAAAATCAAGCATTAAATCACTGTGTCCATTTCTTGACAAAAACAACATTCTTCGCGTTGGTGGAAGGATACAGCAGGCTGATATAAAATATGATCAATTTCATCCCATAATCTTGCCAAAAAACAATAGAATCACTGATCTCATTATTGAAAGAGAACACAAAAGACTCTTACACGCTGGTCAAAAACAGGTGTTGAGTAGTCTAAATTTGCAATTTTGGATTGTAAATGGCATTAGAGAAGTAAAAAAGGTCTTACATAAATGTGTAACATGTTTCAAAGCAAAGGCACAATGCTCAGAGCAATTAATGGGCTCTTTGCCGGAACACCGAGTTAACCCTTACAGACCATTTCAAAATTGCGGCTTAGATTTTTTTGGTCCTATTTACATAAAACAATCACGTATTAAAAAATCCATCATAACAAAAAGTTACGTTGCATTATTTGTGTGTTTTTCTATCAAGGCTATTCATATGGAAGTAGTTTCAGATCTAACGACAGACACTTTTTTAGCTTGTTTTAAAAGATTCATTTCAAGAAGAGGTAAACCTGCTAACATTTATTGTGACAATGGAAAAACGTTTAAAGGAGCCAGTAATCAATTAAAAGAATTTTATAAAGACTTTGTGAATGTTAATAAAGACTATAATCAACTTTTCAGTGGAAGAACAAATTAATTTCAAGTTCATACCAAGCTATTCTCCAGTATTTGGAGGCTTGTGGGAAAGCTCTGTGAAAAGTGCTAAGTACCACATGAAGCGAGTAATGGGCAATAGCCAGTTAACGTACGAAGAGTTCAATACTCTTATTGTTCAAATCGAAGGAATTTTAAATTCCAGGCCGATTACAGCCTTAACAAATGATCCCACAGATTTAAATTATTTAACTCCCGCGCATTTTTTAGTAGGATGCCCTATAACCTCTTATCCCGAAACGAATGTGACAAATACTCCTGAGAACAAACTCAAATTGTGGAAAATTGTATGCCAAAAACAACAACATTTTTGGCAAAGGTGGTCCAAAGACTATTTAACCATTTTACAAAACCGTCCTAAATGGTATAAAAACGTTCCTAACATTCAAGAAGGAACTTTAGTTTTATTAAAGGAGGACAACGTGCCGTCCTTGAAGTGGCCAATGGCCAGAATTATTAAAGTCATACCTGGAAAGGATGGCAAGGTCAGAGTCTGCGACGTCCAAACAGTTTCTGGAACGTATCGGAGATCAGTGACCAAAATGGCAATTTTGCCCCTTTATAACTAATAATTATGAATAAATAAAAAAGAAAAAAATATGTTTATTTTGTATATAAATTTAGAATAATAAGTTAATATATAAAAGGTAATGCACCTAAAATTATTAATTATTATACTTAACAAAAAAAAATGTTGCAACATTTAGTAAGGCTTCAAATAAGTCATCAAAATTATTATTTTGTAAAATTCGGGCTTGTACCCACAATCATTTTAATTACAAGCGAAATGGTTTGTAAATTTCGGGCTTGTACCCACAATCATTTTAATTACAAGCGAAATGCTTTGTAAATTTCGGGCTTGTACCCACAATCATTTTAATTACAAGCGAAATGCTTTTGTAAAATTTGGGCTTGTACCCACATTTTAAATATAAGCAAGGTGCTTTTTAAAATTCTTTGGGCAAGAATAACTACTGTTTAAAATAACAATAATTAATAAAACTGAGGCCCCAGCATGTTGCAAACATTATGCAACACCAAATACACTGAAGTTTATAAGTGTAAAGTTCATATCCTAGATGTCGTCTGCGGCAAGCATCTGAGGTTGAATCGGGCGCAGAGCAAAAAGATAGCCTGCGGCAGTATAACGTATAACTCAAAACATGGTACAAGCAAGAGCTCTCGCGTACGAATGCGTTGTAACTACGCTGTACCATAATTCTAACTTATTTAAAGAATCGGGCTAGTTCCCACAAGTGTAAAGTGTTTTTAATACGCATACAATCGGGCAAGTACCCATAAACAACAAACCATTTCAACAGTGCAGTTGATGTGTAAATATGTTAGTGTAAATAAACCAGTGTAAATATATGTAAATAAATTGTACATAGCAAGTAACATCGAAGGAAACTTATTTATTTTAACACAGTCCACAAACCCATGAGTGATATGTACGTAATCAAATTGTACATATCAAACAGTATTAAATAATCTTTAATCAACATAAAGTAGGAAATTGAAGTGAATGTAATAATTTTTAAGTTTTTGTTTACATGTAATTTCGCGTTTTAATATTTTCAATTTTGACATGTGACGTCACAAAATGTTTGACCCCCTGCCCCTTGTTACACGATGTCACATTTCGTTTACTCCCTCTTCCCCTTGTAATGTGACATATGGATTGCCCCTTATCCCAATATAGGGTCGGATTTACGAGCACCTATACTGTACCTACCTTTCATTCTAATTACATATTATTGTTTTTCATTTTTAAGACTGATTTACATAATTTCGCATCGTACAATTTAATTATCAGTTATAAACAATCTATTTAACTAGTTTATTATGTTAACACAATACGGATCTCATATAAAACGTTTCGATATTGCACACATGGCAAATGTGGTGTAGAATTTCCGGTTTATTAGATTTAACATATGGGGACACCTGTATTTTTTACAGCAATTCCTATTTTTTGGTATATACTTGCCTTTTGATCTGTTTTTAATTGCAACAAGGCACCATAAAAACAATCAGGTTGATTCATGAATGTTATTTATAGAAATAAACTTTGGTTAAGTAATTTTTCTTAGTGTTTTATGATGAAAATGGTATCTAGTAAATGTTGGATATACAAAAAATTCTTGTTTTTGGAAAACACCACCAAAAGCCTCTTTGTTTTCGTAATTAATAGGTATACACATATTTTTCCTATTATTTTTTTGTAAACAAGCATGTTGAAACACTTGCCTACCGGGTGTCCCAAATAATTAGACGCGATCAAATTTCAAGTATTTTCTTTTATTTTTGTGATAATTGAAAACAATTGATTTCTCGGTTTTTTTTGTATAGCCATTTAACCCTAGAATACTTACCATACTAAATCACCTTTTACTACTAACCATCGTAAGATTTACGACGATAAAAAGAAACAACTCTAAAGAAAATGTTCCTAAGCTTTAATAAATTCGTAAAAATTTTGTAACATAGAACTAAAAAAAGGATATATTTTGACTGCAGGACACACAAAGAAGGGCGCGATGTTCCCCGCAAAAAGGCCGATGGCAGTGTTGGCAATGGTGGGTTGTCATACGGCGTTTTTTGGCTGAACAAAATTGACACATTGCTCGTTTCTTTACATTTTCTATTGGTGTTTCCTGTCCTAGCTCCAGATTTAAAATATTTTCTATCAACAGCCTTACTGGACGGTTTAATGTTGGCCATTTTACGCGCTGCTCCAACCACTGTTTCGTGAGCTGTTCTAAGAGAATAGCCATAAACTCTTTTCTTGAAACAATTTTACATCCCTTTCTTGTTTGATTATGATTATAAATTATCCAGGCGTTGATGCAGGAAATATTGATCATACCATAAAAAAGGCAGAGCGGCCATCTTCTTGTTTTTCGTTAAGTACTTCTGCTCCCACACATTTGATCAAACGTATCGACGCCGTATTTAGTTTTGTTATAAAACTTAACTGAATCTGGTTTTGTACCTCCGAACTATCATGCATAGTAGATAGTAAAATAACTACTTTTGACACCTTAGTTTTATAGGATACCATTGTTGTCTCGTTATCAAAGCAATGTAGTGAGCTTCCAATAGGTCGATTTTTACTATCCAACATTTGTGGCGGTATCTCTTTTTTGTTGCTTCTTAGAGTGCCTACCAGGGTCAAGTTATATGGAGGCTTTAATAATTCCTTAGCCAGTGGTATACTCGTGAAACAATTATCCATGCCACAAGGGTCCAATTTAGGCCCATTATTATTTATTATCTTTATCAATGATATTTCTACATGTGTTAAACACTCTAAATTTTTACTTTTTGCAGATGATTTTAACATTTACAGAGAGATTAAAAATGTGAGAGGCTGTGTGGCACTTCAGAAAGATATTAAGGAAATTGAACTCTGGGATACCCGCAATAAGTTGGAATTTAATGTAAAAAATGTTGTATAATGTTTGCCGCAAAAAACAAACAATAGAATTTGATTACCAGAGAGATACTAAATAGATGTTCAGAAATAAAAGATCTAGGTGTGACTTATAATAATCAGTTATAATTTGCTACACGCTGTCGTAACATTAGTAAAAACACTAATATTACATTGGGTTTCATTAAAAGACAAACTTTTATTTTCTCGAGTATAAAAACGATAAAAATTCTTTTCAATACGTTAGTTTTATCAAAAATACAATATGCATGCGTCATTTGGGGTGGACTCCCACAAATGTACATAGCAGAACTAGAAAAAATTCAAAACAAGTTTTTACGTTAGTTGTTTTACAAAAAACATCACCATTGGCCGGATTACCGCTTCATCAGAACAGAGGGGCTAAGAACCGAATTTGGAATGCCATCGTTAATCACAAGAAGGAAATACTATATTATGATATTTTTATTCAAAATAATGAACAATACTATAAGTTCGAAACAAATAATTTCATTACTTCGAATGAGAGTCCCGCCACACATACTAGACATGAATTAATTTTCAATATTGCAAGGTTTACCATTAGTTCACCTCTAGACGCTATTTTAAAGCTTGACAACAATGTAAACAGTCTCCATTCATTAGACTTTAGTGTTAAATTGAATAGTTTTAAGGCAATTATATCTAGACAATTAAAAGAACTTGGCATATAAACACTCACTGCTGTTAAACAATCTACCGTCCAGTATTCAGCCTCACACACAGAAAAATTGTTCACAATAAAACTTTGTAAAAGGAGTATAATTAAAATACAATCCGTGTAATTAAGTTAATAAACCTGTACGGATTTTAATAAATAAATGAATATCTATTCTTTCATTCAAAGGAATATTCTCCAGTAACGCAGGTAGGCCATTTTCTAGAAAATTTAAATATCTCTGACCATTGAGATAGCCTTCAAAAAAATATGGATCTACTAACCGACCATTGAATAATCCACACCAAACGTTAACTCCCCATCTGGTTTGAAAGCGAGTTTGCCTTACCCACCGCGGGTTTTCCACTGACAAATAATGAGAGTTATAGCGATTCACGACGCCATTATTATGAAAACTCCACAAAATTTTACTCAACACATTGGGAGTGTCTTGCATCATAACTTGCATGATGGCGATAAAGGTTAATCTCCGATCCAGATCGGTGGGTCGCAACTCATGAGTCAAATGCAATTTAAATGGATGGTAATGGTGGGTTTTTAAAATTCTATGAACTGAACTTGAAGAATCACCAATTTCTGAAGCAATGGTACGGGGATTAACCGCTACATATACTAAAATATTCACCACATTCTGTTCGGTCTGCATTGGTTTGTTATGATTACTATGCTTTGAGTTTGGAAATGAACCTTGCCGCATCTTCTCTTCAACCATAGCAAAAGTCATATGAGAAGGTGTTCTTCTTTCGGGAAAACGCTCCTGGTATAAGACCTGAGCATTTCGAGAATTCATCCTACACTCACCATAGATTAGCAACATATATACATATTCATTAGGTGTGAATAGAAATGGCATTTTAACTTCGTAGTTTTCACACTATGTATTGTTTTAAAACGGTACTAGGTATGAGTATTTAGAAAGTGACTACAATCAATGTGACATTAGATTTTACTAATAAAAATAGGCCTATCTGAAGTGAATCCGGACATGATAATTGCGGCATTTAAACGATCAATGGTTATTGTTGCGAATAAACAATAAATTGAAAATTTGGTATAATTATCTACTTGAGTACCCTCATTGTGATACACTGTTGTAGATATACTATGTTGGTCCTGGACCATTGTTTCCAATTTTCGCCACTAGATGGCGCTGGTCGTTTGAGGGTGATTCAAATTGTCGTTGGCGGGCTTTATGTCGATATCCTGTATATTGATCGAATGTCGTAGTGACGTACCTAACATAATACCGTTTATTCGACTTCAATCCGACCAATAGTAGCAGAGTGCCCATATGACATATTTATGTCGACATCCTGTATATTGATCTAACGTCGTAGTGACGTCACCCTCCCCAGCCAACCAGCGTCACCATTTGAATCACCCGCCACCGGCACCAGCGCCATCTAGTGGCGAAAATTGGAAACAGGGAGCTAAGATGGTCGAGGACCAACATAGTATATCTACTGTTGAATTTGAAATAAAAAACTCTTTCATTTGAGCTAAGTTTGATCCCCCTATTCCATTGATTTTTTTTTCATTGCGATGACGTCCCTGCCTCTATAATAACGTCACAGATATCCTGTATACCTCTGAATGAAATTACTGTAGGTCCCAAAAACTTTACCCAATTTTCAAATGAATCTATTCGTTAATTCTTGAGTTACAGCCTGTAAAAAAATTCTTGGGACACCCTATATGTTTATAGGAAAAACAAAAGTCCTTATTATGACTTGACACATACACCCTGAAAAATTAAAAATTGCAACTATAATATTTATTTTTTTCAGTGTAGCGATTTGAGCTTGATATCTCAGTGTATTCTGTTGTCGCTTCTGTGTGTAGCTTTTCTGGGGTGGAAATAACAAGAAATAACGTGGGACCCTCTATAAATAGTTGCAAATACATTTTTTCTCGGATGTGGAGGCTTTACTTTGATTTCAAAACAAATTCTATGAATATAATTTGTTAAGTAGATAAACACATAAAAAATGGAGTTTTTTTCGATACTTTTCTTATTCTAATATTATAATGTATATGTAAATTACTTATTAGAGTTTTTTTTATTTTTTAGTCACTTAATTTCAATTTACCATATTTTTTATTTCAATGTCAAATATGGTTAAATAAAAGTACTTACATGTCGTTGAAAACTTTTTCCACTTCTGATCTTTTCGTCAGTTTAACGTAGAAGTCGAAGAACATTTCAAAATCAAACTTTTCCGGATTTATCGTATCGTTTTTCCCAGTTTGAAAGCCCAAATTTTGTAATATCGATTCTATCCTCTTCTTGTCGTCTTTGTTTTGTGCGAACATTTTTAAAACGCTAAATCAAAAACAAGGAAGGTTATACATGAAAATAATAATTATCTGTTGATGAAACATTGTTTTTTATGTGAATAACAAAGCTATTTTCATTATGCCCCAATTTATATTTAAACTGATAATAGCATGTAACCCTTGCATTTGAAGTTATCAAGCAAGTCAGAAATAAGTTATTTGTAATTTGAAGTTAGAAGAAATGGACATGCCAACAATACTAGTAAACGTATTAAAAATGACATACGAAACGGTAAGATGTGTCAGATACAGATTGAAGGAAGGAGATCAGAAGAATGAAAAAAAGCTATAAAACAATATGACAGTTTAAGCCCGTTGCTATTTATTTTGATTATGGATAAAATAGTTAAAGGAGTTAAAGAAAAAGGGAGACAAATTACGTGTGCTATATATGCGATTTAATTTTAATAGACTCACTTTTTGACAGGAATATTTCCAGCTTTATCCTTAATTAAATGTAGTTTCGTATAAGCTTTGAATAAGTACATCTTGGGTGTCCCGTTAATTTGGTTTAAATTATAAGCTAAATTTATGATCGAGTCCGTCCATAGCCTGGCAATATCTTTTCTTGTACAACAAAAATTGATGAAAGTTAAATTTACGAAATCGTTGGCACAACATACTGTGACTGTTTTTTCTTCTAACGTATCTTGGGAACCCATGGAGACAATCTGCCTTAATTTCGGATCCTAAAAAAATAATAAATATATCAATACAAGGGAAGGTCAACTATTGATAATTGTTATTAATAATACAGTGTGGAGCATCCAAATGGAAAATTTCATGAATTCGATTATCTCTACCTTCAACCCCCTTCGAAAAATAGGTATAGTTGGTGCAAAACATATAGTGTAACAATGTAATGGTATATCCCCTTTAAGTTATGTTAGCACACTGGTGTAGTCTCTGAATCCGACTCTATCTAAGATAAAATTTTGGTAAATGCGCATGTATTTCTTCGAACTGTTTACCATTATTTTTGTAACTATTTTTATCTAGACATTTCCAGTCTTATCTAGAAAATTTCAGGGAGGCGATTGTTTTTGTGTGAGCCGCAATCTAGAATTATCCAGCAAAAAGGGCGCTTAATATATAAGACTTTCGATCAGCGGCGGAAATTAGTTTATAATTGGATCTCGTGAGATAAACAGTGAATAAGTAAATATGAAAGTATTTATATAAATTCAAATATATTGTGTATTCTATATAAATTAGTGAATAATTTAGTAAATAAATAAATGAAGTGAGTAGACCTACCGCGTGTATGAATTTATTCCATCCGTCGTAATAAAAACTTTTAAATAAATAAGAAAAACAGTACATTGGTGTCAGGTGTGGGGTAATATAAGTAAATAGCTACGTAAAAACGGTAAAGAGACTACGTGACCTGAAAGTGACGGAACTAAAAGCGGAATTGGAAAATCGCGATTGGGAAACGTTCGGTAAGAAGAGTAAATTAATAGAAAGACTCAAAATGGCACTGGAAAGTGACGGCTTGGATCCAGAAATATTTTTATTCAGGCTTCCACCTTAATCTCGTCCATTTCTGATATGAAGAACAATATTTTTAATATGAAGAATGACATCTCTGCTAACATGGACAAGGTAGCTACTAATGTCAACGAGAAGATTTCAACCATGAATAATGATATTTCTGCCATGGAAGAGAAGATTTCAACAAATGAAAACAGTTTAGTAACTTTAAAATTTAGAGTAAAATATTATGAATGTGGCCACCATTATTGTTTATCACTTCTTGAAGTCGTCTGCCCCATAAATTGATAGCCCCATTTATTGCAACCTGTTCAAAATTGCTCCAAACAAATTGCATTATTTCTTTGAGCTGCTCGATTGTTTCAAATTGTTGTGTGTCATACACATTTTGTTCGAAAATTCCCCAAATTGAATAATCAACCTGGTTTAATTTTAGGCCACATTTCTGGCTCAATATAATCCGGGAAATTTTCACTCAAGAACATCTTTGTATTGTGGGAAGTGTGCGAGGGAGCACCATCCAGTTGGAAAGTGTAATCGTAACAAACATCTTCAATTTCTGGTAATAGGTGCTGCAAGATTTGTTCTTGATACGTTTCTGAATTGAGTTTTATCCCAGCATCAACAAAAATCAGACGAGATTTTCCCAACATGGATACTGCAACAGAGACCATTACACCTTTCGAGAAATGACTTTTTCCAATCAAAAGATGCTCTAAAGGAATTTCTTTCTTAAATTGTACGTCAGAATATACCCTATTATTTTGAGTATTTTTAGGTGGCCGTAAATAAAACATTTTTTCATCTGAATACCATATTTTTTAATGTCTTCGCGAGAGCGGAATCTTCGTAGTAGCAAATTACATCTTTCCAATCGTTTTTCTCTTACATTGGCCGTAAGTCTTTCATAGTAAACTTTTTTTAAATATTTTAAGATGGCGGTCTTCTTTAATGATTCTTAGAACTGATGTACGGGAAATCCTAGTTATTTTTTCGATTTTCCTTGTTCCAAGAGATTGGCCAGGTTGCAAATTTCCTAAAATAACCCTTACTCTACCAATATATTCTTCGCTTCCTTCCTCTTCCACGTTTATGTTCAAGAGACCCATCGGTTTCCCTTAGATGTCTTAAGAACTTTCCTATCGTTCCAATATGCCAATTTTTCTCAGGAAATTCATTTACAATTTTTCTTGCACCATAATTATATTTTTCACGGAAATATTTAATTAATATTCTGTCCTCTTTGCTTACAAGTGGCATTATAAACTGACTAATTTACTTATTTAGCTGTAAATGTCAAACAAATTACATGACAATCTGAGCAGTCATGGCCTGTTTTCATAAATGTGTTATTCATTAAAATGTTATTTAATAAAAAAATGGTATTTCGCGAATCCGGTTATTTAGAAAAATTTCCTTTTTACTGAAATGTTCTGGATAGTTTATCTACCGAAAAAGCATATTAGGACAATTTTGGCTAAGACAGTTTTCATTTGCAACGAGCTCAAATGCACTGTTATATACCGACCCTGTACATTATTTTTCCTTTTAAATTTACAGTAATGTTGAGGATATGTTAGGTTATTAGCCCTGTAAAAAGAAATTAAATCGTCCAAAAAACAATAAAAATATTTTCAATTAAAAAATGTACTCCTTTATTTCGGCCCACAGTGTACAATGTTTTGCGGATCGTAGAAATATTGATTGTTTAGTACAAAAACTAACAATGATGAGACCGTTTAGGAACGAACAACTGATAAACTTTGGTAGCAGAATTCAATTGTTAAAAAGTAGTATTGTACAAAAAAATTAGTAATAATCCTAACCTTAATAATGCAGAAAGAATTTGCCAAACAACCCATTACGATAAAACTGCACTTAGCACCTTTATCGCTGGTTGTAGCGGTACCTTGAGGAATAACTTACATCTCAAAAATCCAGCCTCACTGGAAGTCGCAATGGCCTATGTAAACGAGTTCGAAAATTTCGAAAAACTATACGGTAATCTAAACGACAATTTAATAACAATAATAATCGACAATCGTACTCACAATCAAGATTATATCCTCATAATCAAATGCAACCCACTTATCAACAACCCCATTATTCATCGCAGTCAAATTTTATGAATAATAACGTATTCGACAATAACAAACCAACTAACCAATTCCCTAAACAACCTATTAATATTTAACACTCCATGTTATCACAAAGACAAAGATGGCAAAATCATAACAATTATAATCAAAATCATCCATTTAGAAATAATGGACAAAACTCAAATTTTACTTCTGAAGAACTATATTTACAAACGAGTATAATCAATCAGATCCATACACAAATGAACAATATTATTACCAAAATTACGATACTTTTAATAGTGACGGTAATAATCCCGATCTAGACGTAAATCAAACATCTTACTTTGAAAATGTAAGCTATGATGAAAATGAAAATGAAAATTTTATAGAAACGGACCTACAACAAGAAAATTCTTAGTAGAAATTAATATATCTTCAGATAACACATTACCGTACATTCAAATTATTAATCGTAATTTAAAATTACTTATAGATACCGGTAGATCATGTTCTATTATTAAACCTAATATTATAGAAATTTTTTATACAAATTCTGTTAGTCAAATCAGTGCACAAATTAAAACAGCGACATTATATATCAATCAACACTTAGAGCATTTCCAGAATTTCAGAATCCAAACTAAAATATCTCTTTTCTCTTATTTGATTTTCATGAGTATTTCGACGGTATTATTGTATTAAATGATTTAAAAAACATGAATTTTAATATAGGTTTAATTAACAATAAATTAATTGGTCCAAATACAGAAATACCTATCAGGTACAGACAGAAAGAAAATCTTAATATATCATTCTCGATAGAAGCATAGCACAAAATTCCAAAAAAAGTACCTGTTTCTATTTTCAGCGGAGAAATATTGATAAATGAAGGTAAATTAGGACTACCGTATATACCTCAAATTTTGACTAATGCCGAAAACGGATTTGCTCTTATAGAAATACAAAACAAGACAGATAAAACTATTTCAATAAATATTAAAGAGCCTTTTCAAGTAGAATCATTCCTCAACTTAACTTAAATGATAAATATGATGAAAAATTAAAACAAAAAATAGATATATCGGATTTAATTAGAACCAATCACATCAATTCGGAGGAAAAAACTGAAATAATAAAACTATGTCGAAAATTCTCAGATATTTTTTTCAAACCATGTGATAAATTATCCTTCACGGCGCGGGACAAAACACGACATTAAAACAACGGACGAAATCCCTATACATTTTAAGTCATATAGATACCCCTATATACACAAACAAGAAATAAATAAACAAATAAATGAAATGTTAGATAAATGCATAATTCGATCCTCAATTTCACCATAGTCATCTCTAATGTGGATAGTCAACAAGAAAGATCAATCGGGACAACAAAAATATCGATTAGTTATCGATTATCGTAAACTGAACAAAAAAACAATTCCTGATCGATATCCGATACCAAATATCAATTCAATCCTCGATACGTGGAAGATCAAATTATTTTTCAACTATAGACCTTTGGGTCGGTTTTCATCAAATTCAAATGGAAGAAAATTTTATATCAAAAACAGCATTCACGGTTGATAATGGGCATTATGAAATATTACGAATGCCATTTGGGTTAAAAAACGCACCATCTACATTTTAACGCGTTTTGGATGGAGTTTTAAAAGACCTCCAAAAACAAGTCTGTATGGTCTATTTGGACGATATCATTATATTTAGCACAGGACTTCAAAATTTAAAACTTGTTTTCACAATATTAAGCGAGGCGAGACTGAAAATTCAACTGGATAAATCAGAATTCTTACGAAAGGAAGTAGAGTTTCTAGGACCCATAGTAACAGCAGAGGGAATAAATCCCAATCCAAAAAAATATCAGCGATTAAAAAGTTTCCCATACCAAAAACACAAAAAGACATAAAATCATTTCTAGGATTGTTAGGGTACTATCGTAAATTCATAAAAAATTTAGCAAAACTTACAAAACCTATGACTAAATGTTTAAAGAAAAATGAAAAAGTAGTTCACGCAAAAGATTTCATAGAGTTTTGAAACATGTAAAAATTTATTAACATCTGAACCAATTTTAATTTACCCAGATTTTGATAAAGAATTTGAATTGACAATATATAGCTCCAATTAAGCAATAGGCGCAGTTCTATCGCAAAATAACCATCCTATATGTTATGCATCACGAGCCCTAAATTCAGCCGAAATAAACTATTCAACAATTCAGAAAGAACTTCTTGCCGTAGTCTGGAGTTGCAAATACTTTCGCCCATATCATTATGGCCGGAAGTTTACAATATATTCTGACCAAAAACCATTACAATGGCTTTTCTCCACAAAAGACCAAAATTCTATGCTTGTAAGGTGGAAACTAATATAAGAAGAATTTTATTATATAATTAAATATAAAAAAGGTTCGTCAAATTTAGCAGCAGACGCTTTAAGTAAAAATCCATGTGTAGAACTAAACGCCATCGATAATGAATCTATAATAAATAACGCAGGAGACGCGGAAGAAATAATAGAAAATTTCCTAAGAAATCCTGATGAAATGTCTCCAGTCAGTAGCCCTGACTTGGAAGATATACTAGACATTGTAGAGCCGACTAAAAGCAAAAATGAAAAAATCAACGTAATTTCAGATAGACAAATAAAACCAGATAAATCTCAAGACTCTGACTCCGATTCTGACATTAAAATTAAACATACATCTGCAGAAAATCCTATTTTTTCCGTACCAATTACTGAAAGCATATTAAACATGTACAAAAATCAAATATTCTTAACAATGGGAGATATATAATCTACCCAAACTAGAATTTTAAAATTTTTTGACCTTACTAGATTATATGTTACACTACCTTCAAAAAGTTCTCAAATTGAGATAATAAATTTCGTTAAAGAATATATCGCCCCAAACAAAAAATATGCTATTTTTTTCCAACTCCCTGAACTACCTAGAACTTTCACGACTAGTATGCAATCATATTTTAAAAACTCTGCCTTCAAAATAATTCAAAGTAATACCGTATTAGAAGATATTCAGACTAGAGACGCACCAAAAGAAAAACTTGAATTTTACCACGTAACAAAAACTTGCTACTGTGGTATAAATGAAACGATTTTACTGGCCAAAAATGTCGGACGATATCGAAAATTATATAAATAATTTCGAAATATGCCAGAAAAATAAATACGATCGAAATCCACCTATAGTCAAATTTAATCTTACACCAACTCGTTCACGTCCTTCTCAACACATTCATATTGACTGTTTTCAAATTTCATGAAACACTTATTTAACTATAATAGATACTTTTTCTCGATATGGCCAAGCTTATCCTCTATCAGCTGTAAACGGAATATCTATAGTAGAATGCTCATTTAATTTAAGAAGTTTCTTTAACGGGACCGGACAACTACAGAAATGGTAGTTTGGTACACTTGACGATAGATATTATAACGCAATTAAAATTCTTGAAACAAACCAACAGAACATGGTTACGGAAATAAATTTACAACGTTCACTTTCAAACAATTATTAATAAAAAATTACAACACAACATATTATCAAAAAAAACATTTTGCAAATTCTCTAGGAAAATTTCAAATGAGTGTACAAAAATCAATCACTGAGTCACATGAGTATTTAACCTTTCAAGGAATTATTTCCCAAATAAATCTGGATTGCCAAAATATTATCACGTTTCTAGATAATTTGGAAGATTCCATAGGTTTAGTAAAACTCAGCACACTTCATCCTTCTATTATTTATAGTCAAGAGCTACCAAACACTTTAGAATACTTAGGAAAAATTTACCCAAACAACCAAATTATGAAATTTAGGAACATATTAACATACTACCAATTTTTAGGCATACAAGTAACATTTGAAAAATAAATAAATTTTTGCAATACATATACCAATTATCAAAGCTGAAATTTTTAAGTTTTATCCCCTCTTTCCTATCATTCAAAACAACCAAATATTCCCTGTAAAGAATGTCAAAACAACTTATACCATTAAGAATTTCAACATCTAACCACTACTCACGAATTGTCGGCGGCTTGTCCTCCGTTATTACCATCTTACTAATACTGGGATGGAACTTCGAGAAGAAAATCAAGAGATCGCTCCAGCAATGCGACAGAAAACAGAATAGGGAAGAAGTCCAAAGCAAAGAAGAAACCCTAAGAGAAGAGAATAATGACGGGGCCCGCTTAAGGAATTCGGAAAACCGGAAAAAAAGAGTAATAAAAGTGATATGCATTAAACGTGAATTACACATTTAGAAAACAAATACAATTTTCGTATTTGATTGCTTATTTGTTTCCTTTGTGCTAAATATTATATTAGATACGATCAAGAGTTAGAGTGAATAGTCTAAAAAATTAGATGTAATCAATTTTTTTTTCTATGAAAAAATTAAAAAAATAATATCAATACGTTAGATTTGTGGTATCAACACATCAAAAAATACAGAATGATTTCCAAATGATGGGGCCCTCTTGGACCTGGGGCCCGGGGCTATAGCCCCCCCAAGCCCCCAGCTTAATCCGGCCATGGAAAAACCAAAACTCGAACACCACTCCGTTATGTTCTCGTCTTAGAGGGGAGGAATTACATAAGATGAAAGAGCTGACACCATATAAATAAAACGATGACTCTTTGTAAAACAGGAAGATTATAAAAACTGTGTAACATCTAAAAATTAATTCTTTGTTCAATCGTTCTAATTATAGTTGTAAAATTGTTTTTAAAAACCTATTGTAATGTTTTTCTAATTTATTTAAACAGTAAACGGGTGGGATAAACTTTAAACACTCGGTGGGTTCACTTATTTAATTTATTTAAACACTACACTATTCACTAATTATATACACAGTACATTCACTTAAACTAATTTATATAAACAGTTCACTAATTTATATTCACTTATTTACTGTTTATCTCACGATGTCAAATTATCAACTAACTCTTCCTGGTCGGTTCCTTATATATTAATGTCTTTTTCACTAGATAATTCTAGATTGCGGCTTACACACACAAAAACAATTGGCTTTCTGGCATTTTCTAGATAAGACTGGTCACAAAAAACAATGTAGATAAGATAGTCACTATTCGTAAACAATTCTAAGAAACCCTGCGCGTCCGCCATAATTTTAACTCTCATACCTAGCTTAAACAGAGTCGGATTTAGGGACTATACCAGTGTGCTGTTTCGTAACACTATGTTCGGAGTTTTAATATATAATTTGCTACAAATCTGTATTTTTCATCGATTTGTTGGTACCACATCGTGTTTCTGATAATAAAATCATTTCTTCTGCAGAAATATACAATCTTTATCCCGTTCCTGTTTATTGTTGGTTCTCCGTAAATTCCCCTGTTTTCGTCATTACCTACTCTGCTGTTCCAATCTCCCATAATTATTGTTGATTCGTTTTGTTCTCTTGCCTCGTCTAGTTCGCTTTGTAGTTTTCTGTAAAATTCCAGTATATCTTCTTCATGTGCTCCTTCCATTGGACCATATATTTGTATTATATTTATTGTGTCCCCTGTGTCGATTATTTTTAACGATACTGTTATGATTCTTGAATCCATTGGTTTATATTTTACTACGTTCTTGTTCATTTCTCCTGTAACAATAATTCCGACACCCTATTTTGCCCTTTGTTCTTGTAGTACTTCGTGTGTTTGTTTGTTAGCTTCTTATGTCCAAACTATTAACTATTAAAAGGTGTATTAAAAATGTAAAACAAGTCCCTCTGATTTATACGACACTGATGTTACGAGCAGCTATACCGTTGTAAAAAAGTTTTCTATCTCTATTATCACTTTTGGTTCGCGTATATCCAAAGTGCCAATCTAAACGCTAAAACTTCTTGTGTAGGTTCGATTCCAGCTACAGTTGATGTAAATTTATTTTCGTCAATAGAACCAAAAAGAATAACAATGTTTTATGACTAATAAAACAGGAAAGTTTTATGGACCACATTAAAGGATGCCAAGAATATTAGCCTTTGCTTCGACATCAAATATTCAAATAGCTTTATATCCCTTTTAGCGTATAAAGGACGTCGCTGTAGTATCTATTTATAGAGTTGCCATTTTCTCTAGTACAAAATGTTATGGTATTTGACTGCTACATAATATTGAATGGCTAGGCATTATGCCGTTTCGCTTCCCGTTGTTTCAGTTTTCCCTAGAGTCGTTGCTTATAATCACGATTTTATATTGTGAAGTAAAGCTTTTGTTCCGTTTTATGTTCTTTAATGATATAGAACTAGGCTGTCTGCTATGATGACAGCAAAATGGGTAATTGTAAAACGGTCGTGATAGTTTTGTGATGTTGATATAGCGTAAGGCCATTGTTTGAACGATTAAACCAAGGAGCTTTCATCAAAAATTCTATAAATAGTTGAAACATTGAAGAATAGTATAGTTATATTTCTAGGACTCACTTTTTGGTGTTGTTTTGTTCATTTTTGTTTATTTCTCCTACCCGCACTTATGAAAAAAATCGGTTATCAAATCAAAACAGATAGATGATTATAAGATATAGGATTAACTTGGAGGGGAAACACAATTAAGGGATCATCAACAAAAAGGTAGATTTGGATATATGTTTTAAATCGACAGAAGATTAACTGCAAATAATACAGTCTAATTATGAAAATAAGTTGATGAATTTATTACTCGTTGGCTAAAGTGTATTATTTTCAAACGTGATTTATGAACTATACCGGGTGGTCCAATAAGCTGATCTCTCAGCTTTATATCAGAAATTATTTCATCTAATTGAACATGTTGCGAGAGGATGTTAGGCCAAAAATGTATTTTTGGAAAATTGCGAAATTTGCAATATTTGTCGGAAAATATTTTTCGTCTCAGAAAACACTGAAATTATGAGAAATAGGGATCTTTGGTGCGATAAATCGACTGGTGTTGTCCATTTTTCGATGAGATAAATGTTTCAAACATTAGCAGAGCATTTAAGTTGATAGAAAACATGCTTTCATATAAAAAATCGTACAGACCAAAATAATGGAAATATTCATTCAATTTTCTGAGAACGTATTGCCAAAGGTACAATCTGTGATAGAAAAAATCAGGAGTGCACTATAATGATGCGATTCAGAAGTAGAGTGCGTCAAACTTGGAGTATCCAATGAAGATGGTAAAATCAAATATCCATAGTTTCTCAAAAATTAATAGAGTTAGGGCATTGAGTAAGTCACGCATCGATTTTAGACGAAATTTCATCTAATTGTACATGTTACGAGAGGATGTTAGGCCAAAAATGTATTTTTGGAGAATTGCGAAAATTGCAATATTTTCAGGTACATATTTGTCGGAAAATATTTTTCGTCTCAGAAAACACTGAAATTATGAGAAATAGGGTTCTTTGGTGCGATTAATCTACTGGTGTTGTCCATTTTTCGATGAGATGAATGTTTCAAATATTAGCAGAGCATTTAAGTTAATAGAAAACATGCTTTCATATAAAAAATCGTACAGACCAGAATAATGGAAATAGTCATTCAATTTTCTGAGAAAGTATTGTTAAAGGTCCAATCTATAACAGAAAAAATCAGGAGTGTACTATAATGATGCGATTCAGAAGTAGAGTGCGTCAAACTTGTAGTATCCAATGAAGAGGGTAAAACCAAATATCCATAGTTTCTCAAAAATTAATAGAGTTAGGGCATTGACAAAGTCATGCATCGATTTTAGACGAAATTTCATCTAATTGAACATGTTACGAGATGATGTTAGGCCAAAAATATATTTTTGGAAAATTGCGAAATTTGCAATACCTATTTTCCATACTAGTTCAGGTACATATTTGTCGGAAAATATTTTTCGTCTCAGAAAACACTGAAATTATGAGAAATAGGGTTCTTTGGTGCGATAAATCGACTGGTGTTGTCCATTTTTCGATGAGATAAATGTTTCAAATATTAGCAGAGCATTTAAGTTGATAGAAAACATGCTTTCATATGAAAAATCGTACAGACCAAAATAATGGAAATATTCATTCAATTTTCTGAGAGAGTATTGTTTGAGGTCCAATCTATGATAGAAAAAATCAGGAGTGCACTATATTGATGCGATTCAGAGGTAGAGTGCGTCAAACTTGGAGTATCCAATGAAGAGGGTAAAATCAAATATCCATAGTTTCTCAAAAATTAATAGAGTTAGGGCATTGACAAAGTCATGCATCGATTTTAGACGAAATTTCATCTAATTGAACATGTTAAGAGATGATGTTAGGCCAAAAATATATTTGTCGGAAAATATTTTCCGTCTCAGAAAACACTGAAATTATGAGAAATAGGGTTCTTTGGTGCGATAAATCGACTGGTGTTGTCCATTTTTCGATGAGATGAATGTTTCAAATATTAGCAGAGCATTTATGTTAATAGAAAACATGCTTTCATATAAAAAATCGTACAGACCAAAATAATGGAAATATTCATTCAATTTTCTGAGAGAGTATTGGTAAAGGTCCAATCTATGATAGAAAAAATCAGGAGTGCACTATTATGATGGGATTCAGAAGTAGAGTGCGTCAAACTTGGAGTATCCAATGAAGAGGGTAAAATCAAATATCCATATTTTCTCAAAAATTAATAGAGTTAGGGCATTGACAAAGTCACGCATCGATTTTTGACGAAATTTCATCTAATTGAACATGTTACGAGAGGATGTTAGGCCAAAAATATATTTTTGTTAAATTGCTTTGGTGCGATAAATCGACTGGTGTTGTCCATTTTCCGATGAGATAAATGATTAAAATATTAGCAGAGCATTTAAGTTTATAGAAAACATGCCTTAATATAAAAAATCGTACGGACCAAAATAATGGAAATATTCATTCAATTTTCTGAGAGAGTATTGTTAAAGGTCCAGTCTATGACAGAAAAAATCAAGAGTGCACTATAATGATGCGATTCAGAAGTAGTGTGCATCAAACTTGGAGTATCCAATGAAGAGTGTAAAATCAAATATCCATAGTTTCTCAAAAATTAATAGAGTTAGGGCATTGACAAAGTCACGCATCGATTTTAGACGAAATTTCGTCTAATTGAACATGTTACGAGATGATGTTAGGCCAAAAATATATTTTTGGAAAATTGCGAAATTTGCAATATTTTCCATACTAAGTTAAGTTAAGGTACATTTTTGTTGGAAAATATTTTTTTCGTCTAAAAAAACACTGAAATTATGAGAAATGTCTTTGGTGCGATAAATCGACTGGTGTTGTCCATTTTTCGATAAGATAAATGTTTCAAATATAAGCAGAGCACTTAAGTTAATAGAAAACATGCTTTCATATAAAAAATCGTACAGACCAAAATAATGGAAATAGTCATTCAATTTTCTGAGAAAGTATTGTCAAAGGTCCAATCTATGATAGAAAAAATCAGGAATGTACTATAATGATGCGATTCAGAAGTAGAGTGCGTCAAACTTGGAGTATCCAATGAAGAGGGTAAAATCTAATATCCATAGTTTCTCAAAAATTAATAGAGTTAGGGCATTGACAAAGTCATGCATCGATTTTAGACGAAATTTCGTCTAATTGAACATGTTACGAGATGATCTTAGGCCAAAAATGTATTTTTGGAGAATTCCGAAATTTGCTTTCAGGTACATATTTGTCGGAAAATATTTTTCGTCTCAGAAAACACTGAAATTATGAGAAATAGGGTTCTTTGGTGCGATAAATCGACTGGTGTTGTCCATTTTTCGATGAGATAAATGTTTCAAATATTAGCAGAGCATTTAAGTTGATAGAAAACATGCTTTCATATGAAAAATCGTACAGACCAAAATAATGGAAATAGTCATTCATTTTTCTGAGAAAGTATTGTCAAAGGTCCAATCTGTGATAGAAAAAATCAGGAGTGCACTATAATGATGCGATTCAGAAGTAGAGTGCGTCAAACTTGTAGTATCCAATGAAGAGGGTAAAATCAAATATCCATAGTTTCTCAAAAATTAATAGAGTTAGGGCATTGACAAAGTCATGCATCGATTTTAGACGAAATTTCATCTAATTGAACATGTTAAGAGATAATGTTAGGCCAAAAATATATTTTTGGAAAATTGCGAAATTTGCAATATTTTCCATACTAGTTCAGGTACATATTTGTCGGAAAATATTTTTCGTCTCAAGAAAAACTGAAATTATGAGAAATAGGGTTCTTTGGTGCGATAAATCGACTGGTGTTGTCCATTTTTCGATGAGATAAATGTTTCAAATATTAGCAGAGCATTTAAGTTAATAGAAAACATGCTTTCATATAAAAAATCGTACAGATCAAAATAATGGAAATAGTCATTCATTTTTCTGAGAAAGTATTGTCAAAGGTCCAATCTGTGATAGAAAAAATCAGGAGTGCACTATATTGATGCGATTCAGAAGTAGAGTGCGTCAAACTTGTAGTATCCGATGAAGAGGGTAAAATCAAATATACATAGTTTCTCAAAAATTAATAGAGTTAGGGCATTGACAAAGTCATGCATCGATTTTAGACGAAATTTCATCTAATTGAACATGTTAAGAGATGATGTTAGGCCAAAAATATATTTTTGGAAAATTGCGAAATTTGCAATATTTTCCATACTAGTTCAGGTACATATTTGTCGGAAAATATTTTTCGTCTCAAAAAATACTGAAATTATGAGAAATAGGGTTCTTTGGTGCGATAAATCGACTGGTGTTGTCCATTTTTCGATGAGATAAATGTTTCAAATATTAGCAGAGCACTTAAGTTAATAGAAATCATGCTTTCATATAAAAAATCGTGCAGACCAAAATAATGGAAATAGTCATTCAATTTTCTGAGAAAGTATTGTCAAAGGTCCAATCTATGATAAAAAAAATCAGGAGTGCACTATAATGATGCGATTCAGAAGTAGAGTGCGTCAAACTTGGAGTATCCAATGAAGAGGGTTAAATCAAATATCCATAGTTTCTCAAAAATTAATAGAGTTAGGGCATTGACAAAGTCACGCATCGAATTTAGACGAAATTTCGTCTAATTGAACATGTTACGAGATGATGTTAGGCCAAAAATATATTTTTGGAAAATTGCGAAATTTGCAATATTTTCTGTTCAGGTACATATTTGTCGGAAAATATTTTCCGTCTCAGAAAACACTGAAATTATGAGAAATAGGGTTATTTGGTGCGATAAATCGACTGGTGTTGTCCATTTTTCGATGAGATAAATGTTTCAAATATTAGCAGAGCATTTATGTTAATAGAAAACATGCTTTCATATAAAAAATCGTACAGACCAAAATAATGGAAATATTCATTCAATTTTCTGAGAAAGTATTGTCAAAGGTCCAATCTGTGATAGAAAAAATCAGGAGTGCACTATAATGATGCGATTCAGAAGTAGAGTGCGTCAAACTTGTAGTATCCAATGAAGAGGGTAAAATCAAATATCCATAGTTTCTCAAAAATTAATAGAGTTAGGGCATTGACAAAGTCATGCATCGATTTTAGACGAAATTTCATCTAATTGAACATGTTAAGAGATAATGTTAGGCCAAAAATATATTTTTGGAAAATTGCGAAATTTGCAATATTTTCCATACTAGTTCAGGTACATATTTGTCGGAAAATATTTTTCGTCTCAAAAAAAACTGAAATTATGAGAAATAGGGTTCTTTGGTGCGATAAATCGACTGGTGTTGTCCATTTTTCGATGAGATAAATGTTTCAAATATTAGCAGAGCATTTAAGTTAATAGAAAACATGCTTTCATATAAAAAATCGTACAGATCAAAATAATGGAAATAGTCATTCATTTTTCTGAGAAAGTATTGTCAAAGGTCCAATCTGTGATAGAAAAAATCAGGAGTGCACTATATTGATGCGATTCAGAAGTAGAGTGCGTCAAACTTGTAGTATCCGATGAAGAGGGTAAAATCAAATATACATAGTTTCTCAAAAATTAATAGAGTTAGGGCATTGACAAAGTCATGCATCGATTTTAGACGAAATTTCATCTAATTGAACATGTTAAGAGATGATGTTAGGCCAAAAATATATTTTTGGAAAATTGCGAAATTTGCAATATTTTCCATACTAGTTCAGGTACATATTTGTCGGAAAATATTTTTCGTCTCAAAAAATACTGAAATTATGAGAAATAGGGTTCTTTGGTGCGATAAATCGACTGGTGTTGTCCATTTTTCGATGAGATAAATGTTTCAAATATTAGCAGAGCACTTAAGTTAATAGAAATCATGCTTTCATATAAAAAATCGTGCAGACCAAAATAATGGAAATAGTCATTCAATTTTCTGAGAAAGTATTGTCAAAGGTCCAATCTATGATAAAAAAAATCAGGAGTGCACTATAATGATGCGATTCAGAAGTAGAGTGCGTCAAACTTGGAGTATCCAATGAAGAGGGTTAAATCAAATATCCATAGTTTCTCAAAAATTAATAGAGTTAGGGCATTGACAAAGTCACGCATCGAATTTAGACGAAATTTCGTCTAATTGAACATGTTACGAGATGATGTTAGGCCAAAAATATATTTTTGGAAAATTGCGAAATTTGCAATATTTTCTGTTCAGGTACATATTTGTCGGAAAATATTTTCCGTCTCAGAAAACACTGAAATTATGAGAAATAGGGTTATTTGGTGCGATAAATCGACTGGTGTTGTCCATTTTTCGATGAGATAAATGTTTCAAATATTAGCAGAGCATTTATGTTAATAGAAAACATGCTTTCATATAAAAAATCGTACAGACCAAAATAATGGAAATATTCATTCAATTTTCTGAGAGAGTATTGGTAAAGGTCCAATCTATGATAGAAAAAATCAGGAGTGCACTATAATGATGCGATTCAGAAGTAGTGTGCATCAAACTTGGAGTATCCAATGAAGAGTGTAAAATCAAATATCCATAGTTTCTCAAAAATTAATAGAGTTAGGGCATTGACAAAGTCACGCATCGATTTTAGACGAAATTTCGTCTAATTGAACATGTTACGAGATGATGTTAGGCCAAAAATATATTTTTGGAAAATTGCGAAATTTGCAATATTTTCCATACTATAGTTAAGGTAGATTTTTGTTGGAAAATATTTTTTGCGTCTAAAAAAACACTGAAATTATGAGAAATGTCTTTGGTGCGATAAATCGACTGGTGTTGTCCATTTTTCGATAAGATAAATGTTTCAAATATAAGCAGAGCACTTAAGTTAATAGAAAACATGCTTTCATATAAAAAATCGTACAGACCAAAATAATGGAAATAGTCATTCAATTTTCTGAGAAAGTATTGTCAAAGGTCCAATCTATGATAGAAAAATCAGGAATGTACTATAATGATGCGATTCAGAAGTAGAGTGCGTCAAACTTGGAGTATCCAATGAAGAGGGTAAAATCTAATATCCATAGTTTCTCAAAAATTAATAGAGTTAGGGCATTGACAAAGTCATGCATCGATTTTAGACGAAATTTTGTCTAATTGAACATGTTACGAGATGATTTTAGGCCAAAAATATATTTTTGGAGAATTGCGAAATTTGCTTTCAGGTACATATTTGTCGGAAAATATTTTTCGTCTCAGAAAACACTGAAATTATGAGAAATAGGGTTCTTTGGTGCGATAAATCGACTGGTGTTGTCCATTTTTCGATGAGATAAATGTTTCAAATATTAGCAGAGCATTTAAGTTGATAGAAAACATGCTTTCATATGAAAAATCGTACAGACCAAAATAATGGAAATAGTCATTCATTTTTCTGAGAAAGTATTGTCAAAGGTCCAATCTGTGATAGAAAAAATCAGGAGTGCACTATAATGATGCGATTCAGAAGTAGAGTGCGTCAAACTTGTAGTATCCAATGAAGAGGGTAAAATCAAATATCCATAGTTTCTCAAAAATTAATAGAGTTAGGGCATTGACAAAGTCATGCATCGATTTTAGACGAAATTTCATCTAATTGAACATGTTAAGAGATAATGTTAGGCCAAAAATATATTTTTGGAAAATTGCGAAATTTGCAATATTTTCCATACTAGTTCAGGTACATATTTGTCGGAAAATATTTTTCGTCTCAAAAAAAACTGAAATTATGAGAAATAGGGTTCTTTGGTGCGATAAATCGACTGGTGTTGTCCATTTTTCGATGAGATAAATGTTTCAAATATTAGCAGAGCATTTAAGTTAATAGAAAACATGCTTTCATATAAAAAATCGTACAGATCAAAATAATGGAAATAGTCATTCATTTTTCTGAGAAAGTATTGTCAAAGGTCCAATCTGTGATAGAAAAAATCAGGAGTGCACTATATTGATGCGATTCAGAAGTAGAGTGCGTCAAACTTGTAGTATCCGATGAAGAGGGTAAAATCAAATATACATAGTTTCTCAAAAATTAATAGAGTTAGGGCATTGACAAAGTCATGCATCGATTTTAGACGAAATTTCATCTAATTGAACATGTTAAGAGATGATGTTAGGCCAAAAATATATTTTTGGAAAATTGCGAAATTTGCAATATTTTCCATACTAGTTCAGGTACATATTTGTCGGAAAATATTTTTCGTCTCAAAAAATACTGAAATTATGAGAAATAGGGTTCTTTGGTGCGATAAATCGACTGGTGTTGTCCATTTTTCGATGAGATAAATGTTTCAAATATTAGCAGAGCACTTAAGTTAATAGAAATCATGCTTTCATATAAAAAATCGTGCAGACCAAAATAATGGAAATAGTCATTCAATTTTCTGAGAAAGTATTGTCAAAGGTCCAATCTATGATAAAAAAAATCAGGAGTGCACTATAATGATGCGATTCAGAAATAGAGTGCGTCAAACTTGGAGTATCCAATGAAGAGGGTTAAATCAAATATCCATAGTTTCTCAAAAATTAATAGAGTTAGGGCATTGACAAAGTCACGCATCGATTTTAGACGAAATTTCGTCTAATTGAACATGTTACGAGATGATGTTAGGCCAAAAATATATTTTTGGAAAATTGCGAAATTTGCAATATTTTCTATACCATAGTTCAGGTACATATTTGTCGGAAAATATTTTCCGTCTCAGAAAACACTGAAATTATGAGAAATAGGGTTATTTGGTGCGATAAATCGACTGGTGTTGTCCATTTTTCGATGAGATAAATGTTTCAAATATTAGCAGAGCATTTATGTTAATAGAAAACATGCTTTCATATAAAAAATCGTACAGACCAAAATAATGGAAATATTCATTCAATTTTCTGAGAGAGTATTGGTAAAGGTCCAATCTATGATAGAAAAAATCAGGAGTGCACTATTATGATGGGATTCAGAAGTAGAGTGCGTCAAACTTGGAGTATCCAATGAAGAGGGTAAAATCAAATATCCATAGTTTCTCAAAAATTAATAGAGTTAGGGCATTGACAAGGTCGCATCGATTTTAGACGAAATTTCATCTAATTGAACATGTTACGAGAGGATGTTAGGCCAAAAATATATTTTTGTAAAATTGCTTTGGTGCGATAAATCGACTGGTGTTGTCCATTTTTCGATAAGATAAATGTTTCAAATATAAGCAGAGCACTTAAGTTAATAGAAAACATGCTTTCATATAAAAAATCGTACAGACCAAAATAATGGAAATAGTCATTCAATTTTCTGAGAAAGTATTGTCAAAGGTCCAATCTATGATAGAAAAAATCAGGAATGTACTATAATGATGCGATTCAGAAGTAGAGTGCGTCAAACTTGGAGTATCCAATGAAGAGGGTAAAATCTAATATCCATAGTTTCTCAAAAATTAATAGAGTTAGGGCATTGACAAAGTCATGCATCGATTTTAGACGAAATTTCGTCTAATTGAACATGTTACGAGATGATCTTAGGCCAAAAATATATTTTTGGAGAATTGCGAAATTTGCTTTCAGGTACATATTTGTCGGAAAATATTTTTCGTCTCAGAAAACACTGAAATTATGAGAAATAGGGTTCTTTGGTGCGATAAATCGACTGGTGTTGTCCATTTTTCGATGAGATAAATGTTTCAAATATTAGCAGAGCATTTAAGTTGATAGAAAACATGCTTTCATATGAAAAATCGTACAGACCAAAATAATGGAAATAGTCATTCATTTTTCTGAGAAAGTATTGTCAAAGGTCCAATCTGTGATAGAAAAAATCAGGAGTGCACTATAATGATGCGATTCAGAAGTAGAGTGCGTCAAACTTGTAGTATCCAATGAAGAGGGTAAAATCAAATATCCATAGTTTCTCAAAAATTAATAGAGTTAGGGCATTGACAAAGTCATGCATCGATTTTAGACCAAATTTCATCTAATTGAACATGTTAAGAGATGATGTTAGGCCAAAAATATATTTTTGGAAAATTGCGAAATTTGCAATATTTTCCATACTATAGTTAAGGTAGATTTTTGTTGGAAAATATTTTTTGCGTCTAAAAAAACACTGAAATTATGAGAAATGTCTTTGGTGCGATAAATCGACTGGTGTTGTCCATTTTTCGATAAGATAAATGTTTCAAATATAAGCAGAGCACTTAAGTTAATAGAAAACATGCTTTCATATAAAAAATCGTACAGACCAAAATAATGGAAATAGTCATTCAATTTTCTGAGAAAGTATTGTCAAAGGTCCAATCTATGATAGAAAAATCAGGAATGTACTATAATGATGCGATTCAGAAGTAGAGTGCGTCAAACTTGGAGTATCCAATGAAGAGGGTAAAATCTAATATCCATAGTTTCTCAAAAATTAATAGAGTTAGGGCATTGACAAAGTCATGCATCGATTTTAGACGAAATTTTGTCTAATTGAACATGTTACGAGATGATTTTAGGCCAAAAATATATTTTTGGAGAATTGCGAAATTTGCTTTCAGGTACATATTTGTCGGAAAATATTTTTCGTCTCAGAAAACACTGAAATTATGAGAAATAGGGTTCTTTGGTGCGATAAATCGACTGGTGTTGTTCATTTTTCGATGAGATAAATGTTTCAAATATTAGCAGAGCATTTAAGTTGATAGAAAACATGCTTTCATATGAAAAATCGTACAGACCAAAATAATGGAAATAGTCATTCATTTTTCTGAGAAAGTATTGTCAAAGGTCCAATCTGTGATAGAAAAAATCAGGAGTGCACTATAATGATGCGATTCAGAAGTAGAGTGCGTCAAACTTGTAGTATCCAATGAAGAGGGTAAAATCAAATATCCATAGTTTCTCAAAAATTAATAGAGTTAGGGCATTGACAAAGTCATGCATCGATTTTAGACGAAATTTCATCTAATTGAACATGTTAAGAGATAATGTTAGGCCAAAAATATATTTTTGGAAAATTGCGAAATTTGCAATATTTTCCATACTAGTTCAGGTACATATTTGTCGGAAAATATTTTTCGTCTCAAAAAAAACTGAAATTATGAGAAATAGGGTTCTTTGGTGCGATAAATCGACTGGTGTTGTCCATTTTTCGATGAGATAAATGTTTCAAATATTAGCAGAGCATTTAAGTTAATAGAAAACATGCTTTCATATAAAAAATCGTACAGATCAAAATAATGGAAATAGTCATTCATTTTTCTGAGAAAGTATTGTCAAAGGTCCAATCTGTGATAGAAAAAATCAGGAGTGCACTATATTGATGCGATTCAGAAGTAGAGTGCGTCAAACTTGTAGTATCCGATGAAGAGGGTAAAATCAAATATACATAGTTTCTCAAAAATTAATAGAGTTAGGGCATTGACAAAGTCATGCATCGATTTTAGACGAAATTTCATCTAATTGAACATGTTAAGAGATGATGTTAGGCCAAAAATATATTTTTGGAAAATTGCGAAATTTGCAATATTTTCCATACTAGTTCAGGTACATATTTGTCGGAAAATATTTTTCGTCTCAAAAAATACTGAAATTATGAGAAATAGGGTTCTTTGGTGCGATAAATCGACTGGTGTTGTCCATTTTTCGATGAGATAAATGTTTCAAATATTAGCAGAGCACTTAAGTTAATAGAAATCATGCTTTCATATAAAAAATCGTGCAGACCAAAATAATGGAAATAGTCATTCAATTTTCTGAGAAAGTATTGTCAAAGGTCCAATCTATGATAAAAAAAATCAGGAGTGCACTATAATGATGCGATTCAGAAATAGAGTGCGTCAAACTTGGAGTATCCAATGAAGAGGGTTAAATCAAATATCCATAGTTTCTCAAAAATTAATAGAGTTAGGGCATTGACAAAGTCACGCATCGATTTTAGACGAAATTTCGTCTAATTGAACATGTTACGAGATGATGTTAGGCCAAAAATATATTTTTGGAAAATTGCGAAATTTGCAATATTTTCTATACCATAGTTCAGGTACATATTTGTCGGAAAATATTTTCCGTCTCAGAAAACACTGAAATTATGAGAAATAGGGTTATTTGGTGCGATAAATCGACTGGTGTTGTCCATTTTTCGATGAGATAAATGTTTCAAATATTAGCAGAGCATTTATGTTAATAGAAAACATGCTTTCATATAAAAAATCGTACAGACCAAAATAATGGAAATATTCATTCAATTTTCTGAGAGAGTATTGGTAAAGGTCCAATCTATGATAGAAAAAATCAGGAGTGCACTATTATGATGGGATTCAGAAGTAGAGTGCGTCAAACTTGGAGTATCCAATGAAGAGGGTAAAATCAAATATCCATAGTTTCTCAAAAATTAATAGAGTTAGGGCATTGACAAGGTCGCATCGATTTTAGACGAAATTTCATCTAATTGAACATGTTACGAGAGGATGTTAGGCCAAAAATATATTTTTGTAAAATTGCTTTGGTGCGATAAATCGACTGGTGTTGTCCATTTTTCGATAAGATAAATGTTTCAAATATAAGCAGAGCACTTAAGTTAATAGAAAACATGCTTTCATATAAAAAATCGTACAGACCAAAATAATGGAAATAGTCATTCAATTTTCTGAGAAAGTATTGTCAAAGGTCCAATCTATGATAGAAAAAATCAGGAATGTACTATAATGATGCGATTCAGAAGTAGAGTGCGTCAAACTTGGAGTATCCAATGAAGAGGGTAAAATCTAATATCCATAGTTTCTCAAAAATTAATAGAGTTAGGGCATTGACAAAGTCATGCATCGATTTTAGACGAAATTTCGTCTAATTGAACATGTTACGAGATGATCTTAGGCCAAAAATATATTTTTGGAGAATTGCGAAATTTGCTTTCAGGTACATATTTGTCGGAAAATATTTTTCGTCTCAGAAAACACTGAAATTATGAGAAATAGGGTTCTTTGGTGCGATAAATCGACTGGTGTTGTCCATTTTTCGATGAGATAAATGTTTCAAATATTAGCAGAGCATTTAAGTTGATAGAAAACATGCTTTCATATGAAAAATCGTACAGACCAAAATAATGGAAATAGTCATTCATTTTTCTGAGAAAGTATTGTCAAAGGTCCAATCTGTGATAGAAAAAATCAGGAGTGCACTATAATGATGCGATTCAGAAGTAGAGTGCGTCAAACTTGTAGTATCCAATGAAGAGGGTAAAATCAAATATCCATAGTTTCTCAAAAATTAATAGAGTTAGGGCATTGACAAAGTCATGCATCGATTTTAGACCAAATTTCATCTAATTGAACATGTTAAGAGATGATGTTAGGCCAAAAATATATTTTTGGAAAATTGCGAAATTTGCAATATTTTCCATACTAGTTCAGGTACATATTTGTCGGAAAATATTTTTCGTCTAAAAAAATACTGAAATTATGAGAAATAGGGTTCTTTGGTGCGATAAATCGACTGGTGTTGTCCATTTTTCGATGAGATAAATGATTAAAATATTAGCAGAGCATTTAAGTTAATAGAAAACATGCTTTCATATAAAAAATCGTACAGACCAAAATAATGGAAATATTCATTCAATTTTCTGAGAGAGTATTGTTAAAGGTCCAGTCTATGACAGAAAAAATCAGGAGTGCACTATAATGATGCGATTCAGAAGTAGTGTGCATCAAACTTGGAGTATCCAATGAAGAGTGTAAAATCAAATATCCATAGTTTCTCAAAAATTAATAGAGTTAGGGCATTGACAAAGTCACGCATGGATTTTAGACGAAATTTCGTCTAATTGAACATGTTACGAGAGGATGTTAGGCCAAAAATATATTTTTGGAAAATTGCGAAATTTGCAATATTTTCCATACTATAGTTAAGGTACATATTTGTTGGAAAATATTTTTTTCGTCTTAAAAAACACTGAAATTATGAGAAATAGGGTTCTTTGGTGCGATAAATCGACTGGTGTTGTCCATTTTTCGATGAGATAAATGTTTCAAATATTAGCAGAGCACTTAAGTTAATAGAAAACATGCTTTCATATAAAAAATCGTGCAGACCAAAATAATGGAAATAGTCATTCAATTTTCTGAGAAAGTATTGTCAAAGGTCCAATCTATGATAGAAAAAATCAGGAGTGCACTATAATGATGCGATTCAGAAGTAGAGTGCGTCAAACTTGGAGTATCCAATGAAGAGGGTTAAATCAAATATCCATAGTTTCTCAAAAATTAATAGAGTTAGGGCATTGACAAAGTCACGCATCGATTTAAGACGAAATTTCATCTAATTGGACATGTTACGAGATGATGTTAGGCCAAAAATATTTTCCGTCTCAGAAAACACTGAAATTATGAGAAATAGGGTTCTTTGGTGCGATAAATCGACTGGTGTTGTCCATTTTTCGATGAGATAAATGTTTCAAATATTAGCAGAGCATTTAAGTTAATAGAAAACATGCTTTCATATGAAAAATCGTACAGACCACATGTTACAGTTACTTTTAAATCTTTCGAAATAATTTTTAGTAACATCCTACTATTACGTCTGTACGATGTTAGTTCATAAAATTCTCAGTAATATTTCATCCTACTATTACGTCTGTACGATGTTAGTTCATAAAACTCTCAGTAATATCTCATATTAAACATCACAGTAACATAAAAAAAGAAAACAGAAGAGGAACTGACGAACGAAACAAACAGAAGTTACCGGCGGAATCAAATGACAAGCATGAAATGGCGGATGGTTTTCAGTTATGTGTTATATTTTATTAGCAGCATGCAGCAAGCACATATTTTGCAAGTAGTATTTGAATAAAGTGGTCTTAGTATTCGTTAGTTCCTACTTAGCTACAGTTTCTATACTTAGTTATAGTTCTTGATATAATGGACGAACAACAATTGTTATCGGTAAGTACCTATTCCAAAATCATAATTATTAATACTTAATACTCATTCAATACTTTAATCGGCTATTATACATTGAATTTCTAGTTGGCGGAATTGTACACTAACATTATATAATAGAGTTTACAAAATAAGGGTTTTTTCAATTTTTAAAATATTTTAGTTGGTAAGTATATTTTAAAAACGATTCACAATATTTCAAATCCTAGATATGGATTATACCCTACAAAAAACTTAATATTGCTATAGAGTAGATATTATTATCCATAATAAAATATGCTCATATGTTGGCAGATATTTGAATATAGAAGAAAATATTTTCAATGTTCAAGATGTTTAAGAAGCTACTCACACAAATGAAATAAAAAACAAATAGTTGGTAATTATGTAATGAAAGGGGAGTAACTATTTCAGATAGACTGATACAAACATTGTATTAAACAGTACACAAAATATTGAATCAAGTATCTGTAGTTCTAGTTTTTATAGTAGAGACTGTTTAAGACTTTAAAAACAGAAATTTCTGTTTAAAAGCTCATTTCCATTTGAAAATTCATCGAATACAATAAATGAACGAATTGTAGATGTCCCTTACAATGGTACCTATATTAATCTAGTTGAAGAATATGATACTGAATGCTCCAGTCAACAAACAGCATTCAATTATTTATTATTGTAGAAACAGCTATTGGATACAATTAATTATAAACTCATTTAACTTGATAATGTGTTCATATCTCTTCTTCATAACTAGTTTTTTTGTATACAGTGTATTAATAATGCTTATTTTTCATTAAGTGACAATTCCACGATGTTAATTTACAATTTGTTCCAGGATGAAAAACAAGATGAGAATAGTATATTACTTTATACAGAAAAGAAGTATGAATTTTCATAGCACACCTGAATTTACCTGCCAAATGGAGTGAGGCATGTAATAGAAGGTAAATCATTAAATCATGAAAGTCACTTCTCGAAATGAAATATGTTATTATTCCTTTGAAGAACCCCGCAAGTATCTTATGGAAAATGGGTCCCAGTCAATTGGCTTAAAATCAAGTTTGATGTAGTTTATGATGATCGATCAAAGGTCTCCATGGGCACAATTTGATCTAAAGTAATTGTTTTATTAGCTGCTGTTCAGAACACATTTAAATGTTTCACAGATAAGGATTTCGAAGTGTACGTTCTGGAATGGTTGAGGCACTCGAAACAGCCACTCTTGCGTGAGAAAAAGTAACCGTAAGTAAACGATAGAATTTTCTTTAATCAGATTGGATTTCTGTTGATGTAACGTAATGTTTCATTAAATCTTTATGGTGTAAAATTTTTATTAGTTTTAATATAATTAAAAAATTATTCTAATAAATTTTCTGTAAACTAGCTGTAATGTATGTGTATCCGTTAAACTTTATTAATTCGTTTCAAAGTATGGTACGTTATGGTAACTACGGATTAATATACCCTTTTTTATTTCTTGCTTTCACTGAATGCGTTCAATAGTTCCCACTTTCCAGACTTGTTATGTAATATGCTTACACAATTCAATTTTTTTAGGTTGGATTCCTGGACAAGATATTTTTTTTCTAATTTTGTACCTGTTTTTTTTCAAATTTACTGTACTGTTCATTCATAGTGAATAAACGTTTTAAATCCTTTATAGCTTTTTTTGCTATTTTATTTTAAATGTACAGGATGAACAACTAAGAACGACTGTAGGCCATATCTCAGAAAAGAATCATGGTACAACTTTCAAAAAAATTACCTTTAGGTAAGTGATCCTGAAAAATTGCTGGAAAATATTTTGCAGTCTGTAAAATATCCGCTAGGGGTGGAATGAACACTCGAAAACATAGTACTCCAAAAAAACCTACTAAAGGTGTCCTAAAAATATAATTTTTGAAATCTTGATGAGATTATGAATAAATTTAATTAAGGAGATTTTTTGCCATTATTCTTAAAATAAGGGGTGGGGAAGGTTCAAACCTATGAACAAATGTATAACTTTTTCGTTTTTTAACCGATAATAATGATTTTAGCTGCATTTGAAAGAGTTGTTCTGTTTAATAAGATTGATAACAAAATTAGATAATTTTGTATCCACTCGGAAATTTCAAATGTAAATTGAAGCATTTTTTTAATTTTTATATCTGATATTGTAAATCTTGTATCTTGGAATAGATTCCTATTTTTTTAACCCCTTTTCATCAGAATTTAAAAAATGCCTCATTACATTTGAAATTTCCGAGAAAAATGGGAAAATTGTCGACTTTTTCACATAGCGTTGACAAAATTTTCCAATTTTGTTTGTTTTGTTAAGCATATCTTATTAAAGAGGAAAAACTCTTAAATGACGCCAAAAACATGGATATCGATTGAAAAAAAGTGTTACATTTGTTTTTTGGGTTGAAACTTCCCCCACCCCTTACTTGAAGAATGAGGATAAAAAGTCCCTAACTACATTTTTTCATAATCTCAACAATATATCAAAAATTGTATTTCTAGGATACCTTTAGTAAGTCTTTTTTGGAGATAATCACAGTATTATGTTTTTAAGTGTTCATTTCACCCCATAGCAGATATTTTAGGAACTCAAAAATATTTTGCAGCGATTTTTTTAAAGTTGTAGCATGATTATGTTCTGAAATATGGTCGACAGCCGGCGTTCTTAGTTGTTCACCCTGTATTTGCTGATTAGGCACAGAAACATCTATAGGATATCATCTAGAATGTTTGAGGTATATTATTCAGAGGTTTATGTAATGTCCATACAACATCTACGAGAATACACTGTATTGTTTCTGAAATGTCGCATTTAGATCATTGATAAGATGTTATTTTTTAGACATTGCATTAACATCGACAAGATGTTAAAAGGCATTTCAGAATGTAACAGAAATGTTGTTTTTATTTCGTTATAAAGACTTCCTTTTGAGGAAGTTCTTGCAACATCACAGTAATGTAAAAAGGCAGCGCTTTAACATCGCTGAGAAGTTAAGTTGAAACATCACAAAAGTTAACAGCCACAAGCTGGGCATAAGCGGTTGTATAGATGTGCATGTGATGAAAACAAGAGGAAAAATAGGAAGAACATTATCACAATGTGATGTTGAATTAACATAACTGTAATATTTATTTGCAGAGTGGGTTGGAAGTCTCTAGATAAGACTAGTCACAAAAAATAATGGCAAACAGATCGAAGAAATTTTAACTTTCATATCTAGTATATGACCAGTGTGCGATCTCGTAACAATACATTCTATTTAAGAAAATGAGTGGATGAATTTATTACTCGTTGGCTAAAATGTATTATTTTGGAACATGATTTATGAACTACTATTTTATAAAAACTGGATATAAATAATAATTTGGCTTATGGGGTTTTTATGAGGCAAATTATTCCGAATCTATAAAGCACTACATCACTCAATGAGTCTATTGAATAAAAATAAGTATTAACTTGCAAGTCATAACTTATAAGAAAAAGCTAAAACTTCTAACTTATTTTTATTTGAATAAAAACTAGAACTCTCTCGAAAGTAAATACTGGAAAAATCTTTTGAATTTTGAGTGATTACTTATAAGTACTTACTTATATTTACAAGTGTTTACTTTTTTCGTTGCGTACACAAATATTCATACTAAACAAGTCGTAACATGTGTGCAACCGCAAGTAAGCATTTGTTTTCAAGTTTAAGCGTTGTATAGGTCTATTCGTCGCAATCATGTCTTCGAGTGAGGAAGAATTTCCGGTAAAAATTGGCGGTTACAGACTTATCTTTGTCAAATTGCTAAAAAAGTATAAGGTTCTTTTGAATAAATCAATGATTCCTACTATTGTTCAAGCTAAAGAAAAGGCATGGAAAGATCTCACAGATGAATTTATCAAAATGTCTGGCACAAATACTACTGTTGAAAAGTTGAAAAAAATCCTCAATAATATGAAAACAGACGTGATAAAAAAAACTGATAAAAATCTAACCGGGAACAAAAAAATTAAACTACAAGAATGGGAAGAAGAGTTTTTAAAACTTTTGAATTATGAAAAAAATCCAGTTTTTGTAAAAATTCCTAGTGCATGTTCTATTGGAACAGAGAATGATAAAGGAAATACTCTACACAATTCCACGGAAATTAATATGGATACACAGTTATTGCCTTCACCTACAAGCATTGTACAAAAGCGGCCACAGAAAAGAATGATACAAGAGACTGAAGAAGCAAAAAACTTGTCAACGCAAGAACTGCAACGCCTTGTTCTACTTGAGTAATTAAATCTCGCTAGATTGCAAGCCAAAAAAGAACAACTCATGATAGACAGACGGACAAATCAGCCAAACCATGATCACGAAAGTAACTTAGGGAGACAAGAGGGAAGTTCAAGCGGCATTCTATCAGAATTACGAGAATATATAGACTTGTAGTGAATCAGAAACCTGTCAAACCTGTAACTAAAAAATATGCATTTCTGTTTTGTATATATTATGTTAGTTTTTACATTAGGAACTTTGTGTAATAAAACTTTGTGTTTGCACTTTGTAATTTAATAAAATACATTAAAAACGGAAAATTGTTAATGAAATAATTATAAGAATCAGAAAACTGCTTTATTTAAACACACTCAGTATGACAGTCTACATTTAACATCCAGCTTTAACTTGGGTTAGTATTTAAATATTATCACCGAACATTGTCTCCAGTATTGCTTGACGTTTCTCAGTGCCTCTCTGACGGATAGTAGTACTATTTTCAGCTTCATCACACACGTAATCGGAGTATCCAGGACTTTCCATTTCATCTAATGCAAACTCAAAATCATCTCGTAAATGCTTGCTAATGTTATGTAAAACAGCACAGCAAACAATAATTTTTGGAACTTTTGACAAAGATGTTTTAACCTTGTGTCCTAGAATGGGAAACCTTTGCTTTACTTGTCCAAAAACTCTCTCAATTACAACTCTTTCCTTGAATAATTCTTCAATTCGGATTTTTAAAAGGTGTTAATAGCCAAGGTGCAATTCCATATCCACTATCTCCGAGAAGGCAGAAATTACCCCGAAATCTTGCCACATTTTCATATACCGAACTTTGTTTCCAAATTCTGGAATCGTGAACACTTCCAGGCCATTGAGCGTCTACACTTGTAATCAATTCATTAACATCACAAGTTACTCGCACATTTATGCTAGCAAATCCTTTTCTGTTGATAAAATCATCGCCAAATTCTGGTGGTTTTTTAATTTGAACATGAGTGCAATCTACAGCACCAATGACTGTAGGAATTTGGAATCGATTCGACCATTTAATTATTGCTTCTTCCGTGGCATCTAGATTAGATGGAAATTTCATCCAATGGTGGGCCTTTTATAATATACAATCAGCTACTTCACTTATGGTTTTGCATACTGTAGTATGATGAACGCCAAAATCTTCACCAATACCTGTTTGAAATCCGGTTATCGTAGGAATATCTCCATCTTTTGCCGAGATGCAAGTGCACCTCCTCTGGATTCATATTTCTCTGGTAAAAAATAATCCGAAATATAGTCTACACTTTCACTTTCAAAACGCAACAAGAGCTTAGATTTGCTTGGGCCCATGCTTCTTCTCTTCCTATAGTTCTTCCTGTTACGAACATTTATGAAATCCACCATGTTTAACACTAGCAACTACCGTAGGAAAAAAGGATGCTTTATAGGTACCTTAAAAATCGTCAAGTTATAACTTACTAATTTAAGACAAATCTTATTTTTATTCAAATAAAATAAGCCAGTACTGGAAAAATCCTTATATTTTAAGTAACTACTTCAAACAATTCTGGCCATAAGTAATATCTTTTACAGGAAGTAGTCACTGACCTTTTATTCAATTTATACTAAGAAAATACTTAAATAAGAGGAAGTAGAAGCCAATACTTTTTTTTATTCAATAGACCCAAAAATTTGAGAAATATTTACATCACATACATACTTTTGGTATTTTGGCATAACGTCCAGTTCTAGTGTCGCGTATTATAGCTATATCCAACAAATCCATTTCGTGATTTTGATCCACCCAATAAAGATAAAATCCATGAGGATCCACCCTTAACGTTACCGGGGTTCCTACACCTGAATCCTGAAAAAAAAGAATAAAATTACTTAACCTGCCACCGAAGATGTTCTCCATAAATTATAGTTATCCGGAAACAAATAGTTGCAATAAGAGACCATTACGAATAGATTCCGCAAAGTAAGGGTTAAAGCAGAACAGTAGATGAATAAAATTAATCCCCTAGATTTAAACAAGATGAATAGTCTTTACGTTAAGCCCCCAATCTCTAATGGATGAATTTGGAGCGATTAGTACTAATTAACGATTAGTACTAATTAAAGTTGTCTTGAGTCGGATAAAGGATTTTTAAGTTGCAGGCTTAAAGTTTTAAATTTAACGGACATTGAACATAATAATTTAGAGAGGATTTGAAAAATAATAGATTCGGCGTAGGAGTCTGTCTGATAAAATTTATAGGCCCATAAATTTTTAAAAGCGGTTTAGATAATAAAACAATTAAGTGTTTATTTCTAATTTCATTAATGGCCTGATAATGAGAGAACGAAGGTTTACTGTCGAAATTAATTTTATAGTTTTTCAAAATATTCTTCAAAATTTTTGCATATTTCTGCACTGCTTTTTAAATAATATGGCAACCCTGTCACGTAACGTATAACCGTATAAAGCGCTAACTTCAGACTCGATTTTGGCACACTAGTTGAATAGAAGTGGTTGTTTGTGTACATAGTCAAATTTTTACAGTGTGATAAATTTGCTGTGATTTTGAAAATTATTAGTTTAGTGCTGATCGAAATACAAAATTTGAAAGAGATAAGTGTTGGCTTGTTAACAATCTATTAGTTTTAGGTTTGGGCTTGTTGATAGTGTAATAAATTCTTCGTAAATAAGAAAAATGAGGTTGGGGTATATTTGAACTATGGAACGGTGTTCAAATGTACCCCATTTTACTTTTTTTTACAATTAGGTAACATTGGGTATTTTTTTCTCTTCCAGGCGAAATATGGTGCGAAATTACAAGAAAAAAGAAGAATCTGCTTATAATGAAGAGGGCATATAAGCTGCTATCAGAGCTATACGTGATCAACAAATGACCCTGCGTGAAGCTGCTGCACATTACGGGATGTCACACACAGCCCTGCATTATCGCCTGAAGAAATTAAAGTTTAATGATGAAGGTCAGGTTACCTCTTCTGTAAAACATGACTACCAAACGAAATACTCCAGCCGGCAGATTTTTACAAAGGAACAAGAATTATCGCTGGTTGAGTATGCTATTAACTCATCCAACATGTGCTACGGTCTAACATACCAACAAATGAGAGTGCTTGCATACGATTATGCTGCAAGACTTGACTTAGAAATGCCCAATAGTTGGTCCGCAAATCAGATAGCGGGAGAAGATTGGCTATACGGTTTCATGCGACGACATCGTAACCTTAGTATTAGGAGGCCGGAAAACACCTCACTTCCGAGATTGAAATCTTTTAACAAGACGAATGTAGAAGCGTTTTTTTCGATAACTACGAGAGCCCTAAAGTTAAACAACTTTACAGCATGCCACATATTCAACCTTCATGAAACAGATGTGGCAACTGTTATACAGGCACCAAATATCTTAGCTCCAAGAGGTGCTAAACAAGTCGGGCAGGCTGTTTCTGTCGAAAGAGGGCAATCGATTACGTTGTGTATGATTATAAGTGCATCTGGTAATTCCTTGCCACCAGTATTTATTTATCCCCGAGCAAAAGTAAATGATACCATGGTTGATGACGGTCCACCCGGTAGTATTGTGTTGGCCAACAGCCCAGGAAGCCACTGGATGACGCGTGCTCTATTCTTACACGTTCTGGAACATATAGTGAATCATACGAAATGCAGTGCTGAAAATCGAATTCTTATCCTCATGGATAATCACGAGAGCCACTGTTCTCTTGACGCCGTCAACTATGCTCGAGAAAACGGCATTACTTTAGTAACATTCCTGCCCCATTGTTCCCATAAGTTGCAGCCGCTGGATGTTGGTGTGCTGGGACCTTTTAAGGCGAAGACAAAAGTTGCAGAAAATGACTGGTTGAGCAACCATCCTGGGAAAACTATTTCTATCCACAATCTTCCCTCCATAGTTACTAGAGCATTTGACTCATCATTCACAAGAGCAAACATTATTTCTTCATTTAAGAAGCCTGGACTTTGACCACTTAATCGTCAGGTATCTACAGACGAAGATTTTTTGAGCCCTGCTGTCACGGATAGACCCTTTTCAAACGAGCCAGTCCGCGAGCCCATAGAACAGGCGGCATCGTCTGATACAGATAATTGCTCCATTCCCAGCAAAGATATAAATGTATGTCCAAATGTGCCCACTCCAAGCATCGAGCCGAGTTACATACCTGGATGTAGCAAAGATTCCGAAACCATCCACATCGATCCCGCTCACAATAAAACATTAGTGCTGATTTCAGCAGAACATGTTCGCCAATATCCAAAGGCCCCTCCTCGATCCAATTCGCTTAGAGGAAGGGAAAAAGGGAAAACACGTATTTTAGCAGAAACCCCTGAAAAATCGAGACTGGAAGATGAACAACTGGAGAGAGAGTCCAAAAAAATGAATCTTACGAAAACAAAACCAGAAAAAATTCGTCAGGCTAAGAAAAACATCTCTAAATCGCTAGAAGTATCAACCTCTGAATCAGAAGATGAAGATATATCCCTACATGAGGAGTCCTCTGATGAATTAGAAACCTTTAGTAGCATAAAGAAGCTAATGTCTCAGACTTGAAGTTGAATGATTTTATTCTTGTATCATTTAATACAAAAAAATCCAGATTCTTGTTTGTGGGACAAATTGAAGAAATCGTGGAAGAAAATTCGTACAGGGTAAAATGTATGGAGAAAAAGGAGGATACATAGAAATTTTACTTCCCTGAAAAAGAGGACATCAGTGTCGTAGAGAGGGAGAAGACATCAAAATGAAACTGCCGGCACATGATACTTTTGGGGGAACTGAAAGAGCTGCTTCTTTACTATCATTTAAGGTCGACTTCTCTAGTTTTAAGGAGAAAGTAATGTAGCTACTATTTTTTTTGTATTTAGAGGTAATTTTAGTTTACGCAAAGCGATTTTTGAGGTTTGCTCAAAATGCCCCACAACTGATCAAATCTGCCACATCTAAGGAGTAGAATTGAACAAATGCAGAGGTTAGAATTTTTTTTCAAGTTATTATGTTTGCATTTCCAAATTTGTTGGTTAATTTAGATCCCAAATAAATTCCACTTTGTGCTCAAATATTTAAAACTCTTTGGAAAAAATTACATTTGATTTTAATTGCACTAAGTTAGTTTTTGTTCAAATGTACCCTAGTCTCCCCTACCTAACAAACAGTAGTGCATCTTCAAGGCGGTACGTTTGAAGTTTAAAAGTAACTGTCGGCCATGTTTTCTGGATAAATGTCAGGTCAGAAGCCAACTTTATAAGAACGACAGAATCGTACTTAAAACATTTCTTCATTGTAACAAAGCGACAAATGAGGATATTTTCTTAGTTTCAGTTTGTTAAATGTTGATATATTGTGACCTTATATAAGTCCATACTTATAAAAAACACACCTGATCACACAAGATGCAATTAACATAAAAATAACGAAAATCACAGATGAAAATGCTGTTCGTGACGTTTTCTTGTTCCTCTGTGCATCGTGCCGAGTAATGTCAGGCGCACAGATTGTCAAATAACTCGAATGTCGATATTTCATTGGTTGGATTCAGATAGTGACAGGAGATTGCACCATACCCTTTCTTCTTGATTACTTTAAATATTTTATCCTCAGAACATGGCGTCTAGCCTGCGTAGTCAAATCTGCGCGACTTTTGCCGCCTATCCAAGATGGACTACTGTTTGTATTTGTATACTGTGATAAAATATATTAATATGGTGCATGCTTGCATATAATTTGTTAAGTGAAATTGTCAAAGTTACAACAACTTTTCAAATTCATTTTATCTTTTTTTTACAATTTTTACTAATTTCTGCAAGAAAATATAAATGTACGCGCACATTATAAGTAGAAATAAACAGCAAATATAAAGAATTTTATAATATAGAGTAGCCGTTGACTAAATTTAACATATTTTGAAGCCTGATGTCAACACCAGTTACCATAAAATGTGAAATCTATGGTGAATTTTTTAAGAAGCGAGACCTGAAAACACACCAAAACAAGACCCATAAACGAAGCTTAAGTTCTATTACACAAGAAAGTCTCAGCAATAAAGAAATAAAAGATACGGATTTTCATCTAAAGTTAGTAAAATTGAAGAGCCAACGATCAGTCATCAGAAGAGTCCCAAAAGCTTCAAGGGCTCTTTGTGCCTCAACGCTCTCTAGTCTGATTGATGAATGCGTAAGACAAAATTCTATTCCTACCTGGGAAAATCTATTGCTATTTCTAGGGATGTACCGGATCAAATATTTGGCCGGTCCGGCCGAAACCGGAATTCCGGCCGGTAGCCGGACCGGACCGCCGGACTTCCGGCCGGATCGGGATTTATATGGAAATATTTCAAATTCCTGCAGCTTAACGATATTTTACAGGTTCTATCTATCTAAAGCATAAAACTCTAAATTATTTTCTTTTTTTGTATACACAGGTCCTATTTATTCCGTTCCGCATTATGAATTATAAACATATAAAAAAAATTAAATGTCATTGCTTTGTGTAGTGCCATCTATTATTCTAATAAAGCACACTGGCTTCCAGTAAATATATCAATAGTAGGGATGCAGAAATAAACAGTGAGGGGTGTTTTATATACAAACTGCAATTAATAATCAATGACAGTATAAAATCTCAAAGAACCGTATCAGATATGATTAGTTAAATACGGGCCAAAAGAAAATTATCCAAGATGTACAAATACGATGGAACTCCACTTTCTACATGGTAGAGAGGTTACTTGATTTGAAACGTTGTGTAACTATTTATCACACTGAAAATAGCGCTATAAAGTCTATAAACAATTTAACAAATAATCAGTGGGACCTGTTGCAACCTGTCCTTGAATTACTTAAACCTTTTGAAGAGATAACGAAACTGATGAGCAGCACGGACTCGGTTATTTCAGAAGTAATTCCAACAATTGCTGTATTGAAGTGCTACTTTTCGTCCGATAAAATAGAACAGTTATATGGCGTTGCAACTGTGAAAGAATGTCTCATTACAGGAATGAACCAAAAGTTCTCCGATGTGGAGTCCAAGGACTGCTTTAGCATATCGACTATTTTAGATCCCAGATGTAAAGTGTATTTTTTTTCGAGTCAGACTATAGTTGAAGATGTAAAAAACAGATTTGTGAGAAAAATCACAGAAATTAATAAGAGCAACACCGATGAATCCCAATCTGAAATACAAGAAGATGATGAGGCTAACGTGGGTATTAGCGAAGACGAGGATAAAGAACCATTAGCCGCTATACAAAAGAGAGCGAGGATAACATATGAAAAAAATTATACTTCAGCAAGTTCATCTTTTACGCTGTGGAAGTGTTACGATAACTTTGTTCCACCTTCGACACCTGCATCATCTACTAGTGATTCGAAAGGCAATATACTCTATCAACTTGAAGTATACTATGGAGTGCCTGTTATTGATAGAAAGTCAGACCCATTTGAGTGGTGGAGCAAGCACAGTGGAACATTTCCTGGTCTAATTAATTTAGTAAAGCAGTTTTTATTATTTCCAGCAACTAGTGTTTATTCAGAGAGACTATTTTCGGTAATTGGTAACATATATGTTGATAATAGGTGTAGACTAAGTTCTGAAAGTGCAGACAAGCTCTTATTTATTCATCACAATCTAAATAAAATAAATTATGAATATTAGTTTTTGGTTTATATATTTAATCTTTTATATGTACCTCGGTTTAATACATTCGTCTGTTTAAAAGATATATTGTAATGATTTACGTCTTTCAATTTATTAAAGTTCAAAATATTTTTCTTGCTTTTTTCATATATGTATCCTATTTTAATTTTTTTTTAATGTTCTGGCCGGATCGATACCGCGATTCGGCCGGAACGGTAATTCCGGCCTCTGGGCCGGATCAGCCGGATTTGGTGGTACCGCCGGAATTCCGGTACATCCCTAGCTATTTCCATACAATGTTTTAAGTCTTCCTTCTAAAAATTCTGATAAAAAAGTATCTCTCTCTACTATAATCAAGAGTAATTTAAAAACCTTTGATAATAAAGATCATCATTTACATTTCTCTGATAAGCAAAACAAAAATTTCTGTTCGGAAAAACATAAGTTTATCAAATAATAGTAAAATCAAACATGTAATTAATAAAGTTTCTGACGGCGACTTGACATCCGCAATGAAAATCTTGGATTCAGATGACAGTTTTGCTGATGTCAGTGCATCCACTTTAACAGAATTAAAATCGAAACATCCTTTAAAGAAACTTAATACTCGTAGTACGTTCCCTACTTTGAGTTCGGAACCTGTTCCTATTCTTATAATAGAAGAATTTGTCAGTAACGCACTAAACTCTTTTAAAACAAGTTCTGCTGGTGGTTTAGACTCTGTAAGACCTTCACATCTACAAGATTTAATAAATTACAGTGCTGGCCCTTCAGGAAAAAATCTCTTATCATCTTTGTGTAAATTATGTAATTTTATTTTAAATGACACAGTCAACATCAATATTCGTCTTATTTTATTCGGAGCATCACTATACGCTTTAACTAAAAAAGCAGGAGGTATCAGACCAATTACCATTGGTACAGTTTACCGTCGTTTAGTAGCGAAAATAATTTGTTCAATCATCAGAGACAAATTAGTATATTTACTTCGTCCATTACAATTCGGTTCAGGGTCAACAGGTGGTTGTGAAGCAGTTGCACATGCAGCAAAACGTTTCGACTCTAATCATCCACACGTTAATAATAAAGTTTTTCTGAAAATTGATTTTAAAAATACTTTCAATGCAATTCATCGCGAACATTTATTGAAACTTGTAGCAGATATTCTACCTGAAATTTTTCCTTTCATCAATCAATATTTTATTCGGCGAAAACATCATTTATTCGGAAAGAGGCGTCCAACAAGGGGACCCTTTGGCACCTCTCCTATTTTGCCTATCGATACACAAACTTATAAGCAACATTGACACAGAATTCAATACTTGGTACCTTAATGATGGTTCTTTGGGTGGTAATATTAATTCCGTGTTCAAGTCTCTTGTCTATATTATAAACAATTCCAGATATTGGTCTTGAACTCAATTTCAGCAAATGCGAGTTATTTTTCTTAGAATCACCAACTAATCTAACGATTGATAAATTTAATTCTGTAGCACAATTACCAACAGACAACATTTTTTTCTATTATGTGCTCATTTATTAAATGAATCCTTTCTATCAGCTTTCAATGAAAAATTAACCTTTTTCAAAAAAATGCCATCTCGTTTGTCCTGGTTACCGACACATATTGCTTATTACCTTCTCAAGAATTGCCTATTAATTCCAACATTAACATATATCTTAAGATGTAGTCCGACCTGGTTACATAATATCTTAATCAATTTTGACAATACCATTCGTCATTCATTAATTAACATTAAATTAGAGAACCTTTTTCACTACCTGTTTCATATGGTGGTTTAGGAATTCGTTCCATCGTTTCAGTTGCTCTTCCTTCTTTTTTGTCGTCATTAAATAGTTCAAAAAAATGCATTAATTACATTCTGCCTATATTTTTTCACACACAAGACTCTTTATTATTGGATGCAGAAAATATTTGGTCATTAAAGTCTAACAAAGTTGTACCCGATGAATATAAATCCTTCAAATCCTGGGATATACCTTTATTGAACATTGAAAAAGATAATCTGCTTCAGAAAACTATTAATTTACCAGACAAGGCTCGTTTGAATGCAGCATTTTCAAAAAAATCAGGAGCATGGTTGAACGCTTTACCGTCGGCCCCATTAGGAACGCTTTTAGACGACGAAAGTTTCCGTATTTCTATTGGTCTCCGTTTAGGTTATCAAATTTGTGTCAAACATCGCTGTCGTTGCAGAGCTGATGTTGATGAATATGGTGGACACGGCCTAAGCTGCAAATTAGGTGCCGGCCGTTTTTCACGTCATTCTGCAGTAAATTACCTAATCAAACGAGGCCTGTCATCTGCAAAGATTCCCTGTTCATTGGAATCGTTAGGTATTTGCCGCGACGACGGTAGACGTCCAGATTCCTTGGCAACTCGGCAGATCCGTTTTATGACACTTGAGCTCCGTCCCATGTCTGATCCACATCTATTCCGCAGGCACTGCAGGATTACATGGCGAAACTTTTAAAATCAATAAATACAAAAATTTGGAGAACATTTACATTTTTATTCCTGTAGCAATTGAACTTCGACTAGCGCTAGTCGGTTTTGGTGGACTACTCTCGGTTTTCCTTTGGGGATCTTGCTTATGCGATAGATAACGTCGTTGATCCTCTTCTTTATTAAGTACGGACTTTCCCATGATTTATGTAGTTTTGAAGAAAATCCTTTTCTTCTTGTCGGGTTGTGTAACCATACTTTGTCCCCTTCTTTGAAACTGCCTTCTGTGACCTGTGTGTCATACCGTTTTTTCATTCTGTCACTGACAACTTGAAGATACGTTCGAACCAATTCGTGCACATCGTCCATCATTCTTCTCAATTGGATCACGTAATCTTCTCCTGCTAGATATTCGCCAATTCCAGGTCACAAGGAAGCTTCATTTCACGTCTAAACATGATTTTCGCAGATGTTTCATCCGCGGACTCAATTATGGCAGATCGATAAGCCAACGCAAATAGAAAAATATACTCATCCCAATCTTTCTGGTGACAGGAAACTACTTTGGACAGATATTTTCCACTGATCATGTCCTTTCTTTCGACCATTCCATCTAACTGTGGATGCAATGTTGTTGTCCTGGTCTTCTTCATTCCCAGCTTGTCACTGATTTCTTGGAAAACCTGGCTCTCGAAATTTCTTCCTTGATCGCTGTGGACTTCCAAGGGCACTCCATATAGGCTGATAAATTCTTTCACCAATACATCCGCGACTGTTGTGGCCTCTTGATTCGGGATTGCGTAAATTTATACATATTTTGTGAAATAATCCATTACTACCAGGACGTGTTTACCACCATTATCTGTCGTTCAGCGATACCTAAAGCAATCCTTTCGAAAGGGCTTCCAACATTATATTGTTTCATGGGTGCCTTTCTCTTGAGATGTAGTCAATTACTCGTAACAAGTCGTAAATTTCTTAGACCAGTCCTTCACATCGTCGGAGCTGTTCATCCAATAAAACTTTTCACGGACTCGCTGAAGGGTTTTCTTCACTCGAGATAACTATCTGCCTTCTCATCTCGGAACCATCATCCTGTTCAAGGACTCTTTTCAACAGCCTTTCTTCCACGACAAGTGAGTCTCACTGAGCCCAATATGCCTTGAGTGTCGGTGGAAATGTTGACATTTCTTGCCATGTAGCTGCTGAAAGAAAACTAATGCCCGATTTCACCAACTAATTCCTAAAGTTAGATAATACCTAAACCGGATCTAGAAATTGCGAACTGAAATTTGCGTTTCACCATCCGGTATATAATAAAATAAAGTTACCTAAGTATAATTTTGAAATCGTCGAACTCTTTATCATCTTCAAGCGATACGTATCACTCATAAGCGTTGTTTTACATAAGATTTTTGCGTTGTGAAAATGGTATGATAGTTTTATGCAGTTTTTTTATCTAGTTGAGGAAAAATAACCAGTTTTTCACTGATTTATCAATGAACTTAGTAACGCTTCCACAATATGCAATTATTATTCTTTCCTCGTTCATTTCTTAGTATTATTCTGTGCGAGTGTGCGTCAGAATTCCAGTTGAACATAGAATTTCCAATGTTATTGCATTTCTCACACTTTGAATCGAAGGAAAATACAGGGTCAAACAGATTTATTTCCCGAAAAGGGAATGAAGCTATTAGATATATTACGAATAAATGAAATATAAACTGGTATTTGTGATGATGGAGGTGTTATTTTTTTTATTAATATTCTACTTTCTTTGCTGATAATTATGTTTACTTCCTTAAAAGTAAACTTATTAAAAAGAATAGGCCGGTTATTTTGGAAAGTAATCGAGATATTTTTATTGTGTAACAGACAATTTGTAGAGTGTTAAGAGAGCTTCAGGTTTGGATGTAAATTGACTTTATGTCAATATGTAGATGACATTGTGCACAAGAATTTTTTTTTCGATGGCAAGATCTTTATACATACATTTTTAAGCAATTTTTTTTCTATGAACTGATTCGGTAAATCTAACCATTTTCGATACAGTATGTCCACAAATGGAGTTTACCACAAGGGAAAAATCGTTATCTTAAATCAAATGCACATGGTACTTATGAATGAATTAATAAAACATGAAGATGTTTCAAGAGAGAAGTACATACAATTATTAATACAACAAATAAGTATTGCAATTCAAAGAGAACGCTTCATCTTTTCTCGGTACGTTTCCCCGTTCTAAACCTCTAGAAGAACTTTTTATGAAACATAATCATAAGAAACCCAATTCTTCTACCACTTTCAAACTTTCTCACATTACCGACTCTAAAACATGTGATCTTTCCTTTTTCCGAAATTCTTATTTAACATATTCATTCTCTTCTTCAGAATGTGTGCCTTCTGATAATACATGGGTTGACAATTTTATAAATTATACCTCCAACAAGCTTTTGGGCCTCAGTGTACTAAAAAATAACCACCGGCTAGATGATGTCCCATTCATAGAAATACTGAAGAAGATGACTATGCTATACTCGATAGTCGAAATTCTGTAAAGAGAATGATGCGATTCCTATGCGCAATAAATTATCTCTGACCAAAACAAAATATAAAACTGGTTTACCCCCAATAGAGTTGAAGTAATCAAATAAAAAGGTAGACGACCAAATGAAAGGTATTTATACTAACAGTGTGGCATACTCTAACAATACTAATACAGACAATTTATCTGTCGAAGATGATAACGGAGATCGCGCATCAGTAGCCGATTTGAGTAAAAAATTTAATGACAAACTCTTTCCAGAACCGTAAAAAATGGTAATAACCTCGCCAATAAGACTGAGGTTGGATCCAAAATATCTGATGTGACCAATGGAGTGAAACAACTAAGTACAAAAGCAATATCAACCAGAGTTAAAAAATCTAGTAATAATGTTTCGGTGACCAAAAAAAATGACATTGCCTCCAACAAGTGTCAAAATAACCCCGATGTTTTGCAGTCAAATTCAAAATTGGAAGAGAATGAAGACGAATAGAAAAATAATGGGTCAGAAGTCGATAGGGCCGTAGTAACTGAGGAATCAATAAACATCAATTCCCTTTCTAAAAATAATCCTAGAGTTAACAACTTCTCTTCATACATTTAATTTTCGATTAAAAATTTTCAGAAAGGGGATGAAAATCAACAAGAACAAAAGGACACGTCTAAAAAAGATGTAGATAACAAGAAATATATTAACAAAGTGAACCAGACCAATGGTCTATCGGCATCAAGCAAACTTTCCAAAACCGCAATATCTCCATCCAATTCAATAGCATACAACATCAATTCAAATTCCTTATCACACCGATCAAGTTAGAGAGACAATAATAGAATCCGAGATTATTCGGACAATGATAATAGTTGCGAAAGAACTCTTAACAATATCTCCACAATCAGATCCATAAAGGGTATTCACCAAAGATCTTTGGGTCTCAAAGGCCTCAAAAATATTGGTAACACGTCTTTCAAGAATAGTATTATCCAATGCCTATCAAACACAAGGTGGCTCTTAGATATTTAAAGAAAGACGCATACATAAGGCATATTAACATTATCATATCTAGCATGGAAGGAGCATTTTAAAGCATTTGCTGAAGTTATTCAAGAGCTTTGGTCTGAAGACGGTTCAGACAGACTGGTTAATACAGTATCATTGAAAAGTCCGATTCAGCGATTTACTTCAATGTTCATGGGATACACTCAACATGATGCACACGAGTTTCTTCGTTACCTATTAGCAGGACTTCACGAAGATGTCAACAAGGTATATTAAAAACCAAAGCCCATATTAACAGAAACTGATGAAAAACTTAGTGACATTAAGAAAACACAAGAATGTTGGTTGAGATATCCGAGAATGGACAACTCCAAGATTGTGGATAACTTTGTCGGTCAATTAAAATCAACACTCAAGTGCACACACTGTGGTCACTGTTCAATTACCTTCGATCCCTTTTGGGATTTATCCCTTTCCATACCCCAAAGAACAGGCCAATTACGACTTTCACAATGTTTAGATTCATTTACAAGAGAAGAAACACTCGACGGTGATGAGAAACCAACATGTTCGAAATGTAAGGAACGAAGACGATGCACTAAATCATTCTCAGTTCATAAATTTCCGAAAATATTGGTTATTCACCTGAAGCGCTTTTCGCAAACAGAAAGATTTAGTGGAAAACTTAATGTTGCAATAGATTTTCCAATAGAAGGACTTGATATGAGCTATTACGCGACTGATAATGTGGCACCTTGTTTGTACAACCTCTTCGCTATATCAAATCACAGTGGAACCACTTATGATGGTCACTACACAGCATATTGCCGACATCCCTACACGGGACAGTGGCACGAATATAACGATTCAAGGGTGCTATTAATATCGTGGAAATCTTTATTCAGTGGAGAAGCATATGTTCTATTCTATGAACAAGATGACAAAAAGTCCCACCTTTAAGTTTAATAATTTTTTTATTAGTTTTTAAATTGTATATTTTCATTGTGAACCAATGTCTTATTTGGTTTTTTCTGCAAAATTTATTTATATATTTATATATACATTGTAGCTTTACAATTATATAAAAATCGGAATAGATTGATGTGTAAATACTTTTTTATAAAGTTCTAATAGTGAAATTAAATTATATAAGTTTATAAATTATGTAATATTTAAAGCAAATTGTTTATAATTAGAATAAATCTCGAATACAATTTTTTTAATCAAAATTTCATTTACTACTCTCCTTCACAAACACATATTTTTATACTTTATTGGAAACAATACTGCCTTTACAATGAAATTTACCGAGACTCTTATAACAACCAGTATTTTTTTTGAAAATTCGAAAAAACAAAAAACACTTTAAATGACTAAACTTAAAAGTAGGAAGATAGTTTTAATAATATATTAAATAAAAATTAAAGTATGAATTTTTGTAGCCTACCACTCAATAATACAACGTTGCAATATAATCTAACACAATGTGTAAAAATATTTAGTTTACAATATTTCTTTGATTTTGTATTACTAAAAAATGATATTTTACACACTAAGCGTTTAATATTTCGAAAAGTAGCCATAAAATCTAATTCTACCAATAAGAACTTTCAACGAGGAATTCGAGATCTAGATTATATACAATATTCAGAAACTTTGTCGGAGATTTTTTTAATGATATTTGATGCTTTTTTCCATTGTAAAAATACGTTTAGTTCAGACGAATACGTTGACATGTTACTAGTTTATGGTGAAGGCAGGAAAATGCTCGACGAGAACGTTTTCCTCAACGTCGTCAAGTAGCACACATAGTGTGAGCAATGATGATAATGTTATTAATGTACTTGAGTATGTTGATGTTAATCCCCATACTTCTGTTAGAAAAATAGCTGAAGAAATCGGAATAAGCAAAAGTACTGTACAGAGAATTTTGAGGAAACACAAATATCACCGTTTTAAATTACATTTAGTTCAAGGACTGAAGCCTACTGATTTCGACCGAAGATTAGAATTTATTTCTCTAATTGATGTTATGATTACCGATGATCCCTTGATTTTAAATAAAACATTTTGGAGGGATGAAAGCCGCTTCCACAACAATGGTGTAGTGAATATAGACGAGCGGGACACCCCCAGAAAGTCGCTTAGAAATAGCAGTATGTGACCACGCAGTACTAATCGCTAAGACTACTTTTACTTTATGTTTTCGGGGTCGCTGAATACGAATATGAAATTATTTTTACGATAAAATTGGGGGAACGTGGAAAAAAACGGCAATTTCGGGTAAAATTGAGACAATTGAATTTGGCGTTTTTCTGTGTTCATCTCGCTATATCTTCCACATTTATCAATGTATCATTATGAAATTTTTTATGACTATTGCGTATCTAAAGATCTAAACAACAAGCCTACTCCGAAAATTCTGCGACAATTAATACTTGAACAGTAAATTTACATTTGTTTACTTTTACGTGTTCAGAGTTTTGTCGTACAAATGCAAAAGTTGTGTTACGAAGTTTCGAATTTCTAGAAACTAATTATCCAGTATTAAAATGCAATACCTAAAGAAGTTTTTGGGGAAGTTTCAGATCTAAATATTGAAAAGAAAAAAATATATGCTATTTCAAAGTCGAGCGTCGCGTGCGGCTGCATGGCGCGCTATAGCACGAGCAGCGACTATCCGAGTCGGACCTTTACATGCGTCCGAAATACGGTTTTAATATATCAATTAAAATAAAAACCATTAAAATATCTTAAAAATCTTCATTTATTTCATCTGTATTAACAATCACTTCTTTATTTACATATGTCAAGTCAAATTTAACTGGATTTCTTTGCAATTATTTGAAACAACACTTACCTACATGTGATACAATGATCCAAAATCCAAATAAAAAAGTTTATTTATCTGGAGGGTTGGAACCACGAGAACGTGCGTTTTCAATATATTATGAAGGGTGCAAAGACGATTTAAATTTCACATGTAATCACATAGATGCTGATACTCGCTTAATATTTCATGTACAACGTATTCAACGCAGAATGAGTGAAAACCAGTTAATAATTGTAGAATCTCCCGATACAGACGTTTTTTTATTACTACTATTTCATTTTGCAAGTTTCGAAAATAGATCTCAGCTATGGTTTTCACGGGAACAATATCCGTACGCACTGATTTCAGAAGGTATATACCTATTCATAGTTTAGCACAAAAATTAGGAAAAAATATCTGTTCGTTGTTGTTAGCTGCACACGCTCTAACAGGCTGTGATACTAATTCATCGTTATTTTACATGGGCAAGATCAAGGTGAATGCAGCATTACGACTTATGTCAGACAAAGAATTGACTAATTTAGCTACAATAACCGACTTAGACATACATGTTGCTCAAGAAGTCGTCAGTACATTCACATCTTATTTGTACGATCCAAAGAAAAAGTCAAAAGGTACACGTAACGATATAAATTCATTAAGATATCATTTAACTCTCCAAAAGAACTCTGAAATCGCAAGACTTCCTCCATCTGAACCCGCGATGCATAAACACATTTTAAGAGCTCTTTGGCAAATCAATGAGTGGAAACAAGCAATCGAACCTCTAATCATTTCCAAAGATGTGACAAAGTTTGGCTGGGTGGTAGAAATAGGTAGATTGAGTTTCGATTATTACGATGGACCCACTGCTATGGAAATACTACAACAGTACTTTTGTTCGTGCACTGGCAAAAATGCTTGCGAAACTGACGTTTGCCCTTGTAGACAATCTAATTTGAAATGCTGTGATGTTTGTAGTTGTAATGATACATGTGTAAATAAAGAAGTGATTGTAAATACAGATGAAATAAATGAAGATTTTTAAGATATTTTAATGGTTTTATTTTAATTGATATATTAAAACCGTATTTCGGACGCATGTGAAGATCCGACTCGGATAGTCGCTGCTCGTGCTATAGCAGCCGCACGCGACGCTCGACTTTGAAATAGCATATCTTTTTTTCTTTTCAATATTTAGATCTGAAACTTTCCCAAAAACTTCTTTAGGTATTGCATTTTAATACTGGATAATTAGTTTTTAGAAATTCGAAACTTCGTAACATAACTTTTGCATTTGTACGACAAAACTCGGAACACGTAAAAGTAAACAATTGTAAATTTACTGTTCAAGTATTAATTGTCGCAGAATTTTCGGAGTAGGCTTGTTGTTTAGATCTGTAGATACGCAATAGTCATAAAAAATTTCATAATGAGACATTGATAAATGTGGAAGATATAGCGAGATGAACACAGAAAAACGCCAAATTCAATTGTCTCAATTTTACCCGAAATTGCCGTTTTTTTCCATGTTCCCCCAATTTTATCGTAAAAATAATTTCATATTCGTATTTAGCGACCCCGAAAACATAAAGTAAAAGTGGTCTTAGCGATTAGTACTTCCGTGGTCACTATAAGGTCAATTTGGGGGTGCGTTCCGCTCGCCTAATACACATAATGCCCATTATTGGTCGAACGAAAATCCACACTGGGTTTCTTCAACTCGTTTTCAGACAATTTGGGGTATAAATGTATGGTGCGGTTTATTCATTGGTCACTTGATTGGGCCATATATTTATGAGGGCACATTGAATGGAGAAAGAGATATTTACATTTACTTGAACACGAGTTACCTGAACTTATGGAAGATATTCTTTTGGCACAACGGAATACAATTATCTGGCAACAGGACGGTGCGCTCCACCTCATAATGCAGGTATTGTTGCGGAGCATCTCGATCAAACAGTTGGATTGGTAGTTATGGACCTCCTCGCTCGCCAGATCTAACACCACTGAACTTTTTTTTGTGGGGTTACCTTAAAGAATTGGTTCATCAAACGCAACCTGTAGATGTAGATGACCTGAAAGAACGCATTCGTGAAGCATGTCGTGCTGTTACACCAGCTATGATTCAGGCGGCCTGCACAAGAACGTTTTTAAGTCGTCTTGAAGCGTGCATGAAATCTGCAGGAAATAATTTTGAACACTTACTATAATTTTGTTTTCGTTTTTTGAATTTCATATGCATTTTAGTTAAATTTCAGAAATGTTAATTTTTTGTTGTTAATAATACAAAATAGTTACAAGTATGTTGTATCGTTGTATTCCTAATAGAATAACACGTAATTTTCAATAACAATATACATTGGGTACCATTTAAAAAAAGCGATAGGTGGGTGCACAAGCCTGTCGAATGCAATAAAAAATTTTCATAAGTCATTATGAAGGTACTTTAATACCATTCAAAACAGTTTTTTAATTTTTTAATTATCTTGTCAAATAAGCGAGATATTGTCTGTATACGATAATTTGGGACACCCGGTATACAGGTGACTCACTCTGTATCATTTTCGTAGATTATTTATATAAGTTACTAATTATACACTTTTTGGTTTGTTTTATTTTACTTTAAATCTTCACGTGCAGTTTATATCGAGTTTATCGTTTCCAATGATTAATTATAATTTCTCAATAAATCATATCCACATCTATAACCAATCTCTTAAAATAAAATTGTTTGTGCAATTATTTCGAATAATTTCTAACCGAAATACAGAGTATCCCGTATATAAGTACAGTGAATTAAAGGAGGATCTGTAAGAACTATTACCTTGTTCTTGAGATACAAGCTAATGAGGGGTGCAGAATAAATTCATATTTTACACCTCATAAAGATAACTGAAACAAGCGAGTTCTAAATTCAAATAAGCACGTTGCTCTGCTCTGCCCTGTATAAATAAATATATAAAAGACGTGAATAATTTACTGACCTTAATTTTGCGAGAATAATTTTATATCATTATTGTTGTAAACATTCAATTGGAAACTGATTTGGTTTATGTAATATTTTATTATTATTATTGTAACAAAATGTACGGTTTAGAAAATTAGTTGAATGTTATCTTTATACATAATCATTATTGGAAATAACGTTCATTATAATAACAGGCTAAGTAGGACGGACGTCATTAATGACGAATTTTCGTGGCAAGTATGGTTAGTTTTTTATATTACAATAACGCCTCCAAACATAATGCGATCGATAGAAAACTTTTCCAATAAGAAAATAATAGAATGTAGTCATGAAGTTTTCGTATTATCCGTTTTTAATTCAATCGACAACACCGAAGAAAAGTTGTGTGGTTATGACTGAATTTTGTTAAAATGCTCTTAATCCTTCAAAGCCGAAGTTTTTATTTGTTACTTTTTTAGAGTTTTTGTAAGTACAAATGGTTTTTTTAAAAAGAACTATTCTCAAATTTGCAGTCGTCAGGGCTGCCCTAAGGTGGGCAGGGCCCCGGGGATAAAGTCTCCCTTCCCACACTAAATCAACATAAAATCGGACAAATACAAATAGGGCTCCTGGAATTGTTGTATTTGTTGCTAAAGATATTATCTTTGAAATATTATTAGAAATATTTCCTGCATATGTGATGGTTTTATAAGTTTTTATTTCTTCAATTTGTTTAGGAAATATTAGTTGTAATGCCACTTTTTCCTCTTTTTTATTAATTACCATATTTATCATATGTAATATATAGCCGTTGGATGTTGCTATTTGTCTAATTGTACTAATCTCTCTATCAAAATTACATTTGTTCATAGGAAATGAAAATGCTCTATGTATCATTGAATTGTATGCCGCTAGTTTATGTGACATGGGATGATTGGAACTATAAGGAATTGCCACATTAGTGTGTGTTGGTTTTCGATACATTACATATAAGTACATTATTAACTCTTAGAATTTTCAAATCAAGAAAATTGATTGAGTTATTTTCTTCAACTTCTAATGTAAATTTAATTTTTGGGTGTAAATTATTAATGTGGTTGAAAAATATATCTTATTGTCGTTCACTACCTATAAAACAAGCTAATATGTCATCTACATATCTATACCAAAATAAAACATTTTTTCAAATATTACTTTCAAAGATTTTTCTTTCTAAACTGTCCATAAAAATGTTTGCCAAAATAGGTGATATCGTGCTTCCCATTGGTAAACCTTCATTTTGAATATATATGATATTGTCAGAAGTGAAATAATTCTGATTAATACATACATCAAACAAATTAAGTATATCTGATATTATTCCTGGATTAATATTTTTATCTTCTAGTATTTTCTTACAAGTATTAGACATTCTTTTGATGAATTTTAGTGAACAAATTAGTAACGTCAAATGAAATAAGCTTAGCGTTATCTTGTATTTGAATGCTTTTAATTTTTTGATTAGTTCTATTGAACTTCTAATTGAGTACTTAGATACATATCCGTAACTATTAAGTATATTGTTAAGCTTCTTTGCCAATATATTATTAGGAGTATTAACATAAGAAACTAAAGGTCTAATTGGTTTCGTTATTTTATGTAATTCAACGGTTCCATATAATTGTGGACAATAACGATTCTTATGTATCATGGACCTCTTTTCGTAATCACTTAAAAGATAATTTGAATTATTAACAATATTCCTTACATTATTAGAAAACTTCTTTGTTGGGTCTGCTCTAAGAACTTTTACATCGCTAGATTCTATAATGTTATATATTTTTGAATTATAATTTTCAGTTGTCAATATGACAGTTGTGTTTCCCTTATCAGATTTTGTAACTGTTAGGTTATTATCTTTTACTTTCTTTTTTATTGCATTCAAAACTGTAATGTCATTTTTTGTTTGACGTTTAACTTTTGAAGATTCAATATTTTTGATTAAATTGGCAATTTTTAATTTCTCATAAAGAAAATTATTTGAATTAGATTTTAAAGCTATTTCTGACTCCGTAGCTATACTTTGTTTAATGTTATTCGTAAATTTTGGTGGTATGCTGTACTTTGAATCTTTATTTGAAAATTCTATTTCACTATCTGTAAAATTAGTGTCTGAAAGGTTTTCAAATCGTGGTGCAAAGTGTGTTGGAATGTAGGTACTTACAGTTTCATGATGTTTAGAGTATTGAATTCTATGTTGTGTGTGTTCAAGTTTATGTAGCTTTTGTTCTTGTTTCTTAAATTTCTTGTGCTTCATCGTGCTGACACTTTCTCTGATTTTGTCATCTTAACAGTCAAATTCTACTGGATGCAGTTTGAACGTAAGTTCTGAATGTACTTGTCTAAGGAGTCTCTTATCTAAAACCATTTTTTACACTCTTCTTTTATCCATACCTAACAGTTACAAAATATGATAAGGGGAACACAACTGTCATATTGACAACTGAAAATTATAATTCAAAAATATATAACTTTATAGAATCTAGCGATGTAAGAGTTCTTAGAGCAGACCCAACTAAAAAGTTTTCTAATAATGTAAGGTATATTGTTAAAAATTCAAATTATCTTTTAAGTGATTACGAAAAGATGTCCATGATACATAAGAATCCTCATTGTCCACAATTATATTAAATTACATAAAATAACGAAACCAATTAGACCTGTAGTTTCTTATGTTAATACTCCTAATAATATATTGGCAAATAAGCTTAATAATATACTTAATAGTTACGGATAAGAATCTAAGTACTCAATTAGAAATTCAATAGAACTAATCAAAAAACTGAAAGCATTCAAATTACAAGATAACGCTAAGCCTATTTCATTTGACGTTACTAATATGTTCACTAAAATTCTTCCTAAAGAATGTCTAATACTTGTAAGAAAATTACTAGAAGATAAAAATATTAATCTAGGAATAATATCAGATATACTTAATTTGTTTGATGTATGTATTAATCAGAATTATTTCACTTTTGACAATAACATATATATTCAAAATGAAAGTTTACCAATGGGAAGCCCTATATCACCTATTTTTATAAACAGTTTAGAAAGAAAAATCTTTGAAAGTATTATTTCAAAAAATGTTTTATTTTGGTATAGATATGTAGATGACATATTAGCTTGTTTTATAGGTAGTGAACGACAATTAGATATATTTTTCAACCACATTAATAATTTACACCCAAAGATTAAATTTACATTACAAGTTGAAGAAAATAACTCAATCAATTTTCTTGATTTGAAAATTCAAAGAGTTAATAATGTACTTGATTATGCAATTTACCGAAAACCAGCACACACTGATGTGACAATCACCCCATGACACATAAACTAGCGGCATACAATTCAATGATACATAGAGCATTTTCAGTTCCTATGAACAAATGTAATTTTGATAGAGAGATTAGTACAATTAGACAAATCGCAACATCCAACGGTTATCCATTACATATGATAAATAAGCTAATTAATAAAAAAGAGGAAAAAGTGACATTACAACTAATATTTCCTAAACAAACTGAAGAAATAAAAACTTATAAAACCGTCACATATGCAGGAAATATTTCTAATAATATTTCAAAGATAATATCTTTAGCAACGAATACAACAATTGCTTTTAAAACAGAAAGTAACGTAAGTACAAAATTGTTAAATGTTAAAACAAAAATACCAACATTAAAGAAATCAGGTATATATAAACTCGAATGTCCAGAATGTAATGCTGTCTATTTGGGTCAGACCCTTAGAAATTTTGAAATCCGATACAGTGAACACTTACGAGCATACAGATTAAAACAACCAGATAAATCCCATTACGCAAAACATCTACTTAACACCAACCATTCATTGACACCTAACACAGAACTAAAAGTACTACATATTTGTGATAAGAAACAAGAACTGGATTTCCTTGAAGAGTTGGAAATTAGAAGACACTTAAGAAACCCACAATATGAAGTCGTCAATGAACAGATAAATCTAGGGAGTTCTCCACTATTAAACTGTCTTCTTAAGTAATAATTGTAAAGATCAGCAGATATAGTTTTCCTGGTTTTCTATATCATTGCACAGTTATACTGATCTTAATTTGAAAAATGATATCCAGGATATCACCATAGGGCTAATAATATATAAGCTTCAATATTTGTAATATCACATCTTCTTCTTTATTCTATTAACATATATTAAGTCAATCACAAGGTAGGTCACTTCTTGGTCTAGCCAAAAATAACTACTAAACATCAGGTAGGCATCAAATGAAATGTAACTTCTGTCATTCTGATGATCATATTCAGTTATCGAAACAATTGTTAATTTTTTAGAATTTTCAACATTTTTCATTATATTGTGGAATTAGCTAGAAACGTTAAGTTTAATTTAAAACACTTAAACGATAAAATAAAAAATTTCAGGTATCGGTGAATCAAAGATTATTTCAGGACTGGTTAATTTGTTAATAGAAACTAAAACAAGCAGCATCAAGGTAAAGTGTGACTGCTTGGCTATAATGTTTTACTTGGGAAATTGGTAAAATACCATGGCAGATTGATGCAACTATCATAACATTGTTATCAGCCAACCAAACTACCATGATTCCGGTGACTTTTTCGATAGGTTCATACCGGTAAATATATTATTGTTACGAAACAGCACACTGGTATAGACCTTAAATCCGACTCTGTCTAAGCCAGGTATGAAAATTAAAATTATGGCGGATACGCAGGTTTTTTTATAACTGTTTACGACTATTTTATCTAAACATTGTTTTTGTGACCAGACTTATCTAGAAAAGGCCAGAACCAATTATTTTTGTGTGTGTAAGCTGCAGTCCGGAATTCTCTAGTAAAAAGGGCTTTAATATAAATAAAGGACCGATCAGCGGATGAGTTTAGTTGATAAAGTGATCTTGACAAATAAGTGTTGATATAAATTAATAATTAAGTTTGTGTGCATATAAATTGAATTTAAGTGATTAGTTAGGTATATATAAATTAAGTGTTAGTGAGTTAGTGTTTAAATAAGTTAGAAAGTAGCCATACCGTGTGTTTAAAATTTATCCCACCCGTTTATTATTTAAATAAATTAGAATCACATTACATTGGTGTCAGAAGTGGGATAATATAAATTAATATCTACGTAAAAATGGCCAAGAGATTAAGGGATCTGAAAGTGGTGGAATTAAGAGCAGAATTGGAAGATCGTGAGTTGGAAACCTCCGGTAAGAAAAGTGAATTAGTAGAAAGACTTAAAGTGGCACTGGAAAATGACGGCTTATGTGACCACGATATGGAGAAGACGCTTCGATTAGCTCATCCTAAAACATTGGTGGATGCATTTACTGCTGCTCTTGAATATGAAGCAGCCACGATGGCTTCGGGATACAACAAAGGTAGGACCATAGAGGAAGAAGGTGACGATGACAGACTTGACCAGATCGTCAACTTGTTGAAAGGAATGGTAGACAAGAAGCCGAATAAAATCAGGCGTTGTAATTGTGGCGAGCTAGAGCATGCACGCAATTCGTGTAAGCGTCCTACGACTCCTGCAAACCGAGAACCTCTTAAATGCCAAGCAGCCACGAAGGGCTCGCGGTACAACAAAAGGTAGGACCATGCAAGAAGAAAATGACGATGACAAACTTGACCAGATCGTCAACTTGTTGAAAGGTATGGCAGACAAGAAGCCGAAGAAGATCAAATGCCGGAAGTGTGGTGAGCTACAGCACGTACGCAGTCCGTCTAAGCACCCCAAGACTCCTGTAACCCAAGATTCCAGTCACAGGCGAAATTAGACAGGGGTGAACATCCAGCTGATGTGAATCACCGAAAAGCAAACTCTTTGCCAAGACGGTCATGCTCTATAGACTATTCACAATGCAACCAGTCGAAATCTAAAGAAGTTGTAGTTTCAAGAATTACAGTAGTCCACGAGGAATGGTCACCCACCAGGATCAGAGAAGATCAGGAGAATGATCCTCACATGAAGATGATCCGGCAATGGAAGGAAGAAAATCGGCGACCTACCTGGCAAGAAGTGTCAAGATTTTCACCCACACTCAAAGCATATTGGGCTCAGTGGGACTCTCTTTTCCTGGAAGAAGAGCTGTTGAAAAGAGTCCTTGAAAACGATGATGGTTCTGAGATGAGGAGACAGCTAGTTTTCCCGAGAACAAGAGTAGCTGAGGTACTAAAGAAGTTACACGACATTCCATCAGGAGGCCATCTGGGAGTGAAGAAAACCCTTCAGCGAGTCCGTGAAAGGTTTTATTGGATGAACAGCTCCAACGATGTGAAGGACTGGTGTAAGAAATGTACGACTTGTGCTACGAGTAATGGACCACATCGCAAGAGAAAGGCACCTATGAAACAATACAATGTTGGAAGCCCTTTCGAAAGGACTGCTTTAGATATCGCTGGACAATTTCCGATGACAGAAAATGGTAGCAAATACATGCTGGTTGTAATGGATTATTTCACAAAATGGGTGGAAATTTACGCGATTCCGAACCAAGAGGCCACAACTGTAGCAGATGTATTGGTGAAAGAATTTATCAGCCGATATGGAGTGCCCTTGGAAGTCCACAGCGACCAGGGAAGAAATTTCGGAAGTCATCTATTCCAGGAGATTTGCGAGAAGCTGGGAATGAAGAAGACCAGGACAACAGCATTACATACACAGTCCGATGGAATGGTCGAGAGAATGAACAGGACTATTGGAAAATACCTGTCCAAAGTAGTATCCAGCCATCAGAGAGATTGGGACCAGTATATTTCCCTATTCGCATTGGTTTATCGATCTGCCGTCAATGAGTCCACGGGTGAAACACCGGCGAAAATCCTGTTTGGACGTAAAATGAGGTTTCGTTGTGACCTGGAGAAGATCTAGCAGGCGAAGACTACGTGATCCAATTGAGAAGAAGGCTGGACGATATTCATGAATTAGTTCGAACAAATCTTCAAGTTGCCAGCGACAGAATGAAAAGTCGGTACGATACGCAGGCCATAGAAGGCGGTTTTAAAGAAGGGGACAAAGTATGGTTACACAACCCGACGAGGAGAAAAGGATTTTCTCCAAAATTACAAAAATCCTGGGAAGGTCCATACTTAATCAAGAAAAGGATCAATGATGTTATATATCGCATAAGCAAGATCCCCAACGGAAAACCAAAAGTAGTTCACCAAAACCGACTAGCGCCATTCGAAAGAGACCATGACCTGGAGGAAGGAGTAAACCTTATTCGAGATGTGTCTGACCCTACCTACGATGAATTTATGGGCACGTATGGAGGTACCGGGAAAGCTATATATGGAGTCACTTCGGAACAACAACAAGATTTGTTCACTCTCCCGGAAGATTATTCACTGGCATACAACATCCCCACCCGTATCAAGAACGCACGAGGGTTGGCAACCGTCTTTCGAAAGAAGTTCGGGCAATTAGAAAAACTAACCTAACCAGATTCCAGCCCCTGGCATGACACTGAAACTGCAACATAATTCGCGGTACGTCTTCCACGTGGTAACTAAAAATGAATTTCAAGATCGATCTACCTACCGCGATGTGTGGGAAGCACTTCGACACCTCCGAGACCATGTGTTAGAATCCAGCGTGAAGAAACTGGCTATGCCTAAGATAGCGAGTAACCAGTTAGATTGGCGAGTTATCAGGAACATGGTAGAGGTTATCTTTAGAGATACCGGGTCCAGATATTAATTTGCAGCTACAACCCCCGCTATCAGTATCCGATGAAGACGGTGCCCTGCTATTTCCATAAGATCAGGAAGTGTAGAAATGGGGCCAGTTGCCGATTAAAACATCCAGTCTCGGCTACACAAAAGTTCCAGGAGGAACATCCATTTAAAGAGGGGGTAATGTTACGAAACAGCACACTGCGACTCTGTCTAAGCCAGGTATGAAAATTAAAATTATGGCGGATACGCAGGTTTTACGACTATTTTATCTAAACATTGTTTTTGTGACCAGACTTATCTAGAAAAGGCCAGAACCAATTATTTTTGTGTGTGTAAGCCGCAGTCCGGAATTCTGTAGTAAAAAGTGCTTTAATATAAATAAAGGACCGATCAGCGGATGAGTTTAGTTGATAAAGTGATCTTGACAAATAAACAGTAAATAAGTGAATATAAAAGTGTTGATATAAATTAATAATTAAGTTTGTGTGCATATAAATTAAATTTAAGTGATTAGTTAGGTATATATAAATTAAGTGTTAGTGAGTCAGTGTTTAAATAAAATAGTAAGTAGCCATACAGTGTGTTTAAAATTTATCCCACCCGTTTATTGTTTAAATATATTAGAATAACATTATATTATCAAAGTACAGTTGATAATGTTCTTGTTTACCATTCCCTAAATCATCCAACATAGAGACAAAGGGAGCAGCAGATTCACCTTTTTCGTAATCTTCGTTCGCTTTTCGTCTGGTATATTTCAAAATTAACCAAATAACCAGAAGTTGTATTGTATCGTACTAACAAACCGACATTTGTTCAAAAACGATAAAAAATGTGAGATATCCAAAAAGGTAGCTGCAAAGTGTCTTCACCCTGTATATGATCTCATTTGAAAATAAAATTGTGAGGTAATATCTTACATATGAACAGCCTATCACGATTTTATGGTAATAAAGATATTGCAAGGTAGGTATTCGTGAGCAAATTACCCGATATTTCATCTGCTATTTTGATAATGTAACGAGAAACGGAGCTTTAGAAATGTCGAAATAGATCATCATTTATAAACAAAGAACATACAGTTATTTATACGTGAATAGAGAAAAAATATTACATAAGTAAACAATTCTGTTACAAATTTTAAGATGAGCTTATCATAAGTGCATAACTCATCATGAAAATTAAACACAAATAATCATGTTTCACGTATGATTATAATTTTCCTGGTTGAAACTTTGAACATTCGTAAACAATATGAAAATAAAAATATAATCTTAAAATACTCTGTTGGAAATTTCTTTAAATAAATGTATTACAGTTGATATAATAATAAGTATTGATAAGTTTATTTAAATTACATTAATCATAATATTGAGTGTGTTTTTTTTTCCAAATTTTTAAAATGGCTAGTTATTTATCATTTCTAAAATATTATTGCAAAATGTAAAAAATTCAAGTAAAGCAATTCATTGCTCTCAATGTTTAACAACAAATCGGAATAAGAATAATTTAACATGGTCTTATGTAAGGCATATTAATTTCGACTAATATACCATTGAAAAAGTTAAATAATGAAATTGACTGTCTCGACCCTTACTTCGTGGAATATGCTCATATTAGTGTTTTTAAATGAAACTCAAGGTCTCTAGTTAATTCCACAATATAATACAAGTTATTGAAAATTCTAAAAAATTGTCAATTGTTTCGATAAATCAATATCATCGTCAGAATGACAGAAGTTACATTTCATTTTATGCCTACCTGATGTTTAGTAGTTATTTTTGGCTAGACCAAGAAGTAACATAACTTGTGATTGGCTTAATATATGTTTATAGAAAAAAGAAGAAGATGTGATATTACAAATATTGAAGCTTAGATATTATTAGCCCTATGGTGATATCCTGGATATCATTTTTCCAATTAAGATCAGTATAACTGTGCAATGATATAGAAAACCAGGAAAACTATATCTGCTGATCTTTACAATTATCACTTAAGAAGACAGTTTATTAGTGGAGATTTCCCTAGATTTAACTGTTCATTGACAACTTCATATTGTGGGTTTCTTAAATGTCTTCTAATTTCCAGTTCTTCAAGGAAATCCAGTTCTTGTTTCTTTTCACAAATATGTAGTACTTCTAGTTCTGTGTTAGGTGTCAATAAATGATTGGTGTCAAGTAGATGTTTTGCGTAGTGGGATTTATCTGGTTGTTTTAATCTGTATGCTCGTAAGTGCTCACTGTATCGTATTTCAAAATTCCTAAGGGTCTGACCCAAATAGACAGCATTACATTCTGGACATTTGAGTTTATATATACCTGACTTCTTTAATAGTGGTATTTTTGTTTTTACATTTAACAATTTTGTACTAACGTTACTTTCTGTTTTAAAAGAAATTGTTGTATTCGTTGCTGAAGATATTATCTTTGAAATATTATTAGAAATATTTCCTGCATATGTGATGGTTTTATAAGTTTTAATTTCATCAGCTTGTTTAGGATATATTAGTTGTAATGCCACTTTATTCTCTTTTTTACTAATTAGCTTATGTATCATATCTAATGGATAACCGTTAGATGTTGCTATTTGTCTAATTGTATTAATCTCTCTATCAAAATTACATTTGTTCATAGGAACTGAAAAAGCTCTATGTATCATTGAATTATATGCTGCTAGTCTGTGTGACACAGGGTGGTTAGAATTGAATGGAATTGTCACATCGGTCTGTGTTGGTTTTCGGTAAATTGAATAATCAAGTACATTATTAACTCTTTGAATGTTTAAATCAAGAAAATTGATTGAGCTATTTTCTTCAATTTCTAATGTAAATTTAATTTTCGGGTGTAAATTATTGATGTGGTTGAAAAATACATCTAATTGTCGTTCACTACCCATAAAACAAGCTAATATGTCATCTACATATCTATACCAAAATAAAATATTTTTCGAAATATTACTTTCAAAGATCTTTCTTTCTAAATTGTCCATAAAAATGTTTGCTAAAATAGGTGATATAGGGCTACCCATTGGTAAACCTTCATTTTGAATATATATCTTATTGTCAAAAGTGAAATAATTCTGATTAATGCATACATCAAATAAATTAAGTATATCTGATATTATTCCTGTATTAATATTTTTATCTTCTAGCAATTTTCTTACAAGTATTAGACATTCTTTAGGAGGAATTTTAGTAAACATATTAGTTACATCGAACGATATGAGTTTATAGTTATCTTGCAAGTGGATTGCTTTCAACTTTTTGATTAGTTCTATTGAATTTCTAATTGAGTACTGAGATTCATATCCGTAAGTATTGAGTATATTGTTGAGATTCTTTGCCAATATATTATTAGGAGCATTAACATAAGAGACTACAGGTCTAATTGGTTTCGTTATTTTATGTAATTTAACTGTTCCATATAATTGTGGACAATGAGGATTCTTATGTGTGATAGACCTCTTTTCGTAATCATTTAAAAAATAATTTGAATTATTAACAATATCCCTAACATTATTAGAAAACTTCTTTGTTGGGTCTGCTCTAAGAACGTTTACATCGCTGGATTCTATAAAGTTATATACTTTGGAATTGTAATTTTCAGTCGTCAAAATGACAGTAGCGTTCCCCTTATCAGATTTTGTAACTGTTAGGTTATTATTCTCTATCTTCTTTTTCATTGCGTTTAAAATTGAAATGTCATTTTTTGTTTGACGTTTAACTTTTGAAGGTTCAATATTTTTGATTAAATTGGCAATTTTTGATTTCTCATAAAGAAAATTAATTGAATTAGATTTAAAAGCTATTTCTGACTCTGTAGCTATAATTTGTTTAATATTATTCGTAAATTTAGGTGGTATGCTGTACTTTAAACCTTTATTTAAAAATTCTATAATTCTATTTCACTATTTGTAAAATTAGTGTCTGAAAGGTTTTCAAACCGTGGTGCAAAGTGTGTTGGTATGTAGGTACTTACAGTTTCATGATGTTTTGAGTATTGAATTTTATGTTGTGTGTGTTCAAGATTCTGTAGCTTCTTTTCTTGTTTCTTAAATTTCATAAGCTTCATCGTGCTGACATTTTCTATAATTTTGTCATCCAAACAGTCAAATTCTACTGGACGTAATTGGAATGTGAGTTCTGAATGTACAACTTTTATGTAGTTGTCTAAGGAGTCTCTAACTTTGAACCATTTCTTACATTCTGATTTTATCCAAACTCGTTGAGCACATTTTATAGCTTTTTGTGCTTGTGGTGTTTTAGTGTGACATTTTATATTCACATAATTTGGTATTACCTTTTTCCTAAGGCATTCTTGGTTAAACCAAATGTTTTGTGATGCTTTGTAACGTTTTTGTAGTAACTTCTGGTACAGTCGGGTCAAATCTTCTCTCGAAGATTTTTTAATGAAATTGACTGTCTCGACCTTTACTTCGTGGAATATGCTCATATTAGTGTTTTTAAATGAAACTCAAGGTCTCTAGTTAATTCCACAATATAATACAAGTTATTGAAAATTCTAAAAAATTGACAATTGTTTCGATAAATCAATATCATCGTCAGAATGACAGAATTTACATTTCATTTTATGCCTACCTGATGTTTAGTAGTTATGGGTGTCAATAATTTACACCCGAAAATTAAATTTACATTAGAAATTGAAGAAAATAGCTCAATCAATTTTCTTGATTTAAAAATTCAAAGAGTTAATAATGTACTTGATTATTCAATTTACCGAAAACCAACACAGACTGATGTGACAATTCCATTCAATTCTAATCACCCTGTCTCACACAGACTAGCGGCATATAATTCAATGATACATAGAGCTTTTTCAGTTCCTATGAACAAATGTAATTTTGATAGAGAGATTAATACAATTAGACAAATAGCAACATCTAACGGTTATCCATTAGATATGATAAATAGGCTAATTAGTAAAAAAGAGAAAAAAGTGGCATTACAACTAATATATCCTAAACAAGCTGATGAAATTAAAACTTATAAAACCATCACATATGCAGGAAATATTTCTAATAATATTTCAAAGATAATATCTTCAGCAACGAATACAACAATTTCTTTTAAAACAGAAAGTAACGTTAGTACAAAATTGTTAAATGTAAAAACAAAAATACCACTATTAAAGAAGTCAGGTATATATAAACTCAAATGTCTAGAATTTAATGCTGTCTATTTGGGTCAGACCCTTAGGAATTTTGAAATACGATACAGTGAGCACTTACGAGCATACAGATTGAAACAACCAGATAAATCCCACTACGCAAAACATCTACTTGACACCAATCATTCATTGACACCTAACACAGAACTAGAAGTACTACATATTTGTGAAAAGAAACAAGAACTGGATTTCCTTGAAGAACTGGAAATTAGAAGACATTTAAGAAACCTACAATATGAAGTTGTCAATGAACAGTTAAATCTAGGGAATTCTCCACTAATAAACTGTCTTCTTAAGTGATAATTGTAAAGATCAGCAGATATAGTTTTCCTGGTTTTCTATATCATTGCACAGTTATACTGATCTTAATTGGAAAAATGATATCCAGGATATCACCATAGGGCTAATAATATCTAAGCTTCAATATTTGTAATATCACATCTTCTTCTTTTTTCTATAAACATATATTAAGCCAATCACAAGTTAGGTTACTTCTTGGTCTAGCCAAAAATAACTACTAAACATCAGGTAGGCATAAAATGAAATGTAACTTCTGTCATTCTGACGATGATATTGATTTATCGAAACAATTGTCAATTTTTTAGAATTTTCAATAACTTGTATTATATTGTGGAATTAACTAGAGACCTTGAGTTTCATTCAAAAACACTAAGTTAAATAATGTTAGTTTAAAATAATTTTTTTTAAAAATATTGTATACATAATATGGAACAATGTTGGAAATTAGTCAACTACTCGGTAATAATTCTGTTTATTTAATCGTAGATGAAAGTACCGAATGTTGGGACTAAAACAATGATTTTGTTTTATTTCCTTGGTGTCAGTATGTTAAAAACAGTTATCGTTAAAAATAATAACTGTCAGGAAGTTGAATAAAAGCTGTCATAAAACGACTTCCCTATTAATTGCATATTCTGTATGTATTGGGTCCAATACTTCCATTCTACATTATTTGTTTCCCTGATGGGAACCCGACGAAAATACAGAGATGCAAATTAGAGAGGGAAGCAATAAGAAATACACTACAAAAAATTGATGTAGTGGCGAAGGAAGATGAGGAAAGTATACAAAAATTCTTGCAACAAATTGAAAATAAAGCGGAATTTTTACCATTTTTTCATTATATTGTGAAATTATCTAGAAACAGTTAGTTTCATTTTAAAAATTGATTTTGATTTTATTGAGTTCGGTGTATTATTCTTTAAGCACTGTAATTCTGCACGGAAGCTATGAATCTAACTTAATATGTAATTTTTGCAATTAATGTCTGACCAAAACCATTAACACGGTATCTGTTGATTAATAGCTTATAAACGTTTAATGTATTTTCAATCGGAAATAAATTCTATTTGTAGTTCTATCAGACGCTTCAGTTATCGGACACCCCTATTAAAATCGATAGTCACACCATTTCCCTGAAATTTCCATTTCATCGTAATTATGTAAACTCTTGAAAACGTTTTTAGCATAATGGAATTGGATATGTGTTTGAAATACATTACTTATGTAAAGGTAAACCCTTGTGTTTATTTAAGTTGCCAGAAAAACAATAAAATTGCAGCTACGTAAAGTTTGAGTGGTGGCTGAAAATAGAAAAGCGAATTTTATGACTTGACGTTAATAATAGAGTTGTATAATGTTACTGCCATCGGCTAACGGGGTAGTCGGGTAAGCATAATTTGTTTTTCTCTGCTACGAGTCTAATTATCTTCTGGAGTTTTCATTTGTTCAAATAATCATTCATTTCTATTTGTATTATTTTTGATTTGGTAACTACCAACAAGAGAGAGGTCGCCTACGTTTGATAAATTGATATTTGCAGAGAAATCACAGGCAACGGTAGTTGCCGAGTGACGCAAGTACACCTCCACAAAAATCCCCACACCGAACAAGCCCTATACAAACTGTGTACGGCATGTAAACCAAACCATGAAAAGTCACTCTATATATACAGTAATTTATTTTACATACAAAATGTCAATTTTCAAATGGCCGAAAAAATAGGAACGCGTTCACCGACATGTATATTATTCTATCGTAGCCATTTTACAGGGCATCCTTCGGACCAGGCTAATAATTTGTTGCTAATACCGTTTCCAAGAAAACGCAAACTATGCTAGCATAATATTAAGCTAGCGTGGTCACACATTATCACTATACAAAATAAGTAATATTGAAAAAAACTAAATGCACAGGAATTTGTGGTTATAAGATGACACTAACCGATATTGCAAAAAAATCATCCCTTGCCCAGATTTCCCCTCCCTCACTTTTATTTGATATTAATCTTGCATACACAAAGAGCAACACAACATGATGCATAACTTTATCGACAATTTAACATTAATTTCAATTTTCAAGTAGCTGCTAAAAGAAAGATACATAAAATATGTCAATAAAATATAATATGATTAATTATAAATACAATATTATGTTATTTATATTGAATGGGGTTATTATTATCAAATATAAATGCATTTATAAAATTAATCAAACCAGTCGTTAGAAACCTTTTTCTGATATTCCGACCGGGTGGAAAAATCTTGGTGGAGGTCAACGATACTGATACAGAAAAATGTATAATATGAAAAAAATGGAGCCGTATTACGCTTTGAATAACAAATTAGCGAAATTGCGGGCGGTTGAATTTGAATTAAAAAACACTCCAGCAATTTGTTGCTACTAAAACACGCTTAAAAATCAGTAGGGCAATTTGTTGCTAGGCTATGGCTACTAAAACACGATGAATTTCGATAAAAAAATACTCGAGGAATTTGTTGCTGGTGTATTACTGTCCAAATATGGACTATATCGCTTAAGCATTTCTAGGGCAATCAGTTGCTAGGTTATGGCTACTAAACCACGACGAATTTCGATCAAAAAATTCTCGAGGAATTTGTTGCTGGTGCATTACTGTCCAAATATGGACTATATCGCTTTAAAATCAGTAGGGCAAATTGTTGCTAGGCGATGGCGGCTAAAACATAACGAATTTCAATTAAACATCAGTCGAGGAATATGTTGCTAGGCTACTACTATAGAAATATGGACTATATCGCTTGAAAATCAGTAGGGCAATTTGTTGCTAGGCTATGGCTACTAAAACACGATGAATTTCGATCAAAAAATACTCGAGGAATTTGTTGCTGGTGTATTACTGTCCAAATATGGAGTATATCGCTCAAAAATTTCTAGGGCAATTAGTTGCTAGGCTATGGCTACTAAAACACGACGAATTTCAATCAAAAAATACTCGAGGAATTTGTTGCTGGTGCATTACTGTCCAAATATGGACTATATCGCTTTAAAATCAGTAGGGCAATTTGTTGCTAGACAATGGCGGCTAAAACACAACGAATTTCAATTAAACATCAGTAGACGAATATGTTGCTGTGCTACTACTATAGAAATATGGACTATATCGCTTGAAAATCAGTAGGGCAATTTGTTGCTAGGCTATGGCTACTAAAACACGATGAATTTCGATCAAAAAATACTCGAGAAATTTGTTGCTGGTGTATTACTGTCCAAATATGGAGTATATCGCTCAAAAATTTCTAGGGGAATTAGTTGCTAGGCTATGGCTACTAAAACACGACGAATTTCGATCAAAAAATACTCGAGGAATTTGTTGCTGGTGCATTACTGTCCAAATATGGACTATATCGCTTTAAAATCAGTAGGACAATTTGTTGCTAGGCAATGGCGGCTAAAACACAACGAATTTCAATTAAACATCAGTCGAGGAATATGTTGCTAGGCTACTACTATAGAAATATGGACTATATCGCTTAAAAATCTCTAGGGCAATTAGTTGTTAGGCTATGGCTACTAAAACACGACGAATTTCGATCAAAAAATATTCGAGGAATTTGTTTCTGGTGAATTACTGTCCAAATATGGACTATATCACTTGAAAATCAGTAGGGCAATTTGTTGCTAGGCCATGGCTGCTAAAACACGACGAATTTCGGTCAAAAAATACTCGAGGAATCTGTTGCTGGTGCATTACTGTCCAAATATGGACTATATCGCTTTAAAATCAGTAGGGCAATTTGTTGCTAGGCAATGGCGGCTAAAACAAAACGAATTTCAATTAAACATCAGTCGAGGAATATGTTGCTAGACTACTACTATAAAAATATGGACTATATCGCTTGAAAATCAGTAGGGCAATTTGTTACTAGGCTATGGCTACTAAAACACGATGAATTTCGATCAAAAAATACTCGAGGAATTTGTTGCTGGTGTATTACTGGCCAAATATGGACTATATTGCCGCTTTAAAATCAGTAGGACAATTTGTTTCTAGACTATGACTACTAAAACACGATGAATGTCGATCAAAAATCCGGCAATGGAAGGAAAAAAATCGGCGACCTACATGGCAAGGAGTGTCAAGATTTTCACCGACACTCAAGGCGTATTGAGCTCAGTGGGACTCCCTTGTCCTGTAAGAAGGGCTGTTGAAAAGAGTCTTTGAAAACGATGATGGATCCGAGATGAGAAAACAGCTAGTTATTCCTAGAACCAGAGTACCTAAGGTATTGATGAAGTTACAGGACAGTCCATCGGGAGGCCATCTGAGAGTGAAGAAAACCCTTCAGCGAGTCCGTGAAAGGTTTTATTGGATGAACAGCTCCGACGATGTGAAGGATTGATGTACGAAATGTACAACTTTTGAAACGAGTAATGGACCACATCGCAAGAGAAGGGCACCAATGAAACAGTACAATGTTGGAAGCCCTTTCGAAAGGATTGCTTTAGACATCGCTGGACCATTTCCGATAACAGAAAATGGTGGCAAATATATACTGGTTGTAATGGATTATTTCACAAAGTGGGTGGACATTTACGCAATCCCGGATCAAAAGGCCACAACTGTCGCGGATGTATTGGTGAAAGAATTTATCAGCCGATATGGAGTGCCCTTGGAAGTCTACAGTGACCAGGGAAGAAATTTCGAATGCCATCTATTCCAGGAGATTTGCGACAAGCTGGGAATGAAGAAGACCAGAACAACAGCATTACATCCACGGTCAGATGGAATGGTCGAGAGAATGAACAGGAGTATTGGAAAATACGTGTCCAAAGTGGTTTCCAGCCATCAGAGAGATTGGGACCAGTATCTTTCCCTATTCGCATTGGCTTATCGATCTGCCGTCAATGAGTCCACGGGTGAAACACCTGCGAAAGTCCTATTTGGACGTGAAATGAGGCTTCCTTGTGACGTGGAATTTGGCTGTCGGCCTGGGGGAGATCTAGCAAGAGAAGACTACGTGATTCAATTGAGAAGAAGGCTGGACGAAATTCATGAATTAGTTCGAACTAATCTTCAAGTTGCCAGAAAAGTCGGTACGACACGCAGGCCACAGTAGGCGGTTTTAAAGAAGGGAACAAAGTATGGTTACACAACCCGACGAGGAGAAAAGGATTTTCTCCAAAATTACAAAAATCCTGGGAAGGTCCATACTTAATCAAGAAAAGGATCAATGATGTTATACAGTGTGTCCCAAGTTATCGTATACAGGCAATATCTCGCTTAAGTTAAAAGATAATCCAATACTGTAAAAACTGTTGTGAATGGCATCAAAATTCCCCCCTAATGACGTATCAGAAACTTCATTTTACATATCAGTCCTTTGACAGCCACCCCTCACTTTCTATTTTCAAATGGCACACCCTGTATATTTTCGTTGAAAATTTCTTGTCACTCTATTTGGAATACAATGATATAACATACTTGTTGGTTTTTTATTATTAGCACCAAAAAAATTAACATTTTGTAATTCCTAAATTTCCTTATTAAAATAAAATACAAATAATGAAGAACGAACTAAAGTATGTCTTCAAAATTATTTACCGCAGATTCCATACAATCTTCAAAACGTCTTGAAAGCGCTCTTGTGCACGCATCCTGAATCATAGCTGTTGTAATACTACGACATGCCTCACGAATGCGTGATACCGAGGACTTTAAGGAAAACGTTCTTGATATAAACGGCCCGCTCGTCGAGCATTTTTCCTGCATTCACCATAAACCAATAGCATATCAATGTACTCGTCTAGACTGAATGTGAATGGCATTGTGCTCATAATTTTGAATTCAAATTTGTGGATAGAATAAAAAAAGTATTCCTTGATTAAATTCAACACCCTTGGTACTATTTGCAAATGACTTGTTATTATTAACTGTCATTCATTTTTTGACATAAAAATCATGAGGTTTTTAAACAATAGATTAATCTAGTTCTTTCTCGTGAAGCTTTTAATAGCAGCGACGGAAGCGATGAGGATAATTAGGTAAATCAAAATATCATAAAATGTTATTTTTTTGGTCCTAATAATAAAAAATCAACAAGTATGTTACATCGACGTACTCCAAATACAGTGACAAGCAATTTTCAACGAAAATATACAGGGGGGACCATTTGAAAATTGAAAGTGAGGTGTGGCTGCCAAAGGAGTGTTAAGTGAAATGAAGATTCTGATACGTCATTGAAAAGGAATTTTGATGCCATTCACAACAGTTTTTACAGAATTGGATTATCTTTTAAATTAAGCGAGATATTGCCTGTATATGTGTATAACTTGGGACACCCTATATATCGCATAAGAAAGATCCCAACGGAAAACCAAAAAGAGTTCACCTAAATCGACTAGAGTCATTCAAAGGAGACCATGACCTAGAGGAAGGAGTAAACCATATTCGAGATGTGTCTAACTCTACCTTCGATGAATTTATGGGCGCGTATGGAGGTACCGGGAAAGCTAGATTGTAGATTGTAGATTACAAAGGGCCTATAGCTGGCCTTTCCATACTGCGACCTGAAAAGATCTTTTGTGTATATCCTCCATCTATTTATAGTCCCGCAGATCAAGGTTTCTAAGGAAGCCTATTATCCGATTGGGAGCTATTTTTGTTACCTGGTCAGGTCTCAAGAACAACCGTTCCAGGTACCTATGGCGTTGGCGAACAAGTACTCCGCAATGGCAGATTATATGTTCAGCCGTTTTATCTGCACTATCGCAGAATCTACATGTTGCTTTGTCCACTTTTCCCATCATGCAGAGGTGATATCTGAGTGGACAGTGTCCCGTAAGGAGTCCTGTGATTGCTCTGAGATCAGACTTCTGAAGCTCTAAGGGCGATTTAGCATAGCGAGCAGAAGGTTGTAGCAAGCTTCTTGCTTGTCTTTGGCCTGGAACATTTTTCCAGTAGGCTGCACTAAGTTCCTTTTCCCATTTCCGGACTTCTTCCACGATGTGGCTTTTAGTAATGCCACAAAACGGTTCGGGTCCGATGAAAGGAGTGCTAGCTCCTTCCTTTGCAAGACCATCGGCAGTCTCATTTCCAGCAATTCCCTTGTGTCCGGGCACCCATAACAAAGATAGTTTGTTATGTCTAGCCAGTAGCTTAAGAGATTGTTTGCAGCTCCAGATTGTTTTGGACTCATAAGTTATAGACCTTAGAGCTTTCAAAGCAGCCTGGTTGTCGGAGGCAATCAATATTCTGGCTGTATTGAAGCGCTTTTTGAGGCACTCTTGAGCACAGAAGTCTATCGCTAGTATTTCCGCTTGGAATATTGTGGGAGTGTTACCTAGGACTACTGATAACCTAAGATTAGGTCCTGTAGCCCCTATTACTACTCCTTCGTTTGTTTTTGACCCATCAGTATAACGTCCAAAGAGCCCTTGTTGCTTTTGAGGTGATGTGTGTGAGGTGTGAGTTCCACGTAAGTTTCCTATCAAGGACTCCAAGGTACTTAACCTCTTCCGAAAAAAACAGGGTTGTACCATTCAAGCTTGGAGTCCGTATACTTAACTTACTCCTGTTAGTGAATGGAACAAGTGTCGTTTTATTAGGATTGACTGAAAGTCCTTCCTTCGAACACCAGGTAGTTATGAGGTTCAAGGCACATTGCATGCGATCGGCAATGATGCCGTCGTGCTTACCTCTGACCACTATAACTAAATCGTCGGCATAGCCAAGAGCACGAAATCCTTCTCTGTTTAGCTTTGTTAGGAGGTCGTCAACCACTAGTGACCACAGTAGAGGTGATAGCACTTCTCTTTGAGGACAACCTTTTACCGCTTTTATAGTAGTCGACTGCTCTCCGAGGTAGGTGATTATTTTCCTAGTATTTAGCATGGAAGGTGGGATACCCTTTGCAGTTGCAGCAGCACTAATTGATTCATATGAGTTGTTATCAAAAGCTCCCTCTATATCTACGAATACACATAGCGATACTTCTTTCGCAGCTATTGCGTTTTCTAGGTCTCTTACGAGACAATATAAGGCATATAAGGTAGATTTGCCAGGTTGGTAGGCAAATTGTTCCTCGTGTAGCGGTGAATTTGATAAATATTCACTTTAGTGTTTTAATTGAAACTCACGGTTTCTATTTAATTCCACAATATAATAAAAGTTATTGAAAATACTAAAAATTGACACGAAGTAAGGGTCGAGACAGTTAATTTTTTAAATATTCACTTCTCATGTATGTGTCGAGTATTTTTTCCATACTTTTGAGTAAGAAGGAGGTAAGGCTTATAGGTCTATATGACTTTGGTTCCTCTGGAGGACGTTTGCCACTCTTAGGAATAAAGCAGACCCTGACCTCTCTCCACCCTTTTGGAATGTATCCCAATATAAAGTTCATCGTGAATATCTTGCATAAGTGGGGAATTAAGATATCGGATCCCTGTTGTAGAAGTGCTGGAAAGATGCCATCCTCTCCAGGTGATTTGTAGGGCTTGAAGCTGTTAATTGCCCATTCAATTCTATTCTTGGTGAAGATTTTTCCCGCTAGGCTTTTTGCTGATCTAGAAGCTTTGATGAAAGTTTCATCAAGATTTGCCTCTGCGTTATCTTCAATAATTGCAGCACCAGGAAAGTGAGCGTCTAATAAACATCTCATGCTTTCCTCTATGGTTTCGGCGAACTCTCCGTTTGGCTTTTTAAGGAGTCCAATACCGATAGAGTGGTCCTTAGCGATGACTTTTTGAAGGCGCACTGCTGGGGCTACGTTAGAAATCCCTTTGCAGAATTGCCTCCAAGTTTTCCTCTTGGACCTTCTGAGTTCTTTGTTATATTCAGTTAGAGCCTTTTTGTAGTCTTCCCATTTTCCTGTCCTCTTGGCTCTGTTAAACGCTTTGCGTGCTAAGACCTTTAGTTTGCTGAGTTCATTGTTCCACCAAGGCACATCCCTATTGACAACCTTTGTTTTGATGGGACAAGATTCCTCGTAGCAATTAATTATCGTGCGATTCAACCATTGAGAGGCTACTTCAAGTTCCTCCACAGTTTCAATCGTATATAATGTGCCTTCAACATCCGACTTTAATTTGTCCTTATATGAACCCCAGTTCGTTTGTTGAGGTATTCGACAACACTGGGTCTGTCCCCGCGTAGCCCCGACCTCGAATCGTATCATCCTGTGATCCGACATCGAAACCTCATCGGAAACATGCCAGTTATGTATTAAATTTGTTGTAAAACCACTAGCTAGGGTGATATCAAGCACCTCTTTTCTAGTTGCAGTGATAAAAGTGGGTGTGTTACCTCTGTTAATAATGTCTATATTAGATTTAGCCAAATACTCTAAGAGATACTCATCTCGTTTGTTCGTGTCCATGCTGCCCCATACTATGTTGTGGGAGTTTGCATCACATCCAAGAATAAGATGTCACAAATAATAACTTACCTTCATCGGTAGAAGATTATTTGGAGCTTTATTTAAAAAATCCTCTATATTCTTCCTCGAAAATACGTTCGATTTCTTGTGCGTAAAGCCCACATTTTGTCGTTTTAGGAAGGCTAGCAGTTTCCCATGTTTCGAAATATCAGTTTTTACTTCAATTTCTAGCATCGTTCGAATCATACTGTACATTGCCCACAAAGTAGACGGCTTCTTTTGTCTGGTATGTTCTCCAAAATATGCCAGGAGTACACTTTCGGAACCGATATTTTTAACCTTTTTTTCTTCGCACCACTTCCTATATAATTAAATGGCTTTTAGATACCGATGCTTACTTTTCTCTGGCACCAAGCCCTTGGGCTGCTGCGTGAGCAGCCTGTCGTACTTCTGGTGGGGTACAATCCATACATTTTTCGTCGGAAGACATGGTTTTCAATTTATAATTCGCGAATTTAATATCCAACTTTATCTGACATTTATTGACTTTATCTGACATTTACTCATATTGGTGACAATTGTATACCCCGTAGTCAGGGTAACAATATATCTACTTGATTATTCTGAGAAACCGCGTTCTTGGTAATTTGTCGTTAAATTTAATATTTTAGGAATGTTGAGAATGAAACAGAGATTTATTAATTTTGATCGGAATATGATGGTTGTGAATAAAATAGTATACAAACCTCGATAGGAAGTTTCATTCCTGTGTCGAGATCATAGCTAACCTCGACGCTTTGCGTCTCGGTTAACTAACTGATATCACGACGTAACGATGTAATATGGTTTTTCTATTGTTTTAGCATAAGGGGCGATTTTCACCACCTAAAAATAAAAAGCGCACCTCAAGAGCATATCAACTTTGATCTAGAGGGTGAAAATAATGTATTTCGGAGGTTATACCTTATTTTTCTCCCCATTTACTTTACTATTATTAAACAGCAGGTAGGCATCAAATGAAATGTAACTTCTGTCATTCTGACGATGATATTTAATATCGAAACAATTGTCAATTTCTTAGAATTTTTTAACATTTTTTCAATATATTGTGGAATTATCTAGAAACAGTTAGTTTCATTTAAAACAGTAATTGAAAGTTTCAAATAACTGACGTACTTGCGTTCAGTCCTGTTTGCTGTAACAGTATCCTATTACTATATCTATAAGAAAATAAATGAAAAATGAAGGAAATTACTACGATTGATAATTTATTAGTTGTTTCTTATATTTTCTTTTGTTATGTATCGTTTCTTTTAAATAATAAACATATATTTTTAACAAATCATTTCCTCATTGTTTCAGGAGAATATGTACAGAATTGTACATTTTTAGCGAATTCACCCATTGTCTTTGGAACCCTGTTTATTATCTGGACAAGTTATTCTTCTGTGTCGATTGATAAATAATATACAGTGAAAAAACAATTTAATTTTAACGTCCTTTATCTTATTCCACAGTAATATATTATTTAGATAAATTAGTATTGTCCTTAGCTTATATCCCAATAGTTATGAATCGCCCTATATACATAATTGAACAACGGTTGGTAATACACAAATTTTTGTCATATTGTCATTTCTACCATTATTCAAACTGAATATTCTGGTACAAGATTCAGGCCAAAACGAGTGTTCGAGAAGATAATCAAATGTTTTAAACAACCTTAAATAATATTGTAACACCGTCAACATTAAAAACACGCTGTATATAGATTTATGAAAAGAAGTACGACGTCGAGTGACTCATTTCATAGGTTTTATTCCAACAAACGAAATGTTATAAAAACATTAGTTTTTATGTCATAAAAACATTCCTTTTTATGTAAAAATTTATATACATGATATAAGTTCGAATACAATTTAGATTAAAAATATTCTGTAACGCTGCATGGAAAACGACCAATGAAATAATTATTAAATTTTGACACAAGCCTATTTTTGGGCCAATAAGATCATAGCTTATCATTCACTTATTACGTGATCTATGATATTGGTAGACGATGCAGTGCCAAAGTGGACTTGTCCGGTAATTATAATGCATAATTTGTTAGTTAACGAAAAATATTTTTTAATAACATAATTTAAGTGCTGTTTGAGAATTATACTTTATATTATCTGTGAGTAAGTAGAACTTTTTTAATTATAAAATTTCATATTAATGTGTGATTTTTATTGATTGATTGAAAACAATGTATGAAAACTTGTAGACACCTGTTATTGACTTGGAATATGTAATACTAAACGTTGAAAATCTGAAACAATACTTTTTAATTTTATTCAATGAAATCATATTACATTTTGATCATTTGTTTGAACAAAAACAGTTTTTGCAAATTTATGTTGTTTATAAAATTTTACTGTGATTTGTGATGATAGATATTTATACGGTGAATTTAGATTGTTCTGACCATATATCGATAGGAAGGAAGATGTTATAATAATTGTCGGTGCCCCTATAGACATTTTAGGTGTTTAGGTGGATATTCTATTGTCACTTGATCTTTTGTTTGTCAGTGTTTCTTTTTTGTAATTAGATAATGGTCGTAAAAATTTGATTGCCACTAATTAAATATTAATATCTTTCGTTGTTAATCAATTTTAATACGAAATGATACTGTTTAAAACTGTGAATTATTGGTGGTAGGTTTTTATCAATTTTTGTTACTTTTTTTTGAAATAGCAGTGGCAGCCGTTATGATAATTTAATGAAATTAACTGTCTCGACCCTTACTTCGTGGAATCACGCATAATAATGTTTAAAATGAAACTCAATGTTTCTAGCTAATTCCACAATATAATGAGAAATGTTGTAAATTCTAAAAAATTGACAATTGTTTCGATAACTGAATATCATCGACAGAATGACAGAAGTTACATTGTATTTGATGCCTACCTGATGTTTAGTAGTTATTTTTGTGATTGACTTAATATATGTTAATAGAAAAAAGAAGAAGATGTGATATTACAAATATTGAAGCTTAGATATTATTAGCCCTATGGTGATATCCTGGATATCATTTTCCACATTAAGATCAGTATAACTGTGCAATGATATAGAAAACCAGGAAAACTATATCTGCTGATCTTTATAATTATCACTTAAGAAGACAGTTTAATATTGGAGAACTCCATAGATTTATCTGTTCATTGACGACTTCATATTGTGGGTTTCTTAAGTGTCTTCTAATTTCCGATTCTTCAAGGAAATCCAGTTCTTGTTTCTTATCACAAATATGTAGTACTTCTAGTTATGTGTTCGGTGTCAATGAATGGTTGGTGTCAAGTAGATATTTTGCGTAATGGGATTTATCTGGTTGTTTTAATATGTATGCTCGTAAGTGTTCACTGTATCGGATTTCAAAATTTCTAAGGGTCTGACCCAAATAGACAGCATTACATTCTGGACATTTGAGTTTATATATACCTGATTTCTTTAATGTTGGTATTTTTGGTTTAACATTTAACAATTTTGTACTTACGTTACTTTCTGTTTTAAAAGAAATTGTTGTATTCGTTGCTATCTTTGAAATATTATTAGAAATATTTCCTGCATTTGTGATAGTTTTATCAGTTTTTATTTCTTCAGTTTGTTTAGGATATATTAGTTGTAATGCTACTTTCTCCTCTTTTTTATTAATTAGCTTATTTATCATATGTAATGGATAACCGTTGGATGTTGCTATTTGTCTAATTGTATTAATCTCTCTATCAAAATTACATTTGTTCATAGGAACTGAAAATGTTCTATGTGTCATTGAATTATATGCCGCTAGTTTATGTGACATGGGGTGATTGCAACTATATGGAATTGTCACATCAGTGTGTGTTGGTTTTCGGTAAATTGATTGAGTTATCTTCTTCAACTTCTAATTTCTGGGTGTTAATTATTAATGTGGTTGAAAAATATATCTAATTGTCGTTCACTACCTATAAAACAAGCTAATATGTCATCTACATATCTATTCCAAAATAAAACATTTTTTGAAATATTACTTTCAAAGATTTTTCTTTCTAAACTGTCCATAAAAATGTTTGCCAAAATAGGTGATATAGGGCTTCCCTTCATTTTAAATATATATATATGTTATTGTCAAAAGTGAAATAATTCGGATACACTTAATTTATTTGATGTATGTATTAATCAGAATTATTTCACTTTTGACAATAACATATATATTCGAAATGAAGGTTTACCAATGGGAAGCCCTATATCACCTATTCTGGCAAACATTTTTATGGACAGTTTAGAAAGAAAAATCTTTGAAAGTATTATTTCAAAAAATGTTTTATTTTGGAATAGATATGTAGATGACATATTAGCTTGTTTTATAGGTAGTGAACGACAATTAGATATATTTTTCAACCACATTAATAATTAACACCCAGAAATTAAATTTACATTAGAAGTTGCAATCACCCCATGTCACATAAACTAGCGGCATATAATTCAATGACACATAGAACATTTTCAGTTATTATTTATTATTTTTACGATATAATCCGGGAGTGTGTTGGGGGTGGATAATTTAGGTTTTAGGGAGGTGGAAAGGTTCCTGGCTGATATGATAGTTTCTTGAAACGTTTTTATTATTAGTGTTTTATAAATGATTGATTTATCGAAACAATTGTCATTTTTTTAGAATTTTCAACAATTTTTAGTATATTGTGGTATTAACTAGAAACCGTAAGTTTCATTTAAAACACTAATATGAGTAGATTCCACGAAGTAAGGGTCGAAACAGTTAGTTTTTATTATTTGTGTTAACTGCTCTGTGTTTTTAATGTTATTCGTAATAATTGTGTTTTTGTTAATATAGTTTCTGAAACTAGACCAGTTGGTGGAGTTATAGTCATATGTATTAATGGAAAGGTTGTGTATTTGATGAGGTAGTTTAAGGTTAATTAGGACAGGATCATGGTCAGAGTTGAGGTCGGTGAGGGTTTTGATATTTGAAATATTGTTGATGTTTCTGCCAATGGCTATGTCGATTGTACTGGGGGCGTGGTTTGTAAAAGGATAGTGGGATGGGTCATCGGTTGCAAAGATATTGCAATCTCTATTATCGTAGAATCTTTGGAGAGTACTCCCGTTTTTATTTGGATGCGAAGCGTAATTGTCCCATAAGGGATGTTTACAGTTTAAATCGCCCACTAACAAAACCTTATTATGAGTTTTCATAATGTTAAAAAAGTCAGATTCTTTTAATTTGTTGAATAGAGTATTATAAGCTCCGACTATTTTGATTTTGTTTTCAAGAAGAATCGAGATATGCTCAATGGATGAATTATTGTGTTGTAGGGTTTTGAAATGTATGCCCTTTTTGATTAAAAGAATGATACCGCCCCCTCTGGCATCAGTGGTGCGATCTTGTCTAGGTAGACGATAGTCTGGGATTTTTAGATTAAAAGATTTATTTGGTTTTAGGAGCGTCTCGATTAGAATGAAAATATCAGGTTTGTGAATATCGAGAAAATGACTGATTAAGTGGAGTTTGGAAAGAACTCCTTGTATATTACAGAAAATGATTTTGAAATTTGATGGTTTTTGAGAGCCTGTTTTACCACCTACCTGCCTAGATGTCATACCGGCAACAAAGTTATTGTAGATGGTGAATTTTTCAAGTTTCGTCTTCGCTGCTCTCATCCGTTCGTAAGTTCATCTAATTTGATCATCTGTTGCAATTCTCTGAATTTATTGTTTTATTCCGTAAAGTCGTTCAAATTTATTGCGTTATTTGCAATAGTATTTTGGTTTGTGCTATTGCTAGGAGTGATTTGAGGGGTGATGTTAGGGAGAGATTTGGAGGGGAGGCTGGGAAATTCGGTTAGATTGTTGTTGGAGCGAGTCCATGGATTTGTAGTGGGGATGGGGGCTGGGATGAACTTATTTGAATTCGGCTTTGGTTTGTGGTTAATTGCACGTTTTTCTTCTAACCATGTTCGTCTTTTTACATACTTGGGGCATACCTCGGCGTTGGCAGGATGATCTCCGCCGCAATTCGCGCATCGGGCTGGGGTGGACTTCTGTTTGGGGCATTCTGGCGTCAAGTGGTTGCCGGCGCACTTCAGGCACCTCGGTGTCCTACCGCAATTGAACGTGGCGTGGCCCCTCAATTGGCAAATGTCGCATTGTATAATAAGTTTTCCTTGTCGTCTGTGTTCCCACTGTACTCTCGTATGTTCTATAATTCTTACATTTTTATTAAGATAATCCAAGGTAATGTTGGAATCAGTTACGACGAGGTACAGGGGACGCCCTTTGGTACTCATCCTGTAGACGTCTTTGATTGTGATCTTGTAGAACGAAAGCATGGGATCTATCTTCTCGTTTTGTATATGAGTGGAATTGCACTTTCTCGGTTTTTAAAGTTTGTTTCAACTTCTCAAAGTCTTCTGTGTCCTTCGTGAATGCAATCGAAGATTTATTCGTGTATTTTATTTCAAAATATTTTTTAACGTCCTCTTCTAATTTCGAAATCATAGCTCTATGCGCTCATACGTTGTCATTCTTTAAGAAATATTTGACAACAATGTTAACTATTCACCAAAAAGTATATCTTATTAAGTGTTATGCTAATGGGGAAGTTTCGTACCAGTATGCAATTGCAAAACTTCATCAAAAATATCCAGATGTACCCATTACGTTGTGTGGATTAAAAAAAATAATAAAGAAGTTTGATTAGACAGGATCTGTTCAAGACGAAAAGAAATTGAAAAAGTCGTACGTTGAGGAGGATGATGCAGCTAGTACACTAGCTATGCATTCGTTAAGAGAAAATCCCAAATTGAGTCTACGAAAAAGAGTAGGTTGGTTTTTGCAAGAGTGACTCACAGAAAATATTTAAGCAAAACAAAATTCATCCATTCAAATCGAAATTTATACACACCTTACAAGATTATGATTATGACTCAAGGTTAGACTTTTGTGCGGTGAAAAACTTATGCATAACCGATTCTTTCACAGTAATATTTTGTTTTCTGATGAAGCAACGTTTACAACAAACGGAGTCGTCCTTCCCAAAATTGTCGATATCGGGCTAGTGAAAACCCGAGTTACAGGATTAACTGTAATAGTCAATTTGCTAAAAAAGTTAATGTTTGGTGTGCTGTTTTACCAGATCGAATAATGGCATCGTATTTTCTGGAAAATACATTAAATCAGGAGGTATATTTGTATTTGCTGCACAACTTATTAATACCTGAATTAGAAAATATTCCCTTGGAGCAATGGCGTAAAATGTACTTTCAACATGTTCGTCACATTCGACTTTGCTAACTAGAGGAAGGCTGGATGAATATTTTCTTGGGCGATGGATGGGATGTTATGAACCAATATTTTTCCCGCCCCGATTTAACAATTTTAGATTTTTTTTATGGGGCTACTTAAAACAAAAAGTTTACGCAAATAATTTAAACCTTAATATTGAAGACTTGAAACGGGCTATCATTGATGCCGTTAACGAAATTACCCCAGAAATGCTGCGAAATACTTACAAAAAATTTAGAAAGAGAATTGAGAGATGTTTTTTGTTCACTTAGTGTTTCGTACATTATTATTCTGTATTGTTATTTTTGATAGTGATTATAATTCTTGAATAGTTAACATTGTTGTCAAATATTTCTTAAAGAATGACTATTTGAAAATTATTTATAAAAGTTGACAGTTACTTGGTACATCGTAAACGTCACTCACTCGCACTTAGTGCAAAAATTCATACGGTTTTCATAAAACATAAAATGAGACGGGTTTTGAAAAACTTTAATTTTATTTCATTTTATGGGGTTTCGTAACAAGCAAAACTGTATACAGTTTTTGGTGTAATTTTTATCAAACGCATAAGGCTAGGAGTAAAAAGGCTAAGAAAAAAAATTTTGAAACATAATGAGAAATTAAAATATGAGACATTTTTAATGAAAGGTGAGAAAAAACACTGACATTCTTTATATTTTCTCGTAAATGTTAAGTTTTCAAGGAGGAAAACTCGAAGTAGAAATCATATATGAGATGAGATTGGAGAAAGAAAAGAAAATTTTGTAATACACATAATGTTTATTAGAAGGAAAAATTTTAAGAATGAGTTAATAACCTTTTATACAGGGTGTTTCTATATTCGACCGACAACGCTCTACCACAGAGAGATCTCAATAAATGATTCATTTTGATATAGGAATACGAATCCTTACGGGGCCTAGTTGCTGAGATATAGGGTGTTTAAAATTTTAAATCAAAATTAAAAATTTGCCATATGATTTAATCTACCAAGATCGTGTCAAATATACAAAGTGTCACGAACTATACTAGATTATAATTTAGAAATATTGAGTAGTATTTAATTACCTGCAGACTTTTGTTTAGAGGCAAATTTCTACAACACCGTTCATTTTAGCTCCATAAAAGGTTATTAGTTTTTTAACTAAAAATAATCAGGCAATTTAAAACAAAATTAAAAAAGAATATGCTTCAGTGGCGTAAAAAATAGGGGGATAAAAGTGACAACTAACCCTGACAGCGCGCCACTGGTTGAATTTTTCCAAAGTTTGTGTATGTCAAAATATTACTTTATTAAAGAGCATATTGGTCACCAAATTTGAAAAAAAATTTTAAAGGCGTTCTTGATTTATGGCAAATTTTTGATTTCGATTTAAAATTTTGAACACCCTATATCTCAGCAGTTATTGAGATATCTCTATGGTAGAGCGTTGTCGGTCGAATATAGAAACACCCTGTATAAGTATTGAAAGTTTTCAAAATTTTATCTTTTTTTTTAAATAAATTTGCAACTATATAATAAAATAAATACTTGAGTATATTACTGTTTTAAATGAAACTTACTGTTTCTAGATAATTTCACCATATATTGAAAAAATGTTAGAAATTCTAAAAAAGGACCCCGCATACCTTATATGGGAAAATGGCTCTCCGTCAAATTTTAGATATGCTGTACAATTGATCATTCTGGTGAAATGTTTCAATGGGTGCAACACGATCCTATGACTATTATAAATTCATTTAATCTTTCATCACAGTTGATACAATTCATACAAGGTGATTCACGAATATAGAAAATAACGAATTTTGGTTTTACGGACACCGTGTAGTAATAAACCCACTTTTTTAAGGTATTATTAATTATTTCCGATAGTGAATGTGTGTATGGTAAAGGTATGTATTTGACTGTGGTATCAGAATTATTATTTTTATTATTATTATTATAAATTGTGTGAATTCTCTTTTTTATTAACTTTTCATAAAATGATTGTGGATAGTTATTTTCTTCTAAAATTAGAAAATAAAAACAATAGCCTCTTCAGTAAATTAAAACCTAAAATTCCCAAAAATAAACAAACACATACTGTATATGAAATAGGATGTGAGGATTGTAATGGTGTATATATCGGGCAAACCAAAAAATATTTACATAAAAGAATGCAAGCCCATCGTAACTCAAAAACTGATGTTACCGCATTGACAAAGCACCAACAAGAACTAAATCATAAATTTACTTACGATGATATAAAAATCTTAGATAAAGAAGTAAACACAAAAAAACGTACATATTTGGAAATGATCAGGATAAAACAAAATAAAAACGCAATTAATTTTAGAAGTGACATCAATAACCTAAGTCATATATATAACGGTTTAATTTAGAATTAAAAATAAAAATAACAAATAGTATATGAAAAAATAGACATCGAAATAACTGTTGCATCTTGATAAATGTGTTCAGTCTGTATAATACCTAAAATGAACTAATATATCTTCATACAGTATAAACCATTGAAACTTGTTAAATTAAAAAAACTTTAAAAGATCATAACATCCATTAAGTTGATACTAGATAATTTATTTTAGGTACAAATTTTAAAATGATTTTTAAAATGTTTTAAGTTGTATAAAGTCGTAGATTTTATGTAAGTATTTTAACACCTGTTAAATAATGTAAAGATTGTAAATATTTGTGTAATTTTAGTAACATTGTTCAGAAGATGACACGTATGATGTCGAAACATCAATAAAATTATAATTAAAGTAATGGAGACCTTTTATTCCAAGAATAGTTAATATAAAAATTATATATGGTAGGTCAAGAAATAAAAATATTTTACAATATATATATATATATATATATATATATATATATATATATATATATATATATATACGACTCGAATTAACATTTGCAGCATTGTCTAGAAGGCGATTCAATGGAGAAGTTATTTATTCATGCTTAGTGTTTCTCAGAAGTCATCTTATACTTGTTACATTCGGAGAAGTTCCTTATTTCGAATTTTCATTCTATAAAACAATAAAATTGTGAAAGTCTCAAAATAGCATTATTATCAAAGTAAATCGCTCTGTGATACGGAAAAATTTGAAAATGAATTTTTCATGAATTTGTCACACAAGAAAAATACCACATAGGATAAATCAGAATGAAATCATAATTTGTACGTATTTCTATCGGTTTATACAGGGTGCGGCAGATAAACGGTCAATTTGAAATATCTCGAGAACTAAAGGTATCTGAATTATGAAAACTGGCATGAATAATGAGCTGTTTCATGAAAATATTGCCCATAACCCAGAACGACGTAACAGAAATTTGTTAAATGTTCAGGAGAGCCAAAAATATGTCTAAATATTATGTAATTAATGTTTACTACGATATCTTGTGTTACTATCGAAATTTATTCTAAGTATGAATACAATTTTATACTCGCCTACTATTGTACTTTTGACAATATTCTTTGCAAAAATAAAAGTATTAATGTTTTTGGAATATATATATTTTTTTTTGAATTTGGCTCTCAATGAATAGTTACAATGTACAAGAAATCAGCATAACGTAAGTACCTATTGTAATAAAAAACGTTTTTTAAGAAAATATTCATTATAAAGTAATGGTATAAAACAACGCAAGTTAGATTTCAAGATTGAAAAATGTTTTTTTAAATTACAGTTATATCGGGGTATCTTAAAATATTTCATGTGAACAAGGTGGGTATGTACATGCAGCCTTATGTATACGACTCTGAAAATCTTGAACAAACTGCCCCACATATATCGTTAATTTAGAAAATTAATTTTCACACATACGATAATTCCTTAAGACTATAAAAATACATATATTGTAATATAACGGTACATAACAGTGATAAACCAACAACAACAACAAAAAATATAATTATTGAAACCTTACAAGTAAAACAAAAACCATTCTTCAACTTAAAACAAATTGAATGAAATACATAATTTATAATGATACTGAGCTACCTATAAAAACTGCAATATTCAGACACCTAATGTTAATAGTTATTTATTAATATTCATACGAATCATTTAGGATTGGACGCATTGCCTGCTTTCAGCGATTGGTAAAAGGTATGATATTGGGGGCGGATGATTTCCATTTCACAAAGAGATTGTAAGTCGTTATATTTCTCCAGTGAAATTGTCTGTGACCCACGGTAAGCTTTGTGAATAATTATGTCATTGATAGAATCTCTCCCACCTCTTCTGATAACTTGAATGGATTTAAAAGTCTCCTCGTCAAGATCGTATTTAAAATATATTAATCCCGGTGTGTCTTTTCTGAATTGAACATGTCTCATTTAGCCAGTTTACCCTGCTACCTTCAGTCTATAACTTTATTTTTTATTAATATTTTTCTGAGAGCTGCTATGTTCAAAAAATCTAGAATATCCATTTCTATACCATTAAAAGGTTGCTTTCTGCTAGCTGATTTGAAAATAGCATAGAACGGCATCGGATGAAAAATTTCAACATTTTTTTGCATGTTCTATTACAGCGTGAAGATTATCCACCTCCATTTGACTGTAACTGTTTCATTAACTCGCACAGGCTTGTTTACTGCGGCACGTGGATACAAACAATACTATGCAATACAGCATTACAATGAGAAAACGGCGCGAATTGGTGAAGAAAACAGAAAAACGTATATAACCTATCACTGTAGTCTCGTATATTAGTACCTTGTAAAATGAAAATAAAATTAGGAAACAACTAACGTATTATACTGATACATCAATTAGGCCCTAAATCGTACTTGTTGATAATTTCTAATGGAACGTAACACTCTGTTACGTTAAATGAGATCTTACCATATTACATTTTTAAAAATGTATTTAACGTAAAAACTGATTCGTTATTTTGGCTCTCAAGAAATACAATAGAATAATTTTACGTCAAACATGAATTAGCACGTGGCACCAGCCTACTGTTACGTTGTTCTGTTACAAAGTTTTTGATGTAATTTGAAGTAACTTAGTGCTAGTAACTCATTATGGCATTTTCTTCTGTTACGTCGTTCTGGTTCTTACCCCTCGACACCCTCTTCGAGGTATCGCTCCCATCTTTCTTTATTCTATTAATTGCTCCTATTTTTTATTCTATTAATCTATTGTTGAAATGCATACTATTACATTATTTATTTTTCTACATAATATATTTCATAAAAGGTTTTATTTCGTAATTAGCTGAACTTTCTGTTTTTCATATCTAGTTCATAGAAATACTAACATGATTGGTCGGTATTAAAAAGGTTGTCATAATTTCATTGGTGAAACTTTGAATTCTAGAAGCTTCAGTCAAGTGAGTTACATGTTCTACAAAACAGAAAGCTTGGCATGACTCTAGGTCATTTTTCGCACATTTTTTGTCGGGTCTACAGTGTATAATTTGAAGCAATAAAGGTTTTTATTCTGCACAAATCTGCTTTTACTTGCCTAACTCACGAGAATACAACATTAGTAGTGACAGGTTCAAAGAATACCTTATTTTTAACATATCCCCAAATATAGTAATCTAATGGTGAAAATAGTGGGAATCTTGGTGGCCAGAGAAGCGGACCTTTATTAGCTATCCATCTACCGTTAAATATTTCATCAAGCAATGTGCCTACTCCTCGAAGATTGTGAGCCGGTGCACCATCTTGTTGAAACCAAGCATCGTTAGCCTCATTATTAGGTAAAGCGTGTATTGCTGGTACAATTACTTGCCGTAAGATGCTGCAGTAACGCTCTCCGTTTAAATTTTCGTCATAAATCATGAGAGCGAATATCTTATTATTTTTCACAGCACAAAAAATATTAAACGAAAAGGACACTTGAAATTTACCATCCCATGTGACTTGAGGATTTTCGTCACTCCAGAAGTGACTGTTATGGCGGTTAAACAAACCATTTTTAGTAAACTTCGATTCATCACACCAAATAATTTTTTTGTAAAATCTTCATCTTCTTGGCGTTTAATTAAAATCCATTCACAAAATTCTACACGTCTTACATAATCTCCAGGATGTAAATGCTGAGCTAGTGTATACGAATAGGGGTCCAATGATGTTTTTTTAAAATTCTGTGAATTGTTCTAGTCGACACCTCTAACAGTTTCTCACATTCCCTTAAGGATGAATTTGGATGAGCTGCAAAATATCCCAGGATGTCTATTTGTATATCCTTATTATCGACATGGGTCTTGGGCTTATTTCTTCTACTTTTAAACTGACCAAACTGGGAACAGTTGTGCAGCAAACGTTTTACAGTTTTATGATTTGGTCGAGGCTTTTCAGGATATCTCTCAGCAAACACACGGCAAGTTCCGGATACTATTCTGTTATACTCACCGTGAATCATAATTGAATTTAAAAAATCATCATTTGTATATCCTAAATGTGCCATTATTATTTTGTCAAGAACATTAAAGGCAAACAATAATTATACCTTTCACGCGAAGATTGTGGATTCCGTTTTTATTCCAACTTTGACAGCACCCTGTATAATAAAAAAGGTAACTTCATAGTGTAAACGATAAAGCGGTATGTGGTAAATAGTTCCTAAGAAATTTAAACTTGTATTCAAATTACATTAGAGGATATTGAATTTTATGTACAGGGTGTCCGAAATTGGTATGTTTTTGATAAACTGACGATAGCCTAATTAAATATTTAGTAACTCCCTGCAGTTGGAAGATACAAGGCGATTATTGAAAACTGTCAAAAACTACAAGGTACTATAACTTCTTAATTAAGGAAAATATAAAAAAAACGTTATAAAAACTTTTGATAGGTATAATATTAAAGAGTTCAGTGGCACGCAGAATTTTTTTATTAGGGTGCTCACTAAGGAAATATAATGCAAACTTGTTGTTTTAAATGGGACAGCCTGAATATTTTGACGTTTTTCGTTTCCTTTTTTAATTCTCATTCACCTGATATGACATATTATATATCCATTTTCAATGGTTGGAGCTACAATGCAAATAAACCATTTATGGATGTTATCTGGCTGGTGAAACACCCTTAAAAAATTGAACACTAAGTAACGAAATTTAATATTTTATTATAATGATACTGATGGGTGACAATTTTGTTTATCAAAATTATAATTAATAAAAAATAAAACAATTAAAAAAATAAAAACAATAACCTTATGAAACAACAAGAAATATTGTAACAACTAATCTACCTATAACTAATTTTATTAGAATGTAAGAATTACATTGAATGTTCAAAAAGTCCTCCGTTTTGTTGTAATAATAATTGACACCTTTTTCTTACTGATATTATACAATTGAGAATGTGCACTGGCTCTATTTTTCTAAATGCGGCATTAATATTTTGTAATAAATCTTCCCTACTCTCGAAGTTAGTCTTGTAAATATTATTTTTTTAAAATCCCCAAATAAAAAAATCAGGAGGATTTACTTCCGGAGAACGAGGGGGCCACCTAAGCGGTCCATAAGTACCAATCCACCGATTAGGAAATTTTTCGTTTAAATAATCTCCAATGAATAGAGCATTATGGGCAGGTGCTCCATCTTGTTGGAATCAAAATGTTTCCCGATCAGCCAACACTTCTTCCCCCAAAAGTTGGAGTTTATTTCCAAGATATCTATATATCCAGCAGCAGTTAGTTTATCAAAGATATGATAAACTAATTTATTATGTTTGACAAAACAACTAACGTTAAAACCGAATCTGCCTTGTCTCCTGATCCCCTGAACTAAGTGTGGATTTGAGTCATTCCAATATAGTTCATTATGTCTGTTAAATATTCCTGCACTGCTTATGCGAGCTTCATCACTAAATATTACCTTTGAATAAAAATTTCCTATATACTGTGCAAATTGTGTTCTTCTCAAAAAATCGTTTGGGTATAATTTTTGACGGAAAGATGTCCGATAAGGCCTAAATTTATATTTCTTTAAAATCCTTCCTGCAGTAGTTTTTGGAACACCTATTTCATTTTCAATTTGACGCAGAGAAGATTCATGATGTGCTTGGATATATCTCAACGTATTTACCTCTATTTCTTCATGATTCTTTTCGTACTCACGCCGTGGTTTCACAAAACATCCATACTCGATTAAATTTGAATCGAGTTTTTTAAAAATTCTCTTGTCAGGTTGCCTTCTTTCTGGATATCGTTGAAAATATAATTCAGACGCATCACTAACATGCGTATCATAATTTTCAAAATTCATGTTGTTGACAAGACTGCACGTCGTAAAATTAATTCTGACAGGTAACACAGGTTTTGTTTTATTTTCCATGGTAAGAGGACCAAAGCCTACTTGATAAAATGAACATTCTTATAAGATATAACAATAATGTCAATTGAGGTAAACAAACTAAAATATAACAACATGTCGGGTTAAACATAATTAGAAATAAAAGTGAAATCGGTAAGAAAATACAGACGTCTAATTTCGTGATGAAAAAACGGATTCAATAATTTCAAAATAATAATAATATAGGTACTTAAAATCAATAATCAGCTATATTTACTTACTTTGTTTTTATTTCACTGATTTTATTTTTGGTAATGCTGAATTGGTTGAAAATTATTTAAACGAAAAACTTTTTAATCGATGAAAACGGAGGACATTTTGAACATTTAATGTAATTTTTACATTCTAATAAAATTAGTTATTGGTAGGTATTAGTTGTTACAATATTTCCTGTTGAACCATAAGTTTATGGTTTTTATTTTTTTAATCTGGTTGGCACCTTACATTTGACATGAAAGAAGTTCAAAGGACCGCCAACGTGCGGGAAGCACAAGGCACAAGAAGAAGAAGAACCTGGTTTTATTTCTTATTAATTATAATTTTGATAAATAAAATTGTCACCTGTAAAGGGTTTGATGTTGATTCAAACAAGCGTCATTGTAAAACTAAACTTTATTCATAATCCATACAACTGAATGATCGAGGGAGGGCGCTGTCGTCGCTGTCACACATTCTGGTTATAGTCAGGTAGATTGATACACATATGAATGATAGTGTGGTCGACTATTACATCACCCATCAGTATCCTTATAATAAAATGTTAAATTTCGTTACTGAGTGTTAAATTTTTTAAGGGTGTTCACCTGATAACATCCATAAATGGTTTATTTGCACTGTAGCTCCAAGCATTGAAAATGGATATATAATATATCATATCAGGTGAATGAGAATTAAAAAAGGAAACGAAAAACGTCAAAATATACAGGGTATCCCATTTAAAACAACATAAGTTTGCATTATATTTCCTTACTGAGCACCCTAACAAATAAATTCTGTGCGCCACTGAACTCTTTAATATTATATCTATCACGTTTTTTATATTTTTCTTAATTAAAAAGTTATATAAAAAGTTTTCGACAGTTTTCAATAATCGCCCTGTATCTTCCCACTGCAGGGAGTTTCTAAAGATTGAATTAGGCTATCGCTACTTTAACAAAAAAAATAGTCATAACATCTTAACTGCTTTTCTTCTATCTCTTCTAGTTTACGAACAAAACACACCAAGTTGGGACACCGTGTACATGGTCAAAAAGTGTAATTTTCATATAAAAAACATTACAACTCAAAAACGGTTCAAAATAGGTATAGGGAAGTATTAACAAAAAATGTTCAGAATAACGTTAATATTTCTAAAATTGAAAAATATACAGGGTCTTTCATTAAAAATTACAAAGTTATGTGCAACTTCGGGTATAACCGGAAGTAGAATTGTGACGGCAATATTTTCATTAAATAGCTCATTATTCAAAACCTCTTCATGCCAATTTTCATAATTCAGATACCTTTAGTTCTCGATATATTTCTAATTGACCGTTTATCTGCCACACCTTGTATAGAGTATATATTAGGTCTGTTCCAACCAACACAAAAACCGTACAATTACGATACAAACCCAGTTGACCTCCTGATTAGTGAATATAATAAGTCTGTGTAATTTACATCAAATTTGCTGCGTTACTGAGATTGTACGGTACTAGAACGGTATTTACTTCGGTTTAAACAGACCTATTATATTAGTTCAAATTCACGGCATATTTCTTCACCAAGAAACGTTTTATTTTTCAATTATGTTTTTGTATCTTCGAATCGTACATATGTTTGTATATTCCCATCTTTTCGATAACGTTTCTCTTTCTTTTTCTTGTATTTGAAATGTTATCTGAATCGTCTTCGAATACCTACATAGCACCACTTATTAATATACCTATTCCTGTTATCTCATAGTAGGCATGGAGGACAATTCAAAGAGTGTAAAATCAACAAAATTCTAATGTCAATAGTCGTTTTCTTGTTGATGTCATAAAGCTCAAGATATCTTTCTGAATTATTAGACTAATTGAAGTTTTTTTTGTATTATTCAAGTTTATGTGATTTTCAGTGTTTATTGAACTTTGCTGAACAATATGGCCTTCGCAAATAGAGTGAGCTGTAATGTTTGTGACCGAAATGTTATTCCTAGACTCTCAATGCGTTTGAATAGAAGATATAGGATGATGAAAAAAATCAAGGTTTTTATTTAATAAAGTATTCGTTGTGCGATCCGGTATAATGGATCTCCAATTCGCTAGCCCCTATGAGGAGAGTGAAGTTTATGACAGTACAATTTACCCCAAAATAATGCTTGATTTCGGGTTTTAATTAGGAAGATGTAATAATTCAGTTACTTCAAAAAAAATGACCGGCAACGAATAGAAATTCACTCACCTGAGGTTTTCTTTTCCCACTAACTCTTAGAAAACTTTTCTTCAGAGAGCTCTCTCCAATGCAGCTTCGTTCACCATAACAGAAAACGTCTTTTGTAAATTTCAACGTAAAAAAAATAATTAAGAATTACCGCACAAGAATCTTATTGTTCCTCACCACACAATGGTTAGCTGAAGTCTGTATAGGTTTTCGAAAAATTAAAAATGAATCTCTAATTAACGCGAGCATGAAGGCAACCACGATTACAAACGTTTGTGGTTCGGGTTGTCTACCTCGCAGGAAAATAATTTAAATTCAAATCTAATGAAATCCAACATTCGTAATTTTTCAAATTGACATTATTCGACTCTGTACCTATGCGATGAAACACATCATTTAACATCTTTCACGAAAATGTTGTCATTTTCGGTGGGTTTATTACTACAAGGTGTCCGAAAAACCAAAATTCGTTATTTTTCTATATTCGTGAATCACTTTATATGAATTTTATCAACTGTGATGAAAGATGAAACGAATTTATAATATTATGTGATAATTCAACCTTTTTCGCATTTTCTCTTTATAAAACAACAAAATAATGAAAGTCTCAAAATAGCATTAGAGAAAGTATGCCTTTGATGGACCCCTTAAGGAAATTCCATTATCTTTTTTTGCTTTTGTAGTTATTAATCTTCTTTTTATGTAAATCTCTACTTAATACAAAGATGATCATAGTGTAGGATGAATTTGTTAACAATTAATTGTCTGAAGCCAAGGTGTCCATCATTGGCGCATATGTGCCTATGTCGGCCCCCCAAAAAAATAAAACAGATAAAATTATTTTAAAAGGTTTATTAAAGAAAATTATTGTTGTACCAAGAACAAAGTAACATTGAATAAACGAAAAACATTTTTTTTTGCTTTAACAAAACAGAAAGAACTAAAATTAAATGCATAATTCACAAATGAATGATTTGCAACGATAGCTGACATCAGCGCACTCATTGTGGCACCAATATTGACAGTTTTGACAACGAATCCACTTTTCTCTCGCTCGTGATTGAAAGTATAGCTCATTGCAGCAAATGCATCTAGCGTCAGAGTCGTCTTCTTCTTGCTCTATATATTCTTCTATGATGGATTCATCATTAGAATTGTCGTCATTTGAAATGACAAGTTGGCGTTTAACTACCCTGCTTTGTTGTTTCCTTAGTTTCATTTCATTTTCAATAATTTTTACTTTAATTTCTGGTGTTGAATTCAAATGACCAGTTGTTCCACGTTTTCTGGCTTTTCTTCCATGAGTACCAATAGCTACAGCTTCAGGAGGAGGTAAAATTTCTCTCACAGAGATGTCAAGAACTGACGATGAAGACAAGTTATGACCAGATGTACTTGGTTGATCTTGAACCTCTCATTCCATTTGGTTGTCGTTGATGACAGCTGGATTCTCGGAAATTTACTTATTAGTTGCTTAAGCTGATGCAAACTGCCAGTCCTCAAAAATATGGGAATTGAAAGGATAGACGCCAGTCTTTTTAAACGAGTTTATTGCATTTGATGGTACTGCACTTTTCAAATAGGCTTGATTGAGAAGACTTGCTATTTTAAATTGAGTCACTGCCTTTCCCGGGTTTTGACGCAGCCCTAACTGGATTTCTTGATCGAAATACGTATGAAGAGGACGAAAGAATCCAACGTCCAATGGTTAAATGTGATGAGAGCAGTGTGCACGAAAGCAAAATACAATTACATCATTTTCTTTCGCAAAGTGCAGAGATTCAAGACTTTTATGTCTACTGTGGCCATCTAGTAGTAAAAGCACCTTATTCTCATTAGAAGCTTTAGCGTACCTTACGAAATTCTTTAAACATTTACAAAAAATTTCGCTGGTCATCCAACCTTTATCTTGTGCCAAAGCTATGCTACCAGCGGGAGCACCATTCATAAGCTCATCGTTCATTCTTTGACGAGGGTAAATAAAAACAGGAGGAACGTAATTGCCTATGGCATTCATTGCGCACACTACACTTACGTGTTGGCCACGCTCGGCACTACTAAGCGCACCAACTTGCTTGCGACCTTTCGCTACGTAAATTTTCTGTCACTTCTTCTGGACCGTAGTCGAAGCTCACTCGTCCATATTGTATATATTTTCGGCGAGAAACTTATGTTTCTCCATAACATTATCTAGTGCATTAAAATATGTTTCGATATTAGGCTTGTTAAAAGCCTGGGCTCTAGCTAATGATGTACTTTCTGGGCTCCTCAAAGATATTCGTGGATTGCGCTTCAGAAATCCCCTGACCAATTTCCAACCTACCATTTTTATTTCGCGATTAAAACCATGTTCTGTTTTATTTTTTTCGGCTACTTCAAATACCATTCGTCGCAAATCTTTGGACGTTAGACCAAAAAAACGTGTTTCCATATCAATGATATGACTCGCAGTCTCCTGTTCGATGACTTTAGAGAAAATTGCTCTTCGACCTCCCAAATCACCCTTACAACTATCCTGTTTAGCCAGACGTCTTCGCAAGGCTGTTTTGGGAACACTAAACGTCCTTGCTGCCAACTTATAGCCCATATTGTGGTTTTGAACATTGAGCATAGCTTGTCGCATGTCATCCTCGTCCCATTGCTGCCTTTTCTTAAATGCCACATATGCAAATCAAGAAAAACATAATTAAAATAGTGTAACTAATGCATAGCCAATGATGGACCCCTGTTTCATCATAAGACACAGTTCAAGGATCCGTCATAGGCAATAAGACATAATTCACTAAAAAATGCCAAGCTCTTTTATTATTTGCCATAACCTCAATTTGTGCCCGACAGTCAACATGAAACAGTTTCTGTAAGTTGCAGTAACAAAAGCAGATTCTAACTGAGCATAAAAAAATTACTTAACATCATGCCAAGACACATTGTTATCAATACTTACCAGTTTTGACTTAATTTTTTGTTTTCACCTAAACGACTTATATCCGCATGAACGCTTGTAAACAACTGGTTTTAAACGTCAATCGTCCTAACCAAGATGTCGGTAGCCCGTGATGCACGGTAAATTTGAAAAGACAACTTGTGGTCCATCATAGGCGGGGGTCCATCATGGGCACATTTCCCCTATTATAAAGAGAAATCGCCTAGTAATCCGAAAAGATTTGGAAATGAATTTCTCATGAATTTGTCATACAAGGATGTGATGATAATACCACCAAAGATAAATCAGAATTAAATCATAACTTGGGAGATACGGACCGATGAAAAGTGAATATTCCTCATATTCAACACCCTGTATCTCGAAAACTAGTCATAGAATCGTGTTGCGCACATTGAAACATTTCACCAGAATGATCAATTCTATAACATATCAAAAATTCAAGAAATTTTACGGAGAGCCATTTTCCCATATAAGGTGTGCGGGGTCCTTTGACAATTGTTTCGATATTAAATGATAAAGTTTTTGTTTCAGCGTTTAACGAATGATTCGACTCGAGAATTTTAAACCGTAACGAAACAAAAAATATATAAATCGCGCGATTCGATAAAACGCGGTATGCCAAAAAGGTAGGTGATTGTTGAATATATAACAAAAATAAAAATATTTTGTATGAATTATAGAAAAATATTTATTGCTACTTTTATTACGCAGCTTGTAATATTAGTTTCTTCCTATTTTCAAAGATTTAAAATAAATATAAAAAGAATTTTAATACGTGGCCAATTTTTGAAATTTTTTATAAAAGTTTCAAATTATAAGTATTAATTTATAAATAAAAAATTGCAGAGGGAGATTTGTTATTTTCTAAATTTTGATATATTTTTATTTTTGTTATTTAGCGAGTGTGCTTTGGTTTGCAATGATCAATTTTTGCTGGTTTCAATGTTTTCAGGATGTTACAAGGAGGATACATTTTTCTTTCAGGAATTGCAGCAAAAACATTTGAAATATTAATTATTGTTAAAAAAATGTAAAACAGGTTATTATTAAAAAAATGAAGATCTCAGAACAATTAACAAAAAGTTAAATAGAAAAAGATAATTAATATTCAGTCAAGTTACTTATTTCAAAATTATTATTGTATATATGTTTACCTATGGTCAATAGAAGGTATATATATATATATATATATATATATATATATATATATATATATATATATATATATTTATATATATATCAAATTTTAAGTGCACTTTTATATAAGTAAACTGTAGGCCTAATTTATTAGAACATCAATAAATCCCTTAATAAATTATAATTAGGAATGAAAAGAAATAGAGTCAAATTTATAACTAAATAAATTCGTTAAAATTCATTAGGTTCTGATAAATTTTGGGATTTTTTTTAATCGTAGAGAAGATATATTTTTAAGGCCGTTTCTAAATTGAGTTTTTACTTTTAAATTGTTAAATTTATTTAAAAATATTCATAAAGCACATTTCTTGTGGTCACACAAGCCTACAAAGGAACATATCTAAATATGAAATGTTAGAAATGGATTGTAATTTTTTCCTAGGTCCAATGAAGAGCTGGCAGTTTATGGAAGCTTCAACATATCGTGTTTGATAGATACGATATAATGAGGAATAACATTTTTATCCCCTAAAGGCTTGTAGTTTTTGGAAAATCTCTTTGAACTTCATCCTTTCAAATAATTTACTCGTTTTTTTTGCAAAATTATTCACGGCACAATTTACCTCAGAACAGTCCGCAAATTTGGGGTACTCCGTTTAAGTTTCATTCAAAATTACATGCGTATACTTTTGAACAAACATATTCTCATTTTATACAAAATTATCAATTTGAAAAAATCTTCATCCTAATTTCGCTACATTCAAATTCACTAAATAGTAATGCTTCATTTTAGCTGTTCTCTCTTTCAAAAAGTTTTGTTGAGATAGAGAAACATACACTCGAACATCTCATCAAACCGTCATTCAATGACACAATCTTTTGAGATCAGGGAGTAGGCAGATTGAGACCCTGACACCTCAATCGACTTTGATTCGGGGAGTTAGCATTTGGAGCCTTTTAATCAACAAAAATGATTGTTAATTGATCCAATATAATGATTTCAATTTATATCACGTTATTGTAGCTTTTAGAGGGGATTATCACTCAAATGACTTTATGATTCATCTGGTGAGATTTTCTTGAACTACAAGGACAAGGCTGTTGGGTTAAGCTAATTTTTTTCATAATAATCGATTAAGTATACACTATTTGTACTATATAGTATTTGAGTTTGATCTAATGTAGTGGATAGAAGTTTAAGCTTTGGGAATGATTTTGTGATGAATGAATTTGGAAATTGTTCATGAATGTGGTAGGCAACCGCCGCGATATGGAAAAGTGATTCGTAAATTTCGGTATCGGTTTCGGTGTGTTTCGTGTATCGCGGTTATAGAAGTGATTGTGATGGAGATTATGGAATATGGAGATTCTGCACAGTTGATGTCATATGTGAGTACAAATTATTTTATCTATTATGTTACAGTTTGTTTTCTACACCTGTAGCGATCGGTTGTCGAGTACGAGTGTTGGAAAAAGTGGTCAGTTTGCTGATAAGCGGATAAGTAAATGTTAGTTAATTTAAATTGTATAGGTTAAATACATAGGTACTGTTAGTTGATTATCAATATTATTATTTTTTGAAATGGACGTCAATACAAGCGGGGTTGACCCGCCTGATAAAGATAAAAATACTAATAATATTATTAAACCTAATTATGATCTTAATAATATGTATGAATCCACCGATAATGGACCATATTTTGTAATGATAGAACATACAGATCAAAATGTTGGCAGATTGTTTCCAATAAGAATTGGACACTATCTACTCGAAGAACATGAAATTCGTGAAAATAGTACAGACATCAAATCATTAGGTGTTAATCGCGTGAAAGTAATATGTAAAAATTATGAAACAGCAAATTATCTTGTAAATCACAAGGCCCTATCAGAAAATAATTTATTCAGTTACATACCTAAATACTACACCCATAAAAAGGGTATCATAAAAATGGTAGACACAATCTTCTCAGAAGATTACATATTAAAAGGAATAAAATCTAATATTCAAGTAACTGAGGTCAGACGCATGAAACGTAAAATTATTGATAAAGATACAGGGCCAAGCACCTGATGCCGATAGACAATTGGTTATTGTGACATTTTTGGGAAACAGAATTCCAGAGAGTGTCAAAATTAACATGGTAAATTTTCCAGTAGAGCCTTACTTTTATCCTGTTATCCAGTGTTACAAGTGTCTCCGATTCGGACATACTAGTGCACAATGTAAAGGTAAAGCGAGATGCAAAATTTGTGCAACGGTAAACTGCAATGAAAATACCTGTACAAAAAACGTTAATTTATGTGTACATTGCAATAGTAATGAGCACGGTTCAGTATCTAGAAACTGTCCTTCATTTAAGTAACAAGCTAGTATAAAGAAAGTTATGGCAATTGAGAATATCACCTTCAAAGAGGCAGAATTCATTGTGGATAATCCCTCTTATGCCAAAATTAGTACCCATAATAGATTTGCATTGTTCAACAATTTAAATGATTTTCCCCCCTTACCAGAACCGAAAATCAATTTTTAATTACTAAAACCTACTCCTAGAAAACCTATCTTCCAATCTACCATCAATTCACAAGTACATAGTCAACAAAAAAAATATAATGTTAGTCAATTTAAAAAACGCAAAATTATTTCACCAGAACAAACACCCATAGATACTCCTTCGTCATCAAAAATCTTCTCAGTTGTCCCCAATCCTTATCGGGATAAGTATATGTCATATAAAGATAAGAAAATTAGTCCAAAATGTGATCGAGAATAACGAAAGTTTTAATGAAACTAATGTTAAAGATTCGGTATCCCAAATTCTAAAAATTCTGGATAACAGTGATAAAAATATGGATATTCTAAATTCAACTAATTCAGATAGTGACGATAAGTCTGAATATTGAAATAGTTACTAAAAGTAATATAAACAAAATCAATATTCTACAATGGAATGTTAAATCGCTGAACGCTAGAAAGACGGAACTACAAAACTTAATTAAAGACCTTAATATCAATGTAATAGTTTTATCAGAAATTTGGTTGAAGGAAAATGATATGGTTAATTTTAAAGGTTTTAATGTTGTTAAAAATTGTAGAAGAGATGGCTATGGCGGAGTAGCAATACTCATCACAGATAACATTGAATTTAAAAAAATAGAAATTAAAAAACATATAATCAAGGTATTGAAGTGTGCGCGGTCCAAATTAATCGCGGTGAACTAAAAGTAGTTTCAGTGTACAAACCCCCTAATATTATAGCTAATGTCCAGGACTGGGATAATATTTTTAAACAATTCACACAAAATACAATATTTTCCGGCGATTTTAATTGCCATAGTCGCTCATGGGGCTGTGCAGACAACACCGCACAAGGTAATCGATTAATGGAATCCTTAGATAACAACGATTTAACTGTCATAAATGACGGCAGCCCGACAAGAGTGTGACTAGACCTGACCAAAATCCCTCAGCTGTAGATCTTATTATAATGTCACCTAATTTAATTGATAAAATGTTTTGGAAAGTACTACCTGATTCATGTGGATCCGATCATTTTCATATTACAATAAATTCTATTATTAAAAATAAAAGTAAGAAAATATTTCCTGTTACGAAATGGTGTGATTCGAGTGTAGATTGGGCTCTATTCGGTCAAACAATAGAAGTTGCATTACATAACATTAATATTGGTGAATTGTCTCCAGAAATGCTTAAAATATTTTGGGATACTTTAAATAATACTGCTAATCAAACTATGATTATAAATAAACCTTTCATTACCTCTAGCAATAGACCTTACTGGTGGGATAAAGATTGTACAAATATGGTAAATAAACGTAAAGAAGTTCTTAAAGTTTACAAATCTTGTTCCAATTGGGAATATTATTTATCTTACAGAAACATTGAATCAGCCTGTAAGCGTCTTTGTAAAAAGAAACAACGAGATAGTTGGGTAGCATATCTTAATAAATGAAATAAAAGTACATCTATAACACAGATTTGGAACATTGTTAAATGAATCAGTAACAAACATGTTTCTCAAAAAAAGAAAATAGATGATGAAGTATTAACAAAAGTTTTAAATAATTATGCTCCCCCTAGTGTTCGCCACAAACTACCCTTAAGCACATACGAATATTTATCCATAGAGCCTAACAATTTAAATAAACCCTTCAGTTTGTTGGAACTAGATTTTTCTCCCAAAAAGACAAAAAACACTTATCCTGGTTTAGATGGTTTCACCTATGAACTGTTATATAATCTACCTGAAAATGCAAAATTACTACTTTTAAATATTTTTAACGATTGGTAGTTAAAAGCTGAAATAATAAAAGAATTAAAGAAATGCGTGATTGTATTAATTCATAAAACAGGCAATGATCCAGAGCTACCTTCTTCTTACAGACCAATTTTTCTTATGTCGTGTGTATTAAAGACATTCGAGAGAATGATCAAGTCGAGATTAGAATATTACCTTGAAGCTGTTATTACTTCCTAAAACACAGTTTGGTTACAGGAGAGGTTTAGGTACACGCGATTCTTTGACGGAACTCATTACGGATATCCAACTGTCCAATTCTAAAAACGACTATCTCCTTTGATTATTTTTAGATTTAAAAGGGGCCTATGACTCAGTGGACTTAGGAATTCTTTTTAATAAAATGACAGATTTAGGTATTGATAAAAGAACGGCCTACAATATTTATGAGATTTTTAATGGTAGAGAAATATATGTCAGAAACCATTTCAACGAATTGTATGGGCCCAAATTGGTACATAATGGTCTTCCACAAGGTTCGATACTCAGTCCCATACTTTTTAATATCTATATGTCAGCATTGCATAATAAATTAAATAATATTAATAATATCAAGTTCGTTATTTGCAATGGGTTTCACAATGTCGCCTGAAAAGTCTGCTGTTATGTGCTTTACAAGACACCGTCAACATACAAGCACACATATACAGTTAATGGATTTAAAGATACCTACAGTCACTGAATATAAATATTTAGGTATGGTTTTAGAGCCAAAATTGCTCTGGACGAGACATATCGAATATTTAAAAAGTCGTTGTGAAAAAGGGTTAAACATTCTTCGTTGTGTTACTAAAAAATCTTGGGGCGCTGTCCCTCAAACAGCATTACTATTTTATAGATCATTTATCAGAGCTATAATTGACTACGGCTGTATATTTTACGGATCGTCCTCAAACACAAACCTAAAAAAAGTCGATCGCATACAATTCAAAGCAATAAGACTTTGTATGGGAGCCATGAAATCGTCTCCTACTAATGCAATCCTGGCGGAAGCGAATGAACCACCTTTACGTTTTAGGCGACAATTACTAGCCTACAAATATATTACCCAGTTGAGCACATATAATTCGTCCTTAATGATCAAAATTAGTAACTTAAACACGGAAATTTTAACCAACCGCTACTGGAAAATTAAAAAATCTCCTTTATTCACAACGGCCTTTCTGAAAACCAATGAATTTTGTCAATTCATTGTAACAATGGATATATTGCCTATATTCATGCATAACTATGAATCTATTTTTCCAAAGCCCACTGTCATATTTCCGAACTATAATGAATTACCCTCATATAATAAAACTTCATTACATTCTACAATCAGCAATTATAATATATACACAATAATTCATACAGATGGAAGCAAAAATCTGAAAGGAGTTGGTAGTGCATTCTACGTAGAAAACAGTAAAGATATTTTTAAATTTCAATTACCAAAGATTTGTAGCATTTTTACAGCTGAAGCCGTTGCCATACATAAAGCTTTGGAGTGGTATGCCTAAAACAATGTTCAAAGTGCAATATTAGTATCGGATTCAAAGTCGGTGTTAGAGAGTATAAAAAACATAACAACTAAATATTATGATAATTTTATTATATGCAGGATTAAAAATTTAATATATCAGTTAGAACTCAAAAAAGTTAAAATTATATTTATATGTGCAAAAGCACACACTGGTATTTATGGTAATGAGATAGTTGATGAAGCTGCAAAAGAAGCGAGGGTATGTAACAATTTTCTAAAAATTCCGTGTTATAGAGATCTTTACAGTCTATTCAAAGTTAATACTTACAGAGATTGGAATAACTATTATACAGAAATAGTAAAAAACTCAACCAGCTCATATTTTTCTATCTACAAAGAGCTGCCAAAGAAAACTTCACATATATTCAATGATAAAGTCAATAAAAAATACTGTACAATCTTAACTCGATTGAAAATGAATCATGGGTGTTTTCCATCTCATTTATATAATATAGGAATAATAGATTCTCCACTGTGTCCACATGATAACGAGGTCGCAGATCTAGATCACGTATTTTTCGGCTGCGCGGGTTTTTCTAGTAATGAGTTGGTGGATGGTCTTATAAAAGTAGGCGTTCAATTTCCTACGTGTATTAAAGTGTTGCTCGCGACTGGAGATGATTCTGTTTATGATCTGTTGTTTAACCATTTGACAAAAAATAATATAAGTATTTAACTTTAACTTAATAGGTACTTAAAATGAATTTCTTCAATTTGTGCGTGGCTGAAGGACAAGCGTGTCCATTGCCAAAAAAAATATCTATAATGTTAAGTTAGAATCGTGTTATGTTTTGAATTTCGAATAAAATGATTACTTACTTTATTTTTTAAAACGTATATCCTTTAATTTAAGAATAATTAAACAACTTTTGAGTTTATCTCTCAATATATCCCAAAAGACAAAAAAAACACTGCAGGTAATTGTGGTTCGAAAATATTTGCTGTTTGTTCGCAGCAATACAATATTAATTTGTGAGCTCTGACAGATAGTTTGATAGTTTAACCATGACAATGCTGAGTAGATATACTACTGGCGTTGACAGTGCTGTACTTGCAAATATTTGCTGCTTGCTGGCAGCAACAAATGAATTTGTCAATTTTGACAATTATTATTCAATACTTGTTTCAAAATATGTAGGCGTTGGCAGTATTTGCAGCATTCAATTCAGAAAGGGTATTCCGAATTTTTTTTTATAAAATTGTCCTTTGAATGAGAAAAAAGTATTGTCAAAAATGAATTTTATTATCTTAATGAAATGATCGTTATCCAGAGAACAATGATCTTTGATAGAGTTCCAATTATTGTTGATACTATTGATAACTAATTCCTCGGGGAACAAAAATATCGCCTATTCTTGTTCAATATGTTATAGATGACTCACTAAATTCTTGTATACATAAATTACCTTTTGAAATTCCTTTTTTGAAAAAATATGTGAACTATATTATTTGTACGATACCTGAGGGTAGAGAAAGTGAGATTCTCATTTCTTTTAACAATTATAACAGATACATTAAAATTATAATTGAAACCGAAACTGACAGAAGTGTTCCATTTTTAGATACAAAACTCATAAAGATCACCAAGAAATAAAATAATATTAGACTGGTACATCAAACCTACAAGTTCTAATGAAAACTCTCAACAGAATATCATTAAAATGTTTCGATCATTCCCACGTATAAAAGAACACACTCCCAAAATTAACAATGTATTGAAAAAAGAAAAAAACATAATTCTGGGTAATGAACCTATTAAAACTGTTAATACGTTGTTCACAAAATTGAAAGATGAAACTTGATCAGGCTGGAGTTGTTTATAAAATCAGTTGTCAAAAATGTGATAAAAAAAAGTTGGTGAGACCTCAAATAATTTAAAATCACGAATTACTTCACATAAAAGTGATATTCTTTTAACACCGAATGGTTGTGCTGTGTTCAAAGGAAATTTCCTTCCGATGAGGAAAAAGGGTCGAAACGTCACCCCTAAAACTAAAATAAATTGTAACTTCAAGAGCAAACGAGACGCCAAGTTAATATTTGGAGCTATTTTAGTTTTAGGGTTGACGTTTCTACCCTTGTTCCTTATCGTAAGCAAATTTCCTTCGAACAGTGTGTTTTCAACATTATAATCCTTCTACTCTCCAAATATTAACTTGGCTTCCCGTTTTCATTGGAAGTTATAATTTATTTTAGTTTTAGGGATGACGTTTCTACCTGTACGAATTTGCATTAACAATCAAATTCTTCCTGTAATCTTTACTTTAACTTCCCCCTGTATAACACAATTCATATATACTGCACAGATCATACACAGAAATATCATCCTTCCCAAATTTTCAATATTTCTTTAAACAGTCAAAAATCCATTTTAACGTTATTTTCACATAAGTAACACACATAATTATTGTCTTACAATTTTTTTCACTTAATATTTCAAAGCAACCTTATCGCTTCACAAAAATTATCGTCGAAACTCTCTTATCTACAACAAGCACATCTTTTTCATGCATAAAAAAACCAACCCAAGCGTGTACCTTTCACTCACTGTATCTGACCGTTAAATTTCAAACCCTCTTCTCCCATTGGTCAAATCCTCACACGATTCTCCTTTTTCCCGCCCTCTTTGACCGGCGTATAAATAGGAATAATACCCTATTTTTACTTTACTTCCCAGTCATCCTTCATACAGTACAGACTTCTCAGTCAACTTCTTCAGTCAACCTTCATACATAATGGTACTCTCATTATAAGAAAATACCGGTGTTTGATACCGGTATATCATTATACCTTACATTAACCATCATTCAGTTATTTATATCAGCTCATGTGATAACTAGATAAGTGAAATATGTATAAAAATCAATGAACTTCTTAATTGTTCAAGCAATTGAACAAATTGTAATTTCCGTCAATATACGTTAAGTGAAAGTGACATAATAGTTTAATTTATTAAACCATCTTAAACCTACATAAATAATTCAGTGAAAAAATAAGGTCCTTCGAGTAATATTATTATCTCAAATAGAAAAAAGGGATAATAAAACACTACCCTTGGTCCTTATCGTAAACAAATTTCCTTTGAACAGTGTGTTTTCAACATTATAATCCTTCTATCCTCCAAATATTAACTTGGTTTCTCGTTTCCTTTGGAAGTTACAATTTATTTTAGTTTTAGGGGTGACGTTTCTACCCTTGTTTCTTATCATAAGCAAATTCGTTCCCAACAGTGTGTCCTCTACATCAATACACCCCTAATCTTCTTCTTCCTGCTGTGTATAGGCATCATTGCCTGTTTTTCTTCACATCATTGCCTCTGCTCAGTCACCTGGGAGGTTGTCACTTCATTTTTTCCTAGGTCTTCCAAGGTTTCTTTGTCCTGCTGGTGATTTGTCCCTTGATATTTTCACAATTCTTTCTTCCGTCATGCGGTCAATGTGCTCATTCCATTTAATCTTTCTATCCAGTACCCAGTCATTGATGTTATCTATCCCGCATGTTCGTCTTATGTTTCCACTTATTTCTCTATCCATTAGTGTTCTTCCCGCTATTCTTCGAACTATTTTCATTTCTGTAGTCTCCAGTATCCGTTTCGTTTTAGAGGTCTCAGGTCGGGCCTCTGCTGCATAGGATAATATAGGTCTGATTGCGGTCTTGTATATGCGGGCTTTGGCTTCAGTTCGAATGTATTTATTTCGCCAGATTGTGTCATTTAGGTATGTTGCTGCTCTTGAGGCTCTTGTAGCTTGGTTTCTTACTTCCGTCTGCACGTCCCCGGGTCCAGATATTTCGACTCATTGAAGATAAAGGTGGCTCTCCGAAATATGAATATTCAATTCAAAATATATTCTGCACGTCACTGAAACCGCGAATTGGACAGTTCTCAACATTTTTGCAGCTAAATTGGCTGCAATCTTCACACCGGTACCACAATTTGGGTAACTAGAATGGTAAATGTGTATGTCAACTTTTTCAAGTTTCTCTAATTAATTGGAACTACGAAAGTATTATCTTGAAAGAAAAAATAAAAAAGTTACGTTTTACTAACTGAGTATCTGTGTAGTTTATACTTTGTAATTTATTTTTGGTAAAAGTAATCAAAGCGGATATTTCGGTCACTAGTTCATTTATTTTGCATAACAGGACACACCTATACGCTGTCGATAAAGCAGTTTTTAATAGTCAACAAACAGTGAAATTTTTAATTGACTTTGATTTGGTAAACACAAGAAATACACTGCTCAAAATAATTAAAGGAACATTATATTCACGTCTAAATCCTGTTATGAATTTTAAAAATATAAAAATCTAAAATTATGTTTGAATATAAATAATTCTAAACATTTTACTAATCAATTTGATGATGATACATAATACATTTTAAATCGAAAAGGGGTGGACGTGTTTATTTTCGCTGTCGATTTATAACAATATTCTCGGTCATTTCGTGTGTGATATTGTTTAAAATTTGATTATGCAATAATATGGTTGTCGTGTATTGTCTTCTGTAGTTTGTTTCTTTTTTCAATTGGACTGAGACTTGAAGTGAGTAATTTTATAAACATTCTTAGTCAAAGTTCGGCTTAAATTCAGATTTCGAATACATTAAATACTATAAACAGTTCTTACTGTTTTTGTTGAATAGATAATGGAATTTTTATTTGTTTTGGTCAAACGATGCCAGTCTGTGAACTTTGCACCCAAGGAATTACAGGTAAATCGCCCGGTCTGAAATGTTGTGGTAGCTGTCAGAAATTCTATCACGCTAAATGTGTAGGTTTAACTAAGGCGGACGTGTCACGATATCAGGCTCCGGGTTTATCCTGGACCTGTACTAATTGCAGAAGTTCGACTGATTTTCTTAAAAGGCGTTCAGTCATCGTCACTGAGGAGGATTCTGATGACTTTCCATTAGAAGAAACCTATTCGTCACAAACGTTTAATATTCTACAAGATATCCAGAAAGATATGGCATCAATGAATACGAAATATGGAAATTTGTTGCAGTCTGTCAACTTTTGTAATGATGCTATCACAACTTTTGAAAATACTGTATCGGCTCTCACTACAAAGATTAAAGAAGTCGAGAGATTGACAAGAGAAAATCTAGACTTAAAGAACGACGTAAAATTTTTAAATTCTCGAGTGGATACATTGGAGCAACAGCTAAGGGCTAATGATGTTGAGATATGTGGAGTCCCTTCTAGAGATAATGAGAATATTAGAGATATCGTTTCCACGATAGGCTCGGCAATCGATCTTCCAATCTCTGACGTCGATATAGATTCTTTTTACCGTTCCTCTACTCCTAGAACAGACCTTCCCAGACCAATTATTCTGAAATTCTCTAAGAAAATGAACAGAGATGCATTTTTGGCTGCAGCAAAAGCTAAGCGTCGTCAATATGGAAGCGTTGCAGGATTGAAAGTAGCAAATATCTCTGAAAAATTGTATATCAATGAACTCAAAAAATAAAAAACTACTTCGAGAAACCAAAATAGTCGCTAAATCCAAACAATTTAAATATATTTGGACAAGAAATGGAGTCATATATGCGCGCAAAGATGACAGGTCTCGAATAATAAAAATATCTTGTGATGGCGATAATGATCGATTAGCTTAAACGTCAATTAACTTTGTACTCACATCCTAATTTATATATTTTTAATCACTGATATGGCGGGTAATTCTACGCTGTCTTTCTTATATCAAAATGTCCGTGGACTAAATTCAAAAATTACCACTAGATTTCAAAATATACTAAATTGTGAGCAAAATGTCATCTGTCTCACGGAAACGTGGCTAAATGCATCCGTATAATGTATTCATCATACAAAGTGTATCGACGAGACAGGGAAACGAGTTCTTCCACAAAACATACAGGAGGTGGTGTTCACATAGCCGTCTCCGAAGAGTTAACTAGTTATGCTGAGGATTCTTGGCGGTCAGAAGCAGAGGATGTATGGGTCACCATCGTTCCTCTTAGTGGACTTCGAAAGGTGCATATAGGGTGTGTTTACATACCTCCCAGAGACATGGCTGCATTAAACTTTTTCTGTACTAAGCTTATTGATATTTATTTAAATAATATTAACGATACTTTTATCATATGTGGAGATTTCAATATTCCTGAAATTAAATTGTTATTGAACGGGGGAGATTATTGTGAGCCAAATAATTATATTAATCCTAGATCTAGCTTATTAGTCGACACTATGTCTCTGCTTGATATGGTTCAGTATAACCCAAATGTGAATATATCTGGCAACACTCTAGACCTCATATTTAGCAGTAGTTTTTCAATCAAAAATGTACGTCTTTCATCTAATCCATTAGTTCCCGAGGATCAGTACCACTGTACCTTGGAATTCGATATGGATATTCCTTTCAATATTTGTACTAGAGTTGTTAATCAATATCGCTGGAATTTTAAGTTGGCAAATTATCACGAAATTAACCGACTTTTAGGTAGTGTTAACTGGGCAGCTAAATTTCATTCAATTGACATAAATAAAGCAATTAATCTGTTTTACAATATTATTGACCAGATCGTTCACTTACATGTACCTCAATATCCCAGCTATTATAAAAAATACCCTCATTGGTTCTCTTCTTCTACAATAAAAGTGATTAAAGAAAAAACTAAATTTCACTGTCGATGGAAGAAATACCATAATAATTTAGATTACTTAACATTCAAAATTTTACGAGGCAGATCAAAATTTTTAATAAATGAAGATTATAAAAAATACTTGACTACTGTAGAAACGAATATTATTCATAATTCTAAATATTTTTGGCAATTTGTAAAAAGCAAAAGAAAAGCAAATAATTTCCCTAATAACTTGCTCACTGCTCAGGGCCCTACAACCGACTTACAGAAAATTTGTGATATATTTTCAGATTATTTTTCTTCGGTTATTGTAAGTAGTGATGCTAGTAACTTTGGTAATATGTATACTAGCACACCACTGAATATTTCTAACTACACAATTACTCGTGAAACTATTGATACAAAAATTGAAAATTTACCCAATAAAGGTCCTGGGCCAGATGAATTACCTACTGATTTTATTAAAAATTGTAAGGAATCGCTAACTGAGCCATTATTTTTGCTATTTAATAAATCTCTCAATTCAGGTCAATTTCCTGATACATGGAAAACAGCCTTTATTACACCAATTCATAAATCTGGAAGCAAGAATAAAGTTCAAAATTATAGACCTATTTCTAAATTAAACATCTTTAGTAAGGTGTTTGAAAGTATTATTTTTGATTTTCTTTATCATGACGTAAAAAACCTACTTAACATTGAACAACATGGCTTCATGAAATAACGTTCGGTAGATACAAATTTATTCCTATACGTTGAATACATTTAAAAGTCTAAATGATAGGCATAACGTTGATTCTGTGTATACTGATTTCAGTAAGGCCTTCGACAAAATCGATCATTCCGTCTTTGTCTCAAAACTTTCTGAAGTAGGTATACATGGTAATTTATTAAGATGGTTCGGCTCATATGTCAGAAATAGGTCACAACAAGTAATTTTAGGTGCTCTTAAATCTAAGGCTGTGGTAACTACTTCAGGAGTACCTCAGGGGTCCCATTTAGGTCCTTTACTTTTTAATTTATATATAAATGACATCTCCAGTTGCTTTCAATTTGCTAAGTTTGTTATGTATGCCGATGATTTGAAAATAGATCACTCAATTTCATGTACTTACGACAGAGTTTGATTGCAAGAAGACTTAGACAATTTATCCGACTACTGTGTGTTTCAAAGTGTAATTATATACAATTTTCTCGTTGTAATTCAGACTTGAACTACAACACATATGAAATGTCCAATAGCGTATTACACGCTGTAGATACGGTTAGGGATCTTGGTATTCTTTTAGACTCTAAATTACTTTTCGATCGGCATATTTGTAATATAACTAGAAAAGCTAATCAGCAGTTGGGCTTCATATACAGAACATGTTTCGAACTTCAAAATCCTCTTACCGTTAGATCATTATATATGGCATACGTGAATAGTATATTAACGTTTGGTTCTACTATTTGGAACCCGCGTTATTAGGTCTATATTTCAAAATTAGAAACAGTCCAGAACACGTTTATTTCATATTGTAAAAGAAAATTTTATCCCGATGTGGATAGGCAACGTATTCGTTCTAATTTAAAGATAATTTCACTAGAGCATGGTAGGCAAATTGCGGATGTACTGTTTATTCACAAAATCCTCAATAACAATATAGATTGCCTTGAACTTACAAACTTCATAACACTTCGTATTCCCAGCCACTCAACTAGAAACAATTATACCTTTATCACACATCAGGCACTAACCAATTATTTTCTAAATTTTCCTGCTCACAGAATAACAAATACTTACAATAAATTGTCCAGTATTGTTGAAATGGATATTTTTTACAACAGTGCAGATTTGATTAAAAAACTACTGAAAGACTATTTTTTGCAAATTTAATTTTAGTAAGGGTCGAGACAGTCAAATTTAATTTTGTTTTATTACCTACTCTTGTTCTCTCTTTTTCTCTTTTTTTTGTATACTTGTATTTATTTTTATTGAATGTAGTTATATTGTATTTATATTTTCTTTTTTACCTAATTTTTAAAATTATGTGTAACTATTAGTGGATACTTTTATGGGTTTGTCCTGTTTGTATCCCAAATAAATTAAATAAAATAAAAAAATAACAAAACGATTACCAATTAAAAAAATTACGAAAACTACAAAGGAGTAAGCAAAAATGAAAATTTTAAATTAAAAAATGTAGTGTGCTTTAGAATAGTAAACAATTTTGATAGGACACCATGAATTGTTAAGTTTGACACTTGCTTTACAAAATGAGACGTCTAAATTAAGAAGAATTTATTCATGTTTTTGTTTCCATCGAAAACGGTACCAGTATTCGACAGGTGGCAATAAATGTAACGTCAGTCCTTCCCTCATTCATCTTGTTCGGAAACGATATGTAGGAACCGGAGGATATAAAAGACAAGATAGTAAACGGAAAATAAATCGAATTCAGGCCACGTTTTTAGTCCTATCTTCTTTGCGTTTTCGCCTAGGTATATAGGCAGCCAAAGAGCTTAAAATCGAACTTAGAGCCACTCAAAATATTGAAATATCAGACAGTTAAATCGATCTTAGACTATGTAACAAAACAAAGTTTTATAATTTGTTAGAGTTGGAGAATTTTAAATAAAGTTTTAAAACGCAGTGTTGTACAATATTTTGCATGTTTTGTTATCCATCCGATGTCGATAAAAATCAAAGGAATTTATAAAACTTTATTGTAAAACACTTTTCTACACTTAACATGTTATTGAAACATTTCCTTGCATTAGGCATTGGGATACGGTACCTTGTCACCCTAAATGAATCACCCAGTACATTTTTTAAAAAGCATTATTAGATTTCTAGGTATATTGTTAAAATTATTAAGACGTTAGTTATTTTGAGCAGTGTATATTGACGGATATTGTCTGATCCCCCCTCATATTTTATGAATTATTCCCATATCGACAAATATTAATTTATAGTAGATTATACGCTAATTGCCAATTAATATTTACACCATTTCCTACAAATGTAGATATCTTCAACGCGATTTTGTTTAGTTAATTATTAACAGGATAACAGGAACAATTCATTGACTCCAGATAACTAAATATACTGGATTAATTATTTGGAGTCTCTAATAATTAATATATTATTTTATGATAAGAAATATACAGGGTGTCCCGGGACTAATGGGAAAAAAGTCAGGAGCGTATAATCTGAGCTAAAATAATGTTAGTACTTCATATAAACTTTTACTATGCAGGCCCTCGTTTTCGAGTTATAGGCCTCCAAAGTTTTAATTTTGAATTTGGTTTTTATTTGTATTTTTTGTACTAGTTATTTGATCTTTATAAAATTTACGGCAAAGCTATAATGTATGTGTATGTTTATTTTGGTAAGGTAAACAGATTTACAGTAGTGCATTGAAGCCAGGGACGGACTACTCGCTATGGTTAGTGATCCAAAAATTTTGCAGGTACGGCACACCCTGTATGAAATTATCGAAATTCACTTCCCCACACATTAAGCTAACGAAAAGGTACTCTTGTTGGAATTCGATAAAATAAGCCGTTTGGCTAATATTTACAGTTTTATTAATGCACTACGTACCAGTTTGCGCATTCACCATTTTTATAAGTACACAACGAGGTAAAACTAACTTTTAATAGATGTCCAATATTTAGCTAGAGTACTACAAAAAAATAATTTAACGAAAGCAGAAGATGAAAAACATTAGCGACTTATTAATTGGAAAGTTGGTAAAAACTTTTTATAAGTGTTTTTACCGTTTATCAAGTTACCATAGAATTAGTTGTCAAACGTTGTGTAGAATAGTTCGTAGTCAGTACTTGTCAATAATTCATAAGTCCTTAATTTAACAGTTACAATAGCAGAATTCGCTTTTATTGAGTACGCAGATAAACATCTAATGTATGGACTGGCTTCTCGAAACTGTTTAGAGGCCAAAAGGCTTTATGAAGCACATTTTGCAAACAGAGCATTGCCAGACAGACGAATGTTTGGGCGTATTGTTCTCAGGTTACGAGAAACAGGTATGAATAAGTAAATGTAATTTTCCATGTATACAAAACAAAATTTTAGGAAGATTTTCGCCATAAAAAGCTGGAGAAGGTCCAGTACGAAGCATACGTACTGTGGCAGTTGAACAAGACTTGTTAAATGCAGTTGATAATGAACCATCGAGTTTTAGAAAATTATCAAGAGAACATAACGTCTCAAAATCAGTTGTTCATCGCGTCTTAAAAGAACAGCTGTTATATCCTTTTCACATGAAAAAAGTACACCGTATGACAGTGGCTGATTATCCTGCACGACTTGAGTATAGCCAGTGGTTTCTGCGACAACAACAAGCAGACAACACATTTATTAGTAACGTTCTCTTTATGAACGAATCCGGTTTCACCAGAGATGGAATCATAAATTCTCATAATATGCATTTATGGGATGATGTGAATCCACATGGCATTATCCAAACTAGGATCCAGCATAGATTCACGGTTAATGTTTGGCAGGAATAGTTGGCAATCATTTGATACAGCCATACTTTATTGACGGTACTTTGACCGGTCAGAGATATTTGGAGTTTTTGCAAAATGAGTTATGGAACCTGTTTGATGATGTGCTACTACAAACTCGTAGGAATTTATGGTTCATGCATGATGGGGCCCCTCCTCATTTCAGTTTAGATGTACGACAGCATTTACACACAAGGCTTCCTAATAGATGGATTGGTCGTGGAGGCCCTTTTCAATGGCCACTGCGATCAAGAGACGTTAATCCTATGGATTTCTTTCTCTAGGGTTATCCCTAAAGTAAGGTATACGCAACACCTGTGCAAACAAGGCAAGATTTAATAGACAGAATTGTGTTACACTGCAATGTTATTAGAAATAGTGTGGGATTGCTCTTTCAAGTACAAAGAAACAACCTTCGTAGACTTAGAATGTGCGTGGAAGTGGGAGGAGCTCATATTGAACATTTATTAGAATAACGTTAGTTTTTGTTGTTGTTTAGGAATTAGTTTTAGTCTAATGTTTTATAACTTGTGTTTTTTGAGGTTTTCTTAATGGTTTAATAATGTTGTGTTCGTAATTTTGATTAAAATCAACTAATTACGTTGTTTGCCCACCTATTTAATTCCCATTAAATAAGTTCTTAATGTTTTTATCATCTGATATCAGCAAATTATTTTTGTGTAGTACTGTAGGTAAATCTTGGACATCGGATTAATAAGTTAGTTAGGTAAATTGGTACGTAGTGCATTAATAAAACTGTAAATATTAGCCAAACGGCTCATTTTATCGAATTCCCACAAGAGTACCTTCTCGTTAGCGTAATGTGTGGGGAAGTCAATTTCGATAATTTCATATAGGGTGTGCCATCCCTGCAACATTTTTGCATCACTAACCATTGCGAGTAGTCCGTCCCTGGCTTCAATGCACTACTGTAAATCTGTTTACCTTACCAAAATAAACATACACTTACATTATAGCTTTGCCGTAAATTTTATAAAGATCAAATAACGAGTACAAAAAATAAAAATAAAAACCAAATTCAAAATTAAAACTTTGGAGGCCTATAACTCGAAAACGAGGGCCTGCATAGTAAAAGTTTATATGAAGTACTAACATTATTTTGGCTCATATTATACTCTCCTGACTTTTTTCCCATTAGTCCCGGGACACCCTGTATATATATATATATATATATATATATATATATATATATATTATAGCAAATAATTTTATTCATAATAAAGAAACATTTTTTTTTATAATATAAATTATTAAGGGGAGCACCCTGTGTGTCAAAATTCATAAATATTGAACTGTGATCTAAAGTTTCACTATATTGAATCATAGAAATTCTATCTGTCAGAATCGAGGAATATTTTATGACAGTTCAGGAATTTGTTGATATTGTTGCGAATAAATAGGAAACTTTTTATTTATTAGTTATGTATAATGATCTATAAAAGTAGTAACAATGTTTTGAGTTATTATTTATATTGTACATAGTTATTATTTTTATTGTTACATATGTACAAATTTTTACGAAAGTCAACCAATGAAATGTCACATTAATTGGTGACATTGAAATGAATTGTATTAGGAGATCCAGCTTAAGATTTAAACCAATCTGAGGACAAGAAAACTCTGGTATCTAGGAAGAAAATTATGGTTGCTAAGAGGGAGGGAAATAAATAAATCTGGTGTCGAGGTAAAAAAAAGATTATTATTAGATTTTGAAGAACAAGTTGAATAATAATTCGAAAATTATACAGCTGAATTAAGAAGCAAAATCAGATATTATAAACGATGGTTGATAAAATATATGTGCAGAATTAACTAATTGGTGAATTCCTTTAAAATTTGATGGACAATTTCTTAAAATAAAGATTAAAAGCCGTCTACATGGTAAGATACAGCAGCTGACGGCACATCAGTAGAAGAAAGAAGTTATTGTGCGGTTTATTTTTTTCTTTCGAAGGTTAGTAGTAATTTTCTATGATTGGTACCAATTATAATCGTTATACTTTCAAATAAATTGAAAATTTGAGATGACATTTAAGAAAGTATAACAGGAAAATATCTGAACTCATTTCTAAAGCAAAACAATAATATTATAAACTTAAAACTCGTGATATTTAATACTTATTGAATTATACCTAGGTTAAGAGTCGTTCCATTTTAATATCATTAAAAATTTCACTTACCATCTGTCAATTCATCCATTTTGTTTTTTTTGCATTATATGTTATGTCTTCAAAGTTATTAAACTGTTTTCCAATTTGAGTTTCATGTTTGTTCTTAAAATAATCTGCGGAAAACAAAGGCCTTACTCAGAACCCTGTCTGTTTCCAAATTAATAATTATGATAAAATATTGAGCGCTAGCCGAGGTAAATGAGAGGAAATCCAGAGGAATAATATACGAGGTAAAACAAATTATATAATAAAATAAAACTTATTAAATACATTTATTAGACACAGATTAAAATTTTAACATAATATATATATACAATGTCCGCCATAAAGTTGGAACCATATGGGAATTGTTTTTATTATTGTAGTTAAATAACAACTTTGGATAGCAATCACTTCTGCTTCTGAAATAACTTAAAATGCGCCAAGTCAAAGTTGAGACAGGTAACATCTGTCAATTGTCAGGTTCGTAATTTTGGAAAAAATGTCCTAAAAACGGGTCAATTTGTTAAAATTTCGAAAAATGTTACTTGGAAATTATGATTCTAATCACATTTTATGCTTATGTGCCGATTTTGAGAGAGAAATTTTGATGTTCAATAAATTTCATATTTTCGTATTTTTTATTCACCCCTGGCTACTTTAAAATCATTTAAAACTTTAAAGTAGTATAAAGGCTACCTTTCCATTGCATATTGTGATCATAATATTCGTACGTAAGTTGGTTTTGAAGATTATTGATATTTTCAACTAAAAAAGAGGTAGTCTCTGGATTATTTTCCAAATTTCAAAAAAATCAGAAATTGTTTTTCAACTTTTTCTTTATTAAACTTTAGTTGGATAGTACAAAAATGGTTTTAATTATAATCTGAATATCTTAACGCATAACGACTACTTCAAGATTACAAACAATAAATAGATCACTTTAAAGGAACTTATGTACAAAAAATCAGTGCATCCATGCAATGTCGTTGCTATAAGTAACCGAATGAAAGCGGGGTATAACGCAATCCCCTTACCCAGGGATACGGGTGAAGTCCACACCGGCAGGAAAGGCGGAAAAGATGAACTTCGGTGCGGCGGACCTGGCGCATGTGGCAACCCTCGCTTTTTAGAGGTAGTATAATCAGGCAAAACAGGGCAGATGAAGCTCTTAGCTATGGAGACAGTAATTCATCTAGGAGAAGGACACTCTGAAAATAAACCCTGGTCCTCCAGGTTGGGGGTTGAGGCATCGGGCCAACTCCTCGATACTCAGAAAAAACATAAAATGTTAAAAAACCTAACCAAAGCCTCGGAACAAAAGATTGGAATCACAGACGACGAAAAACGCTACGGAAAAGGACAATGATATACAGCACATGGAACGTACAAGGGCTCTCTCGAAAGACAAATGAAGTAGTGTCTGAACTCAGGAACACCAAAGTAGATATTGCGGTACTCACAGAAACCGAAAACTGGGGTTACTATGATCACTTTTATAGTGGAGTTGCCAAAGATCAGCGAGCTCAACAAGGGGTATCTATTTTAATTCGAAGGACTCTGAAGAAACATATTACTTCGTGGGAAGCAATCGATTAATGCATTATAAAAATGAATCTCACGAAAAAAGGATATAGAGTCACCATACTAGGGATATACGGAGTGAACGATGACGCGTCAGTGAACGTTACAGACGAGTTCTTCGAGAAACTAAATGACGAAATTGTCAAAATAGGAAACCCCAGAGAAATTATTATATTAGGAGACTTAAACTGTCGAGTAGGACGAAAAACTAATAAGGATACCGTGGGAACATATGGTGAGGAAACTCGTAATAATAACGGAGAACGTTTAATAACACTGTGCGAACAGAATAAACTGAAAATCCTAAACGGCTTCTACCAACACCGAGACATCCACAAGTATACCTGGATACAAAAAACTCGCAATCTGAAATCTATACTAGACTATACCATTGTAAGACAAACTACAAAAATGAGAATCCACGATGTAAAAGTATGTAGGGGACCATCATGTGGTACCGACCATTATATGCTTAAAAAGAAAATCGTATTCCCCAGCAAAGAACAACAAGAACTAGGAAACATAGAAACAATTGAAGAAAGTCAACCAATAAGATACAACTTGGATAGCCTGGAATATGACAGTGTAAGAGAACTATACAGAAAACGTCTGGACGAAAAACTAGGAAAAAACGAGTATAATCGGAATAACACAGAAGAACACTACGAATATATTAAAAAGTGCATACATGAGGCAGCAGAAGAGGCACTGGGAAGATACAATAGATCTAGACATAATTCGAAACCATACTGGTGGGATGACGAAATAGAGGCTGAAATCTTAGAAAAACGACAGAAATACCATAGATACTTAGCAACAAACAGCGAGAATGACAAAATAATATACAAACAAGCCCAAGCCAAAGTAAGAAAAAGAATTATCAAGAAGAAAAATGAAACGTGGGAAAAAAACTGTCAAAAATTAAATACATACATAGGGAGAAGAAAGAGTTCAGAAAGCTGGAAATTTTTAAAGAACATGAGAGCAAACAAGACAAAAGAAATAATATCACCAATAGGAATACAAAAATGGAAACAATACTTTAAGGGTCTACTAATTGAAAACAGGCAAGAATTTAACATAGAAGAAAACAATTGAATAAATATCACATCGTCTCCATTAAGGGTCAGTTGTAAAGAAGTCAAAGAAGCATGCAAATCCCTCAAGAACGGAAAATCCGCCGGACCAGGCGACATTCCAGCCGAATTAGTTAAAGTAGGAACCGACAGGTTATACGAACAAATGCGAAAACTATGCCAGGACTGCATAAATGGAGGAGAAATACCTAGGGAGTGGCAAACATCCGTTATGATAACAATCCACAAGAAAGGCAATAGAGACCAATGTGAGAACTATAGAGGTATTGCAGTGATCATCACATTTAGTAGAATATATGGTAAAGTAATAAAACATTAAATCGAGAAAGAATATAAAGATCTGGAGGCGGAAGAGCAAGCTGGTTTTAGAGCTGGCAGATCCACAGTAGACCACCTATACTGTGTTACACAGATGATCGAAAAGAAAACAGCAGTGAACCAAGAAATTCATCTATTATACGTAGACCTACAGAAGGCGTATGATAGCATACCCCTTAATAAACTATGGGAATCGCTGGAAAAAACGAATATCACAAACGGGTTAATAAAAGCAGTTCAAAGAATCTATGAAAATAATAAAACACAAATTAAAGTAGGACGTAACATATCCAAAGGGTTCACGGTCACAAAAGGCCTAAAACAGGGATGCTGCTTATCGCCGACGCTTTTTAAGATGTACTTGGAACAGGCACTTAAGGTGTGGAAAAGGAAATGTAATGGAATGGGAATACCTCTCAACGACAATACTACACGCTATGCTTCGCAGACGACCAAGTAGTTATAGCACAGGACCATGACGACTTAAACTACATGACTCGAAAGCTCGTAGAAGAATATAAGAAGTGGGGCCTTGAAGTAAATGTAGGAAAAACTGAATGTATGTCCATCGGAATAACGGCACAAGACATCGACTTGGAGGACGGAAAAAAAATTAAACACTGCGAGGAATACAAATACTTAGGAATGAAAATAACACAAAACGGAACACTAGACGCGGCTATCAAGGACTGAAACATACAAGGTAGAAAAGCTATATCTATGATGAATGGAATACTGTGGGACCAAACAATATCAAAGGCCAATAAACAACGAATATACAACACAATCGTTGAAAGTATTGTAACATATGGGTGCGAAGTGTGGCAAATGAAGCAAACTACGGAGAGAATCCTACTAGCAACGGAAATGGAATTCTGGAGAAGATCAGCGGGTAAATCGAGAAGAGATAGAGTACGTAACGACAGAGTCAGACAAATCATGGGTGTCGGGCACACAATAATAGATGATATCAAGACCAAGCAGTTGATCTGGTACGGTCACGTTCAAAGGATGCCAGACGAAAGACTACCAAAGCAAGTCCTAAAATGGTCACCACACGGAAAAAGAAGAAGAGGAAGACCAAGAAGAAGCTGGAGAGAGGGCATAGATACCGAAATACGAGAAATGGAGCTACCAGAGGATCTATGGCAAGATAGAGAAGGATGGCGGTTAGGAGTCGAAAGACGTCGAAGAACGTTATAAACCGATATTTTTATGTATATGAAAGTTTTAAAAACAAAATATCAAATTGACAGTTTATTAGAAAATATTAGTTGTTATTGTCGGCAATTTTGTAAACATGCTTACAAAAGCTGAAAAGTTTGAAATTATTTTAATTCATGGCGAAGACCGTACAAATAGAAATACTGCCGAAATTTTTAATACCAGACATCTTTAAAGACATATTTCCCAAGCGACGGTCGGCAAAATTATGTCAAAATTTAAGGACAGCGGTTCAGTGAATAATATTTTTAAAAAACAGCATGTTGCATGGAAAATTGCTGACAAAGAAGAAGAAATATTGCTAGATGTTGTTGAGCATCAGGTTACCTCTGTAGCTGGAATATCGGAGAGGACACATGTAGCAAATACAACTGTAAGGAGAATTTTAAAGAAACACCATTATCACCCATATAAGCCTAAATTTATTAATACATTGAAAGAAAGAGACTTCGACTCAAGATTAGAATTTTGTGCACGAATACAAGGTGAGATTGAAGACAGCCTACATTTTTCAAGGTACATTATGTTTACGGACGAAGCCACTTTTACCTCCAATGGAACGGTATCCTCTCAGAATTGTCGATGGTGGGCTGATGTAAATCCCAATTTCATAATAGAGTATAGAGATCAGTATTCTTTTAAAACTAATGTGTGGTGTGGCATTTTTAAGGGAAGGTTAATTGGACCTTATTTTTTTAGACAAAATTTAAATGCTAGACGATACTTAAACTTGTTACAACAAGAAATTGCATCATTTGTAGATGAAATGCCGTTGAATGAAAGGTCGCGTTTGGTTTTTCAACAAGATGGAGCATCAATTCACAGTACTGTTGCAGTCAGGGAATTTTTAAACATTTTGTTCAGAGGAAAATGGATCGGGAGGTTTTCTGAATTTCTTTGGCCAGCGCGATCCCCCGATTTGACCATAATGGACTTTTTCCTTTGGGGATATTTAAAAGAAAAAGTATACAAAAGGAGGCCTTTTCAACATGTGGATCATTTGGAAGATGTTATAAGGGAAGAGTTTGCAAATATACCTAGGCAGTTCTTACTAAATGGTGTCAGGGAATTTAACCGTCGAACAGAAAAATGTATGGAAACCGAAGGAAGGCACACGGAGATGTAATTTCCTTTAAAGTGATCTATTTATTGTTTGTAATTTTGAAGTAGTCGTTATGCGTTAAGATATTCAGATTATAATTAAAACCATTTTTGTACTATCCAACTAAAGTTTAATAAAGAAAAAGTTGAAAAACAATTTCTGATTTTTTTGAAATTTGGAAAATAATCCAGAGACTACTCTTTTTTAGTTGAAAATATCAATAATCTTCAAAACCAACTTACGTACGAATATTATCACAATATGCAATAGAATGGTAGCCTTTATACTACTTGAAAGAGTTTTAAATGATTTTAAAGTAGCCAGATACGGGGGTGAATAAAAAATACGAAAATATGAAACTTATTGAACATCAAAATTTCACTCTCAAAATCGGCACATAAGCATAAAATGTGATTAGAATCATAATTTCCAAGTAACATTTTTCGAAATTTTAACAAATTTACCCGTTTTTTAGGACATATTTTCCTAAATTACGAACTTGACAATTGACAGATGTTACCTGTCAACTTTGACTTGGCGCATTCTAAGTTATTTCAGAAGCAGAAGTGATTGCTATCTAAAGTTGTTATTTAACTACAATAATAAAAAAAAATCCCATATGGTTCCAACTTTATGGCGGACATTGTATATATATATATATATATATATATATATATATATATATATATATATATATGTATATATATATATACATATAAAACCAATTTATTTGGGAGAAGCAGCAAAACGAACGTGTACTCTTATAACATTATATTTCCGATATTTCGACAATGAAAAAATCTAACCTTACTTACAATGTTAGCGAGATTGTACGTAATGATGGAAAATCATGATGCACAATGGATCATTCTGCAGTCTTAAGAAACGAAGAGATTTTTACATTTTGTGGTGAAGTATTATCCTGACTAGTATCATAATTATTTGGTACTATAATAAAAGGAGAAGTATTTGTTTCATTTGTGCCTTAAAATACATAAACGTTCCTGAGATATTAGATTCGAAAAATTACCTGATCCACTGTTAACCAGGTTACCCTACTATGATCAAAAATGATGAATAAAGTATTATTATTATACTCATATACGCTTGTAAAAGCAACAGATTTATAAAAAGTTCAAATTGTTTTCAACCCAAACGCGTTAAAACACGTTTGGATCATGATTTTATTGGCGAAGGAAAGCACCTATTGTACAATAAATACTTCTGGATTATCGTCCAGTATTTCGCTCATGAATTAACAAAACTGTCAGGTTTCTAGGATAAACTAAGCTGACTAATTGACATTTTGTTTAAATAACGTCAAACAGTTTTTTATCACTGTCTTGTTCTCAATTAAAACGTCGTTTAATTGGTTGAGCAGATTTAGTACAGGCGTTCAGGTTTCAAAGTTAACAGGTTAATTTGCAATTATCTGTAACTCCCAAATTATGTACTTCTTACTTTAGGTTTTTTGGGATCTCCTTTTATAGGAGAATCCAAAAATGTACAGGGTGAGTGGGAGACTCATCACAATTGAAAGATATAATAGTACATGTCATGAACAAACTATTTTTTATAAGAGCGACACCTTTAGATTTATATAAGGTAGATAGTTCTCATTGAAATGCTCTGTATAACGAATTTCTTTGTTACATCATTAGACAAATGAGCCAGAAACATGCATGTCTGCCGTTACTTTTTATTTATAGTTTACGCACACGATATTCCTATTTAGTGTAACTATTCTGCGTTATGGATAGTTTGATAAGAATTATAATATTGCGTGCAAGCAGCGAAAATAGTTTTTGTATCAACTTCACCTCTGACAATAATTTAACTGTTCATCGGAAAAACAAACAAAAAAAGTGTGTAAGTCAACAAATTCAGTAAAAAATAGATTTTCCGGTAAAATATTGTTTCTTCTATCGGCTATTTATCCTTCTTATTGAAGCTTCGATTCATCTTATCATAGTTTCTATGTTAGTTTTCGATTCTTAATCTATTTTATTGTTAGTGGTGGTTAGCATGAATTGAGACAGATATGTTTTTCGCTTCGGCTTGGCTTTACCGAAAGTAAATATCACTGTCGACCTAAATATTATCATATAACTACGAAAAATGATAAATGAATTAGAAATTAGAGAGTTATTGAAGATCTGTAATAAAGGCTGCTTTTATTAAAAGTTCCTTTATTAAAGTATCTTTTAGTATGACTTTTTATAGAGTTATTGAAAGTAGCAATACAGGAAAAAGAACTTTATTTTATAATGAAATTTGGCAGATTATAAATGAACATAACCTATCTATCTGTTTGTTTTGGTATATAAACATCATGCTTATTTGTGTGCATCTATTGTAATATTGATTTATATTATTGTGGAGAAACAATTAGAAATAGCAATTTTAGCAGGAGCGAATGCAGAATAGATAGAGATGCCGATTTTGCACTATTTTATTGGTATTGAAAATAATGAACAAATGCAAATAATTGATATAAATAATATGAATGATGACGAACTTAAAAATCACTTTATATTGCTTAGGGCTGATAAAGTACACATAAAATTGAAGAATCTGAAATTACCAGAATATTTCATCACCGAAAGTGGAAATAGTGTGGATGGCAGGTAAACAAAACCACATTCTTGTTTCTGTGTCTTGAAGAAAATCTCTAATTACCAAAAATTTCAGGATTTTAGGTGATATCCGATATACGTTGCCTCAAATATGAAAATACTGAGATAAGTTTTAAACTTCGCCATACTGAGGATTACAAGTTGTTAGTAAACAAATCAAAGACAAATAACAAAGAAGTGGTTCTCCTGTATGAGGAAATGATCAAAATTAAAAAAGAGCAGTGCAAGTACATCTGCAAGCTCTTAAAGCAGTTTTGTCATAAGACTAATGGTTTTGTTGTTATTCTCTAAAGTACTAAAGTGTTATCGGACTATTATAATATTCTTTATAATGATGTTATACTTTTTTTATACAAAAAATCATTTTACAGTATAAGCTCTTGTTGTGTGCCTAAAACTGCAAAAAAATGTTTTCAATACTGGAGGGATTTTATTCTTTTACAACCAGTACCTGGTTGCAGTAGGCCTTTATTTTTTTACAATAATTAAACTTTTGTGTAACTTTTGAAATGTCTAATAAATTAATGTGTGAATTTGAACTTGTACTTTATTTTTGCATACTTTTAATTAGGCAACTGCTCTTTAATACCTATGAACAAACTGAAGATTAATTATACAAATTTTTTTCTACATTGGGCATAGGTATTCTTTAAATTATGAGATACTGATTTTTATTTTATGGGCCAATCAAAGATTCTGTTATTATTTTTTTCATTAACCTGTATAATTTTATTGCTCCATTGGCAAACTTTGCTAAAGTATATGCAGAATCACCGACGATATACTGAATAACGAAATAAAAATTAATATAGTCGTTAACATAGACAAAATAAAATATATTAATATTTGTATTGTTTTTGGTTGTTAGTTTCAATAAAATCACAGAACTGAAATAGCTATTCTACTTCTGTGAAAAGTGTGTCAAACATGTCAAAATTAAAGATATTTAACTAAAAGTTTCCTTTCCTGTATTTTATTTCAATATAGGATATCCTTTATTTTCATAAAAGTATTAAAGTCGTACTTAACAAATGCGCATGCGTATATGTCAAAATTAAAGAATCTTTTAATAAAAGATTTCTCAAAAGACGTTTCACTCTATTATATTTTTGTTGTACAGGAAGATACATTTATCTAACAAAAATGCTTTTAAAACTTCTGTTGATACATCTTATATTATGGTACGTGTTTTTCTATTACATACAAAACTTGATGTTAATAAATTAAGATTGAAACTTGGGGATTTGAGCCTGAAAACTCCATTCCTAATAAAATGCCTAAAATAATATTAAAATCTAAAGAGCTCTATAGAACTTGTACAAAATAAAAAAAACAGATAAATCTATCACTAAAATATATAAATCTGTCACCGAAACAGATAACGAATAGAATAGTATATTTTTGCCAGATAAACATCACAATAATACCGATTTAAGATGAAGCGAAATAATTAAAACCCTTTCTTCGAAATCATACAACGAAACACCCTGTATAAATGATTATATTTTGTGTGTACAATCACTTATTTGAACAATTCCTGAATCTTTCAATGAAATAAAATATAACGACAAGAATATTTAGTGGGAGCAAGCAATAAAGAAAGAAATAAATTCTTTATTAATTAATAAAACATGGACTACAGTCGACAAACCTGTCGACAAAAATATAGTTGATTGTAAGTGGCGTAATCGAAGGGCCTGTTGCATTTCTGTATCTCTTAAACCATCAATGAATGCTTGAACGCCAAATTGTTCTAAAAATTCTTTAGGTACCTGTGGATAGGCTAAACTCAATAGTCTTTCTATGTCACTTCCATATTCTTGGAGGCTCTCGTCTAATTTTTGCATGCGCACGTTCAATTGACTTTGGAAAACTTGTTTTAAACGTTGCTGCCCATACCTGTTCTCCAAAGCTTGGATAACGACGTCATAACTAGGGTTGCTTTGGGGTAATAATTGCAAAATGCATGCGGCTTGTCCACGAAGAGCTATCATAAGGGAGATAGCTTTTTCTTGATCATTCCACTCATTGGCACTAGCTGCTGCTTCAAATTGGCGTCGATATGTCTCCCAAGATGATTGGCCATCATATGTAGGTGGCACTATCACTAATGAAGCTGCTATCATTGGGATTAACTTGTATTTTCTTTACTAATGCCTCTAATTCTTGTTTTAGGTCAAGCTGGTCTGTGATAAATCTTTCTCTGTTGTTTTTAAATCTTTTTCTACTGTTGCCAAATCTTCCTTAACTTTTTTATGTCTGTTTTTAGGCCTTCTTTCATTGTATTTATTTTGTTATCTAAGGCCGCTATTTTACTTTTAAAGGTAGAACTAAAATCGGACAATACCTCTAATATTTGCTTCCTTTCCTCCTTCTCCACGTTCCTCCTGTGTTCCTCTTCTTCCTTTTCTTGTTTTCTATGGTTTTCCTCTTCCTCCTTTCTTTGTTTTCTTTTCCGTTCCTCTTCCTCATTTTCTTGTTTTTCTTGCTCCATTATCTGAAGAAACCATGCCGGTGCTCCACTATTAACTTCCATATCGGTGTCGTAATTTGTACTAGTATTGACCATAAATTACTTTTACCGTTGTCACTACTGTTATAGCTTTCACATTACATCACAATTTTTTGTTAATAGGTTCCTAAGTTAGTGTCCTTTGAAATGGTTAGAGAAAATTTGAAAACATTTTGGGGCTTCGAGTTCAAAACGAACGGTGCGCGTCGGCGCACAATCGTAATCTTCATGTTTTTCTTTGACGTTATAAAAAATACTTACATCACAATTTTTTGTTAATAGGTTTCTAATTAAGTTTCCTTTGAAATAGTAAAAGGAAATTTTGGAGCTTCGAGTTCAAAACGAACGATGCGCGCCGGCGCACAATCTTTATGAATTTTTTTGACGTTATAAAAAAATCTTATCACAATTTTTTGTTAATAGGTTCTTCATTAAGTGTCCTTTGAAATAGTTACAATTTTTCGTCAATTGGTTTCTAATTAGATGTTCTTTGTAATACTTGAATACTTTTTTTTTTAATTTTTGGATCTCAAATCACAATCGTGAAATATGCACATGAACAACTATTTGAAATTTTTTATTCACTTAATCTTCAATGTTTGGTAGTAAAGTAATTATGTAGCCTATTAAAATGTCATTATATGTTTCTTGTATTAACATTTGCATTGCAAAAGTACAGTTTATTTTGTAAAAAAATATTCGTGGATGGTAAAAAAAAATCCGTGGATAACTTCACACGCGTTACAATTTTGCATGCATTCTCAGTACTTAAAACCATTTTGACACATTGAATATTATTCTCGAATATTTATTTACGATAGTTTGACATTCGCCTACATAATTTTTCTGACAGAAGCCTCCTTCGTTTTTGTTCCTTAATCTAGCTTGACGTGTATAACATTGCAAGCTTTTATTTGAATACGTGCATTTTCAAAAGAAATCAAGATATTAAGGTAAAATAAGAGCTCAGCGTAAACCCTACAAATTTCACGTACTGTTAAGAAATTGGACTACAAATACATAGTTTTTTTCACCCTGTATAAATAAGCTATTAGCATATTTGGAAAACTTTTCTGGAGTTTGTTTTAATACCAAAGAATTTATTTACAACTCGGCGTAGAAACAATTGAAATCGATGAAAAATTAAGAAAGTTCTTGGACAACAAACGAACAGCAAAATTTTAGGTGGACGAGTTTTTTGCCGGTGAGTGTATATTGTACGGGTCTTTCTATTAGATACAAAAAGGAGAAATAAAAGATTTGTTTATATTCCATGAATGCATGCTTTTATTATCGAAAATTGTTGATGAAAGCATAAATGAATATTCTCTAACGTGCGGTTCTCGGTACTAGGGATAGGAAAGCCACTAGCAAGGAACTACATAAAAGATTCAGTCTCTAAGCTGATGGACTTCATAAAAGAATTAGGCTGGAGAATGTAATACAGATATAAAGAACCACAATAAATCTGAAAAGGTCGCAGTGGAATACGAATCAAACTACCTCTGTGAAATCCAGGGTTGGGAAAAATCTGATTTTTATCAAAAAAATCAAAACCCATTTATTTTTATAAAAAAATCACAATTTATTTGATTTTTTTGATTTTTTAAATTTGAATATAAAATTTGAACATTTTGATTCTTTGAAATTATTGTGAATTATTTTAATGTATAAGTCTAAAAATTATAATACAATTTGCGGCTCAAAAACTTGTGACAACGCATTTGTCGCGCTTCTTGCAAGAAAATTCTTGTCACTATACAGTGCCGAGTACTGCCGAGTGAGGCACGAACGCGTTTGGTGTGCTTTTTGCAAGAATATTCCTTCTCAACCTATAAATTGACGCTGCCCAACAATTTCACGGATTTCGCTAGTTAGGTTAGTTAAGTGAAGTGAAAACATATAAATAAAGTACAATGAGTGGAAGAAAAGAGGACCCAATATGGCAGTTCTATATTAAGACAACAAATCCACATAAATTGGGGTGTAGACCTATTTGTAGAAAGTGCAAGAAATATATTCAAGGGTTAGTCCAAAGACTTAAAGCACACCACGATGTTTGTAATTATCAAGAGAGGAATACAGGTAATTAAATTATTAATTTAATTTTAATTATATTTAATAAAGATTTTTATTATTAACCCGGGAATGATCGCGTGGTTAGATTTTGCCTAACATTTTTTGTTTTTTGTTGATTCTCCAAGCACTTGATATTTTATTTTTGAGATAATTTAGTGAAAGTTTTGAGACATAAATATTAATTATAAGTTAAGTAACATAGTGTAATTATTAATTATATATTCTGAGATATTTTGAAATATTTTTTAAATATATACGTATTATATTATAAGTAGATATATTTTTGATAAATAACAGAATACAACAGGGTAACAAATGTTTCTATGCATTAAAAGACACATTTAAATCAAAGATATTGTCTACAAACACAAAAATTAAAATATACAACACAGTAATTAGACTAGTCGTACTTTACGCCGCAGAAACCTGGAATTTAACAAAAAAAGAGGAAAACACATTAGATATCTGGAAAAGGAAAATTATAAGGAGAATATACGGCCCAATTAAAGAAAATGGAGTATGGAGAATATTAAGAAACTACGAAGTTAATCAAAAATTCAATAGCCCAATAATAACAAATGAAATAAGAAGTAAACGATTAAGGTGGGCAGGACATGTACAACGTCTAGGTAATGAAAGGTGTGTCAAGAAAATACAGACTAAAAGACAAGGACGAAGAGCAAGGGTATGACCGAAAACTAGATGGTTGGATGGTGTATAAGAATATCTTAAAGAAATTGGAATAAATGACTGGAAGAACAAAGCAAAAGTCCGGAAAGAAAGGAAAAGAATAGTAGAAGAAGCAACGGACAAACTTCAGAGCAGAAACTAAATCACCGAATTCACAAACTCCCTACTGATTTAAAGCAGTAGAGTTGGCCAAGCGGCTGGCCACCGCTGCCGGAAAAATGAGGCTAGGAATCCCAATAGGGAGACTATGTACCTTAAGGTCTGAAAGTCAATGAGAAGAAAAAGATACATTTTTGAGATAATTTTAAAATTTTTTTGATAGAAATTATTTTTAACAAAGATAATATAATTTTTAAGTATTCATTTATAGATATTTTAGGATATAGATTTTAGGCATATAGGATTGTTTTTAAATGTTAGGTGAAATCTAACACGTGGCCTTTAATATAACTTTTTTAACGCGACCTTTCGCAGGTTAATTAAAGAATATCTTTACTCTTCTATACTTACTTAATTTTTAATTTTTTTCAACTTAAAAAATAAATTTGCTTTTAAATCTCTATTGAATATTTTCACTTTATTTTGAAATCAATAATTCAATACTATATCAATATATCATCAATTAATCAATTTCAATTCTCAATTATGTTTTTTCTCTTTCCAGAGAGTCGAATGTCGCTTGACAGTTTTGCTAGCACATCATCTGCCTCAAGTTGTAGTTCACTCATGACGGATAGTTCATATGTTAGAAAAACTCTACCGAAAGTACCAACAAGTCCAACAACGTTTGAGCCAGTCCAAAAAAAGAAAGCAATCGAAACTCAGCATACCATGAGTGGTTTTGTAATGCGGACTTCAACTGCTGAAAAACATAAAATTGACAAACGAATAGCAAACGGTAGCAACAAGTCTTTTGGACGAAATCTATGAATAGGAAAAAGAAAAATGTTTCTCCAAACGTGCACAACGAACCAGTGATATGTGCAACAATAACCACTGAAGATGGACAAGCCCTCCTTTACGTAACTATAGACACATCAGGGAATCCACATACTTCAGAATATTTAACTCAAATAGTTTGTGACGTGATTTCTACATGTGAATTAAAATACAAGTTTACCGTAAAATCTTTTGTTACAGACAATGCCGCAAATATGACACTGATGAGAAAAACATTACAAGAAAAAACGGACGCAAAAGTTATAACTTATGGCTGCTCTGCACATATTTTTAATTTACTGTGCAAGGACTTTCAAGTTAAAGACATTAAAGAACATGTGGTCCAAATTGTTAAGTATTTTCGAAATAACCATTTGGCTAGAGCTAAATACAGTCAAGCAGGAGGCAGCGCTTTAGTCCTCCCAAGTGATGTGCGATGGAATAGCCTTGGCGACTGCTTAGAGATGTATGTCACTCAGTGGGACATCATATTAAAAATCTGCGAAGAAAATAAAAAGGAGATTGATTCCACTATTTACCAAAAAGTTTCAAATATTGCGATTAAACATGCAGCGTAAGATTATTTCAACGTTTTAAAACCTATATCAGTTGCTCTTGATACTGTGCAGAGGAAAAATGCTACTATCGCAGATGCTGTAGAACAGTGGAAACATTTACAATATATCTTTGATGAATCTGTGGAATTACCATTACAAAAAACACGACAATTTAATAATCGATATAAGCAAGCACTAACGCCATATCATTTTATAGCGTATATGTTGAATCCACAAAAATCAAAATACCAGTTAACACCAGAAGAAAAGAATATAGCTTTACAAACAATTAACGAGTTATATGAAAACACTGGACTGTTACCTTTAGTAATAAAGTTAAATGCCCGCAGTGCTCCATTTAAGTAAGTTATGTTTTCGGACGAAGTAATAAAAAATGTAAACTGACTGCAATGGTGGTTATCACAAAATGATGAGCCGGAAATCTTGAAACAGTTGCCAATAATAAAACAGTTCCTGTGTTCAACTGCTTCATCAGCTTCAGTAGAACGCGTATTTTGGTCTTGTACACTCACATATTAGAAACAGATTAGGCATAGAAAAAGGAGGAAAACGCGTGTCTTTGTTTAAATTGTATAACGAAAATGAATAGACTGAAAATATACAGTAATAAAATTTAGGTGTTACGTTTAGTTTAAGAATTTGGAATTATGTACTTCTTTTTTGTTGTTTTTGCTAAACGCAGATACTTCTTTTGATTTTTGAGAAAACCTTTATATTATGTTGTTATCTGGTTACGAATAAAAAAGAAAAAATTGATTTTAAATCTTGATATTAATTTTAAAAAACAAGCGATTTAAATCATGATTTTAATCGTGATTTTAATCAGTCCAACCCTGGTGAAATCTAATCTAACCCTTCCTCTAATTAATTTTCCTTATTTTCAGAATAATTTAAAAAATAAAAATGAAATAACTGCATTTAATTTTAATTCGAGTGTATGAATATAAGCGAAAATGTTGATTAAAGTGACAATACATTAACACAGCTGGGACGAATCTAAGCGTGAAACTGCAAATCATTCAACAGTCTCTTTTTCCTCTCTCATTTCTAAAATTAACATTATGGTTTTTACGAAAATATTGTCTCTGAATTCATGTTAACCAAATGAATAATTTATAATAATAATAAATAAATGAAAACATGTAAATCTGTTAAAACAGATACGTCAAAAAATAACAAACAACCCTACTACTACGTATTTTTGGCCACCTACTTGTGGATATGGTTTTTATTGAATTTCATTTATATTTAGACAAGCCAACAATAACCGCTTTGTTTTTATTTCTTTATTTTTCGTTATTCTGAGAATGGATTCGATTCCAATGCGTGTATCTCCTCACGGATATATATTGGTGTTATGTAATTTTAATTTGATTTTAATCGTTCGGAAATGATAGAGGTAGTAGCAATGACTTAGTTCCGTCGAAGCGGTTTCATATTTTGTTTCCATAAATCTGGTAAATAATGAAATACATACACTGCTCGACTGTCGAACAAAATTATATAAAAATAAGGTGATTCATATTTTATATGAACTGACTATGAACGTAAAGCTTAGAGCCGCCCCTGATTGTAGTTTTGAAGCGAAAATGTTAAAATCAAGTTTAATTTTACGGCTACAATCGGCAATAAAAAATTAATACATTGTATTAGCTTGTCTAAAGCATAACACAAATAATAGTACAGTGAAATTAAACAAAAAAATAGCAGTCAGCTTGTGACAATTCCCGCAAAGCTAAATTTTGGTAGAGATCTTGGGAGTACAAATAAAATATCGACCCCATGTCTGCTAAAAAGTCATGCATATTATGCTAGCGTAGCCATTTTACAGCGCACCTTTCGGACCAGGCTAATAATTTGTTGCTAATTTGTAATGCTGAGCTTGATTTTGTTGCTAATGTCGTTTACAAGAAAACGCAAACTATGCTGGCGTAATATTGAGCTAGCGTAGCCACACGCTATAACTATAAAAATAAGTAATATTAAAAAAAATGCACAGGAATTTGTTGCTAAAAGATAACACTAACCGATATTACAAAACATTATCCCTTACCCCGATTTCCCCACCCCTCACTATTATTTAATATTGAGCTAGCGTAGCCACACGCTATAACTATAAAAATAAGTAATATTGAAAAAAACTAACTGCACTGGAATTTGTTGCTAATTTTTGCTAAAAGATGACACTAACCGATACTGCAAAAAAATCATCCCTTACCCTGATTTCCCCACCCCTCACTCTTATTTGATATTGAGCTAGCGTAGCCACACGCTATAACTATAAACATAAGTAATATTGAAAAAAACTAACTACACTGGAATTTGTTGCTAATTTTTTGCTAAAAGATGACACTAACCGATACTGCAAAAAATCATCCCTTATCTCATATTAATTTAAATCCATCGTGTTTTAGTAGCCATAGCCATATTTGGACAGTAAGACACCAGCAACAAATTCCTCGAGTATTTTTTGATCGAAATTCATAGAGTTTTAGTAGCCACAGCCTAGCAACAAATTGATCGACTGATTTTAAAACAATATAATCCTTATTTGGATAATAGTAGCCCAGCAACAAATTCCCCGACTGATATTTAATGGAAATTCGTAGTGTTTTAGTCGCCATTGTCTAGCAATACATTGCCCTACTGATTTTAAAGCGATATAGTCCATATGTGGACAGTATTACACCAGCAATGCAATAAATTCCCCGAGTATTTTTTGATCGAAATTCATCGAGTTTTAGTAGCCACAGCCTAGCAACAAATTGCCCTACTGATTTTAAAGCGATATAGTCCATATTTGGACAGTAATACACCAGCAATAAATTCCCCGAGTATTTTTTTATCGAAATTCATCGAGATTTATTAGTAGTCACAGACTAGCAACAATTTGCCCTACTGATTTTAAAGCGATATAGTCCATATTTGGACAGTAATATATCAGTAATAAATTCCTCGAGTATTTTTTGATCGAAAATCATAGTGTTTTAGTAGCCATAGCCTTGCAACAAATTGCACTACTGATTTGAAAGCGATATAATCCATATATGGTCAGTGATACACCAGCAACAAATTCCTTGAGTATTTTTTATCGAAATTCATCGAGTTTTAGTAGCCACAGCCTAGCAACAAATTGCCCTACTGATTTTAAAGCGATATAGTCCTTATTTTAATAAAAAAATACTCGAGGAATTTGTTGCTGGTGTATTACTGTCCGAATATGGACTACATCGCTTTAAAATCAGTAGGGCAATTTGTTGCTAGGCTATGGCTACTAAAACACGATGAATTTTAATTAATATGAGATAAGAGATGATTTTTTTGCATTGCCGGTTAGTGTCATCTTTTAGCAACAAATTCCTGTGTATTTAGATTTTATCAATATTACTAACTTTTATATAGTTATAGCGTGTGGCTACGCTAGCTTAATATCATATAATAATGAGGGGTGGGGAAATTGGGGTAAGGGATGATTTTTTGCAGTATCGGTTAGTGTCATCTTTTAGCAAAACATTAGCAACAAATTCCTGTGCATTTAGATTTTATCAATATTACTAATTTTTATAGTTTAGCGTGTGGCTACGCTAGCTTAATGTCAAATAATAGTGAGGGGTGGGTAAATTGGGGTAAGGGATGATTTTTTTGCAGTATCAGTTAGTGTTATCCTTTAGCAACAAATTCCTGTGCATCTTTTTTAATATTACTTATTTTTACAGTTATAGCGTGTGGCTACGCTAGCTTAATATCAAATAATAGTGAGGGGTGGGGAAATTGGGGTAAGGGATGATTATTTGCAGTATCGGTTAGTGTCATCTTTTAGCAACAAATTCCTGTGCATTTAGATGTTTTCAATATTACTTATTTTTATAGTTATAGCGTGTGGCTACGCTAGCTTAATATTACGCTAGCATAGTTTGCGTTTTATTGGAAACGTCATTAGCAACAAAAGCAAGCTCAGCATTACAAATTAGCAACAAATTATTAGCCTGGTCCGAAGGGTGCTTTGTAAAATGGCTACGCTAGAATAATATACATTAAATAGTTATTCAGGGTGAAAGGTTAAAATTTTCGGTTTTTTGGATTTTTCTCGTACACGGTAAGTTTTATCAAAAAAATAGGTTAGACTAAAATTCTAGATAATGGTATCTAAAAATTTTGTCTGAATACTTTTTTTGTAAGAATCGCCATTTCTGAGATATTGCGTCTGTATATATTGAATGAGTTACATTCTATATCATATGCACATATTTCCATACCTCCTGTGAAGTAGTGTACTTGACGCATTTTTTACATGATTTGAAACATTCTGGTTTCATTTTGTGATAGAATTTTTTTTAATGTTTTGATGATATTAGGTGATTTTATAAATTTTTCTGTTTTAAATATTCATGTTCTTAGAGTACAATGTGTCTTGATACACATTTTTTAATACTTCTGTTTCAAAATAAAAAAAAAGTATTCACAAAGATAATGGAATTTTATAATTAAATATGACAACAATACTTCCATCTTTATGCATGCGTACGTTATACTTGCGAATTTGAAATACCGTGTTTATGGCAGGGAGCATTGTGTAAATGTTAAATACAACAAGAATGCATAAAGACCAACAGATACTGCTTCCTCATAAATGAATTTGTTTATAAAACATTGTTTGTTTAATGAAAAAATAAAAATTTAATAATTTTTTTTCATAATATGTTCCTTAATAGTTAGTAACACAAAATAATTGTTGGATAACAAATGCGAGTTTTTTGTCAATAAACATTTTTTTTAAAATCGTCGCTTTCATTAGGGATTAAATTCCCAAAAAGATTTTTTCGAAAATCTTATTAACAATTATTTACATAATGAAAGTTAAAAATTTGAAATAAATATTGTTACATACCTTTCAGCCATAAAAAAATAAAATAATAATTATTGAAAGAAAAATTCCCGATTGTTTGATTTACCTTATTAATTTTTAATACCTTTGATTGTTAATAAAAATGTGAAAAATCAAAATTTCAGAATTTTTACAACTGGGATCTTTTCTATACTCTTTTAAGAATAGCTCCAAAATCTAGGTTCTTAGTTTTTATGTTAACTTTCAACTGGTAAATTAATTAATTAACAAAAGCATAGATAATTAAAAAATTGGCTTAAAAATTTTTTTGACAGATTATTGTGTATTCATGTGTTTAGAGATAGTATGAAATGTAGCATATTGGGAATTTTTGAAATTTTAAATGTTATTTTGACCGGACTATAAAATATGAAGCACCCATCTTCTGATGGCAGAGTCTGTTTTCTGAATTGATTGATGTCATAACAAATTTCCTATTGTTTGGATTGAATGAGAAGGCAAACATTCTGTAGTGGTTTAGACATTGTAGCAAAATAAATAAGACTTGATAGAGATTCATATTACCGAATGTAAACTTTTAACAACTGTATATTGGCATAATGGGCAAAATCATCATTTTTTGTGGCCTCAGATCCACAGTTTTTTCCTCCTAAACGTATTACCCTGTATAATAAATTTTAATTTAAATTAGTGTCAAAAATATATCTTAGGTACGATTAATTATATGCATAAACGCTCAATATTTTAATTTAATAGATGACTTCTATGGAACCGAAAAATCCCTAGATTTTAATCGAAAAAATGTAGTGTTTGGGAGACAAACAATTTTCACTCAAATTATTGTTATAAATAAAAACATCCAAATGTTTTTGGTTGTAAATATAATGTTGGAGCATTCTGTAATTATTAATCGTTTCTAAATAATATTCGATGGTATTTTTTAAATTTATTTTGATAAATCAAAAATTTTGCGCACGCACGCTTTTGATATTCTAGGAGTGCCCTGCATTGTTGAATACGTTCTTCGGAGAATTAAAATATGTTCAAACATTCTGCTATGAATCTAACATTAACAGCAATGATATATAATAATATTCTTTTGGCTAATGTATGTAGTAAAAATTTTATATAAATTAAAATGTATTAAAAAACTACTTAATATATTTATGTAGATTAAATCATAATGCAACAAAATCAATCTTCATAAAAATAATATTATTCGATATTCAACTTACCTCATCCCATTTTATGAATTTCTCCCCGTTTTGCAATGCCTGAGGAACCTCAATAGGCTTCAGGGACACTGCATTGGTTGACCCAGGTGCAAAATTAGATCTACCTGTAGCTGTCGCGGACATGGTTTTCAAAAATAATCACACTAACCGCACATTATTTACTACTTCATTTATTCACTGAATGTTATCTAAATAAAACCACAATTTCATTCTCATTTTCTTGATCGTGCATTTGTCTTCGCGTCGTAGGTCAATATTATTGTTTGCCTTGCGTAAACGTTAGTTTTTCGCCAACTAACGTAGTTGTGTTCTGTTTGAAAAACCGATATTTTGAGATTTTACGGAAGGCCACGAACGATTAATTGTCACCATCTTGTTCCTACTGCCGTGAATTCGGATGAAGAAACACGGTCTAGGTTGTTGATTGGCGGCGTTGCCGGCTCGTGATCGTGTACTGTAAAATGTAGAATTTACGCCTACGCTAAATGATCGATTAGAAATTTCTTTTTGTTTTCTAAATATTGTTGGTAAATTACCTTAACTATGTTCATTTATTATTATTTATTTAATTTGTATTTTCAGTTCAATTCGAGTATTCAAAGCGAACAGGTCGTAAATATATATAGTGTGTTTTTGCGAGTACTTATTAATCTTAGATCACATCGGTAGTATATATGATCTAAGTTATTAACAGATAAGAATTTATAAACTAGTGTAAATAATAGTTACAGTAAAATAAAAAATAAACATTTAAATGATCTTCCCGATAAAGGTGAAACTCATAGACAAATCTAATAAATATATTACTTTCACCATGGGAAGTCGGATGGAAGAAATATTTATACCAAATATTTATAGAGGATGAAGTTGAATAAGATGATCGCAGTATGGTTGTGGAAACGGTAAAAATAGTTGAAAAAATCAGGCGACGAACAATTTTCAAAATAGTCATCAATTTGATAAAGATGAAGAAGCAATTTATGACATATTTGAAAGTATCCTTAACGATCATGAATATATGCAGGGCCGTCCTTAGGGTGGAGCGAGTGTAGCGGCAGCTCCAGGCCCGCGGTGAGGAGCCTTTTCACAATAAAATGTTCTTAGAATAAGATAATAAGGACTAAAAATGAATTAGTTAAAACCTTCTCTTTTCAATGGTTTATATTGGATTTGTTTGTCTCTAAACCCCCTCCAAAGTGGCCAGCGTGTATTTGCTTCAACATTTCTTGAGTTTTTGACTTTGGTACAATAACCCTGTCATGATCAATCCATTGTAAACTGTAAGTTCTACTTTAAAATTGACATATATTTCTTGGTAGCTCTTTGATGTTTTCGGGCCACCCATACATAATAAATTTTTTTAGTTTGTAGCTCTTCGTCTTCTTCAGTAGCTCTAATAGTTTCAGTTTGTGCTGCCTCTGACATGGCTAATGCTATTACTAGTTCAGTCTCATCGTTTTCATTCGCAGGCGTTTTTAGTGAATTATCACAGTCTCGAATTAAGGCATCCGCTATTGGAATATCACAGCCTTTTATGTATTTGACTTCTGGAGCATATTGTGTAACTTCCAGCAGAATCTTTTGTAGTCTTGGAGGAGCGGTTCGTATTGGCTTCTTGAAAATCGTACCCAACGGTTTATGATGTATAACTTCTTGTCATAAACATATTCATGGAATTTTTGACACCCGAATTTGACAGTGAGTGCTGCTTTCTCGATTTGTGGGTAGTTTTGTTGTGCAGAAGTCAGTGCTCTTGAAGTATAGGCTACGGGCTGATATTCTTGCATTAAAACTGCACCTAAACAAGTGGAACTTACATCAACTGACAATGTAAAATCTTTGTTAAAATCATAATTAACATTTCCAAACAGGCGATGTTGTTAACGTCTTGATTTTCTTCACAGCAGATTCTTGCTCAGGGCCCCAATACTAATTAACTTCTTTTTTCAGCAATTCTCTTAACGGCTGTGTTATTTCAGAGAAGTTTGGTATACGTTTAATCAGGTATGTTATAATCTTTGGAGCTGCTTCTTATTTTCTGGAGTTTTCATTAATTTGATTGCGTCCAAAAAATTTTGCTTGATTCATCTCGAATTTACACTTTTCTGGATTTAATTTTAGTCCAGCATTTCTTATGATCTTTAATACTTTTTCTTGAATACTACGCAGTTCTTCTTTGGTATTTGCATATATTAAAACATCGTCCATTGAGCATTCGAAGGTAAATCTTGTAGAAGATCAGTCATAACTTTCTGAAAGACTTCTGGAGCTGAAGCTAGTCCAAAAGGAATTCTCTTGCAGCAATACCTGCCCCATGGTATAGCAAACGTTAGGTATTTTTCAGTGTGTTTTGTAATTTTTATTTGTCAGAATCCTTTTTCACAATCCAGCAATGTGAATTATTTCACACCGTTTAGCTCAGCTGCGATCTCTTCGACTGTTTTTAGTGGGAATCTTCTTCGTAATATGTTTTTGTTGACGTCGGTTGGATCAATGCAAAGACTGATTTTTGTTCTTTATGACGATGACCATTGGACTGACAACTGGTGTTGGCTCACTTATTGGTGCCATTACACCCATTTTAACCATCGTATCCAATTCTTTCTTCACATCATTATAAAGAGCATGTGGAATTTTTCTTAGAGCTCTAACATTAAAAGTAGGATTCTCGACTAAATCAATGTCATACTCATAATTTTTTAAGCAACCAAGACCCTTAAACAGATTATGATTAGATGCAATTGTAATGTTTTGAATACGTTGGATTAAACCCAACTTTGTTGCAATTTATCTTCCTAAGATTGATGAAATTTACTATTAACAATCTTGAAATTAATATTTGATGTCTGATCTTTAATCTTGCATTGTAGAGTAACTTCTTCCATAACATCAAGTTTATTTTCACCAAATCTGACGAGTCTTTTTACTTTAGAAGGTTTGGGGTCCCCATTCAAAGTTTTTTTTATATTCCATGAAAGAACGTTACAGTCAGCACAAGAATCTAAGTAGATAGCGAATTTTCTGCCTTCGACTTCAATAATTTCAGTCCATCTTTCTTCTTCAGCTTCTGTATTTACTGAATTGATGAAAAGTTCATGTTCTTCGTCGCTGCTTGATTCGTCTTGAATTACGTGCACATTTTTCTGTTTGTTCTTGACGTTAGTTTTGGATTTTGACCAGCACCGTGATGAAAAATGTGCTTGTTTATTGCATTTTGCACACGTATTTTCGAATGCAGGGAAACTTTTAAGCTTATGCTTCGTGCCGCACCTTTTATAGTTGAATTCTTCCGTGTCTTTGCGTTGATCAGTTTTGACATTGTTGTTTTACTTTCAGTCTTCACTTTATGAACCTCGGCTTCATCTTGTACCTTCAATTCAGCCAGCTCCTTTGTAGCTTGTTCACTAGCTCTGCATTGGTCAAGCATCTGTTCAAAGTTAGATTTTCTTCAGTTAATAACCTTTCTCTAACCTTTTCAGAACAAATTCCTATGATCAGCTTGTCCTTTACGAGACTACCGTAAAGTGTATCAAAGTCACAAGTCTTCGCGAGATTTTTTATTTTCGTTAGAAATTCATCAAACATTTCACCTTGTTCTTGATTGGCTTTATTGCATTTGTATCGCTCATAACATAAATTCGTTTTTGGGACGAAATGAGAGTTACATTTTTCTTTCTAGGTCGTAATATTCTTGCTTTGCTCTATCGTTAGATTGAAGCTATTATAGACTGGAACAGCATCTGGGCCAATAACTGCTATGGATGTCGCTGCCTGGATCGCCGCTGCTTTTTTCTCTAACTGGGTTGCGACTGAATACCACTCGAACTGTTGGAGCCATTATTTCCATGCTGTGGACAAGTTTTCCGCACTGAAGTTAAACGCTTTTGGTGGCCTGATTCCCGGTACCGCTCTCTTCTGACATCTTATTAAACTTGAAGCCACGATTTTACCTGACACCATGTAACGTTGTTATTATGTTTAAGCGTTAACTTTTATTTTCATGACAACTACGGATCATTTTTTAGCTTGTAGTTTTATTAAAATTCATATTGCGACGATATAGGGTTTTACCCCAACGCTAGGATTTCGGGTTGGGTCCCTACCCGTCTACCAACATCGACGATGTAGCTACTGAATCCACTATTTGGGTCTGGGGGGTCAATTAAGAAACCACCCATTAAAACTTAACAAATGTATTGACGGAATTTTCGATAACAAATCGACATGCACTCAAAAGCTTAACAAAATATATACAAAACAAATATAAGACAAATACATCCAGCCCTCACCGGCACATATTCAATGACCCTCAGGAGACAATATAATATCTAATCTCAAAAATTAACCAGACTATACAAAATATATATAATTACCTATTTACTTTTATAAACATCCTCCCAGGGCACGTCTTCTCTACTCGAAGGTGCACTTTGTCTTCAGTCACGGTATACACTTCTCAGGTAGGCCTTTCTCGATTCACTTGACTGGTCGCTGGTTTTTCTCAAAACCCACTGCCCCGAAAAATTATATTTTTCCTACCAAGAAAGTGTTCTCTCCAAAAATGCTTAGTTTGTTGTTTTTTATATTAGAAAATATTATGCTCTACTTTGAAGGAATTAGCAAAACATATTTTAAAACATTGACCTACTTTTGTTTGGCCTACCATATACTGGGTGTTATTTCTAAACGTGACAATATTGCAACTGCTGACTTTTATGATTGATACATTGACATACGAGACAACCTAAAATGGTGCCAACCGTATATAAAATAACTATTAAAAGTATTTCTTATGTTACAATAACCAAATGACAGTTCAGTAGGAAAAACAGTATAACTCTACGTATTTTTATTTGACAATTTTGACATTATATTATCAAATCTACAAACTATCACTCGAATATTTGAACAAAATAAACATCAGTCATGAAAATGGATTACAAAGGACTATTTCCCTCGTCTTAATTTCCACCAATCACAAACGCGCAATTTTGAATAACAAATGGTTTCTCGGTGGAAAAACTGTATGACAGCACCTGTCAGAAGTTTTTTCGAGTTTATCCGCGGCAAAACAGCTGTTGTCATAAAAAATTACAGTCCCTTTGATAACAAGTAATTATTATTATATTATTAAGTTTGTAGTATTTTGTGATTAAATACTTAATTACCTGATGTTTTTTAGTTTTCAAATTATTACCTACATACTTATTGCGTATGTAATGTTTTTGTTATTTATTTAAACTGTAAATGGGTGGGATAAATTTCAAAAACACGGTATGGCTACTTACTAATTTATTTAAACACTAACTCACTAACACTTAATTTATATATACACTTAACTAATCACTTAAATTTAACTTATATACACACAAACTTGATTATTAATTTATATTAGCACTTTACTGTTCGGTGTATTTTTGTTTATTTCTCGAGATCACTTTATCAACTAACTCATCTGCTGATCGGTCCTTTATTTATATTAAAGCCTTTTTTACTAAAAAATTCCGGACTGCGGCTTACACACACAAAAATAATTGGTTCTGACCTTTTCTAGATAAGTCTGGTCAGAAAAACAATGTTTAGATAAAATAGTCGTAAACAGTTATAAAAAAACTGCGTATCCGCCATAATTTTAACTTTTATACCTGGCTTAGAGAGAGTCGGTTTTAGGGACTATACCAGTGTGCTGTTTCGTAACATTGTGTATGCATGTAAGGTAGTATGTTTTGTAAGCTATGTGTATGTAAAATAATCTGTTACTTGTGAAATAGTCTTGTCAAATACCATTCAGGCATCTAATTTTTCCTGTGTTTTTTCGATTTTTTTCGGAAAAATTAGATACCCTTATGATATTATTTACGATTATATCAATATTTAGTTTTTGCTCTGAACTAGGAATGTGAGTTTACGGAAACAATTTAAAATGGAGCTTCAATGTTCTCAAATCCTTCATAATTTCCATTTTAGATGCTTAACTAATTGAAAGGTTCTTCAAAATTAAGATATCTGAAACGTGGGGTATTGAATATTATCATTAGGTGGTTTATAACTGTTTTAGATTTGATTTAATTACACTTTAATATAAATCAAATTTGAAAAAGAACTTCTAAGGAGTTCTCAGACATCGCGAAGATTGATCAGTATCGTAGGCGATAGATCCCCACCCAGAACCCCAAAAATAAAAATAAATCTAAAACATAATCACAGCAAGCCTACTTTATTGAAATGTACTAAGAGCTAGAAACTATAGGCTATAATTTTAGAAGAAAGACAAAGCTAAAATGTAGTTTTAGGGGCTTAAAATTTGAAAAAATTCCCCCCCCCACTTTATCCTAGTTACGCCACTGCTGTTGCATCCTCATTTCTCGAAGTGGTACAAAATAAAGACAATCACAAATATGTTTTTCAATACACATATTCTCTATAGAGGAAATAAAAAAGATTATTTTTATTAAAAAAGAATAAAGGGAAAGCCGATTTTCCCCTTGGGAAAACATGCCTATATAAACGACGTTAATTACGCTTAATCTAATAACTTTAAAAGTTCAACATCGCCACCCATATTTATACATGTGACACGCACAAGAGCACACATACTCCAGGTGCGTGAGAATTTGCTCTAATTAATACAGCGGCTTAAAATTTGTTATTTGTGCATGTTAATCTAGATATTTAATTGTTAAAATACATGCAAATATTTTTATTTCCGCCACCACCCTAAGTGGCGTTTCGAAACTATAATAAAATCAGCCAGTCAAAACAATGCTAAACGCACGATCTCCAACTTACCGTAGAGAGCAACAAAAAAGTACATTTTCTGGATCTACAACTGACTTTTTTTGTATTTACCGCATCATCCTCTAGGGCAGCGGCTCTCAATATTTTTTGGTGACAGAACCCTTTTGGAAAGCGAAATTCTTAACAGAGCCCTACAATAAAACAATTGTTTTTAGAAATGTATTCTTTATTAATAAGCATAATAAAAGTATAATGTATATATAATAAGAATAATAATAGAAAATATTAAAAAAGAAAACAATTAACCGAGACTGGATGTTTGAATCGCCAACTGGCCCCATTTCTACACTTTCCGATCTTATGGAAATAGCAACCGTCTTCATCTGATACTGATAATGGGGGTTGTAGCTGCAAATTAATATCTGGACACCGGTATCTTGAAAGATAATCTCTACCATGTTCCTGATGATTCGCCAATCCAACTGGTTACTCGCTATCTTAGGCATAGCCAGTTTCTTCACGCTGGATTCCAACACATGGTCTCGTGGGTTTCGAAGTACTTCCCACACATCGCGGTAGGTAGATCGATCTTGAAATTTATTTTTAGTTACCACGTAGAAGACGTACCGCGAATTATGTTTCAGTTTCAGTGTCTTGCCAGGGGCTGGAATCTGGTCTTCAAGTTTTTCTAATTGCCCGAACTTCTTTCGAAAGACGGATGCCAACCCTCGTGCGTTCTTTATACGGTCGTGGATGTTGTATGCCAGTGAATAATCTTCCGGGAGAGTGAACAAATCTTGTCGTTGTTCTGAAGTGACTCCATATCTACCGTTCCTGGTACCTCCATCCGCGCCCATAAATTCATCGAAGGTAGGGTCAGACACATCTCGAATATGGTTTACTCCATTCTGTAGGTCATTGTCTCCTTCGAATGGCGCTAGTCGGTTTTGGTGAACTACTTTTGATTTCCAGTTGGGAATCTTGCTTATGTGATATATAACATCATTGATCCTTTTCTTGATTAAGTATGGACATTCCCAAGATTTTTGTAATTTTGGAAAAAATCCTCTTCTCCTCGTCGGGTTGTGTAACCATACTTTGTCCTCTTCTTTAAAACCCCCTACTGTGGCCTGCGTGTCGTACCGACTTTTCATTCTGTCGCTGGCAACTTGAAGATTTGTTCGAACTAATTCATGAATATCGTCCAGCCTTCTTCTCAATTGGATCACGTAGTCTTCTCCTGCTAGATTTTCTCCAGTCTAGTCTTGTTCATTCTCTCGACCATCTCATCTGACTGTGAATGTAATGCTGTTGTCCTGGTCTTCTTCATTCCCAGCTTCTCACAAATCTCTTGGAATAGATGACTTTCGAAATTTCTTCCCCATACGCGACAGTTGTGGCCTCTTGGTTCGGGATAGCGTAAATTTCCACCCACTTTGTGAAATAATCCATTATAACCAGGATGTATTTGCCACCATTTTCTGTCGTCGGAAATGGTCCAGCGATATCTAAAGCAATTCTTTGGAAAGGGCTTTCAACATTGTACTGTTTCATGGGCGCCTTTCTCTTGCGACGTGGTTCATTACTCTTAGCAGAAGTCGTACATTTCTTACACCAGTCCTTTACATCGTCGGAGCTGTTCATCCAATAACACCTTTCACGGACTCGCTTAAGGGGTTTCTTCACTCCCAGATGACCTCCCGATGGACTGTCGTGTAACTTTTTCAGTACCTCAGGTACTCTCTTTCTCGGAATAACTAGCTGTCTCCTCATCTCGGAACCATCATCGTTTTCAAGGACTCTTTTCAACAGCCCTTCTTCCAGGACCAGGGAGTCCCACTGAGCCCAACACGCCTTGAGTGTCGGTCAACATCTTGACACTTCTTGCCATGTAGGTCGGCGATTTTCATCCTCCCACAGCCGAATTTTCTTTAGGCAAGGATAATTCTCCTGATCTTCTCTGATCCTGGTGGGTGAGTTTGCTTTTCGGTGATTCACATCAGCTGGATGTTCACCCCTGTCTGATTTCCACCGTGACTGGAGTTCGTGGGTTACAGGAGTCTTGGGGCGCTTAGACAAACTGCGTACGTGCTCTAGCACGCCACACTTCTGGCATTTCATCTTTTTCGGCTTCTTGTCTGCCATACTTTTCAACAAGTTGACGATCTGGTAAAGTTTATCATCGTCATCTTCTTCCTGTATGGTCCTACCATTGTTGTGCCGCGAACTCTTCATGTCTGATTTGCAGTTAAGAGGTTCTTGGTTTGCAGGAGTCGTAGGACGCTTACACGAACTGTGTGCATGCTCTAGCTCGTCACAATTACAACACCCGATTTTCTTCGGCTTCTTGTCTACCATACCTTTCAACAAGTTGACGATCTGGTCAAGTCTGTCATCGTCTCCTTCTTCCTGTATTGTCCTACCTTTGTTGTATCCCGAAGCTATCGTGGCTGCTTCATATTCAAGAGCAGTAGTCAATGCGTCGAACAATGTTTTGGGATGGGCTAATCGAAGCGTCTTCTCCATATCGTGGTCACATAAGCCGTCAATAAAAGCCTGGATGCCTAAACATTCCATCATGTTATCTGATGCTGATGGATAAGCAAATCGAACTAGTCGAGCAATATCCAGTTCATACTCTTGAAGGGTTTCGTCACGTTTCCGCCTTCGGCTTTTCGGCTGGAATCTGTACAAATGTTCCAAATGTTCGTAACCATATCGCATGTCCAACCTCTTCTTCAGCTGCTCGAAGTCATCCGTTTCTTCAACTGGTATCGTCTAAAGTACATCTAAGGCATCTCCCTGAAGCGCTATAGTTAGGTTCACTGCTTTCTCTTTATCGGACCAATTATTCACTCTAGCGGCTACTTCAAACTGTTTTACGTAGTTGGTCCACGACATTTTTCCATCGAACGTTGGGGCCGGGTAAAACTGCCAATATCATCTGTCTCGTGTTGTGTTTCTGACTTGCAGATCTGGATCTCTTTTTCTTCTGCTGAAGTGTCTTGTGTTTTTAAATCGGCAATCTTTGTCTCTAACTCATTGATGTCTGATTTTAGAGACGAAATTTTATTCTCGACTTCAGCAGCAGTGTCATTTTTTCAATGATAAGATATCTGCAGATATATCATTCTTCATAGCAGAAATCTTCTCGTCCTTATTAGTAGAAACCTTGTACATGTTAGCAGAAATATCATTCTTCATAGTAGAAATCTTCTCGTCCATATTATCAGAGATGTCGTTCTTCATAGCAGAAATCTTCTCGTTCATGGCAGAAATTGACAAGATTAAGGTGAAAGCCTCGTCATTGAATAAAAATAATTCTGGATCAAAGCAGTCATTTTCCAGTACCACTTTAAGTCTTTCTACTAATTCACTTTTCTTACCGGACGTTTCCAACTCACGATCTTCCAATTCTGCTCTTAATTCCGTCACTTTCAGATCACTCAGTCTCTTGGCCATTTTTATTTAGCTATTTATTTATATTTAGCTATTTATTTATATTATCCCCCTTCTGAACCAATGTAATATTTTTCTAATTTATTTAGACAGTAAACGTTTTTATTACGGGTGGGATAAATTCATACACTCGGTAGTTTCACTTACTTAATTTGTTTATTCACTACACTATTCACTAATTATATACACAGTATTTTCACTTAAACTAATTTATAATCACTTATTTACTTGTTTATCTCACGGTGTCAAATTATCAACTAAACTAAACTTTCTCGGGTCGGTTCCTTATTGGCTCTGGCATTTTCTAGATAAGACTGGTCACAAAAACAATGTCTAGATAAGGTAGTCACAATCGTAAACAGTTATAAAAAAACCTGCGTATCCGCCATAATTTTAACTTTCATAGCTGGCTTAGACAGAGTCGGATTTAGGGACTATACCAGTGTGCTGTTTCGTAACAATATGTTGTTGGGAACGGGAGAAGAATATTCACAGAGCCATTTTGGGAGGCATTGGATATTCATCACGAATTCTGCACCAAAAATCGTTGTGAGGCGTCGTTTTGAACAGATTCATATATCTCGTTTGACATACTTTCGGGCTTTTACAAGTTGGGTAGAAAAGGATTATGAATACATGAATTCAGTTTTGTTTTCTGTTCTTCGGGAAAATACTATTTTCAAAAGATGCGCTAATTCTCGATAATCATGCTAGTCACTCGTCATTGAATGCGTATTTATTTTGCCGCCAAAATGCCATCCATATGCTATATTTCCCTCCGCACACTTCCCGCTTGTTGTTACCTTCTACAGTCCCCTGAAGACAGCTTATCATAGAGAGTATGACATATATGAAAAACCATCCATACGAAATATCACTCATGATGTGTTGGCTTCCATTTTCAATAAAGCTTATTTGAGAGTAGCTTCAATGGACAAAGAAGTAAAAGGTTTTGAAGTGACTGACATTCATCCCATAAACCCTAACGTGTTCAGTGATGATTATTTCATATCAGACTTAACCTCTCAAAATGATAATTCAATCAATAATGTCATAGCAACCGAAGCAAAATGTCTACGTATGTTACAAATGAAACTGTACCTATTGCTGGTACTAGTAATATTTCGCATAGCAATCTTTTGAAAGTCTTATTGAGTCCAGTGTCACAAAAAATTGAGAAAATCAAACGACGTTCAAAGAAACAGCACTCCCTAATTTTGACCACTACACCCCTAAAAACTCAGTTAGACGACAATATTAAAAGATGTAGAAAAAAGGTAAAGGAAAGTATGTAAAAGGAAAAGCTTTATCAAAAGGAAAATGTGTGAAGAGAAAAGTACTCTAGCAGTAAAGAAAGCAGTGATGAAGACGTTCCCCTATCACAATTTTGCAATAACAATGATGAATACACATTTGGTAAATGTTAAATATTCAATATGTGCAAAGTTCGGCCGTGATAAAGTCTGGTTTCGTTGCTGCAGTTGTTCAACCTGGATTCACAAAGAATGCAGGGGAAAAGATACTGCAGAAATTTTATTTGCTACTTCCTTTAAGATAGATATAAGCAATATGTTTATGTGAAATAGCCATTAATTTAACAAGCTTTTAATGCCTAAATAAATGTTGATTGACCTGTATATCGCTTATTATTAATAACGCCCGGTATTATCAAAACGGGGCAAACCAGCGCTTTCAACGATTTTCTTTTTCTTGCTATATTTTTACGTAGGTGATAAAAATGTTCATTCATAGATGGTTGCTAAATAAACTCTATCAATAAACATCTAGCTTGAGTTGATCTGATTTGTACCAGTATAACGTTATAGCTATATCCCTTTAACCCTACAGTAAACACGTGAATTGAAATCCCATAGTTATACTCGTCGAATCTGATAGGCCCCGTAGATCTTGCTTCATGTTTAACAGTGAGTTATTAATATTATATTTATATTTTATTGAAAGGAAATAGTCAGTTATTGATATAACTATTACATTCTACAATATAAACTCTCGAAATAAAAAAGAAAATACAAACTTTAAAAAACAAAAATATAAACCGCATTCATTCAATGCGGTCGCTATTAACAATATTATTTTCTGGGCAAACGTGATGAGCGTGTTATAAACAAATGCTTTTATTACATTCTTCACAGAAGTATATAAATGAGTGAAGTCAGCTGACTGTACCAGAGAAAAACAATTATCGAAAAGAAACCAAATTTTGTATTTTGGTACAAGAATTTATTATTAGCAGAGCGCTTTCGGTTCAATGATAAACCATCATCAGTGCCCCATGGTCAAGGTGTACTCCAAATCCTCACAAATTAGAAGATACATAACATGAATTAAATATAGTGCTTGAAACACAGTCACTATTTAATTAAAATAATAATCAAAAGCACACATAACCCATTGTGCAATGGATGAATCCCTAAAATAGGGGATAAAATTTAACTCAACACAACATTTGTGAGTCAGCTGTGTGTATTGTGTATCATACCAAGTTTCGTCCAAATAGACAATGGGCCGGTTTTCTTCCCTATACTTAGTTACTTGTTTCAAGTATGTATACCGAATATCCACGATTCTTCTGCTTTCCATTACTGTTTGACAATTATTAATCGATTTGAATCCCCATTTTCTAGTCTAGTTTTCAATCGTTTTCTTACAACCATTTACATTACGGCCGGCGTTTGTCAATTTATTTCTTATTATTACAATCGTAGTTAATTCATTACTTTTGTAACTGTCAAATATGGTCGTTTTTAATAATTTGATTACTAGAGTTTGTACCAACCCCTTATCACATCGCTTCTTGCGTTCATAAGGCCCATTCTTGGCTATTTTACGTGTAGTTCACAGGAGAAATTCTGTTAAATCAGATACTGCTTGCATTAATTCTGTTTCTTCATCTAAACCAAACGTTTCCCGTAAATTCTTATAAACAATGAAACATATTATTTTCTGTGCTTCCAATTTTAAATATCGCCGAATCCTGTTTTCACTCCATCACCATTATTTAAAGTTTCGTCGTTGTAACACACAATATTTTGGACCGAACTCGATATTTCCCAAGGACGCCACATTGTAAATATTTAATTTTTAACTAAAAATATAATTGCCATATAATAAATATGCATACTTACCCAAATTCCTCAGAAAAACACTACACTCTTTCTTGATGTCAGCCTACCAACTAAACAGTGAACATCTGTTGTTCCCAAAAAAACGCCCTCTCAAAACGATAGTCATAGTTCAGTCAAAGATGTGAAAAATAATACGTTATTTGAAATTTATATTACTAATTCTTCTTAATAAAACGAGATATAAGGTAGTGTTAATTGTCTGGTGTCATTTTTAAGATGTTTTTAAATATAAATAGCTGACTCACAAATGTTGTGTTGAGTTAAATTTTATCCCCTATTTTAGGGATTCATCCATTGTACAATGGGTTGTGTGTGCTTTTTATTATTATTTTAATTAAATAGTGACTGTGTTTCAAGCACTATATTTTAATTCATGTTATGCATCTTCTAATTTGTGAGGATTTGGAGTACACCCTGACTATGGGGCACTGATGATGGTTTATCATTGAACCAAAAGCACTCTGCTAATAATAAATTCTTGTACCAAAATACAAAATTGGGTTTCTTTTCGATAACAGAAGTATATGCTTTTCCTTCTCTTTTCACAGAAAGTCTCAGGCTCAGCTAATGCAACATTTTCAGTCGGTAATCCAGCGAACATTATTGCGTCATCTCTAACTGTTTTTGGTAAATGGAGATTTTGAGCACGTTCCTTTTGGTGATCTTTTACTAAGCCCATTCCTAAATTCTTTAAAAAAAGCTCTACGGCTTTCCACTTTCTCTTTCTGTGTATTATATATTATTCCAACAACATTGAGCACTACATAAAACATGACCATTGGTCACCTTGTCATATTTCTTGTCACATTGTATTCGCCACATAACTGATCCACGGTATCCACACCCCCTTTGATATGATTATAAAAGGAAAAATTATCTCTGGCTTTTTCTATTCGTAAGTTTCTTGATCTAGTTTATCATCACGATAAAGCGATGATGCTAAAAGTACAAATTTGTTTTTTTTTGTAGATAGGAAATTAAAATTACGTTCTTTGTAAAGCCAAACAAAGTGGAGTTTATATCCCTGTGTTGTGATAATTTCGATTGCTTGTTGAAGGACCACCCTGTCCTCAAGGAAAACAGTAGACTGCAGTCTTGAGTTTGAATGGTTTATTTCTTAACTTTTATTACAAAATTGCGTGACGGCGAGCTTATATATGAATTATTTTTTGACAATACCTTTTTCGTTCTAAACTTGTCACTTCTCTTGTTGTTGCTACGTTACACACTAAAATCCAATCTAGTTGCTGGCTCAAATCCAGATAATATTTTAATTACTATATCTGAACACCCTGTTTTTAGAAATCAAAAATTCTGGTGGAATTGATGGCTTGTTTTATCGTAGAGTACCAACAATTGTAAGTCTAAAATACGTGAACATACTCTTCATTATTTCAAATCCATTAAACCAGTTGTCTATTGTTGTATTCCTTCCAGAATTATGAATGGATTCGGTTATTCTTAAATTAAAAATAATTTGTTAAATTCTATAAATCACAATTTCGTACAAATTTTCGAAAACGTTACCAGGATAGGCCCCTTCAAATGACTTTAATTACGCTATAATCGTGAAAACGTAACCAGAAAAAAGTAACAGCATTTCTACTTGCAATTATTATATTTTTACTTCGAATTAATGTTTATATGCGTAGGTATATGGAAGGACTCCAATTTTTACTTATTTCAGAACAAAATTAATAATAAACACAATTCAATTTATTTTATAATAAATCAATTATTATCTCTTTTAACGATTACAGAAATTCTCGTCTAAGTATATCACAGATATTTATAACACATATGTAATTATCATAAATGTAATTAAAATAAGGTATAAATGTTTTTAAATACTATGAAATAACCCGTCAGCTAATCATTCGTGCCAACGGCATGCGCGAAGTCCCCGTGCTCCAGTGTCGAGCCCACAGCAATTTTAGCGACACCATCAGATCTCTAAACAAGCACCGTTGCCACATCATGTAGATTTAAAATCCTTGCCCCTTGCCGTGTTATATGATGGTATTTTTTTAATATTATTATGAAATATTTAATACCATTTTATATATGTACATATGTGCAAGAATTTAATATTTTTATTAATACACTTTTAAAAGCTTTAATTGTATCTAGTAATACACCTTTTTACAGCTCCGGATCTAAAGGTATTTACGGAAATTTAACCTGGAGCAAGCAGTGGGTTCTTAAATTCACGTGACTGGTTGTTACTGGATTCTGGAGGTACTCGAAAGCATTTTATTACTCGTTTTAGAAACAATTTCTGAGCTGTCGCTATACAGGGTGGACCGGATTTAATTGACGTATACAGAGATCTCGTAAACTGCAATAGATACAATATCGATTAAATGGAGAAAAAGTTTGGTATATTTATGGGGAATTAGATGTTTCAAAAGAATTTGAAATATCTACACTATTTCCAGAGATATTCGACAAAATCCGAAAATGGTCCATTTCGTTATTAAAATGTGCCGTTGTTATTATTATAAAAGATATAAAAAAATGATTCTCAATTTTTTTATAAACGAGGTTTTCTATAAATTACCATACCAAAAATTTCTATACGATATTTCGTATTTACAGGATCACCATCAACTTTATTTTTTTAAATACGGACCTGGAATTTTTATTGCAATATTTTTTACGTTTTGAATAGATACCTACATACAATGATGTAGCATACTTGACGATTCTACCACGTTTCGTCTATCAAAAATCAACATCTTTTTTAAGTAAGCTCTTCTTTACTAAAGTCAAATTAATAATTTTAAATATGGGCAAATGACACCCTAAGGTAATAAGTTAAACATAAATAAAAAACTTCAATCAAAAATCAGTTATAAAACTTGTTCAAAATGACGTTCATTTTGTGCAATACATAGTTCGATTCTCCTTGACATATGAGATGTAGCTGCATCAACCATTTCGGGAGTAATTTTTCGAAATGCATCTACTATTCGTTGACGCAGTTCTAGTATATTAATTGGCATATTTTTGCTGTATTGGGCTTTATGAAGCCCAATACAAAATAATCTATGGAGTTAAGACATGGGGATCGAGGAGGCCATCTTGTTGGCCCGTTGGTACCAATCCAATTATCTCCAAAATATTCAGTTAAATACTGTACAACTCTTCTCGTATTATGCGCACCACAACCATCCTGCATAAAGTAATCAAGAGTTCGCCTTGTTTCTAGGGACATCTCTTCGAATACTTCCTTAAGTAGCTCTAAATATCGGAACTGGTTTAAATTACCGTCCAAAAATATTGGTCCAATGATTTGATTATTGATTAGACCACGCCATACATTTTGCGAAAAACGGACCAGTTGCCGAACTTCCCTTATTAAATGAGGCTTCGCAGTGGCATAGAAATGCTTGTTTCTTGGATTAAATATTCCACTGTTAGTAAATGTACTTTCATCAGTCTAAAGTATCTTTTTGTTAAAATATGGATCACGGAGTAATTTTCGTCTCCACCAACGGCAAAACGTCATCCTTCTCTCAAAGTCTCCAGCGTGTAGTTTCTGCACTTTCTAAAATGACTCTTTTCACCGTGGACGAAGTACCTACTGCACATTCTTTACTTATTAATCTAGTTGAATTTTTAGGGTTAACGTAAATTTGAGCAAGAACATTAACTTCGTTAACCGCATCTTGTACCTGATATTTGGTTCTCCCTTTTCTAACACTGCTACACTCACTCATATTATTTGATATACGCTGCTGTATTTACAGATAGAGGAGTTAGTTGGAAAATTGAAAACCAGTTAATTACAGATGGGAAAATGTCGTTGCACTCTGTTCTAAAACTAGGAGACTGATTTTGAATTTAAGTTTGCAATTCTGAAGATTCCTGATTAGTCCAGATCACAGCTGGTTCTACTTAATACTTTTGATTTTTGATATATATTATGATCGAACAATGTCCATATTTTTATTTTTTGCAATCGTTATATTGTTTTTTTCGTTTTGAATACTATGCATACGTTCGGTTACCACGAGTCTATTAGCTTAATTACTATTTAATTTTATTAAAAAACGAATCGAGATATCAAGATGCGGTTTTCACTAAAATATCAGAAATTTAAAGCTGCTTTGTATTATGGTACTAAAATAGTAACGTTTCATTTAATTTTTTTGATAAAATCGTAAAAATTGATAATCGCTGCATAAAGCGCCCTCTAGTTTATCTGTTTTAAAATAATCGATAAAGTATATAAACGGTCTTCAAAATCCACACAGCTCTCTCTCATCAGGGATATCGCGAAGGCATTTTGGGGGGGAGGGGTAGCAGACACCAAAATTTCAACTGCTTATAACTTTTTTTGTATTCTGCCCTAGTGTAGTGATCCCTAAAGGACAGTAACAGCAAAAGGACATTAGCTTAGAAATAAGATTTGAATTTAGGTGAATATTAATTATAGTATTTAGCGTGCATTGATCTAGGAAGGCCAATGATAGTTATATGTGTAAGCACGTTCTAATTGTAATATAAACATACACGTACAATTAATAGACGGAGGTCAGGCTCACCATATAGCGTGCGTACATTCCCTATAAAACGAAAGTATAATGACTAGTATAATTAATTGTTATTGATAATTTGAATAAGTCGATTGATATTATATCTGTGTATTTTTAAATGTATTATAAACGATCCCAGGGATTTGTATAGAAGTGATGTCGTTTATTCTATTCACGAATACCGGTTGAGAGGTAAGTGTTTGCCTTAAAGATAATATACCTTTATGGTAAACGTAAAGTATACGAGGGACACTTACTAAGTAACCACTACACTAGAACCAAAGCTACTTAGAATACCTATAGTAAAAACTATTTCAAAAATAACTAATAGGCAATTTTGATATTACAAACATTTTTTATCATATTTTAAAACAAAAATAAACAGTATAAAACATTTTAACAAAACTAAAAAGTAGGAATTGGTATTTAAGGTTTAATCATAACTCTTAGCCTTCGTTGCTTTAAACTTGTCCATTTTTGAACCAACATCTTTAAAGTAGAACTTTCTAAAAGGTCTCTTTCATTTTTTATTAACATAATATTTTCAAGTCGTTCTTCGTCTATATTTGTTCTAAAGGAGTTTTTAATAAATTTTAGCAAACTAAATGACCTTTCATGTGTTGCTACCGAATAATTAGCAGTTAACACTGACTGACATAACTTGCGGTAAAACCTTGTTAAATTTATATGCCACTTCCATCGCCTTCTCCATTGTAGTTACGTTATCTTTTATGCAAAAATCAAACAGAATTTCAAGCTGTGAATGCAAACTGTCTATTTCGGGTCTGTGATTTGGAGGAAACATGGAAACAGCTTTTTCAGTATTTAATAAATTAAGGTTAGTTTTGTGTAACGGAAATTGCAGAGGCGTCTTTACCTATAGTGCAGTGTGTGCGGCGCACACGGGTTGCCGGGTCTAAGGGGGCGTCGAGCGCCCTGACACCACTGCGCCCTTGCCGACGTCGGGCGCACGATAGCAAAGCAAGGCTACTTACTCCTTTTCCTACCTACTCTATTTTAATATACACAATAAGTTTTGTTTCAACGTGAAATCAGTCTTAAAACAAGTTTTTAAAGATTAAATTGGCGTAATGTCGCATCGCTACCAAAGGCGCGAGCCGGCATCGGCGCCTGTTTGTTTTTATTCGTTTCACACCACGCCGACAATCATTTCTAACTCGACTATATTAGAATGCTATCTATAAAGTTCAAATTGAAATTCCCGGGGACGTGCGGCTGTCATTTTCAAAGGCTTGTGTGCGCGTGCCGCACTCTTGTTTTACCGCTATATCGTAGTTTTGCGAAATAAGCCTTGATGCTATTGGATTAAGTATCATTTTTTGAGTAAACATGTAAGAAGTAAATCGGCTTTCCTTTTGATAGGAAATATATAAAAGGGAAGATTAGGTTTTTTGCTTCCACAATTATTGCGACATTCCTCGAGGTCGGAGGTCATCAAAAATAGTTTACTCGTACCTATAGGTACGACCTAGGATTTTTCATTTGTTTATCCTACTGCGGTGCAGAACAAAAAACGGTAAGTTAAAGTGCTTTAATATGACCTACTAGTATACTTTGGTATTTGGGTATAATTAGTCCAAGTTGCAACTATTTCTCTGGGCCTATGATATTTCCATAGATACTACTTAGTTCTTTTAGGTATTAGGTGCCTAAGTATACTTAGTTTATTATTTATTTTAGATGTCTGATGGCGATGGAAAAAAGAAACTTTCTGGTGCACAGAATCGAAAAAGAAAGCTGGAGAAGGAAGTGTATCTGAAAAAGAATACAAGTTCTATTAAAAAGTTTTTTGTTCGACCCGGTCCGTCCTCGGACGAACACCTGGAGACAGAGACCTATGAAAACCAAGATAATTCTACAGCAGAACTCGTCACTTCTACGTCACCGCCGCCGCCGCCGCTGATGTCTTTGTCGTCGGTAGTCGAAGAAGACGAAGAACCTCCTAGTGCCGAATCGTCTTCGGAGAATATTCTTCGAGAAGATATAATGAATGATCTCGCGTTATGGCCACAGGTATTTTCCGATAAACAGAGAATATTTTTGATGGAGCGTGGGCCAGTGCAGGTAAAAATGGGTTCATATCCTTCGAATAGTTGGAAAAGATCTTTTTCAGATGCTTATTATACTAAAAAGATGTTAAATAATGAAACCGTTTCACGAAACTGGCTGGTTTACTCTAAGTCAACTGATTATGTTTATTGTTTTTACTGTAAACTTTTTCATGCTGATGCGAGTCCGACTCCGTTTAATGGTAAAATAGGTTACAACGATTGGCAGCATTTGTCTACTGCTTTAGAACGTTATGAAAAGAGCTTAGGGCACCTATCATGTCTTAAGAAACAAATTACATTGAAAACTGTTATTTTAAAGGAAAAGTCGGTAGATTTCTTGCACCAAAATGAAATTGATCGGGAAAAAAACGTTGGGTTGCAGTACTCGAACGAATAATCAACATAACTTATTTTTTAGCGAGGCAATGTCTGGCTTTTCGCGGAGATCTCAAAAAATTTACGATTCTGATAATAGTAATTTTTTAAAGCTGGTTGAATATACCTCTAACTTTGATAATGTGCTTACGGAACACATTGCCCTTATTCAAAAATCTGAGTCACACGTAACTCATTATCTTGGCCATAATATTCAGAATGAAATAATACATTATTGGGAGAAAGAATAAAAAAACTATTGTTTTGGAATTGAAACAATCTAAATATTTTTCCATTATTCTAGATTGCACTCCAGATATAGCACACGAAGAACAAGTATCGGTTGTCGTACGTTACGTTCTTTTAAATGCAAGTAACAACAAGGCTGAAGTAAAAGAACATTTTTTGGGTTTTTACCTATTACAGACACTACTGGCCTGGGCTTAACTCAATTTTTGTTAGATTTTTAATCTCAAACGAAATTGACATACAAGATATGCGTGGTCAAGGTTATGATAATGGTGCAAACATGAAAGGGAAAAATTTAGGTCTACAAAAACGAATTCTAGATTTAAACCCGCGCGTATTTTATGTACCTTGTGCTGCACACAACCTTAATTTGATAGTGAATGACGCTGCTAAAAGTTCATTACAAATTGTCAATTTCTTTTCAATTGTGCAGGAAATTTATGTTTTTTTTTCTGCGTCAACAGCACGTTGGCAAATACTTGCTAAAGAAGTGCCAATCTTAAGTCTAAAACCAATCTCAAATACTCGATGGGAGAGCAGGGTTGAAGCAGCAGAAATATGGCAAATTCATTAATGACAAATATTAAGTGGTTTTAATTCATCTGCTCTCTGCTTATTTGGTTTGAAATTTTAAGCAAGATAAATATAGTTAGCAAGGCCCTTAAAAAGTCAGACGTTGTATTGTCAGAAGCGGTTAAAATGATTGAGAATGCAAAAATAAGTTTATCTGTATTCCGTAATGACTCCGCTTTTGAGGAACTCCTTAACAGGGCGAAAACTGTAGCGGAAGAAGTCGAGGCAATAGTAGAATTTCCCACACCTGCACGCCCTCACGCTCGTAAAAGGTTTTTCAATTATGAGGCGCAGGATGAACCGATAACAGACACGAAAACAAATTTTAAAGTAAATTTTTACTACTATTTGTTAGACGCCGCAATAACTAAGTTCGACGGACGGTTCGAACTTTTGAATGAAAATAATGTAATCTTTCATTTCTTCAAAAATTGAAAAACTGGAAAGATTTGGACTCTAATACAAAAAAAACATATTGCTCTAATTTAGAAAATAAACTTAGCCATGCTGGCTCCTCAGATGTGGAACAGTTCGAGCTCTATAATGAAATCGAATTATTACCGATGTTTATTGATGATTCCACTACGCCGTTGGACATTTTAAATTACTTGTTTACGAATAAATTAATTTCATTGTTCCCAAATCTGTCTACTGCGCTGAGGATATACCTGACACTTCCAGTCACGGTCGCACATAGCGAAAGGTCATTTTCTAAACTGAAAATAATTCAAAACTACCTTAGATCAACATTGTCGCAAAGTAGATTGACAAATTTATCGTTAATAAGTATTGAACACGAAATCAAAATTGAAGTTACTGACATTATTAAAGATTTCGCTAATGCAAAAGCTAGAAAAGTAACTTTTTTGTAAATACATTTATGTCTAAGATATATACTTGTGTGACGAGCGTCCTGTTATGTTACTATAAGTAGTTTTTAAAATAAATATTTTTGCAAGAACTACAAAGTTGTGATTTTTTTCATTCTTAAAACCCCTTTCTTCCCATAAAAAAAATTTGCTTCCCGACATAATTTTAAATTGCACCATTTGCATACGAATTTCCGATTGAAAATATAGGGTCTTAACAAAGGTGTGCACTTTTTTAAACTGTGGCTTCTACTCATGATACTGAACAAATTTCCCCAAGGAATGCATGGTCAATTCTCAAAAAAAAATTTGGACTTTGTATGTAGACTTGGTCAATCAGCTGATCGATCTCCATACTAAGTCCAATTTTTTTTGAGAATTGACCATGGGTTCCTTGGAGAAAGTTGTTCAGTATTATCATGAGTAGGTGTCACAGTTTTAAAAAAGTTCATACCTTTGTGAACACCCTGTAAAACTGTTAGTACTTATTCCATTTTGACCCCGCTCCTAATAGACTAGAGGGCGCCAGGGTACTGGTTTCACAAGCCACAAGGGCTAGAGACGCCTCTGGGAAATTGAAAAATTGCTGCTAGGGGGGTCATCGTTGTTATCACGGTTGAAAAGTTATCTTTCAAAAAGTTTATAAGTGTATCTAATACCGTTGAAAACTCCTTTCGGTAAAATGAATGCAATGAGTTTTCACATAAATTGTCCCGATTTTCATCAATTCGCTTTGGAACCAACCTTCTTCGGTGATGTCTCAAAAAATCTTCATCGGGATGTATGCCCATGTTTTCAGCCCTGCATACAGCATAGTCTTTATTTATTTCCGATCAGTTTGACCTTATATCAGAAAGAATGGAAATTGTTGATCGGGTTACCTCTAAAGAGTCGATAACATGTCCGTTTTTCTAGAAGTTCCGTAATTATTTCAATTTTATAAAATACATTTTTTAAAAACATTATACTGATTTAAAAATCGAAAGAAAGTATGCATTTGCATAATCCCAACGCTTAGGCTTTTGTTTTTTGGTCTAAGGAAGTATCACCAAGAACTTCACATATTTCTTCATATGATATGTTAATAGCTCGTAAAGTTTCCACGCGTGCTGTCCATCATGTCCTTGATACATTTTTTAGGCCAATCGCATTGAAGTTTACTTTTAAATCTTTCAGCTCTCTTTGTACTAGAACTAAAAAAAACATATAACTCTTCCAATATATTAAATGTTTCCGAAACTATGGTACTGGCTGCACAACTATACTCTAGAGCTGTGTTTATTCTATAAGCCTGTCAAGATGATCTCCTATTAAAGATATAAACTCGTTTTGGGACGGAGCACTCAGGTAATTAACGTGATAAGGTCCCATTTTCGTATCATCTAGCCATTTTTTTAAAACAACCTTATGTCGGGCTACGAGTTAAATGTCCATGGTCATTATCGGTGCCCCTAAAGGCGATGCCCTGAGATGCCATGGTAGTAACTACATCAAACAAAATTTCTACTATTAATGTGCGCTGAGCCAAAATTCGTCGTTCTTCAATAAGCAAATTTCTTTTTTCGGCACTCAAAAGACCTCAACCTCAACCTCAACTTGCCCTGATTGATCGATAAAATTACAATAGTCTACAAGAGTGGATTTGTGGGCAATATAAGTAAAATGCTGAGTAAGTTTTCCTTGCTTATTTTATCCAGCACTTTTAATTTTCCCCCAGTTTTTAACACCTTCGGTTATCCATGTAACATCTCTCTTTTTCTTCCGACACCGTTTGGAAATAAAATATATACAAAACTGAAAATTTCATCTTTAACTTTACTGTACTGCAAGAATTCGTATTACTGGTACCAGTTTACATTAAAGCGATTTTTTCCATCACTTGAAAAGTAGTTTAAATGAGGCTGATGTAGCACCAGTTAACTTTCTATTTGATTTTCATCAATAGCATTTTTTTCGCCCAGTTTTCTTTTTTTTTCCAAGTACATTTGGCAGGCTTGTTCGGTTTTAGCACAGTTTTCAGCTATCTTTTCGGATATGTCCAAAATTTGTAAAACTGTTATTTTTTCGTCAATAATATCTCGTTTGCGAATTTTTTGCAACAACTTTAGATTTATTTCGAGCATGTTTGATAGAAGTGCAAACTTTCCTAAACACTGATTCCAAGTCTCGCTTATACTTTCAGCATCTGATGTACCTAAAATGGGACATGCTGGTTCTAAAAATTATATCTCATAATTATTAGGTTCAAAACCAATAAGACTAAGTTTAGTAAGTTTAAAACACACAGACACAATATGTTATAATATATTATTATCACACTGTAATAATAAAATACCTTTCGTCTCGGTCGTTGTTATTTGATCAGCCTCAGCATCAGCGTGCACAGGCGATGCATTTACATTAACATCGTCTAAAACTATAAACACATTTAAGCAATATACTAAATAATAAGTAAAGCCCTTTACAGATAAGTTTTTAAGCGGTTTACAAAAGAAAGGAGATTGTAGGGCACCAAAAATACAGACTTATATTTAAAACTTTCTCAACAAACAATAATTATTTTTTATGCTATATGCAATTTTAGCTTTTTACAATTATTTTTCTGAGTTTAAAAAAATACTTGGGGTCCGCAATACTATAGAATACTCCTTTAAACTAAAGGGATTCGAAAGAATTCTAGGGTGGAAAATGTCACCCTTTCCTTTTGGTACCCCTAAACTACGCGACTGAGTACAAGTCTGTTATTTTGCCATACCATTTTCATGTGTATAAAATACAAAGGAATAATAGGTTTTATTTTTTTCCTGAATATGTGTCCGACATCTGTATAAAAAGTTTTTAGCCAACCAAGCCAAACCGCTTCTACCTAATAATGAAATAAACGGTTTTAAAGATTAAAACTAACTTTTCCGCAACTGTGAGATGCCTGGAACAATATTCTATCATAAAATTGTCACTTGTATACACTTCGGGGATGTATAGTGCTAACAAACCGAAATTTCTCCAAAAATAACCAAAAATATAGTATATCTGGATTCATAGGACATGCTGTACTCGTTCTAGTCTGAAAATTCTCCAAAAATTACAAAAATTTGGTACTTCAAGTACCACAGCACCAGTTGTACAGGCGTTAGTGGTCACTTGTATATACTCCGGAGGATGTATCGTGCTAACAAACCGACATTTCTCCAAAAATAACCAAAATGTTGTATATCTGGATTTATAGGACCCGCTGTACTCGTTCTAGACAGCTGAAAATCAGTAGGGTACATATGTGAGACATCATGAACAAAATTCAATCATAAAATTGGTCGCTTTTATACACTCTGGAGGCTGTATCGTGCTAACAAACTGAAAATTCTCCAAAAATGACAAACATTTGGTACTCTAAGTACCATAGCACCCGTTGTATTGGCGTTAGTGAGCTGGATATCAATAGGGTACATCTTTGAGACGCTCTGAATAATATTCAATCATAAAATTGGTCACTTATATATACTCCGGAGGCTGTATCGTGCTAACAAACCGAAATTACGCCAAAAATAACCAAGAATGTAGTGTAATGTTTTTGATATTTATTTAAACAATAAACGGGTGGGATAAATTTTAAACCCACGATATGGCTACTTACTAATTTATTTAAACACTAACTCACTTACACTTAATTTATATGTACTAAGCTAAACACTTAAATTTAATTTATATGCACACAAACTTAATTATTAATTTATATCAACACTTTTATATTCACTTATTTACTGTTTATTTGTCAAGATCACTTTATCAACTGCTCTGGTCCGCTGATCGGTCCTTTTTATATTAAAGCCTTTTTAACTAGTAAATTCTGGATTGCGGCTAACACAAAAACAAATGCCTTTCGCGATAATTCTCGATTGCCGGCTTAATCCTTAAAAGACCTTCCGAGAACATGTCTATAAAAAAACGGTCACAATAAACCCCAATAGACCTTCTCACAATTCGGCGCGCTCGCCATTTTTTAACTCAGTTAACATAACGTTACAGGACCGTACTTAGTATCTGCTTCGGTGTGCGAGTTCGTAACATTACCCCCTCCTTAAATGAAAGTTCCTCCTGGATCTTTTGTGTAGCCGAGACTGGATGTTTGAATCGGCAACTGACTCCATTTCTACACTTTCCAATCTTATGGAAATAACAGGGCACCGTCTTCATCGGATACTGATAACGGGGGTTGTAGCTGCAAATTAATATCTGGACACCGGTATCTTGGAAGATAACATCTACCATGTTCCTGATGACTCGCCAATCCAACTGGTCACTCGCTATCTTAGGCATAGCCAGTTTCTTCACGCTGGATTCTAACACATGATCCCGTAGGTTTCGAAGTGCTTCCCACAGATCGCGGTAGGTAGATCGATCTTGAAATTCATTTTTAGTTACCACGTAGAATACGTACCGCGAATTATGTTTCAGTTTCAGTGTCTTGCCAGGGGCTGGAATCTGGTTTTCAAGTTTCTCTAATTGCCCGAACTTCTTTCGAAACACGGATGCCAACCCTCGTGCGTTCTTGAGACGGGCGGGGATGTTGCGCGAATAATCTTGGAAGAGTGAACAAATCTTGTCGTTGTTCTGAAATAACTCCATATCTAGCTTTCCCGGTACCTCCTTACGCGCCCATAAATTCATCGAAGGTAGGGTCAGATACATCTCGAATGTGGTTTACTCCTTTTTCTAGGTCATGGTCTCCTTCGAATGGCGCTAGTCGGTTTTGGTGAACTACTTTTGGTTTTCCGTTGGGGATCTTGCGTATGCGATATATAACATCATTGATCCTTTTCTTGATTAAGTACGGACCTTCCCAGGATTTTTGTAATTTTGGAGAAAATCCTTTTCTCCTCGTCGGGTTGTGTAACCATACTTTATCCCTTTCTTTAAAACCGCCCTCTGTGGCCTGCGTGTCGTACCAACTTTTCATTCTGTCGCTGGCAACTTGAAGATTTGTCGGACTAATTCATGAATATCGTCCAGCCTTCTTCTCAAATTGGATCGCGTAGTCTTCGCTTGCTAGATCTTCTTCAGGCCGGCAGCCAAATTCCAGGTCACAAGGAAGCCTCATTTCACGTCCAAACAGGATTTTCGCCGGTGTTTCACCCGTGGACTCATTGACGGCAGATCGATAAGCCAATGCGAATAGGGAAAGATACTGGTCCCAATCTCTCTAATGGCTGGATACTACTTTGGACAGGTATTTTCCAATAGTCCTGTTCATTCTCTCGACCATTCCATCTGACTGTGGATATAATGCTGTTGTCCTGGCCTTCTTTATTCCCAACTTCTCACAAATCACCTGGAATAGATGACTTTCGAAATTTCTTCTCTGGTCGCTGTGGACTTCCAAGGACACTCCATATCGGATGATACATTCTTTCACCAATACATCTGCTACAGTTGTGGCCTCTTGGTTCGGGATCACGTAAATTTCCACCCATTTTGTGAAATAAACCATTACAACCAGTATGTATTTGCTACCATTTTCTGTCGTCGGAAATGGTCCAGCGATATCTAAAGCAATCCTTTCGAAAGGGCTTCCAACATTGTACTGTTTCATGAGTGCCTTTCTCTTGCGATGTGGTCCATTACTCGTAGCACAAGTCCTACATTTCTTACTCCAGTCCTTCACATCGTCGGAGCTGTTCATCCAATAAAACCTTTCACGGACTCGCTGAAGGGTTTTCTTCACTCCCAGATGACCTCCCGATGGACTGTCGTGTAACTTCTTCAGTACCTCAGCTACTCTTGTTCTCGGGATTACTAGCTGTCTCCTCATCTCGGACCCATCATCGTTTTCAAGGACTCTTTTCAATAGCCCTTCTTCCAGGACTAGGGAGTCCCACTGAGCCCAATACGCCTTGAGTTTCGGTGAAAATCTTGACACTTCTTGCCAGGGTGGTCGCCGATTTTCTTTCTTCCATTGCCGGATCATCTTCAGGTGAGGATCATTCTCCTGATCTTCTCTGATCCTGGTGGGTGACCATTCGTCGTTGACTACTGTAATTCTTGAAACTGCAACTTCCTTAGATTTCGACTTGTTGCATTGTGAATAGTCTACAGGGCATGACCGTCTAGGCAAAGAGTTGGCTTTTCGGTGATTCATATCAGCTGGATGTTCACCCCTGTCTGATTCCTCAGTAATTGGAGTTCTTGGGTTACAGGAGTCTTGGGGCGCTTAGACGAACTGCGTACGTGGTCTAGCTCGCCACACTTCCGGCGTTTGATCTTTTTCGGCTTCTTGTCTGCCATACCTTTCAACAAGTTGACGATCTGGTCAAGTTTGTCAGCGTCATCTTCTTCCTGCATGGTCCTACCTTTGTTGTAACCGCGAGCTCTTCATGGCTGCTTTGCATTTAAGAGGTTCTTGGTTTGCAGGAGTCGTAGGACGCTTACACGAACTGCGTGCCTGCTCTAGCTCGCCACAATTACAGCACCTGATTTTCTTCGGCATCTTGTCTACCATACCTTTCAGCAAGTAGACGATCTGGTCAAGTCTGTCGTCGTCGTCACCTTCTTCCTGTATGGTCCTATCTTTGTTGTATCCCGAAGCCATCGTGGCTGCTTCATATTCAAGAGCAGCAGTCAATGCATCGGCCAATGTTTTAGGATGGGCTAATCGAAGCGTCTTCTCCATATCGTGGTCACACAAGCCGTCAATAAAGGCCTGGATGCCTAAACATTCCATTATGGTCTCTGGTGCTGATGGATAAGCAAATCGAACTAGTCGGGCAATATCCATTTCATACTCTTGAAGGGTTTCGTCACGTTTCCGCCTTCGGTTCTTCAGCTGGAATCTGTACAACTGTTCCAAATGTTCGTGACCATATCGCATGTCCAACCTCTTATTCAGCTGCTCAAAATCATCCGTTTCTTCCAGAGGTATCGTCTGAAGTACATCTAAGGCATCTCCCCGAAGCGCGATAGTTAAGTTCACTGCCTTGTCTCTATCGGACCAAATATTCACTCTAGCGGCTGCTTCAAATTGTTTCACATAATTGGTCCACGACATTTTCCCATCGAACGTTGGGGCCGTGACTCGGGTAAAACTGCCAATATCATATGTCTTGGGTTGTGTTTCTGGCTTGCAGATCTCGATCTTCTTTTCTTCTGCTGAAGTGTCTTGTGTTCTTAAATCAGCAATCTTTGTCTCCAACTCCTTGATTTTCCATCGTTGTCATCTTATTCTCCATGTCTGATTTTAGAGACGAAATTTTATTCTCGACTTCAGCAGCAATGTCATTTTTCAATGATAAGATATCTGCAGAAATACCATTCTTCATAGCAGAAATCTTCTCTTCCATGGCAGAAATATCGTTCTTCATATTAGCAGAAATATCGCTTTTCATTGTGGTAATCTTCTCGTCCATATCAGCAGAAATTGACGAGATTAAGGTGGAAGCCTCGTCATTGAATAAAAATGATTCTGGATCAAAGCCGTCATTTTCCAGTGCCACTTTAAGTCTTTCTACTAATTCACTTTTCTTACCGGACGTTTCCAACTCGCGATCTTCCAATTCTGCTCTTAATTCCTACACTTTCAGATCACTCAGTCTCTTGGCCATTTTGATGTAGCTATTTATTTATATTACCCCACACCTGACACCAATGTAATGTTTTTGTTATTTATTTAAACAATAAACGGGTGAGATAAATTTTAAACACACGATATGGCTACTTACTAATTTATTTAAACACTAACTCACTAACACTTAATTTATATGTACTTAACTAATCACTTAAATTTAATTTATATGCACACAAACTTAATTATTAATTTATATCAACACTTTTATATTCACTTATTTACTGTTTATTTGTCAAGATCACTTTATCAACTACTCTGGTCCGCTGATTGGTTCTTTTTATATTAAAGCCTTTTTTACTAGTAAATTCTTAATTGCGGCTTACACAAAAACAAATGCCTTTCGCGATAATTCTCGATTGCCGGCTTAATCCTTAAAAGACCTTCCGAGAACATGTCTATAAAAAACTGTCACAATAAACCCCAATAGACCTTCTCAGAACTCGGCACGCTCGCCATTTTTTTAACTCGGTTAACATAACGTTACAGGACCGTACTTAGTATCTGCTTCGGTGTGAGAGTTCGTAACAGTAGTATATCTGGGTTTATAGGACCCTCTGTACTCGTTCTAGTCAGCTGAAAATCAGTAAGGTATATATTTGAGACATCTTGAACAATATTCAATCATAAAATTGGTCACTTTTATACACTCTGGAGGCTGTATCATGCTAACAAACTGAAAATTCTCCAAAAATTACAAAAATTTGGTACTTCAAGTACCACAGCACCAGTTGTACAGGCGTTAGTGGTCACTTGTATATACTCCGGAGGATGTATCGTGCTAACAAACCGACATTTCTCCAAAAATAACCAAAAATGTTGTATATCTGGATTTATAGGACCCGCTGTACTCGTTCTAGACAGCTGAAAATCAGTAGGGTACATATGTGAGACATCTTGAACAATATTCAAACATAAAGTTGGTCACTTTTATACACTCTGGAGGCTGTATCGTCCTAACAAACTGAAAATTCTCCAAAAATGACAAAAATTTGGTATTAGTGTTTTAAATGAAACTCAACGTTTCTAGCTAATTCCACAATATAATGAAAAATGTTTAAAATTCTACAAAATTGACAATTGTTTAGATAACTGAATAGCATCGTCATAATGACATAAGTTACATATCATTTGATGCCTACCTGATGTTTAGTAGTTATTTTTGGCTAGACCAAGAAGTGACCTACCTTGTGATTGACTTAATATATGTTAATAGAAAAAAGAAGAAGATGTGATATTACAAATATTGAACAACAACAACAACTTGCAAATACACACATAGCCATATGCACAGACTCATTATCCTCCATCCATTCCATTAAGAATACATTTACTAACCGCCCCCTTGTCCAAGATATACACGACATATATCAACAACTAAAAAGACGAAATACAACAGTGACAATAACATGGGTCCCTTCCCATGTTGGGATTATTGGGAACGAAGAAGCCGATTGCCTTGCCAAAGAAGCTGCCTCAACTTCTACTGCCACGGTGAATCTTCAGCTTTGTAATGACTTAAAAGCTAGCCTGAAAAAAATCATTCGTTACAACTGGCAAATTCACTGGAGTCAAATTATGTGTTGACTGCGTGAAATTCAACCAATATTGAATACGTTTACCTGTCCCGATCTATCTAGGAAAAATATGGCTGTCATACGAAGATTACGTATAGGTCATACTAGACTTACGCATGGTTACCTAATGACATCGTCACCTCAGCCGAACTGTCAGTACTGCCACGTAAAGCTCTGCATCGAGCATATCCTCATTTAATGACCATACTTCGCTACAAGACGCCTACAACTAGGAATACATACAAACTACACGGAGAT